>CM071931.1:63944400-65144400 GCA_016081115.2 Rehmannia glutinosa | reverse complement strand
ACCCTTTGAAGTGCACCTTTGGAGTGCATGGGGCAAATATTTGGGATATATGATCTCCGAGCAAAGAATTGAAGCCAACCCCGAAGATAAGTTCCATTATAAATATATCGGCTTCCATCAATGCATAGGATGTGCACAAGTTAACCGGTTGCATGGCCACCGAGTCATTTTATCTCCAAGTCTGTGACAAGGATTTTCCATTTTTCAAGTTGCTATGCGCAAACAAGAAATTCGAGTTGACTCCGAGTAAGTTAGCAAGCATTCAACGACTTGAAGACATACTAGCCTCGCCTCCTCTTCGACAAAGCCAAGAGAAGGGAGACTTTATATCTATATCTGTCGAGATCTCAAGAAACCCTAAGTGGCGTTTTGGTTTTGGGAAGAGAAGCGAGATCACCATCTCGATATATTACATTAGAAAAGTCCTCTTGGATGCGTAAACTCGTTATACTCGAAGGCGGCATTGCACCGGTTACTTGCGCGCGCAAACTCGGACTTTACTTCCAATAGCATCCGATGTGGTCTTGACCAGGCACCCATTGAAGCAAGTGCTCACCAATCTCCCCATCTCGGGAAAAATAGTGAAATATGCGGTGGAGCTCGGCAAACATGGAATTGAATTCCAACCTACACCCACCATCTCGATTTTCCGGTAGAGATGCACATAATGACGATGATGACCCGCGTAATGGTGACTATACATGGATGGTTCATCTACCTCTTTCGAGTGGAGCGGGAATTGTCTTTGAAAATCACGAAGGGAGACCACTCGAGTACACAAACAAGTTCGAATTCTCCGCCTCCAAAAATGAGGCGGGTACGAAGCATTACGATAGGAGAAAAATTGGCCCTCACTGTTGGGGCCAAGAGGCTTGTATCTTTTAGTGACTCTCAACTCGTGGCCAGCCAAGTGGACAGGACTTATGAAGCCAGAGAAGATAAGATGATCAAATGCTTACTTCCATCAAAGAATTGACGAACAAATTAGAGAAGTTCGTGGTAACACAAATCTCTCGCAAGGAGAATGTGAAAGTCAACCACTCATCCGCATGGCCACTCAATGGATCTATTGAGTAATACCAATTGACTTGAGAGAAAAAGTGTTATTTGTACGCAAAGTATGAGTCAACATACATATTTATTAGCTAAGGGATAAAATGAGGTCGTATTAATGAAATGAGGATGTTTTTCTAAAATAATGTTAGTGTCATTTAATGCGGAATAGTAAAGCCGCAAATAAAAGCCTATGATTGGCAATAAATGTTGTGGGTATTTAATACGGGATTTAAGGGAAGTTTTCAAGATTGAATCTCAACCATTGATCAAATTTCAAAATTGATGATCATCATCACGTCATATCACATCCCTTATATACATCAAAAAGTTTCTCTTGCTTCTCACACTTTCATACTTTTACTCTCAAAGATTCAAAAACTCTCTATAAAAACTATCTTTCAAATTCGTTGATTTTCATATTTCCAAATGGAACCAAAGAAATCTTCAAGTTATGCTCTTGATGTAGGTCCCAAGGGGTGTGAGTAAGGTTTAGAAGGGGGTTGAATAAACCTTACCAACTTTTCGATTTTAGTCCTTTTAAAATATTACATAGTTAATTACACGCTATGCCCTTGACGGACATCTAAGTTAGTTAATCATCGAGTTAACCACTCAATAGACTCGATAGAGTTGTTGATAGAATAACTCGCTTGTTTAGTCCGAACTTTAACTTGGTTGTGATGAAATTTTCAGGGAAGACTTAACACTCTTGAATTTGATTTAACTTTGTTTTAACACTTTATTTTAGCACTTAGTTATTTATCGGTTGGATAGCAAATTATCAAAGATATATAAAATAAGTGTGCGAAATGTAAATGTCTTTGAAATATAAATGACACAAGTAATTTTTATAGAGGTTCAAGATGGGGTAATTCTTCTAATCCTCTCTTCTCCGACTCCTGGAGGAATCCACTAAGTAATGATCGAGTTCACAAAGTGGTTATCGGTCCAGAGACAAGTCTTGATCACACAATTGACTTGATCCTTGGACTCGATGCCGGAGATGCCTTGGTCACACAAATGGCTTCTTGTCCGACTCGAAACCTTCTTCATAGGGAAGTTGCCTTGCTACTTCACTCACTTTCTCAAGCTTCTTGGATTTGATCGCGAAGCCCTCCAATAACTTGAGATTGGTTCGACCTTAAACCTTCCTACAATCCTCCTTGGAATGTAGACCCCTTTTATTCTTGAAAAGTTTCCTCTTCAACAGATTGAAGTTATCTTTCCTTCACAGGTTTGTGTTGGATTGATGTCCTTCGAGATTTAGGCTTGGGATTTTGCTTGAATATCTTGAGAATATTTTGCGGGTTAGAATTTTGAATAATGCTTGTTCGCTCGTGGTTCGTAAACCTTTTCTCAAAGAAATTCCTCGGCCTTTTATGGTGAACTTTCAAAATCTACCCGTTGAAGAGATAGGTTGATTTTCAAAAGTCACTTGTGTTCATTGGCTTGTCTTTTCTTGGTCTTCATTCTTGAGATGTAGACCTTTCCTTGTATTAAATGAATGTCCGATTTTCGAGTTCGGACACGAGGTGCATTGCTTCCCATTGGTTTATTCATTTTGCATGCTTCCTCGGGATCGAGCACTTTAGGACTGGAACCATGGGTATATTACTTGATTAAGTAATATTCTTGACTTCTCAGGCAATGATTCTTTTCGATTAAACTTCTCTTTGCAAAAATGCTTTCTTCCCAGGTGACTTGAGTCCGCTCCAATCATTTGAAGACTCATCTGTCACTTTCAACTTGTGACTTGGCTCCTCAAGTTGACTTAATCGACTCTTCACACGCTTGTCCTCACCAATTATTCGTCTTGATCGAGTCCTTGATCTTCTATCTTGGCTATACTCGATTGTTACTCAAATAAGTCTTAACTTCACTTCTACAGTTGACTTCTTGTATTTCCAGAACAATCGATCGACTCGGCTCATTCAACTCTATCTATTACAATGCGAATTACAAGGAAAATGGAGTGCCAACATTCTAATCTAAGTTTTACATGGCATTCATCAAAATCTACAAAATAATTTCCCAACAATTTCCCCATTTTTGATAATGCCAAAACTTAAAAACATTATGCAACGTGTAAACAAAGATACATACGGCCAATGCAAGAATAAAGAATGTATGCGTAGAATCAATCATTTTATTGATCATAGCATTCTTGTCCTTTACACATTTTTTACAATGTGTATCGAGCATAATCGTATCTACGCAATTTACAAGCATCTATGCTAAGATCACGATATAAATGTACAGATGACTTACACAAAATGTATTTACAAAAGTAAGATACATGAAGGGTTCACAACACTTCATTGCCTTTCATTTGCCTCCTTATTTATTTTCTTTTCACTCTCATCATCATCGACTCTCTTTGTTTTTTTTTCATCTTCACTGCTTTCTTCTTTCATAAGCTCTCTTCAGCAACGTCTTTTCTTTTCCTTTCTTGCCTCTCTTGCCACAAATGATCTTGTCTTTTATTTTCCTCCTCAATTCTTTTCACATAATCGGCATTTTTCCTCGCTACTTCCCGCATTCGCTTACTTCATCGTACTCAACCCAAGAGAGATCCTTCCCTTCTTGCCGGATCTACGTATTCAATATTTTTGGGTAAAGGTCTAGGTCGAAAACCTCTTCCTCCACCAATTCTTCCTCCTCCTCCTCGGGTGTATATTGTACGGAGTCTTCTTCTTACCAATTTGAATGGTCAGCCGGTAGTCCGCCGCCTATCGCCTTCTTCACATAACTTTAGATCCTTCTCCCGATGTCCAAGTCCCAGGCTTGGAATATCGACATGTTCTTGAAGTAACCTTCGGATTCGAGCGTTTTAAATTCTTCAACCGATCTTGGCTCTTCTCCGTCATCCGGAATGGCATCTAGATCCTTCCTTTAATGCCACCACCGTAAGTTTTCAAAACTTCTTGAACACGGGCATCCGTCTTTCTTGTCGAACTCCTCCATCCCTCGCTTCTACAATTTTTCTCTTTTCTCGTCATGGGCACAAAGAGTGGTGGATCGGCGATTCACCGCCGTTTTTGATTATTGATCTTTGTGACATGACCTTGCAGAGGGTTTCAAGAAGCATTAAGGTCAAGTCCTTTGACCTTTCCCCTCAAAAGCTTTTCCCTTCTTCTTCTCAACATTGTCTCTTCCTTCAACTTCCTCGGTATTCCTCTTCCCCCTTTTTGGCATCATCAAAGGAGAGAGGAACTCGAAACATTCAATGAGCATGAATTCCAGGTTGGCCGAGAACTAAGTTCTTCTTGAGTCTCTTTGTGGTATATCTTCTGTGAAATTCTGAGCGAGTGGCTTTTGATTCACTGCCATCAGTTTCATTTCAGGCCGAGAAGGTTTGAACTTCGATTCATATTCTCTTCAACAAGCGAAATTTCGTTTTCGTTGAAATTCACACAGCGGACTCCATTTCGATTTGTGTGAGAGGCATGCATTCTATCAATATGGGCTGCGCATCCTCTTGCCCCGGCATTATTGTCGCGCTCCAAATCGGCATGTTGTTGTACAATGCCTTAAAATATCGAACTTGTTCATATCACATTGCACTCTCTTCTTTGAGACCACTCCCGACCGCACCACAATTCCTCTTAAGTCGATGTGAGGGTGGCATCCCTATTGTCTAGATGCATATCTAATGAGGCCTCGTGTCGCTCGATCATCTCAATCTCTCCACGATTTTCTTGAAGACATCACGGATCTCACCGTCCTCCCGATTCAGTGGAGACCATTCAAAGATCAAGTCAAAGTTTGCTTTGGAACAATGGAATCGATGGGGATTACAGGATCTGCTTTCGAATGTTGAAACGTTGTTTCTCTTGAGTCATCTCTTCCTCAAGGTCGGGCGCTCAACCGAGAAAGGAATGTTTCTGAAATGCATCATCTCGCACATATGGGATTGATTGTCTTTGGTTGTGCTGTGATGCATCTGGTTGAGTCGATCGCTGCGTTGACTTTGGGAGCTGCGCGCAGATGACTCGGACTCACCTGGGCCTTGTTGAGTGGGTTGGCCACCGATCGAGCATCACTGCCTTAATGCTTCTTCGGTCCCATGGAGATTCTTCTAAGTGAATTACCTGGTCTCGGGTTTGCAACATCGGCGTCATCGGAGGATGATGAAGCCGGGGTTTTGAATCATCATCGGTTAAACGTTTGATGAGCGGCTTTAAAAGTCGATCGACTGCCTGCGGGAAGAACATCCTCACCGAGTCCTTTTAATGAGAAACAGGAGTGGACTCGGCCGTCTTGAGATCCCGAAAAGGATATGTTAGGATTATCCTGGGAGTCATGAAGAGCATTAATTTCCTTCTCGATTCAACATTAAGAACAGGAGGGATGCTCAAACTTCTTGAGTTTTACCCGGGAAGTCTCAACCTCCTTGGGCCTTCACACCTCCGGCCGGTCTCAATGCGGTGAGGCCTTCTACATTCCCTTCTACGAGGCGTAGTTGTCTTAGGATCTGGTTGTGGCATCCGAAAGAGACTCAACCTCTTGGATTGCACTTTCGGTGCAAATGTTAACTCCCGGCATTTCCATCCTCATGCTTGATCCCATATGAGTGTCCTCACCGCAGCGCTTGACACTTCGGATGGGGCAGACTCAACTGCTCGAAGCTTCACCAATGTCGATCTGTTGTGATTCGTTTCCTTTTTCCACTTTGCCTCCATTCTTCAATGTGGAGTTATCTGCACATCCTCCGACCCTGCTGCAGTGGAGGAGTTTCCCATCAGTTGGCACACCACCGAGTGACTCACAATGGGGTCACTCTTCTCTGCAGACTCCCGCTACTTCCGTTGAGTGCTCACCGTGTGGGGGTAGGTGGTAAAACACCTTCATGGGGTTGGCTCAACTTGGGTGCCCAAATTCCTAGTCTCATCGCCAAGTCCCTTGGACCCATCTTTCGAATATCTTTTGGGGATGTAGTTGCGGTAATAATTGTGGTAATCACGCACTACTCCCAACGGGTCTATCTCCGGGAGTGATTTTGAGGACTCTCCTGGTCCTTCTATCATGTGTTGTTCATGCATCATTCTCGATTCCCTCAAAGCTTGATGCATATCGACTTCTCTTGAGCAAAGAACGGGATCCATGTCTTCATCACTTTCCTCGACAAAGACGCCTAAATGAGGATGCGTGTGTTCCAGTTCCGATGGGAACATATATCAAGCTTTCCCACGAGCTTGCTTCCTCAACGCTCTGGCTTTTTCTTTCTCCTTGCATATGTGTAGAATGTTCGTGCAATTTTCCTCATCCAGCACAAGTACAATATCGACCTCAAGAAACTTGAACAACTCCTCCTCTTCTTCAATGAACTCGGGGTGTTCAAATTGCACCCTTGAGTGACTTAGCTTCCATGCCCTCCATTCACGTGAGACGGCTACTGGATGTCCGGATATACAGGAGAGTACATGATGATGTCATCGCCCTCATCCTCCTCTTCCTCGTTTTTTTTCTTTTCCCGGATGGAAGGTAGCATGCTCTGTTGCTCTTTGCCTTGGGCGTCGTCAGCGGTAGAGAGACAACTTCTTTAATAGGAGATTTAGTTGTCTCCGCTTTTGTCTTTAGTTGTCCTTACTACGATTGGGTCTTCGATTAAGCCTCTGCGATTATCCTCGTGAGAGACTTGGCGGTTTATCAATTATTTCTAGAGATCGCACTTCCTCGGTGTCGGTAGTCTCGGAAGCTTTTTCCACTAAATGGCAGATTTGTCTTCTCAAGAATCAAAGCTTGGAGATTCTCTTCCTTCTCTTGGTTTTAACTAGAGGAATATCTCGTTCGATTTCTTCCGTTCCTCAAAGGCAAATGCCTTCGAGTTTCCTTAGAGGCAAATGCCTTTCTCGGGCTTGGAAGTCCTCTTCTTCCTTATGACCGAGAAGGTATTTGGGCTTCCTTCTCAGCCATCTTCTCTAATTCGGTCACAGGGGGGCATGAGACACCCGCTGCTCGGGCGGACTCCTACTTCAGGGCAGGGGCGGTGCGTCCTTTTTCTTGCCGTGCAAGGGCAACTTTCTTCTTAGCAACAAGCAGGGCGCTCTTTTCTTGGGGGGAGAAACAATCGTGTCCTTGGGTTGGTGATTCCCCCTCACTTGTATCCGCCCTCTTCGCGTGGGCTCTCTTCCTGGCTCCGAAAGATTAGCCCTGAACATCTTCTTGTTTACATGGAAGGGCTTTCCATGTTGAAGGGAATGCCCTTCACTTCCATCGATGGGCAATTACTAGGCCATATCCGAGTGATCCTCCAAAGGATCCATCTTCCTTGTACGATTTGTTCCCAACATTCGCAGTCTGTCTCGTACATGAACTCAGCCCGATTGACTTTTTTTTTCCTTCTATGATGGCAACCATGACGATCGGCTTTGTCTTTGATGGTGATTGAAGGCCGCCAAATTTCATATATACACACTTTGCAACGACATCCATCGCTTTGTGATAGTCGCCCTTCGCCAGCCTTCTTCTCACCGTAGATTACTTTTTCAAAGACACTCTGGTTTGGCTACTTCTTTCTATGCAGCAAAACAAGTTAACATCGCTTCAACTATCTCCGACATGCCCTCGGCGACCATAAGCGGTGCTCGCAAGGTCCTTAGCAATAATCAAGATGTCCTTGCGGTGGACGGAAGACTTGATGCCTTCATCCTCCGCACCTTTGCATTTGCATAGAATCGCGCCACCTCTTCAAAGATAGGTCGCTGAGTACTCCATTGTAACAAAAGGCCCGAGACCGGATTTTTCCAAAGATATCGCTATCTTCTTCACAAGGATTTCATCTAACCCGCTTTATCATTCTTTTCAAATCCGCAATCGATCCAGAGTGGATTTGCTTCGATAACTTAACAAAATCGAGCTTTGGTGCCATTTGTAGAGAGTTTTACCGATTTAAACTTGATGAACTCGCTGAGAACTGGTAGGGTTTACGAGAGGATGAACTTGCTTTTCTTTTGCTTTGAATATGAACAGTTTTTGAGTGTGAGAGAGAAATCAAGAAAAATGAGTATATAAGGGTTATGAAAGCACGTGTTTTAGGTTTTTGAATTTTGATCGAGATTAATAGCTCAGTTTTAGCATGTGAATGTTTTCAACATGATCTCTTATAAAATGATATCTCGACATCAATGTGCTTTTTCTTGAATGCAACACAAGATTCTCGAGTGATTGCAATAGCATTTGTGTTATCACACATAATTGGAATCTCTTTTTCTTCAACTTCATAATCTCTTAGTTGTTGTCTCATCCACAAGACTTTGGCACAACAAATGCCTGCGACTATGTACTCTGCTTGATTGTGGATGTGGCTACCGAGTTTTGCTTCTTGCTAAACCATAAAATTAACTGCTTCCAAGCATTTGACATGTACCGACGTATTTTTCCTGTCAACTCTACATCCAAGATAGTCGAATCAATAACCAATCGACTTAAATCCACCTTTCTTTGGATACCGTAAGCCAACTTCTTGGCATCCTTCAAATACCTTAGGATTCTCTTAGGCGCATCATATGGCTCTCTTTTTGGTGCAAATGGGAATCTTGCACATGCACCTCTTTGCAAAGTGATGTCCGCCTGCTTGCTGTAAGTAGAGCAATGAACCATAAGTGCTTTGTATCTTATTTGATCTACTCGTTTGCCATCTATATCCATGTCCATCTTGATTTTTGTTCACTCGGTATTTTCACGAAGACTTTTCTTCCATACCAAATTTCTTCATTAAATCTCGATGTATTTTGTTTGACTTATGAAGGTTCCATCCTTCCGCCTTGCTTAACTTGAAGTCCTAGGAAGAAAGTCGGCTCTCCCATCATGCTCATTTCAAATTTGCCTTGCATGAGATTTGAGAACTTATCACACAACTCTTTGTTTGTGGATCCAAAGATGATATCATCCACATATATCCGAACAAGCAAAGATACTTTCTCCATCTTGCATTCTAAAAAGTGTTCTCATCCACTTTGCCTTTGGTGAATCCATTTTCATTTAGAAATTTAGACAATTTATCATACCATGCTCTTGGTGCTTGCTTCAATCCATATAATGCTTTCTTGAGCTTGCATACCTTATCTCCAAGAGTCTTCCGCTCAAAGCCTGGAGGTTGCTTAAAATATACTTCTTCTTCTAATAGTCCATTTAAAAATGCAATTTTCACATCCATTTGATATACAATGAAGTTCTTTTGTGCAAAGATAGGCAAGAAACATCCTTATTGCTTCTAATCTTGCAACAGAGCAAATGTTTCATCAAAATCTATTCCCTCTTCTTGGCAATATCATTTGGCTACCAATCTTGCTTTGTTTCTCACCACAAAACCTTCATCATTCATCTTATTTCTAAACACCCATTTTGTGCCAATTACATTTTGATGTGTTGGCCTTTACACCAATTCCCATACCTTATTTCTTTCAAATTGATTCACTCTTCTTGCATGGCCTCAATTCAATGTGTGTCATCTAAGGCTTGAGACACATCTTTTGGTTCGATTTGGGAAATAAAGCAAGTGAACATTGCTTCTTCTTTGAGATCCGATCTAGTTCTCACACCATCTCTAACATTTCCAATGATCGACTCGTGGATGGTCTCTCCGCCATCTCACATCAAAGTTGGAGCAAATTAGCTGGTTTAACTGTCTTGCAACAGTGTTGTCCGGAGCAGCTCTTTCAACATCATTCACCGCAAACTTTCCAAATTTCTTTGAGATTCAACTATCTCCTCTTTATCCGGATTGATATATCTTGTTTCAGCTTCAATATAAGGACTCTTCTGCATAGTTGTTTGATTCAGCTTATCAGCTAACTCTTCAATTTCTTCTCCACTTACATTAGGTTCATCAAAAACCACATGAATAGATTCTTCTGTGACAATTGTCCTCTTGTTCAACACTCTATAGGCTTTGCTCTCAGCTGAGTATCCCAAAAAGATACCATCATCAGCTTTAGCATCGAAAGCCTTCAAGTTGTCCTTGCCATTGTTATGAATGAAGCATTTACATCCAAATATTCTGAGGTACCCAACGTTTGGCTTTCTCCCTGTCCAGATTTCAAAGGGAGTCTTTGTCACCGTTGTCTATTAATCATGCATCTATTTTGAGTATAGCATGCGGTGTTTATGGCTTCACCCCAAAATCTTTTAGCGATCCGACTTTCAACTAACATGGTTCTTGCAGCCTTCCTTGAGAGTTATGCTTTTCCGTCCGCTACTCCATTCTCACTGTGGAGTCCTTGCCGCAAATAACTCATGAGCAATGCCATTTTCAACACAATACTCGATAATTATTCCATTAACAAACTCGGTTCCTCTATCGATCTTATCTTAATAATGGTTTGACAATTCTCATTTTGAATTCTTTTCATCACCGAGGTAACCTTTGCAAGTTTTCCTTCTTTTTGCACACTAAAAATTGTCCATGTATATCTTGAATAATCATCCACCACCACTAAAGTGTATTTCTTTCCACTTATGTCTTTGTTTGTTCAACAGACCAAATAGATCCATGTGCAATGATGCAATATTCTTGTTGATGAAGGACTAGGCTTCTCCTTGAATGAAGATTTGATCCGCTTTCCCATCCGGCATGCATCACATACACTTTCCTTCTTGTATACCGAGTCCACCATCCTTCCACAAGATAACTCCTTACAAGCTTGTGCCACACCAACTTGATTCGGTTGTACTCTTTGCTTGCGACAAGTGTTTGGTGTAGCAAAGAGACCAATCTACCACATACATATTTTTCTTCCTTGATCCTTGCAAAGACTATTTCATTTGATTCAAGATCTTTGATTTGGCACACTCCCATATTGAATCCAACATTGTAGCCTTTATCACAAAGTTGACTTATCTTTGAGTAAGTTGAAGTTGAGTCCCTCAACATAAGCAACATCCAAAATTTCCAATCCATTTTTCGTGATAGATCATGTGCCTTTGATTTCCCCGGAGCTTCAATTCCTCCAAATATGACTTTTGCACCTCTAATCTCCTTGAATTTTAATAGATTTTTCTTGCTTCCTATCATATGTCCGGAACAACCACTATCCATGTACCAGGTTCCTTGGCACTCACTGTTCCTTGAACCCGCAATCAAGGAAATTAGTTTTTAGGTACCCATACCGCCTGGGTCCCGAGGGGTTAGTGATGTGATGAGAATCCAGATCCACGAAGGATCCGGCAACACCAAATGTAAGCTATCTCAAGTTCTTGAAGACTATGTAATTGAGTTCTTGAGTTCTTGTATTTGTTTATCATAGATTAGGTGTTAATTTCCATTGTTTTAAGTCATTTGAGTGGCCAAGTTGATGTTAGAGGCCAAGAATATTGAGTCTAGAGTCATGTTAGTTAATCATGGGTTGAAAGGAAGCATTGACGATCCAAGCGTGTCAACAGCTTTTAAAGATCGGCGGGGTTTAGTAGTTTGGCCATAACTTTCTCTATAAAATTGATATTGAGGTGATTCAAAGTTGTTGTGGAAAGCTAAGAGAAATGGCTACAACTTTCATGAAGACGTCGGGGCCTAATTACGTGAAGAACATGGCCTGGCTGTGCTTATTTGCACGTAGTGTTCATCAAGACGTGATTTAACACGGCCGACCGTGCTCAAGCACGGCCGTGCTTTTTGCCGCATTTTTGAGTCCGCTTCTTTTTCGTTTCCTAGGTTGTTTAAAGTTTGTTTTGGTTTAGGGTTTATTTTGAGTCGCCTATATAAGGCAAACACTTGTTATTTTTCACAACAACTTTGATATTGAATATTGATTAGAGATTTTCTCTTCAACCCTTTGGTTTTTGCAAAGAGCTTCAAGATTGTTCATCTTGATGCAATTACCGACTTATCAAGCGAACTTACACATTCGTTTGTGGCGTCTACGCATATCGAGGTTCTTGATTTTCTAAGCAATGGGTCGAGGTTTCCACCAATTTTAACCGAACTAGTGAAGATCTTGGGTTAACAACATATTGTTGTTTGGGTCGTATGCACAGCTTGTTGCCGCGCGGTTCACATCGATTGGTAATCGAGCCATCTAGCAAGGTTAAGTCTATCCTTGTTCTTTAATTCTTGTTATTTTCCAGATTTTTCATAAACCCTAGTTCTTCAAGGGTTAAAAAAACGAGAAAGAGAAAAAATCGTAATTCGAAAAGAAAAAAAAAAAAAAAAATACTAGGAAGTTGATTTTGTGATTTCTTGGGAGCGTGAGATTTTTTTTTGGCATTGTTGTTGGTATTGTTGCACTTGTTTGTACATCATGTCTGTGGAAACGCGACATCCACTAAATCTGAGCAACAAAGATTATATGGAAGAATTGGCAAGAGTTTTGGCAACGGTGATAGTTGATGTTTGTGGAAAACCGTGTGATAGAAGGAGGACTCATGTTGGTTGGAAGGGTGCAAAAGTTGGGCAACCGCCGAGAGGAGGGGTGTCACAAAGAAAACCTCCAATATTAGTACCAACGCTTGGGATTTTGTTGTCAATGATCCGCGTTTTGCGACGATTTTTAAAACCACGAGAGAACCCTTCAAGAGAGGTAATCAAGTCGAAGTTGGAGGAAGTTCCGTAAATTGTCGATTCAAGATTAGAAATTGTCAAGCCGGATATAGATATTGTAAAGCCGGAGTTGGAGGATGTTCCCAAATACTCTATCCAAAGAAAGGGGATATGTTGGGTATCGATCCAACAATTGAATGTGATGATTCATTAGAAATTGAAGTTGGTGGGGCGTATGAGATAGAAAATTCGGTTGGTGTGCAAAACAAAAATTATGAAGCCGAAAACAATGAGATATTGAGTGGAAAAACAATTGAGAGTCCGCCAAGGTAGAAATGAGATTCGAGTGATGGGCGAGAAAAAGGTGATTGATGATTTTGAGTGGACCGAAAAACATGGGGTTAATGGCCGTTGAGGTAAAATTGGAGGAAAATCTATATTCATGGCAAAAGAAAAGAGATATACTAGGAATAAGTTTTCATGTTCTAACACTTTTATCTTTGTTTTGTCTAGTATTATTATTTCTTGTTACAGGATTATGGAAAAATGGACGAATGTGCATGCCGCTTTCACATTTGATCCTGGTGGGTTGATATAATTGTTCCACCTTTGGGGTCAACGTTTGATTCGAGGACGAATCCCTTTCAAGAGGAGGGAATGATAAGAATCCAGTCACGAAGGATCTGGGGCAACACCAAATGCAAGCTATCTCGAGTTCTTGAAGACTATGTAATTGAGTTCTTGAGTTCTTGTATTTGTTTATCATAGATTAGGTGTTAATTTCCATTGTTTTGAGTCATTTGAGTGGCCAAGTTGATGTTAGAGGCCAAGTATATAGAGTCTAGAGTCATGTTAGTTAATCATTGATCGAAAGGAAGCATTGACGTCAAGAACAAGAGATTGCGTTCAAAAACGTCCAAGCGCGTCAACGCTTTTAA
Source organism: Rehmannia glutinosa (assembly GCA_016081115.2). Taxonomy (NCBI): domain Eukaryota; kingdom Viridiplantae; phylum Streptophyta; class Magnoliopsida; order Lamiales; family Orobanchaceae; genus Rehmannia; species Rehmannia glutinosa. The sequence continues at coordinate 65,130,930 of CM071931.1, read as the reverse complement.
AGATCGCAGAGTTTAGTATTTTGGCCATAACTTTCTCTATAAAATTGATATTGAGCTGATTCAAGTTGTTGTGGAAAGCTAAGAGAAATGGCTTCAACTTTCATGAAGACGCCGGGGGCTAATTACGTGAAGGACACGGCCTGGCCGTGCTCGGCCAAGACATGACGAACACGGCCTGGCCGCCGTGCTTCCGGGCGCGCCGTGCTTTTTGCCGCGTTTTTGAGTCCTGTTCAGTTTTTTGTTTCCTTGTTCGATTTTTAAGTTGTTTCCTAGTTAGCTTAGGGTTTGTTTTGGTTTAGGGTTTATTTTGAGTCGCCTATATAAGGCAAACACTTGTTTATTTATCACAACAACTTTGAGATTGAATATTGATTAGAGATTTTCTCTTCAACCCTTTGGTTTTTGCAAGAGCTTCAAGATTGTTCATCTTGTTGCGATTACCGACTTATCAAGCGAACTTACACATTCGTTTGTGGCGTCTACGCATACCGAGGTTCTTGCTTTTCTAAGCAACGAGTCGAGGTTTCCACCAATTTTAACCGAACTAGTGAAGATCTTGGGTTAACAACATATTGTTGTTTGGGTCGTATGCACATTGTTGTTGCGGTTCACATCGCTTGGTAATCGAGCCATCTAGCAAGGTTAAGTTTATCATTGTTCTTCAATTCTTGTTATTTTCCAGATTTTTCATAAACCCTAGTTCTTCAAGGGTTACAAAAAAAAAAAACGAAAAGAGAAAAAATCGATATTCGAAAAAAAAATCTAGGAAGTTGATTTTGTGATTTCTTGGGAGCGTGAGATTTTTTTGGGATTGTTATTGGTATTGTTTCACTTGTTTATACATCATGTCCTGGGGAAACGCGACATCCACTAAATCAACAACAAAGATTATATGGAAGAATTGGCAAGAGTTTTGGCAACGGTGATGGTTGATGTTTGTGGAAAACCATGTGATAGAAGGAGGATTCATGTTGGTTGGAAGGGTACAAAAGTTGAGCAACCGCCAAGAGGAGGGGTGTCACAAAGAAAACCTCTAATATTAGTACCAACGCTTGGGATTTTGTTGTCAATGATCCGCGTTTTGCGACAATTTTTAAAACCACGAGAACCCTTCAAGAGAGGTAATCAAGCCGAAGTTGGAGGAAGTTCCGTTTGTCGATTCGAGATAAGAAATTGTGTCACGAAGTATCTGTTTGCTCTCGATCCGCAGCCTCCCATCCCATTATGGCCGCGTGGACATTAGTTGAGGATGCCTGGGGTTCGTGGTATTCCCATGGGCTCCTATGTGTATGGGCATCTCCTCCATTACATTGATATCGAGTCCGAGCCCCGATGATCCCGAAAGATCATCAGCCGAGTTCCACATCTATACCTATTTCTATACTATACAGTATATTTAAAAACGTATCACTTTTAACACAAGCATTTCATATTGTAATCGGGTTAATTACTTATTTGTTTTTTATTTGATACAAATTATGGGAATTTGAGGTTATTCCTCCACTCGGTCGGGATCTTGCCCACCTTTGGGTTGGAGGGATATCCTGGGGGAAGACGGTTTAGATACCCCAAGAGGACCTTGGTGCGGTGGCGTTATTTGACTCCGTTGCCGGATACGTCCCTACCCGCCGCGTCCGTCCCGCTGCCGAGGTACCTCTGCATCTCCATTTATAGACTTAGAAGAGCAGAGAAGGCGGCAGCATATTCATCAAAGAGAGATACTCGATTCTTAGAGATAGATCCACCCTCGTTTGTATGTTTTGTAAATTCTATTTTTCATTAATGATATTTCATTTCAATATTCGTTAAACCAATACTCTTTTATGTCCTGTCACCGATATGTAGGGATAGTTCCACCTTCGATCGTGGCCCTTCGTATTTCGCGACATTGAGGACGTAGAGGAGGATCTAGCTAATAATGTAAGTAGTTTTTTTAAGTATTTAATTCATTTCAATAATCAATATTGTTGTTTTAATCTCATGTTGTTTAAAATGTTGCAAAAAATTGATCCTTATCTCGATGTCCTTGTGCGGAGATCGCACGTCGGGATTCATTTTCATTCTAGTGTTGGAGCGAGATACTTTGAACATCTAGGATTGTTCATTTTTTGTAAGTCTTTAATTTCAATTGACGTCGTTAAAAACATACTTTCTCATTAATACTAATGATTTAAAATGAAAATTATCTATAGATGTGCTTGAAGAAAGCATGGGATCACCTCCATCCTGATGTCAAGGAGTGTGAGGGTACCTACGGGGTAGCTACCCATACCTACGATCGGACTGTCCGAGACAAAGAGCAAAAGATATGTTCATGGGCAAGGTCCGAATGGGGGCAGCCTTTGGTACGAGGTACCAGATGTAAGTATTAGTCATCTTATAGCTTTATTATATCTGACTTGTAGTTCGTATTAGTCATATAATCCAGTTAATAATGTTTCATTTTTTTATTTGTAGATTGTCTTTGTATGTATTGCTCAGTGCATTGGGTCGTATGTCGCGTTTGGCTAATCGAGTGGGATATTCAGTTGTATGACCCATTTGTTAGATAAATATTTTTATCGAGATTTTGATGATTTTGTTTAAATGAGTTTTTACACCAAAACAATGTTTTTAAATGTTGCCCAAATACTCCCAATTGATTTAAAATATTTTTACTAATTTTTTGGAGTATTTCTTGAAGTTTATTTTTGACAAAAATTGGACAATACTTCTGTTTTGAGGTCGACCGGTCGAACAAGAGGTCGACCGGTATTTGAACGCAAAACTGAAACAGAACACACTGAAACACAAAAAAGAGGGAGGGGGACCGGTCCAACCCAGGGCCGACTGGTCAACCCCTATGGCGACCGGTCGGACCCCCTGGACCGGTCGCCCTGCCCATCATCATGTGTCTGCATCTTCAGATTTACTTTATAATGTTTGAAATTTCTACATAGCGACCGGTCACACTATGAATAACTCGTGGACATTTATTTTTAATCGTTAATTGTCGAGTCTTTTACCTCATTTCGAGCTTATTTAGGCATAATGTATGTTAAATAAGGTCTATGTTTGCATTTCGTATGTTTTTAAAACTTAGGGGTGAAAAATCGGATTTTTAGTGTAAAATTCGACGAAAAACTGAACAAGTGTTCAAATACCGTTGCCATAGAGGTCGACCGGTCGACCATGGCCAGGCACCTTGCCTTACTCTGTGACTGATCGCACTAAGCAATTTCGTGGATTAAAATTGCTTGTGTCCTTCATTTCAAAGATTTTTGATCATTTTCTTCAAAACTCGAACCCCTTTGCAAATTTCACAAACAATTCACTCAAGATGATTTCATTCTTATAAATTCTATATTTTTGAGTGCAAATTACTTGTAATTCATCATTCTTTTCCGACTTCTCCGAAAGTTTAATTCCTTTTAATCTCAATTGGGTTGAACCCATGAGAAAGAGCTTGTATTTTGATATCTTGATGAATTTCTTATATAATTATGATGAGCATGATGATTGTTGATGGATAATATTTGTATAATTGTATTTGGTGATGAAAAATTTTGGCTTGATTACATTCCAAAGGCGTTATACATCTCTTGTTTTATTCGACGACGCCACTTGTTTGACAAAATATTTCTAAGAAAAATTCATCACCTACATGATTCTCTCGATTTCAAAAGTCTTATATACTTATAGAGATCATGTTTTATCAATCAAATGAGCTTTTGCAAATCAAATGATCGATTTTTTCTTTTTATTTGGAATTTAAGCTTCAATGTTCAAAACGCCGATAAATCGATTAAATTGCGCACTTTGATATGATTATATGATGTTTTTATCATGCTAACATTCTTTTGATGACTCCAAAGGGGGAAAAACAGAAAAACGCTCATACGCTCAAAGAAGCGAAAATAAGTTCGCTAGAAAAGCTATAAGTTGTGGCTCTTAAAAGCCAAAAGCTATGAATGACACTTAGTACATTTGATGTATTATGGATTTTTTTACTTGTCTAATGATGTCTCTTTGACAGGGAGCTTCTAAGCTCATATAATTCAAGCTTATTACATAAAAGCTAAGCTTTTAGCTTTTAATTGTTTGCTTCTATACTTGTTCTTGATGTGCATATTGATAGGGGAGCTTGTGCAAAATATATTTGAAATATCTTTGCTCCTATCTTTGTATTTTTACTTATGATAAATATTGCTTGTAATGGATTGATGTTTTAGACCGGAAAAATGTGTTTTGTCTTTAAAATCGATCTCCTAAAATTGTTTTGGTTTGTAATCATCAAAAAGGGGAGATTGTTAAATAAATGTTTTTATCAAGATTTTAATGATTTTGTTTAAATGAATTTTTACACCAAAACAATGTTTTTAAATGTTGTCCAAATACTCCCAATTGATTTAAAATGTTTTTACTAATTTTTTGGAGTATTTCTTGAAGTTTATTTTTGACAAAAATTGGACAATACTTTTCTGTTTTGAGGTCAACCGGTCCGAACAAGAGGTTCGACCGGTATCTCGAACGCAAAATCAAAGCAACACACCTTTGAAACACAAAAAGAGGAGGGGACCGGCCCAACCCAGGCCGATCAAGTCAACCCCTATGGCGACCGACGGACCTCTGGACCGTCGCCCCCCATCATCCAGATGTCGCATGTTCAGATTTACTTTATAACGTTTGAAATTTCTACATAGCGGCCGCGCTATGATATTTTTGACAGACAATTCAAACCGTTGAACATCCATTACAGCAAGAAGATTTACTTTATCAATTTTGTACATTATTTCTACATCTTGTGATCTTCTTTTGTAGACAAAATTGAAGAAGGGGAGCCTATGTTTGTGAAGAATCTCCTATAAATATAAGATGTTTTTGAAGACACAATACAACAACAACAACACAATAAGAAAATCTCAAATTTCTAAGCTTTCATATTCAACACGCTTGTTGTATTTATAGCCTAAGTATTTCTCTTTCACATTTTGAGGTCTAGGCTTATTTCTTGATTATACTTGCACTCAAAATTATATTATTCATTATCGAGTTGTAATCTTGAATTTTTGGTTTCATCATTCAACATAAGATATCCTTGTGAGTGTTCTTGTGGTAAGAACACACTTTGGGTGATCTAGGTGTTACGTGCAAGAAGATTGTGGTAATCTTCTTATTGAAGAGTTTGGTGCTCTTTGAGGTGTTGAAGAATTTGGTGTTCTTCAAGGTTGAAGTTGTGGTAATCTTTATAATGTGCCGTAGAAGATTGTGGTAATCTTGAGGAGATTGTGGTAATCTCCAAAGAGGTGTTGTAAGGTGATGTTGTATTAATTGTGGTAATTAATAAAATCTTTTTCTTTTTGAAATCCATCCCGAGATACTAGGTGGTAGAGGATTAGGCCCTAGGTGGGTTGAACCTCTATAAATCAACGTGTGTTGTTTATTTCCCTTTATATTCTTGTCATTGCTTATTCATTCGAAAAAGAGGGCATAATTCAAAATCAAAGATAATCTATTTACCCCTCAGAGATTATCGTAGCCGCTGGACTAACAAGTGGTATCGAGCCAAACTCTTTGGCAAGCTCATTCCACATTGCGGAGTAAAGAGGAAAGATCCATGGCTACGACGAGAGCTATCTACCAACTGGTGCTTCATTCAATAGATCTTCTCTCTTTGACTCCAACAATTATGCATTTTGGAAGGACCGAATGGAATGTTTCTTACAAGATTATGGGTTTGATATTTGAAACATGGTTATAAATAGAGTATACATCCCGATGAAGAAAACGGAAAACAACACTCAAATTCCAAAAGCCCTCAAGGAGTTTAATGATGAAGATAAGAAAATATTCTCCTTAAACGGTAAAGCTCTTAACATTCTTCGTTGTTCTCTTACCACTACTACGGAGTATAATCGAATTAGAGGTATTCGATCAGCTCATGATGTGTGGGAAAAATTAGAAACTATCTATGAAGGCACCAAGAAAGTTAAACAAGCTAGAAAAACAATGCTTGTTAAAGATTTCAAAATTTCACAATGCTCGAGGTGAAGGGATCTCAAAATTGGTAGAAAGGCTAGACAACATCGTTAATTCTTTGTGGGCACTCGGAAAGTCATTTCGGAAGAAGACAAAGCTACCAAAGTCTTAAATGCTCTTCCCGGTTCTTGGTCCGAAAAGGTGACGGCTATCATGGAAGCTCAAAATTTAGAAACTCTAAATTTTGATGAGCTTATTGGAAATCTTATCATCTATGAAGCATATGCAATAAAATGAGTAATTCAAAAGCATCCACTTCTCAACCGGATATTATAACAACTTGGGATGAGCTTCTTGCAACTTCCGACGATGAAAAAGCCGAGCAATATCTAATAGGAATCGAAGAAAACAATGAGGTACGCTCTAACCCTTGTTCTTCTTTTAGTAATGAATTGCATGATGATTATGATGAATTGCAAAAAGATTTTGATGAGCTTCAAAATGAATTCCAAAGTTTGCTCTTTAAATACAAAAATTTGAAAAAGGAATTCAACATCATGAAAACTGAAAAGGATAGTTTACATGCTTCTTATGAATCTCTTACTAGTTCTCATAATGTTACACTTGATAAGGTTAGAGTTCTTGAAGAAGAAAATAGTACTCATGTTAAAGATATTGATTGCATGAAAAAGGATATGATGAAGTTTAATTTGAGTACCAATAAAATGACCAAATTTCTTGATGTTCAACGTTGGGATCATTTGAAACTAGGACTTGGTTATAAGCCCAATGTTATAACCGATAAGAAAAGGAACCAAGTCTCTATGCATGTTGGTCATTATGCTTCTAGAACTATTACATATTTTTATTGTGGTAAAATTGGTCACACGACTAATACTTGTCGGGTTAAAAATAGTTCTAATTATTATTGGAGACCTAAAAATCTCAATGTTAATCCCAAAGGACCCAAACACTTGAGGGTACCACAAGTAAATTTTATGTTAGGTACTCGGCGCAATAAAAATCAAAAGAGTTTTAAATTGTCTTATAGACAACAAATGATCGCGCCATATGATCGAACGAGGAGATATTATCAACAAAATTATTTTTCAAGAAGAAGGTATAATCAACAATGGGAGGGATACAACCCTTGCAATGGCGAAATTGGTAACTCTTATCCTCTTCTTGAAGTATGCATTTCATATTGTCTTTTATAGTTATTGCACATTTTCATGTCTTTAATTTTTGTATTGATTGTCAAAATTCTTTATAAAAATGTTTCTTAAAAATGAGGTCTCAATTTTATACTCTCAGTTTTCAAATTTCAAAAGATACCTTATATGGATTTTAAAATTTCAAAAGATACCTTATATGGATTTTCAATAAGCACTTGTTTTATCAAACTTTTGTTGATTCCTTAAATAGCATAGTATGTGCTACTTGTCCAACTTCTATGTTGTTCAATATTATGTATATTATTCGATAATACTATGCTCTTGTGCAAGATATTTGTCAAGTTTTTGCAGGAAAAAATTTGATATTAAGGAACAAATGATCGCAGACTTATTCATGGCCATCTACGCTCATAAGGTGTCAAGATTGCGAAAAGCATATTGGTCGACAAATAGATTCGAGGTATGTTTATCTACTTTCATTATTCTTATAGACTCTAAATTCTTCATGCCTTATGCATATATGCTTGATTCCAAAATGCCTAACGAATCTCATTAAAGTGTCGTTAAAAGAATTTTTCAAATATTTGAAAGACACTTCTTTTTATGGCTTGTTTTATCCAAAGTTTTAAAATGTTCATATTTTTCGAATAACAAGTTCGGTGATGATAATTTCTCAAAATACGGTTCTTCATAATCGAACTAAACATATTGATATTCTATATGTTTTTTTAAATGATCGCATTTCTTAAATGAAAAATTGAGATGTGTTTAATTCCGTCTCAGTGATAACTCGTGGACATTTATTTTTAATCGTTAATCAGAGTCTTTTACCTCATTTCGAGCTTGTTTAGGCATAATGTATATTGAATAAGGTCAATGTTTGCATTTCGTATGTTTTTAAAACTTAGGGGTGAAAAATCGGATTTTTGGTGCAAAATTTGACGAAACGAACAAGTGTTTAAATACCGGTTGCCATAGAGGTCGACCGATCGACCATGGCCAGGCACCTTTGCCTACCTGTTGACCGGTCGCCTAAGCATTTTCGTGGATTAAAATTGCTTTTGTCCTTCATTTCGGTATTTTTGATCATTTTCTTCAAAACTCGAACCCTTTGCAAATTTCACACACAATTCACTCAAAATGATTTCTTTCTTGTAAATTCTATATTTTTGAGTGTAAATTACTTGTAATTCATCATTCGTTTCGACTTCTCCGAAAGTTTAATTCCTTTTTAATCTCAATTGGGTTGAATCCCCGAGAAAGAGCTTGTATTTTGATATCTTGATGAATTTCTTATATAATTATGATGAGCATGATGATTGTTGATGAATAATATTTGTATAATTGTATTTGGTGATGAAAAATTTTGGCTTGATTACATTCCAAAGGCGTTATACATCTCTTGTTTTATTCGACGACGCCAAGTGTTTGACAAAATATTTCTATGAAAAATTCATCACCTACATGATTCTCTCGATTTCAAAAGTCTTATATACTTATAGAGATCATGTTTTATCAATCAAATGAGCTTTTGCAAATCAAATGATCAACTTTTTCTTTTTATTTGGAATTTAATCAAAACGCTCGATAAATCGATTAAATTGCGCACTTTGATATGATTATATGATGATTTTATCGTGCTAACATTCTTTTTGATGATTCCAAAGGTGGAAAAATAGGAAAAATGCTCATACGCTCAAAGAAGCGAAAATAAGTTCGCTAGAAAAGCTATAAGCTATGGCTCTTAAAAGCCAAAAGCTATGAATGACACTTAGTACATTTGATGTATTATGGACTTTTTTACTTGTCTAATGATGTCCCTTTGACAGGGGAGCTTCTAAGCTCATATAATTCAAGCTTATTACATAAAAGCTAAGCTTTTAGCTTTTAATTGTTTGCTTCTATACTTGTTCTTGATGTGCATATTGATAGGGGAGCTTGTGCAAAATATCTTTGAAATATCTTTGCTCCTATCCTTGTGTTTTTACTTATGATAAATATTGCTTGTAATGGATTGATGTTTTAGACCGGAAAAATGTGTTTTGTCTTTAAAATCAATCTCTTAAAATTGTTTTCGTTTGTAATCATCAAAAAGGGGAGATTGTTAAATAAATATTTTTATCAAGATTTTGATGGTTTTGTTTAAATGAGTTTTTACACCAAAACAATGTTTTTAAATGTTGTCCAAATACTCCCAATTGATTTAAAATGTTTTTACTAATTTTTGGAGTATTTCTTGAAATTTATTATTGACAAAAATTGGACAACACTTCTATTTTGAGGTCGACCCAGGTCGAATAAGAGATCGATCTGGTATCAAGAACGCAAAAACATAAATAGAACACACTAAAACACAAAAAAGAGGGAGGGGACCGGTCCAACCTGTATCGACCAATCGACCCCTATGGCGACGGCCGGACCCCCTGACCGGTCGCCCTCCCCGTAATCCCGTGTCGCATTTTCGATTTACTTTATAATGTTCAAATTTCTACATAGCGATCGGTCGCTTATGATATTTTTGACAGATAATTCAAACCGTTGAACATCCATTACAAACAAGATTTACTTTATCAATTTTGTACATTATTTCTACATCTTGTGATCTTCTTTTTGTAGACAAAAGTGAAGAAGGAGGAGCCTATGTTTGTGAATACTCTCCTATAAATAGAAGATGTTTTTGAAGACACAATACAACAACAACACAACAAGAAAATCTGCAAATTTCTAAGCTTTCATGTTCAACACTCTTGTTGTATTTATAGCCTAAGTATTTTACTTTCACATTTTGAGGTCTAGGCTTATTTCTTGAATACATTTGCACTCAAAATTGTATTATTCATTATCGAGTTGTAATCTTGAATTTTGGGTTCATCATTCAATACAAGATATCCTTGTGAGTGTTCTTATGGTAAGAACACAATCGGGTGATCTAGGTGTTAGGTGCAAGAAGATTGTGGTAATCTTCTTATTGAAGAATTTGGTGCTCTTTGAGGTGTTGAAGAATTTGGTGTTCTTCAAGGTTGAAGATTGTGGTAATCTTCATAAGGTGCCGTAGAAGATTATGGTAATCTTCAAGGAGATTGTGGTAATATCCAAAGAGGTGTTGTAAGGTGATATTGTATTAATTGTGGTAATTAATAAAATCTTTTTTCTTTTTGAAATCCATCCCGGAGATACTGGGGTGGTAGAGGATTTGGCCCTAGTGGGTTGAACCTCTGTAAATCGATATGTGTTGTTTATTTCCCGCACCTACATTCTTGTCATTGCTTATTCATTCGAAAAATAGGCATTATTCAAAAATCGGCATAATTTATTCTCCCCCAAGATTATCGTAGCCAACTTGACTAACACCATTGTCGCATCAGATGGACAATCATTCTGACCCGACCATCTATTATCACTGTCACCGCCAGCTGTTCCCGCTTCTGTGTCTTCTTCTCCAATTACTCGTTGTTGCTGGTTATTTTGAGAGGCGCCAGATTTTGGTTAGATGCGACATGCTGCCCATTGCAACGATGTCGTAGGCCTTTTTGTTTGCATTTTGAATCGGGGCCATAATAATTTTGAATCTTTCGTTCAAGCCTAATTAACTCAAGTGATATGTGCATATACCATGCACACCATCGAAAATACACCGCCAATCGCATTGTTAATACTTTTGTGATGATCGGATACAATGAGCATATTTTCGGACATCCATACGTGTTGCATAATTTCTTCATAAACTATTCCTTTGATTCGCCCTTCTCTTTATCAACCACACCAAATGCTAGTGAAAACACTTTTTCATTGTCATTTTTCGTAACCGCAACAAACAAATGACTTTAAATTTACCCTTTAAGTGTGTGCCATCAACAACAATATTAGGTCTACAACACTCACTAAATTTACCCTTTAAGTGTGTGCAATACAAATATACTAGAATCTATCATCGTTATCGGGGCTGCGTGTAGCACAATTGATCGGGGTTCTCTTTTTCAACATGTACAAGAATGCGTAATATCTCCCAAGACTATAAGTGGTCACCATGTATGTAGTTGTAAGCACAATTTTGTGATTTTAGTGCTTTGTTGTACAAAATGTCTATCCCATGTTCAAGCAGTAAATCAAGAATAATATCTCTGGGTTTAAGGGATTGTCCCTCCTTTAGTAGTTTTAGCGCAAAACAGGCTCCAATAATCATCGAAGGCAATTGTCGAGAGCATGTCTACTTAAGTTGGCTTCACATGTATGAGGTTACTCGAATTTAGTCACCTTCAAACTTCCTCCTTGGATAGCATTTGCACAAAGTAAGAAGGTGCATCCTTTATGTTTGCAAACAACCTCACTATATGTACTCGAAGATCGTGTTGTTCTATACTCCACACGATGGTGTAGATAGTAGAAGACCAACTTTGTTATCATTTCTTCCTTGCTTTCAAGAATCGCACCTTTAAATAAGTTACGCTCGATGTTTCTTGTGGAATGGAGTCAGGGTCGGGATACTAATAAGACGTTCTAGAGCCATCCAAGCATATTTCGACCTAACCATTGAGAGCTCCGTATGATCGCATTCTCATTATCTACTTTGTTAGCATCAACAGATGTACTTTATGGAATGGAAATCATCTATTCCAAGAACATGCCCATCATTGTATTCTATTATGATATCATTGTTCACATCATTCCATTCACGATTATCCGAACAAAATAGTCATATTTTTCTATCCAAAGTGATCATAAATCAATCGAAGGACTAGTTCATTGTCAACGCCGTACTGGGATCATCATCATACTGATCATCATCTTCTTCCTCGATGTGTCACCATCATTGTCCCCGATAGAACAAATTGTTCATCTTATCGTTATATTGATCACCAATAAAATCCTGGTCATCTTGGTCATCATAATGGCCACCGCCTCCAAATCATCATACCGCCCAAAATCATCATTAAATCCACCAATACCACCACCATCAAGATCATCATCATCACCATCCACATAATCACTACTATTGGTTCTCGGTTGATGCTCCAAGATAGAGATTTACTTGGATAAGTATCGGACACTACAAGTTGCATAGACGTTGGTTGAGGCTCCAATGTCCTGATTTACTTGAACAATTATCGTGTGAAGTATATTGCATATAGGTTGGCATACAATGTGGTGGACCATGTATATAATTCATGCCGTAGTGAGAATTATATGGATTTAAATGCATGAATTGATCACGATACCATATGAATGAGATTGGGCAGCCATGAGGTTCATAAAACCGTGTGGATTGTTATTTCCTGTCACGAAGTCTCCACCATCCCATGATTTTTTGGTTGCAAGGTCACAAATATTTGGGGATCTTTGAAAATATCAGCTACTCATCAAGATTCCATTCACACATAATCAAAGACTTTACCTCACAACCACCCCCAATTGGCACTAAACAATTGTAATTTGTATTCACACAAACGCCGATCACCATTTATAACGTTATGAATAATATTTACAAATCCACTATATGATATTGTCCACAACGACGTAAAAACGAGTACTTCTTCACTATTCCTATAGAAACTACCATCCCGAAATCACAATCGCCAATTATCACTTTATCATCCTCCATCCGAAACCAACAACAATAGAAAAAAACAAAATTAAAATCAAGAAGGTCGACATGTAACTCAAGTCGAGTAAGTAACTCGACATCGAGTCAAAATGTAACTCAAAAATCATCTAACTCGATATCAAGTTACATGTGACTCGATCGAGTCACATGTACATTTGCAGATCGTTGTTCGAGCTTATTTCGAATCGATTTTTTTCATGTCTATGGTTTTCAAATCTATTGTATACTCAACCCCAAACTAAATACGATACGAAAATGAATAAAGGATGACTAGAGAACAAAATGCTTACATTGTTTCGAGATTCCGATTGAAAAAATGGGTCGCCGGAAAATTTTATGTCTTAGAACCAAAAATGAAAGAGAAGTGAAAAGGAGAAAGAGAGGTATGAGAAAGATAGGTATGTGACCTAATGTAATATGTTTAAAGGTTATGAATATCATTTCACATCCCAAAATGGCTAAAAATGATGGATTTTCAAAAATGACTATTTTCAATCTTTATAGTTTGGAAATGGCCAATTTGACCCATTTCCACTTTTCTTTTGTTTCGATATTGTTTTCTCTTTTAGTTTCATCAACTTACTGTTCAGCATGATTTCTGTAACATAAACTAATACATGTGAAGATGTCTTAGCTTTTCTGGAGAGTTTATCAGTTTAGTTAATTATTGGGAAACAAAAACAAAAAAAAAAAAAAACTGGGAGAGCCCAAGATTTTATTTGGGATAATTACAAAAAGTACCCTGAGGTTTGACCTAATTACAAAATAACTCAGCTAACTTTAAAACTTATAAAAAGTACCCCTGAGTTTTGAAATATATTTCAAAATCCCCTTCGTATTTGTAAAATCATTGCAGATTACCCCTTAATTTTAACACTAAATCAAACCTCAGGGTACTTTTTGTAAGTTTTAAAGTTAACTGGATTTTTTTGTAATTAGGTCAAACCTCAGGGGTACTATTTGTAATTATCCCATTTTATTTTACAATGATCTATCGAAGCCTGTTTCTTATACAATCAAATGGAAATTAATGAATGTCCTAAGAAGTTTGAAGGTTTTCAAGGCATAGCAAATACGTTTGATCGACAAAGAATTGAGAGTTTGGTGCATCAACAACCTGGAATGGAAATTCAAAGGCAAAATCAGCATCTAACTTTCTTCTTTAGATGCAAGAAATGGATTATTAGTTGAAGAAATTAACTGAAAAGAGAATTCGAAATGATAATATATACCTTAAAGCCCATCTTCTGATACAGGCGCTGAGCAGGTTTGCTATTTCTGTAAACATGCACAAACACCTTTTCTGCACCTGAACAAATATAAGTTCCACAAGGGATGCCATTTGTTAATTACGTTGGGGATAATTACAAAACTACCCCTGAAGTTTGGGTTAATTACAAAAAAACACTAGAGGCTTTTGAAAATTAAACTTTACTTTCTTAATAAGCAAAAATATTTCAAGTACCCCCTTACATTTGTAAAACTATTACAATTAACCCCGAGGTTGAACCTCAGGGGTAGTTTTGTAACAACAGTTATTCGGGTAAATAGTAGTGATGTTATTGCACTCTTAAGTCTTACCTTGTGCCTTGGCGGACACAACGGCAAATTGCAGCATGCTGCTTGCAATACCCTGGCGACGTGCTGATTTAGCAACGCATAAGTTTGCGATATAGCCGTAACTGCTGGAGGATTTTCCATCAATGAGGCAGAAAAGAGGATGTTTAACCCGTTCCTGTGAATAGACAAAAGTTTTGGGTTGGGACAGACAAGAATGTTTTGGTGAATAAAACATAGTTCAAATGGAAATTAATTGGCAGTGTACCCTGGAAAAGTCTCTCCATGCGACAAATATCGAATGCTCAAATCCAACGTCCCAACGACGCTCTTCAATATGCTCCGTTTCACGTTTGTATCTTCCTTCTTTACCTGATAATTTTGTTGGGTAAATTGGATGGTGTATACCGAATGACCAAATAAAAATCGAGCACAAGAATGAAAGTCGATGCAAGAGTTGGACTCTTTGTCTTTAAGACGAAATTGCCCCGCTCACGGTGTTAACGGAAATTGGCAATCGCCTCCCAAGATACAACGACTTACGCTTGTGATAGCAACACTACAAATCACAAGACACTTCAAACGCTTTTAGTGTTTTGAACTCTCAAGACTTTAATGTAGAATGCTTTGAGAAGGATTTCGAATTTTTTGATGCCATGAAATGATTAAAATGGGTTTATATAGAGCTCCCCGGTGCCTCTTCGATCGGGTGCAACCCTTGTCCGGATCGTCTTGACCGCCGATCGCACCGTGGTTAACAACGATCCGATGATCCTAATCGCTCCCGCTGAAGGAACACACTCTTTGCATACACCTGCCATCGGACAGACGTGTCGATCCACGGTGTTCCGTCGGTGAACGGACGATCCAATCGGCGCCATGTGTGTCGCTACCCGACGATTCTCGCCAAGTCATCGCCACCTGAGCCGCTTCGCCACGCCACGTCACCGAGCCACTGGGACTCAACCCTAGTTCGATTTTCCAAAACTTTAAGGCTCTTCGCGACGATGCCTACGTGCGGAGTGCAAAGTGCGTCTCTAAAGCGCCCAATGCGACTATTTGCGACGTGCGCGTCCCGGTCCAGTGCTCGGCTCGGCTTTGGACGGTGCTCTCCGATCGCTCTCGGTGCCTTTGAGCTAGCCAAAAGCTAGTCAAAATTGACTCGTCCACTAGGGTGTACCATAAGGAGTTCCACTTGATCACTCCTTATTAGTGGTGAAGCTCTTTATTAACTAGTCAAACATTCAATATATTTCCTATGTGGGATATGGCTTTCCATATTCCCACCCTTTTATATTCCATATATAAAAGCATTTTAAGTGGCCAACTTAAAGCATTTATTTCTCATTCACCCGACATTGATTTTGAGAAATTCAAAATGCTAAACTCATCTACCCGCGTAGATGACATTTATCTCATTTATTTCATACTTCAAAATGAACCCACTTAAATAATTGGTCAAAATCGGTCAAAACCCAATTTATTAAAACCAATTCCAACAATCCCCACATGAATGAAAATAAATGCATATGAGTATGCAAACACTAAGAGAGTTCAAACGGAAAGCTATTGCATCGGGAGAGGTAGCTTGTGGCTTTGAACCTTCCTTAGTGGAATGCTATCGGTTTACTAGGTTGCACAAAGGACACGATGTCTTGAACTCTCACTTTGTTTATGTAAACCAAAACAACAAGATCCACACAATATCTTTCCCGACACCATTTGGTTCTCACGGTTGTGTCCATTTTGCCCTGACAACATCTTGGATTCATAAGTGTTTCGTTGAAGTGGCCCATCTTCACACTTATATAGGTGATCTCCTATTAAGAGTATCCCGCCATACTCCACTTCTTTAAAGTATAGGAATCATTAAAAGTTTATAACTTAACCTCACCACATTCAAAGGGGTTTATCCACTTGGATAGGAATGAATGCAAAATGCTCCAAGTGTTTATCTCAATATTCATAACTTAGTTGTACCATTAAACCAAGATTTTGGGATCTCCAACTCACAAGGTTGGGTTACCACTATGAACACTCTTATTTTGTGGATTCTAAGCCCATTCCTTTCGATAAGCAGTATACTTGATCTCCATTTAAACCTTTAGTTAATGGATCCGCTAGGTTTTCTTCCAATTTCACGTAATCGATCGTAATAACTCCATTTGAGATCAATCGCTAACGGTGTTATGTCTTCGACGTATATGTCGAGACTTACCGTTGTACATACTATTTTGAGCACTTCCTATAGCGATTGACTATCACAATGTATCATGATTGCAGCCACCGGCTTAGGCCAACAAGGAATATCCTCTAAAAAGTTGCGAAGCCATTCTGCTTCTTCACCAGCTTTATCCAAAGTTATAAACTCTGATTCCATCGTGGATCGAGCTATACACGTTTGTTTAGAGGATTTCCATGACACCGCTCCCACCACCAATGGTAAAAACATAACCACTAGTGGACTTGGAATCTTTTGAGTCGGATATCCAATTAGCTATCATTGTATTCTTCTAATACGGTGCATATCTCGAGTAATGTAATCCATAATTCAAGGTGAGTCTTAGATACCTAAGAACCCTTATCAATGCCTTCCAATTGTTATTTCCGGGATTACTCGTGAATCTACTCGGTTTATTAACTACGTAGGCAATATCCTGGACGTGTGCGCTTTGTTACATACATTAGACGCCAATAATCCAAGAATATTCTAGTTGAGATACGAGGCTCGCCTTGATTTTTAGCTAAGCGTAAGCTTAAATCAACAGCGTTTTAGGTAAGAATCATGTCATAAGCATTGAATTTTGAAAGTCTTGTCAATATAATGAGACGATAAAATAAGTCCATCGATGTTTTAGAGATCTTAATTCCCGAATAACATCTCGCTATACCCATATCTTTCATATCAAAATGTTTGATTAACATTTTCTTAGTATTCATGATTATATCATGATTGTTGCCCATAATTAATATGTCGTCAACATAAAGACAGACAATTACATAAGCATTAGGTGTGTCTTTAATGTAAACACATTTATCACACTCGTTAATTTTGAAACCATTTGACAACATAGTTACTCCAAATTTTTCGTGCCATTGTTTCGAAGCTTGCTTAAGGCCATACAATGACTTAACGAGTTTGCACACCTTCTTCTCTCGTCCAGAGCAACAAACCCTTCAAGGTTGTTTCATGTAGATTTCTCTCTTCTAATTCACCATTTAGGAAAGCCGTTTTCACATCCATTTGGTGTATCTCAAGTTATGCAATGCCGCAATAGCAATGAGAACTCTAATAGATGTGATTCTTATCAATTGAATACGTATCAAAGAAATCAATGCCTTCTCTTTGTTTAAATCCCTTAGCTACTAACCTGGCCTTGTACTTATCAATAGTTCCATCACTTTATATTTCCTTTTAAGGATCCATTTGCATCCGAAAGGCTTATTTCCGGTGGGAGATCAACCAATTACCAAGTATGATTTTGCTTAATGGAATCTATCTCACTTTGTTAATAGCTTCTTTCCATAATGGAGCTTCGGATCGACAATGCTTCACCAATTGTCCTTGTTCATTTTCTAACACATAAGTTAGAAAATTTGGACCAAAAGACTTAGTTGTTTTGGCCCTTTTATCACGTAGATTGTTCTTCATCACTTTGATGATCACCATCGGCCGTATCACGTGTTCTTTTTCTAGAACTAGCTTCTTTCCTTTCTTGACAAGGAAAACGTCTTGAAAAATACAACATTCCTTGACTCATTATTGTACCTTCTTGCACATCCGAATTTTTGATTTGTGCACTAAAATCGATATGCACTCTTGTTATTTGCATATCCAATGAAAATGCAATCAATTGTTTTAAGCCACTCGCTTGACTTGTTTTGGCTTAGGTATTTCTACTTTAGCCAAGCACCCCACACTTTCGTATTTGTAGGAAGGTTTTCGACCTTTCCATAACTCATGAGTTTTATCTTTATTTTTGTGTGGTATTTTGTTAAGAATGTGGTTAGCCGAGAGAATTGCTTCCCCACAAATTCTCGAGGTAAACTAGAATTTATCAACAAAGCATTCATCATCTCTTTTAGAGTTTGGTTTTGCGTTCAAAGAATACCGAATACGATTGTGGTGAATAAGGAGTCGTTTGATGAATAATACGAATCCGAGCAAAATTCATCAAAAGGAGCTTCATATTCTCCACATCTATCACTTCAATTATCTTAATTTGTTCGCCAGTTGATTTTCAACCTCATTCTTATAGCTTTTAAAAGCTTCTAAGGTCTCATCTTTACTTCTTAAAAGATATACATAACAAAAGATCTTGTGCAATCATCGATAAAAGTAATAAAATACTTTTTTCCACCTCTAGTTTGCACAAACTTTAAATCACATATATCATCGTGAATTAACTCTAGAGGTTCTGTTTCTCTTTCCACCGAGTGGAATGGTGTTTTGGTCATTTTTGCCTCAACACGGATTTCACACTTGTTATGTGAATCTATTTTAAAGTTAGGTAATAATTCCAAGTTTACTAACCTTTTCAAAGTGTTAAAATTCACATGTCCTAATCTAACATGCCATAAATTTGAACACTCAAGCAAATAAGAAGAAGCATTAATTTTATTGCTTTCAAAGTTTCTGAGTACATTCATTACATTCATTTTGAAATACCCATTATCTAAGTACCCTTCCCTATAAACCGTCCATTTTTCATTAGTACAAACTTTTGAGCCTCAAATACTAATCTAAACCCTGCTTTAACCAACATGATCCTCGACACTAAATTCTTCCAATGTCCGGAACATGAAGGACATCAACGAGGGTCGCTCCTTGCCCGAGGTCATCTTCAAGACCACCTTGCCGAGACCAAGAATTTCGCACGTTGCATGATTCCCCATATATAACTTTCTTCCGTTGATAGGAATATACGTTGAGAACATGTCTTTGTCGGAGCATATGTGCGCGTGTAAAGACCTGTGTCCACCCACCATTCTCTCGGGTTCTCCACCATGTAGCACCCGTTGCCTTCATACACAAATACCGAGAGATCAAGTCGACATATCAATCGCACGGATTTGTCCTCGGCCATATGCACTGGATTACGATTGGCTTTCTTAGGAAGACGACAATCTTTAGCCTTGTGATTCGGCTTTCCACACTTGAAGTTCCTTCCTTTGAACTTTTTAGCTTTCCCCTGCTTCGATTATTCCCTGGGTGCTTTCTCTTCTTGCTAGATTGGCTCCACCAAGTTTGCCTTTGCCTCCATAGGAAGCTGACAGACTTAATCTCGGACTTGCGATTGTCTTCTTCAATTTGCAATCGACAATTAAGTCTTCAAGCCCCATCTCATTCCGCTTATGCTTGGTAATTTTTAAAATCCTTCCACGGGCGGTAGCTTCTCGATAATAGCAGGCTACTTGAAAGGATTCACTCACAACCATCCCTT
Organism: Rehmannia glutinosa; assembly: GCA_016081115.2. Lineage (NCBI taxonomy): Eukaryota > Viridiplantae > Streptophyta > Magnoliopsida > Lamiales > Orobanchaceae > Rehmannia > Rehmannia glutinosa. Next base: position 65,111,194 of record CM071931.1, on the reverse strand, counting down.
CGCAATTATATCGCACATAATGAGTTGGATTTCTTGAGCCTGGCTGATCACCGCCTTGGTGTCAACCATCTTGAACTCAAGGAATTTGCCGACAAATTTTCTTTGTGACAAAGATCTTATGTCTTATACTTTTTCTCTAAAGAACTCCACTCTTTTTAGCGCTTTTATCAACAATACACATTATACAACGTGTTTTCCATCCGTTGAGAATGTAGTTCCTACAGAAGTCGCTTTGACTCAAGCATCGAACGCCATTCTCTTCTCCTTATCGATCTCCTCTTCCCGATAGTTGGGCGTCCTCCGTAAGGAAACGAGCAAGGTTCAAATTCGTAAGATAGAACAACATTTTCTCATTTGCCATCTTTTGAAGTCCTCAACCCCAAACTTCTCGGGTTTCTCTCCCGATCTTGGTGTTGGAACGGAAGACGTCGGCCATTTGATATACATGAAAATTTTGTCTTAAATCAGTTGGGTAAATTGGATGGTGTATACCAATGGCCAAATAAAAATCGAGTAGAGTAACAGAAAGTCGAGGCGGGAGTTGGAAGACTCTTTGTCTTTAAGACGAAATTGCCCCGCTCATGGTATTAACGAAATCGCAATCGCCTCCTAAGATACAACGCTTACGTCTTGTGATAGCAACACTACAAATCACAAAGACACTTCGAACTTTTTAGTGTTTTGAACTCTCAAGACTTTAATGCGAGAATCTTTAGAAGGATTTCAATTTTTTGATGGCATGAAATGATTAAATGGGGCTGGTTTATATAGAGCTCCTGTGCCTCTTCAGATTGGGTGCAACCCCGTCCGGATCGTCTTGGCCGTCGATCGCACCCTATGGTTAACAGTTGTGATTTGATGGTCTGATCGCTCTGCTGAAGGAACACACTCTTTTTGGCATACACCCTTTGCACACTGGGACGACGGCGTGTCAGTACGGTGCTGCTCGCCGTCGGACGACGATCCAATCGATGCCACGTGTCGCCACCCGGACGATTCTCGCCAAGTCACCGCCACCTGAGTTGCCTACCACGCTCACCAAGCCACCGGACTAAACCCTGGTTCGATAGGGCGCCTCTAAAGCGCCCAATGCGACTATGTGCAACGTGCACGGGCCCGGCTCGGCTCCGGCTCGACGGTGCGCCCGCACCATCCTCGGTGCCTTTTGAGCTAGCCAAAGGCTAGTCAAAATTGACTTGGTCCACTAGGGTGTACCATAAGGAGTTCCACTTGATTACTTTCTTTATTAATGGTGAAGCTCTTTATTAACTAGTCACACATTCAATATGTTTCCTATGTGGGATATGGCTTTCCATATTCCCACCCTTTTATATTCCATATATAAAAGCATTTTAAGTAAGGCCAACTTAAAGCATTTATTTCTCATTCACCCGACATTGGTTTTGAGAAATTCAAAATGCTAAACTCATCTACCCGCACATTGAGATGACGTTTATCTCATTTATTTCATACTTCGAATAAATGAACCCACTTTATAATTGGTTAAAATCGGGTCAAAACCCAATTTATTAAAACCAATTCCAACAAATTTTGTTGCACACAAAATCAAGATCAACTTGCCAAGTCTAGGCTCCATTATATTTCTAGTGTTGATTGTAAAATATACCCTTCAGGTTCATCTAAACTTTAGGATCAGTTTTTGTAATTTACCCTATTTCTTGTGAAATTAGTTAAGGTAAGCTTGACATTAATGGTAGAAAAATTAATAGCTTGTTTCAGAGTACCTTTTTAAATGGACTTTTGGATCTACAAGTCTACTTTCCATAATAATAGTTGTTTAGTGGTTAATTTAGAATGGACTTTTGGATAAATCACTTCTTCAAAAAGTTCATTTTAAATAAGCTAAAATTGGAGATTTTGCGAAAAGTCGACAAATCACTTATCATTAAGAAGTCCATTTTCTAAATGGACTTTTAGTCTTTTACAGTCAGAGCAGGAAATGAAGTAGTGACATTCTTGATAAATGATAAGTATTAGACAGTTTTGATGAAATGAGATAGTATTACCATTACAATGCATTTGCATTTCTCTCCCAATTGTGCATTGTATCTCTTTTTCATCGCATTGAACTCCTGGACAAATGGAGAGTTAAGAATGTTTATGAGTAATAGCTCATTAATGATTCAATAAATTGCTACATTCTCCTACCTGTTCCGCGAATTTTCTTTTGTAGTTTTCCACATATCTGCATTATAAGGTAAAATCAAGATTGAGCAGCATTCACAAATCATTTCCATTTGCTTCTGTTTACAAAGAGATTAAATACTGTCCCTCTATCACCTATATGCAAAGAACATCCTATATTTTGTTGCATTTTCTTGATTTTTCATAAATGTGATCAGAAAGTTCATTAAGAGTGTTTGGTGAACAAGTTGTAAAAGTGTTTTTACATATTTCAAATTGAAACCAGAAACACAACCAGTACATTTCCCTATTTTTTTAGATTATGATTCTATCATGTGAAATCAAAAGTAGAAGTTAACAATTAAGAAAAACTAAAAACAAGTTTTTTTCAGCCAAAAACTAACAATCACCGTTTTTAAGTGTTTGCAAATACTCCTTAGTATATTAGAGGAGAAGAAGCTTCAAAAGAAGGTTGAGTATTCAACATAAAACTTATTGCACACCTATCATGTTCTCTGTTCTCCCAGTGACTCTCTGCTCTTAGCCATGCCGCCGTCTAGCAAAAAAGCATCTACGGCTGCAAATTAGCCTTCATTTAATCTGAAAAGGCACCACATGTCCTGATTTTTCTATATATTGAGAAGAAAATGTTTCACTAACCCAATATTCTTCATCGAGAGCCTCGCGTGCCACAAAATGTACTTGATCAGTTTGCTGCAGTCTGTCAAATTTGAAATTTGAAGGACTAATAAACTTATCATTTTCAGGAATGGATAGTTTTTGAAGTTCCCCTGAGAAGTCTTTTTCCTTTGTTGTAAGGGTAGACTTGAAATTCACCCTGCCAGTATAAAGCAATTAGCACATTCATCTTCCATAGGAGGAATTGGTTGAGAAACTGAGATTATACTTTTCACCAAAAAAATAAAACAATAAAAACATACACACTAAATAGGGATAATTAGAAAAACTACCCATGAGTTTGGCCTAATTGCAAAAAGAAACCCAAAAAGTTTCAAAATTACATAAATTCCCTTGACGTTTGATTTTGTCTTACATTTTTACTCCAATGTATAATCTGTATAATCAAGTAGTTGAATCGATTTAAATTTGCTGATTTTAGAATTTCATCCTCAAATTTTTTAAATATTATATTATAAATAGCACCAACATTTCGTTTTATATTTTACAATTACATTATTAACTTTTCTAACCAAACAAAAAAACTAGGGCTATTCGTAATATTTTAAAAAATGTGAGGGATATTATGTAATTGTAAAATAATTGATGATGTTAGCAAATTTTGTCAATTTAACTAACGGTTGGGGTAAAATGTAAGACGTAATCAAACCACATAGGGAGTTCATGTAATTTTGAAACTTCTTTGGGTTTATACATAATTACCATAAACCTCCGGGTAGTGTTTGTAATCATCTCTATATATTTGTAGTTTCCCTGGATTGTAAAGCTCTAAACTGAAAGATAATGTCTACTAAAAACTGGGCATCAACATGAAGTTGTAACTTTTTTTGCAAGAATAAAGACTATTAAAATGAATGAAGAAATGAATTGAATCCACTCACATTGTCCAAGAGGATGAAATTCGATAACCTCGTTTTCCATAGCTCCATGTTCTTGTGAAATCTGGTCTCTGTACAGAAATCGTCGACATTAATCCAGGGATTGGTATGTTTTCTTTTCTCTTTTCTTTCAACAAGATTTTCGATTCAAAAGAAGATAAAAAGGAACATGTCCAAACAATAGTATTTGGATATTTTATCACATATACATATCCAAACTGGGAAGATAGAGATAGACCATATATATATTGAACTAATTGTTTGCTTGTATATGGTGGTTGGCAACTGGCAAGGCATGCTATATCGTGATACCAGGAATGGTGCTATAATATGTTAGTTGTCTGGAAGATGGAGGTCCAGATGAAATTTTGTGGACCATAAACTCCAAATATTTTTATCTGCATAATTTAATTATTACTAGTTGGGGAACAAGCCTCACGTTGTGGAACTCAAAGAAAATGGAAATTTTGAGTAACTTTGTTTGGGCAACCACAAAAATTTATATTAAGTGGTCCTCTCCTAGATGTTCAATGAATAAAGTAAAATGTGTGGTCATCTGGTAGGTTAATTTGGAATGTGTATATTTATAATGTCATTATTATTGGATTAAGAGTTAGTCTCCCTGTTAGATCGTCTGACGGATCTAATTTGTCGACGGATCCTCAAACCCAACCCATCTTTGACATTTGGGTTTAACTATTGTACCACTAAATAAACCACATATTTCACGTCATTAATTTAGTCCTAACCGCTAAGGCCTCGGCGTGGATATTTTTCCGATTTGCGCGCGTCGACAGAGTGGTGAAATATATGTGTAAGTCAAGCGCCTACGATAATCTAGAGGGGTGAATAGATTATCTCCATCTTTTCGATTTTACCTCTTTTTAAACCGAATGCTCAAGGACAATAATAAAGGTGCGGAATGTAAACAACACACGTCGATTTATAGAGGTTCAACCCACCTAGGGCCTAATCCTCTACCACCCCAAAGATATCCTGGATGGATTTCAAAAAGAAAAAGAATTTTATTAATTTACCAAAAATTAATACAACACCAACTTACAACAACACCTTGAAGAAGCACCACACTCTTCTTCAACACCACCTTCAGATTACCACAATCTCACTTGAAGATTACTACAATCTCCAACGGCACCTTGTGAAGATTACCACAATCTTCAACCTTGAAGAATACCAAATTCTTCAACACCTCAATAAGAAGATCACCACAATCTTCTTGCACCTAACACCTAGATCACCCAAGTATGTTCTTACCACAAGAACACTCACAAGGATATCTTGTGTTGAATGATTACCCAAATTCAAGATTACAACTCGATAATGAATAATACAATAGAGTGCAAGTGTAATCAAGAATAGCCTGACCTCAAGAATGTGAAAGTGAATAGCTAGGCAAATTACAACAAGAAATAAGACAAAATGTAAGAACAAGTGTATTCTTGAGTGTATCTTGTTGTGTTGTAGTTTTCTCTCTTATTGTGTTGCTTGAATTCTTCCTCTATTTATAGAAGATGTCTTGTACATGATAGGCTCCTCTTGGGGACATGAATTACGTAAAAATTGCAAGACAATTGAAGAAAAGAGCAAGTTAGAAATCCATCCCACAAATTAAGGGAAAGTTGTCTCATCAAACGGTCGATTTTTCTTTGTCAACCAACCATATGCGACCGGTCGCACGAAATAGAAGTTTGAAACATATCGCAGAATTTTACATAGGGCGGCCGGTCGACGTAGGCTTCGGCCGTCAACCCATTGCTCACCCTGTCGAGGAGACAAAAAAATAGAAATGCAGTTTTACGTTCTACGAGGGGCGCCAGCACCGCCGCCCTAGAGTCGACCTGCAGGTCGACCGGCCGCCCCGCTTTGTTCTCGTCCTTTTTCTTCCCAAAACTCAACACAGTACGGGTTGCCTATAGGCGACCGATCGATCCTGAAACATAAGTGTTGTCCAATTTTATATCGAAAATTAACTTCAAGAAATACTCCAAAAATAGTAAAAACATTTTAAACCGATCGGAAGTATTAGGACAATATTCGGGACATAGTTTTGATGTAAAAACATTTTGACATAAAATCATTAAAAGCGTTGTCCAATTTAGTCGAAAATAAACTTGAAGAAATACTCCTAAATATTAAAAATCATTTTAAATCATTTAGGAGTATTTGGACAACCTTTAAAAACATTGTTTTGGTGTAAAAACAAAATCATCAAAATCATGATAAAATCATTTATCAAACAATCTCCCCTTTTTGATGATTACAAACCAAAACGATTTAACAAGACCAATTTTGAAAACAAAACAATTTTGAGAGGCGATTTTGAAAACAAAAACAAGTTTTCCTGTCAAAAATGAATATCCGTTGAGAGCGACAACATTTCACGCAATATAAACGCAAGGATGGGAGTAGAGATATTCATCCACATATAGCAAATGCTCCCCTATCAACATGCACAACAAAAGTAATATAGAAGCAACTTCAACATACGCTAAAATCTTAGCTTTTCGATATTGAGCTTAAGTATCAAAACTTAAAAGCTCCCCATGTCAAAAGACATCATTAGAACCGTATATAAGTCCATACTACAACCAATGGACCATGATTCATACATAACCATAATGCACTAAGTAGACTAAATATGATCCACAACTTATGGCTTTATGAAGCCATAGCTTATAAAACTTCTTTTCGTTAAGCTTATCTTTTCTTCTTTGAGCTAAAGAGTTTATAATCTGTTTCTCCCCTTTGGAATCATCAAAAGAATGTTAGCACGATAAATACATCATATATTCATATCAAATTGCGCAACAAAACCGATGTATCGAGCTATTTGAACATTGAAGAACTTATAAACCTAATAAGGAGGTAAAAGTCGAATCATACGACTTGAAGAAGCTTATGAGAACTCATTTGATAAGCAAAACATGATCTCTAAAAATATATAAGACTTTTGAAAATAAGAGAATCATGTAAGTGATGAATTTTTCATTGAAACATTTTATCGAACACTCATGGCGTCAAAATTAGAAAATGATATATATAGCCCTTGTAAATGTATTCAAGCCAAGTTTTTCATCACCAAATGCAATTTAACAAATATCATTCATCAACAATCAATAAGCTCATCACAAAAATATATGCATTTCATCAAGAAAATACATATACGCCACAAACTCAAAGGTTCAACCTAATTGAGCTAAGGAGAGTGAAATTCTTACCATTCGATCGGTAAAGATGATCAATGATGATGATAACCGAGCTAGATAATCCCCAAAATATAAAATGTATGCAATAAAACAAATTTGGAGTGAAATTTGTGTGCAAATGGCAAAGGGGACGAAAAATGAATCAAAAAGCCAAAAATGCTAAGTCGGAAAATGAACTATTTTTAACCAAAAAATCCCCTAGGGCGACCGGTCATGGGCAAGCGGCCGACTTCGACGGCATGGGCGACCGGTCGGCCTTGCCCCAAGCCCACTGTTTGAGTTATGTCTCAAAATTCAAGTTTGATCCAAAAATCCGATTTTTCGCCCTAAGTTTTAAAAACGTGCAAAATGCAAACGTAGACCTCATTCAATATACATTATGTCATAATTAAGCTCGAAATGAGGTAAAATACTCGACGGAAAATGAACAAATGTCGTGAGTTAACTTTGAGACGGGATTTAAACACATCTCAAAAAAAAAAACGCAATCCCTTAGAAAGTTTTTGAATCTCAATATGTTTAGTTGATTATGACAAACTATATTTTGAATAATTTTCACCGGACTTGTTATCCCGAAAAATAAGAACATTTTAAAGCTTTGGATGAACAAGTCATAAGAATAAGTGCCTTTCAAATATTTGAAAATTTCTTTTAACGGCACTTTAATGAGATTCGTTGGGATAGTTTTTGAAGTCGAGCATATAGACATAAGGCATATGGAATGTCGAGTCTATAGGAATAATACAAGAAAACATACCTCGAATTTGTTTGTCGTCCGATATGCCTTTCTCAACCTTTGTCAATCTTTAGTCATAGAGGTTGAGATGGTTCTTCTTTCTTCAATGCTTAACTCCTTCAAGAGTTCTTTTGAAATATAATCATCTTCTTGGCATTGAATAATTTGTAGTCCAAGCAAGAAATTGAGCTCCCCATCATGCTCATCTCAAGCTCACCTAGTATCAACTTAGAAAAACATATCTCGCCTTAGTTCGATCAATGTTGCCTTGGTCATCGAGTTTGTTCCGAATGCCCTTTTTGTGTTCTTCATCACTATCATCATAGGGCATCCAATTGATCTAAGGTGTTCATAAAAGAACATTTACATCCAAATATTTTGAGGTAACTAATATTTGGAGTACTTCATTACTCATCTACACAACTTAACAAACTCATTAATGACATCGCTTATATAAGCAAGAAAAAAATAGCCCAAGTGAAAAAAACATGCCTCAATCATCAATCACAAAATATCTTGCATAAGAGCATAGTAGAAATAGACACTATATATATAGACCATGAAGCAAGAAACACATACTATGCATTTAGAAGATCATCAAGAATCTAATAAATCATGCAAGTTCAAATAAGCTTAAGAAAGCTACAAAGGTCTCTTTTGAAATTTGAAAATCCGATAGCATATAGTTGAGACCTTATTTAAAAGAAGTATTTAAACAAGAGTTGTCAAAGTAAATATGTGCAATCAAATATCGAATAGTGCCTTTCAAAAATCTAAAAATCCTCTTAATGGTATTTGTATGAAATACTATGAAAAGCAAGCACATAGGCATATGGCAATACATATATCGAGTCTATAAGAGTAAGAATAACACAAGTAAATGTACCTCGATAATTTATGCCTTTCTTGACAAATAATGACGTAAATGGCCATTTGTAAAAATATGTAAATCCTACGCAATTCTTAAAACAAGTCTAGCACAAATCATAATGATAAAAGTGTAGGCTAAGAGATATCACAAGTAAGCTTATGCCATAAAAATCCATAAGAGATGATAACACACTTTAGTCTACAAAAAATGCACAAGAGTTTTAAAAACATCATATAAGGTCTTCTTTTCAAAAAAATTTTAAAGACACAAATAAAAGCATGCATAATAACAAAATAAAATGCATATTTAAACAGGAGATACGGGTTACCAATTACGCCATTTCCATGGGTTGTGCCGTTCCCATTGTTGATGATATCTTCCCTTTTGAAAGTCATTTTTTTGATGATAACTCTTCTTATTGCTCCATTTCCAAGATTATGTCCTCCCCATTGTTGATAATGTCTCTCTTTGGAAAATCATCTTGTTGATGATGTCTTTGCCATTTCAAGGATTGTGTTCTTCCCATTTTTGATTATATCCTTTTCTTGGAAATTTACTTTGTTGAAAATGTTTTCTTTTTCTTTGATCAAATGAGATGTTCATTTGATGTCTCCTTGCGGCATGAATTTTCTTCGATTATTAATCCGCCGGTACCTAAAATGACATTGTTTTGTGGTACCCTCAAGTGCTTGGTCCTTTGGGATTAGTCTTGAGACTTTTAGGTCTCCAACAATAATTAGAGCTATTTCTAGCCGGACAAGTATTTACCGTATGACCACTTCTTACCGCAATAAAAGCAAGTAACATCAATAATATGCATAGGAACTCGATTTCTTTTCATATGATTTATACCATTAGGCTCATGATCAAGTTTACTCTTCAAATTATCACAATCATAAACATTCACAACATTGGGCAATTTATTGGTACTTTCGAGTTGGATTTTGATAAATCATTTTTCATGCAATTAATATCCTCAACAAGAGTACTTATTTTGTTTTTCAAGGTTTCTAACCTTGTCAAGTGTGGTGGTGTGAGCACATGATAGTGATTCATAGGAAGTAAATAAACTATCCTTTTCATTTTCAAAACATTGAATTCCTTTTTCAAATTTTTGTACTTAACAAGTAAATTTTGGAATTCATTTTGAAGATCATCAAAATCATTTTGCAAATCACTATAATCATTTTGAATAACAATATCATAGGAAGTAGAGGGTTTAAGACATACCTCCATTTCTTCTTTGATGCCCATAAAACATTGCTTTCGACTACTTCATATTTGGAAGTTATAAAAGGCTTGTTCCTTAGATTTGAACTTGTATCCCTTTGAGAAGTAGATGCTTCCTTTGACTCCTTTCATTTGCAAATACTCCATAGATGGCTTCTAATTTTGCCATACTTCAAGTGCCGATCAATTCCTACAATATGTTCATATTCCAAATTAGTAAATGAACAATACAAAATATTAAGAGCTTTACCGTTTAAGGAGATGATTTTCTTCTCTTCATCATTGAGCTCTTTGAATCCTTTGGAGGTGTGTGGTGTGTTTATCATTGGAATGGATTCTCCATTTATGACGATGTTCCAAATATCGAACCCGCAACCTTGTAAATAGCATTCCATTCTTTTTTTCTAAAATGTGTAATTTTTGGAATCAAATAGTGGTGGCTTGGTGGTGGAGGTGCACGGTAAGATGAGCTTCGTTAAATAGCATACCGACGATCGTTTCTCTTCACTCGCGATGTGAAACGAGCTTGCCAAAGAGTTTGGCTCGATACCACTTGTAAGTCCAAGCGGCTACGATAATCTAGAGTGGGGTGAATAGATTATCTCCATCTTTTCGATTTTACCCTCTTTTTAGAACTGAATGCTCAAGACAATAATAAAGGTGCGAAATGTAAACAACACACGTCGATTTATAGAGGTTCAACTCACCTAGGGCCTAATCCTCTACCACCCCAAAGATATCCTGGATGGATTTCAAAAAGAAAAAGAATTTTATTAATTTACCAAAAATTAATACAACACCAACTTACAACAACACCTTGAAGAGCACCACACTCTTCTTCAACACCACCTTTGAGATTACCACAATCTCACTTGAAGATTACTATAATCTCCAACGGCACCTTGTGAAGATTACCACATCTTCAACCTTGAAGAATACCAAATTCTTCAACACCTCAATAAGAAGATCACCACAATCTTCTTGCACCTAACACCTAGATCACCCAGTATGTTCTTACCACAAGAACACTCACAAGGATATCTTGTGTTGAATGATTACCCAAATTCAAGATTACAACTCGATAATGAATAATACAATAGAGTGCAAGTGTAATTAGCCTGGACCTCAAGAATGTGAAAGTGAATAGCTAGGCAAATTACAACAAGAAATAAGACAATGTAAGAACAAGTGTATTCTTGAGTGTATCTTGTTGTGTTGTAGTTTTCTCTCTTATTGTGTTGCTTCAATTCTTCCTCTATTTATAGAAGATGTCTTGTACATGATAGGCTCCTCTTGGGGACATGAATTCTGTAAAAAATTGCAAGACAATTGAATAAAAGAGTGTTAGAAATCCATCCCACAAATTAAGGAAAGTTGTCTGCATCAAACGGTCGATTTTTTTGTCAAAAACCATAGGGCGACCCTCGCACGAAATAGAAGTTTGAAATATATCGCAGCAATTTTACATAGGACGACCGGTCGACGTAGGCTTCGACCGGTCACCCCATTGCTCACCGGTCGAGGAGACGAAAAATAGAAACAGTTTCTATTCTACGAGGCGCCCTGTGCACCTGTCGCCCTAGGGTCGACCTGGTCGCCCCTCGCTTTTTCCCCCGTCCCTTTTTCTATTCCAAAACTCAACACAGTACGGTTGCCCTATAGGCGGCGACCGGTGGAGCTGAAACATAAGTGTTGTCCAATTTTATATCGAAAATAAACTTCAAGAAATACTCCAAAAATAGTAAAAATATTTTAAACCGACGGGAGTATTAGGACAACATTCAGGGGACATAGTTTTGATGTAAAAATATTTTGACATAAAATCATTAAAAGCGTTGTCAATTTAGTCGAAAATAAACTTGAAGAAATACTCCGAAATATTAAAAACCATTTTAAATCATTTAGGAGTATTTGGACAACCTTTAAAAACATTGTTTTGGTGTAAAAACAAAATCATCAAAATCATGATAAAACTATTTATCAAACAATATGTGTGTTGGACTATATGGCCACCATGGCGGCCTTTTTGAGCTTCAAGGAGTTGGAGTTGGTTTTTACAATGGCGGCCAACATGTGAAGGTTTTATTGCAGAGTGAAATTTTAGTTTTTGGGGACTTTGGAAATCAATGTTGATGGATATCACAAAATACGTGAGGATTGTAAATATCAATCGAAATCACTCCAATGTATGAATTTTTGAGACACAACCACATTTTCATTATTTTGATGTAAAATAAGTTTTTCTCTGGTTTCTAAAAAATCAGGTTGTAAATTTGTTGCAATTGCTTAATGCGGGCAACTATACTAAAATACTCTCTAGAAAATTACTAATACTTTTTTCGAGAAACTACTAATACTTTGTAACGCTCCGAAATTTTTAACTATAAAATATATGCAAGCGTTCATTTTATCAAATGTTTTTTTCATTAGAAATACATCTCGTTAAAACGAGTTATTTAATTTTCAAAGAACAATAATTATAGCGGAAGCAATCGCATAACATATTTGGAATAAAATTTGACATCTACATATAATTCTAACAGACCGCTTGACAGTGAAAGACTTTGAAAAATATCGTGTTCATACTTTTATTTATAAGAGAAAATAGGCCTGTAAATATATTTCATTAAAAATTCAATAGCAATAACTTAAGAAAATTATAAAGTGTAGAAAATTCATATATTTATTTATTTCTAAGAAATTCGTACATTTACTAATTTATAATATAATATAGAAGAAATATCCCTTTTTGCCTGTTTACATAAATAAACTTAGAAAATCATAGCAATTCATCGTTTATTTTCTCAATTCGAAAATTAACATTTAGAAAAAAGACATCACTCTAGTAGTTGCATAGGAAAATCATAATTCGTATAATAATTTCTTACTCAATTGAAAACAACATTTAAAGACAAAAAGACATTACTCCATTAGTTTCATAGGCCACCCATTATCCACCGCCAATAACCATCGCCAACTCCTTAACCTGAAAAGTTTGTTATATATGGGGTGAGCGACACAGCTCAGTGGAGTATAAATTGTCCAAGCTAAATACACAGATACCTCACATAGACATGCAAATACAATCCAATAGGACATAACATAGATCTTTTGAAAACCGTAGACATAGGCAATGGTTAGACCGCAGGGGTTCCACTGAGGATACATCGACCCCTGGACCTCTTGAGTCCCCCGGCTCAATAGTGCCTAAGTAATGTACTACACATTCATGCAAAATAATCTAAGCATTTAACAAGGACAATAAATTTTAGAAAACAAACCCCACCTCGAAACGTTGCTTGAAAAATAGTAGAATGATTTGATGCAATATCCGTATTGAACTTCGTAGCTCGTCCACGCCGCCTAACATGAATATATACATCTTAGTTCCTAGAAGTCAAAACTTAAGTATTAACCTCGATATCGGAAGCACTAAAATAACATTCGTGAAAGCCCACGGTATTTTCCTAAGGTTTAGGGTTCAACTTGGTTGGTTTGAACAATACTAAATCATTGCATAGTTGGGATCGAATAATATTTTCTCATAAACCGTATACTGGAATTACTTAGTATTTTTACAGTAGGTAATAAACTCAAAAATAGATATCATATAAAAATTTCAGGAAGATTAGAAATATTTAGCTATGGCTTTTGAATTTGTAAAACTGAAATTGCTGTAACATTAAAACCTGCATAGCTAAGGGAGAAAAATCATATTTAAATAAATATAGTACTATATAATTTGAAACTTTAACAACGTATAATATACACATCTTATTATAACATATCCAAAAATCATAATATTTAAAATTCATTAACTTTAGGTTTTGAATTCCATAAACTGAATCTTTTGTCATTGATAAAACTGTAATGTTTTGGAAACTAATTAATATTTAAATAAATATACGTTATAATAATCCGATATTTTGGCACACGGTATTATACATTAAAATCCATAACATATCCAAAATTCAGATATTTTGAATGTCGGTATACATGGTGTATAGAATTTATAAATCAGAAACAGAGTATATTCAAGATTTGGAAAGCGTGAATACGAATTTTATATAAAATAAAATACAATTCAAAAGTATATGAAATTTTAACTTAATATTTTAAACATATGATAACATAACATATTAAAATTTCACAAATGTTGGATATGTATAAGTAGGGTTTTGGAATTTCTAAAACGAAAACAGAGAATAACATAAATTCTGGCATCTTAGTTTGAAAATTCAATAACTATAAAATTGCTCACCGGATTAGTATGAAATTTTAACAGTACAATAAAAACGTCATGAATAATAACATATTAAAATTTCATAAAATTTGGAATAGCATAGATTGGGTTTCGAAATTTATAAGAAAATTACCTTAGGAGTTGAGAATGAAATAGGGAAGGCAATTGAGGGATCATGGCGTTGAAGAGAAACTTCGCCGAGGTTGTATGGTAGATGATGGGGCTGTGATGGCGCAGAGAAAAGAGCTGGAACGTGTTTCCTTTTGGTCCTCTCTAATGTGGTATAATAAAACCCTAATAATGAAAGACTCCTAATATAATTACCCTAGATAGTTTCCCAAACACCTTAGGATTCCTCATGGGCCAAGTAATTGGATAATAAACCCAATAATAATAATAATAATTTACTAATGGGCCATCTAACTAATTAAATACACTTCTCTTCTTTTTTTCCCGGGTGTTACATACTTTTCTCGATGGACAACTAATACATTTCGGAGTATATTCATGAGAAATACTAAAACTCTTCGGAACTACTAATACATTTCGGAAGAATTGCTAATACTTTTTAGAATGACGACTAATACTTTTCGTAAGATCAATAATACATTTTGAAAAAAATGTAATTATATCCAAGGAAACTACTAATACATTTCGAATAACTACTAATACTTTTTAGAAGGACGGCTAATACTTTTCGAATAATCTGTTAATATATTTTGGGAGAAAAATTTAATTATATTAAGGGAAACTACTAATACATTTCGGAAGAACTCGCTAATACTTTTTAGAAGGACGGCTAATACATTTTGGGAGTATATTAAGGACGAATACTAAAAAAACCCTTCATGAAACTACTAATACATTTCGAATAACTCGCTAATACTTTTTAGAAGGATGACTAATACTTTTCTTAATGATTGTTAATACATTTCGGGGAAAATTTCAATTATATTCAGGGGAACTATTAATACATTTCGGAAGAATCGCTAATACTTTTTAGAAGGATTTACTAATACTTTTCAAAAGGACTATTAATACATTTTGGGAGAAAAATTTAATTTATTTCAAGGAACTACTAATACTTTTTCGATGAATTACTAATACCTTTTTGAGGGATTGCTAATACATTTAGGGAGTATATTAAGGACAAATACTAAAAAAACTCTTCATGAAACTACTAATACATTTCAAAAGAACTCGTAATACTTTTTAGAATGACGACTAATACGTTTGTAGATCAATCTCGGAGCTCCCCGAAAACTACTAAAACACCACTTTGCTAATATTACGAAAATGCCACCGGATCCGCGTCGATCCGTTTAACAGTCGCCGTTAGACGGTCCCCGACAGAGTTTTTGTGTTGGATTAATATTCTATTCTAAAATGGTGTTTCATCTTCTAGTTTATCGCGTGGATGTTTGTCAAGTATATAAAAATTACCATATTTATTTTCAAGTATAAATATTTGTGCTTGAAAATTAATATGGTAATTCTCATACACTTGGCAATCAAATGAGGAGAATTTGGGATCGTTTTGCTACATGGGTGAGGTATTAGATCCATGATATTTTTACAATGGGGTGAATTTCATAATAGGGTCCAAATTTAAGAAAATATATCATTTTAAGACCCAAAATTTTAACATTCTCAAATCAAGATCCAATTTTTAATTTTTTTCTCAAATTGAGCTCTCCCTCAAATTTTGGGTTCTCACTTCATGACCCAAAATTTCAACCTTCTCAAATCAAGACCCAATTTTTATTTTTTTCTCAAATATGGCCCTCCCCAAATTTTGGGTTCTCCTTCAAGTTTTGAAATTTAACAAAAAAAATAATATTAGTAATCTATCACAACAACCACAAAAATTATTTTTCTTTCTCTTTTCGTTGCTCATTCTTTTTACCTAATCCATGCTTATTATCAATTTTGTTTAACGTGTAGAAACCAAGATCTATAAATATAAATACATATAGTTAACAAGATGAAAAAAAAGCAAGAAAAAAATTTATCGGTTACTAAAAAAATAGGATATGCTTTATTATGAATGAAAAATAGTAAAATATTTTTTAGTTACTAAAAAAAATAAGATATCCAAAATATGATTGAATTTTACAATTTAAAACAAGTATTGATTAGAAAAAGAGTAATGAGCAAAAAATAAAAAGAGAAAGAAAATTAATTTTTTTGGCTGATGTGATAGATTACATTAATATTTCTCTTTTTATTAAATTTTAAAACATGAATTGAGCCTAAAATTTGGGGAGGGCCCGATTTGAGAAAAAAATAAAAATTGGGTGTTGATTTGAGAAGATTGAAATTATGGAACTTGAAGTGAGAACCCAAAATTTGAGGAGAGCATAATTTGAGAAAAAAATAAAAATTGCGTCTTGATTTGAGAAGGTTGAAATTGTGGATCTTGAAATGATAGATTTTCTTAAATTTGGATCCTATTATAAAATTCTCCCTTTTACAATGGAGTCACAAAATAATATAAAATATGTCAAAAACAATTAATGGGTACACACTTCGTTTTTTAACCTAATTGATATATTTTAGTAATAAATGATAAAAACTATTAAAAACAATTACTGGAGACATTTTGTTTGTTGAAAACATAACTAATATACAATTTCTAAAATTAAATACTAAAAAGACGAAAAAGTAAAAGTAAAAGAATAAAAAAGTTATGGGGGCACGTGGCACCCATAATGGGTAATGTGTATCCGTTTATAGGTATCAATAGGCTCATTCGACCCAACCCATCAGGGTGCTCCCAGCACACACAAATCTGACATGTGGCAACCAAGTGGGCCTTTTTTTTTCCTATTTTGTTTCTTACTTGTTAGCTCCTTTTTCTATTTTTTTTTCTTTTACAACATTAAAACTTAACAACAACCTCTTTGTTTTTCAATTTTAAATCAAAGTAATATTTTTTAATCACTGAATTTTATAATTTAGTAATTTCCTTTATATTTTCATCGACAATAAATAAAAATAAATCAGAAATTTAAATTGCAAAAACTTGATTAAATTATCGTTAGCAATACAAAAGTAGCCTTTAAACAGTTTTTTTACTTTTATTGTGAAATTTAAATTTCTGAGATTTAAAGAGCCTTGTGGGTTGAAAATGAATTTTTGCAATTTAAATTTCTGATGTTTTCTAGAATAATTTATTTTATTTAACTGTTTTGTGTTGTGGACGAAAATATAAAGAAAAATTACTAACTTATAATGTTCTGTAATTTAAAATTTAAAATGTTACTTTTGATTTAAAATTGGAAATAAAAAGAGTTTGTTGGTAAGTTAATGTTGCAAAAGGAAACAGAGGCTAAAACTGAGAAATAAATAGAAAATAAAAAAATAACCCACTAGAGACATGTCATATTTTTCAATTTAATTTTCTGCAATTTAAAGAACCTTTGTGAAATATTCTGAAATTTTATGAAATCCTTGGAATTTAAATTTCTGAAATTTTCTAGAATAACTTTTTTATTTTGTTTTGTGTTGGGTTTAATATAAAGGAAAATTACTGACTTATAAAATTTTGTAATTTAAAATCAAAATTTTTAATTATGAGTTAAAACAGAAAAAAAAATAGTTTCAAAAAGAAAAGAAAATAGAAAAAAAAGTTATTAAGAGACAATAAGGAAAACAAAATAGAAAAAAATAAAAAAAGGCCCACTTGCTTACAACATGTCAGATTTGTGTGTGTTGGGGTACTACCCGACGGGTAGGGTCAAACAAGCCGTATCAACATCCCACACACTGAGCACCTCCATATGTTTCTGTCTGCTTAGACATTTCGTTTGCACACACAGTACACATTGCTTGGATTATACCTTATCTGGTTTTTTGGTATATTTGGAAAGAAATGAATAGTTGTAAACATGAGAATATCATTTTCTCTAATAAAAAGAATGTTAGAATAGATTTTGATTTAAAACAAAATTTCCTATTATTTGGCCATTAAGCTACTAACTGCTACTGAAGTATACCCACTTTCCTATTTTTATGGTAGTGGTGATGATGGGTTAATGGAATGGGCTTTTATCTTCATTATAAATATATGAAGATTGTTTTCATTTTAAAACACACATATTACTCTTCTATTTTACAAAGACAAAACACACGTCTTCTCGACATAATAGCTCTCAATTTTACAATAATACAGTTGCTTTTCCATTCTATCAAATTAAGTACAACAAATTGGTCTTCCGTTTCATTAAGAACAAAAACAACCCGCTGTTCTTTAATTTTCTCCTTCATATTCTTGAGCATTTGAGTATATACAAGTGGTTTGAGGTTCTCTTTGTTGACACCAGAAAGATCAACGGGTTGTCAAATCTTGGGAGAGAGATGTGTTATCATTCCTATCAACGAATTTACTGCACCAAATAAGCGGTGGGCATTTCTCTCTAAAGAGAACGTTACGGCGTCTTGACCCATACTATCATAAACTTGACTCCTATTTAATTTTTTGGCTTGTTGTTATTTTATTGTTGCTTGTTCCTAAATTAGTAGATAAATTTCCTGCTGATTTTTGTGCTTAACTTTTCAACAAGTATTCAAAAAATCTTTTTCTATTAATTTAGTATTATTTGCTACTTGTCGAACACGAATTTTCTTAAGTCATTGTCTAGCAAGCCTGAAAAAATTGATGAGAAAAAACTTTTTGTGTTGGCAACAACAAATGAAATTTTAGTTAACTAAATTATGATTATTTTCTCGTGATTCTAAATGGTCTTAAAGAAAATTGTGAAAGCTCTCCGTACTAAGTCTACTTAAGGATGGCAAAATGACCCGCCCCGCCCGCTTGACCCGCCCGCCCGTGACCCGAGGCGGGCTGGTCTCACCTCACCGCCATGGGTACCCGCCCCGCCCCGGCCCGTGCTATTTTTTATTTATTTTTTAATATATTTAATATATATTTTATACATATATTATATAAAATAATATAGTTTAATGTATTTAATATTATATTTAACATATATAATGTAAAATTTTATAAATAATATGTATTTATAATACAAAATATAATATTAAAAATTATTCATAATATAAAATTTAAGATAAAAAATGAAAAAAATAAAAAAAAAATCACCACGGGCGACCACGCCCCCATGACTTCCCATGGCGGGTCGCCCCGCCCGCCTTGCCTCCCCACGGGCGTGTCCGGGTATCGAGATACCCGCCCGACCCGCCCCAGTGCCATCCCTAAGTCTATCGACACACCTAGTAGTAAAGATACTACTAAAGACTCTAGTGACAAAATTGATGACCTTACGATAAGGATATTCTTTGTCATGGTAGAATTTTGAGTGCTTTATCGATAGTATTTATCGCATTTTTCATATACCAAATTTGCACTTGAATTGTGGAATGCACTTGATTATCGTTTGGGTACTTCAAAAAAGGTCTCAAATGTGTGTCTATTGATGATTGATTATATTTTTAAATGGTTGATACTAAAAATATTTCGATCAATTGATTGAGTTTGAGAATATTATTTATGATATGAAAACAAAAGGGGTCGAATAAAGTGATTTTGTTTATGTTTCTTCTTTGATTAAAAAATTGTCACCATATTGGTTTGATATTGCTAGAGGTCTTAACCATAAGCCCGAAAAATCTTCTCTTGAAAAGTTGTTTATTGCTTTAAGAATTGAGGATAGATCCCAATGTCAAAAACCTAATTTTCAAGCCAATGCTTTAATTATTGAGAATTCTCACAAACCAAAGCCTAAATTTTTTAAGAAAATTGGACCAAAAAAGGCTAATGACGGAATTGGTAACAATAAATTCAATAACAATATGCCAAAAGGTAAAAATGGGAGTCTCGTTCGGTGTTGGAGTCCGGGGAGGATTAATCATATTGCCAAGAACTATTTTCACCGCCATGGCCGTAAAAAAATCACCCAAACCCTCGCGACTTCTAAACCACAAGCTAATGTGGTGCCTGTGAGGACGCCTCCGATTCCCATAACAAGTATTATGTTAGTAGTCTGAGTTAAATACTATTTTTAACTCAAATAATTGAAGGATAGACTCTAGGACTAATGTTCATGTGTGTCTTTATAAAAACTATTTTTTTATCATATCAAGTATCGTGCACAAGAACGTGGAGCATGGAGAGTACAAGTGTGGCTCGTGTCCTGGAGAAGGCGCCAAGTCCGATTAATTTTGTCGTCCTAAAAGTCTTGTCTCTAGATGGTGTTTGTCATATTCGAAATTAGGAAAAATTTGATTAGTGCGTCTTTATTAGTTAGAAATTGTTATAAAGTTGTTTTTGAATCCAATAAAATTGTCATTTCCAGACATGGTCATTTGTTGGTAAAGATTTTATGTTGACGATTTATTTCGTTTAAGTGTAATGTCTTCTACTAGTAATGAAAATTTTAATTCTTCTTTATCTATTGCTAATGTTGAATGTTGTGACACTTGGCATGATATACTTGGTCATGTGAATTCTGGTACAATAAAAAGAATGATGCATTTAGATCTCATTCCCAAGTCTTCTATTAATGTGAAAGAAAAATATAAAAAATTTGTTTGCAAACTAAGCAACCTAGAAAACCGCATAAATCAATAGAAAAAGAAACCAAGTTGCTTGAATTATCTTAGTGATATTTGTGATAGCAATCATGTCTTGACTCGTGGTGGTAATCAATATTGCATTACCTTTATTGACGATTTTTCAAAATTGCTATATTTATTTAATTAATGCAGAGAGTAATTTATTTGATAAGTTTAAAGAGTATAAAGTCAAGTTGAAAATCGACTTGAAAAGAAAATAAAAATTCTTCATTCCGGTAGAGGTAGTGAATATCCTTCCGATGAAATAGCCGATTTTTAAAAATTGCATGGTATTGTGCATGAAGTAACACTTTCTTATTCTCCACAATCTAATGGTGTAGCGAAAAGAAAAATAGGACATTACTAGATATGGTGAATTCAATGCTACTTAGTTCGGTTTGTCTAAAAATTGTTGGGGTGAAGATTTATATTCGCTTGTTTAATTCTCAATAGAGTTCCTTATAAAAATTCGGGATAAATTCACTTTTGGTACCCAAAGTATTAGCGGTTTTCACTTTTGGTACCCGCTTTTTTGGGGTTTATCATTATTAGTACCCAACGTTTCAAAATTCACTCATTTTTTGCACGTTTCGTTAGTCAACCGTTAAAGACTAACGGTTGATCGGCCGAGTCGGAGCAATGTTGGATGAGGGTGGTGAATTCGACTCAAAATTTTATCTTGAGTAACTTTATCTTCTTGGTGGAGGCCAATTCGCCGAAGATGGAGATACGGGCTCCTAAAAGTCGAAATCAATTTTAAGATCCCCTTTTGTGCGTTTTTTTTGGTTCGGGGCAAATCGGACCGATTGAGGAGTGGGTTTTGTGCGTCTTAAGATGAGGAAGACGATGGTATGCTCAATTTTGGATTTGGAGAAGTATCTTGAATGGAATTTGGCTTTGAATTAAACTTTGGGTTTTTTCAATTATCGTCAATTGGCATCGAGACGAACACAAATCATGAAATTGACCACTTTGGGCATTATAGGGCTTGCGGATACGCTCAAAATGAGTGGTTGGGCGACACTTGGTGTCACCGAAATCGCACCGGAGACGCCGTGAAGCATGCGCCAACCGTGGAAACTCACTCTGATTGGTCAACCGTTAGTCTTTAACGGTTGACTAATGGAGTGTGCCAAAAATGAGTGAATTTTGAAACGTTGAGTACTAATAATGACAAGCTCTAAAAACTGGGTACCAAAAGTAAAAACCGCTAATACTTTGGGTACCAAAAGTGAATTTATCCCTAAAAATTCTAACAAAACTCCTTATGAGTTATGGAAGAATAAAAAGCCTTCTCATAATTTTTTAAAAGTGTGGGGATGCCTAGCTAGGTTAATATTCCCATTGTTAAGAAAAGAAAAGTAGGGCCCAAAACTGATTGCGTTTTGTTGGCTATTCTTTAAATAGTATCACTTATAAATTTTTGGTGTTTATTTCTCAAGTTCCTTAAATTACCAATAATATTATTATTGAATCTAGAGATTTAGTCTTTTTGAGAATATTTTTCGTATGAAAGATAAATTGTCTAGGCATATTGGTGCATGTTCTAGTTTTAACGTTGATGATTCTTCCACTATTATTTTTAATTAGGGGCCTTTTGAACCTAGGAGGAGTAAAAGGAGTAGAAAAGCTAAATTGTTTTTTATACGTTTTTACTTGAAATTGACCCTAAGACCTATAATGATGTTATGTTATCCGTAGATGCTCTTTTTTGGAAGGAAGTCATTAATGATGAAATGAACTCGCTTATAACTAATAAAACTTGGGTTTTTACGGACCTCCACCTGGTTGTAAAACAATTGGGTATAAATGGATTTTTAAGAAAAAAGTTGAGGATTGATGGTTCTATAGAAAATACAAGGTCAGGCTAGTTGTTAAGGGTTTTGAGCAAAAGCCTGGCATTGACTTTTTTGACACTTACTACTTTGTTTTAAAATTACTACCATTAGAATGTTCATTGCTATTGCTATGTTTATAAACTAGACATTCATCAAATGGACGTAAAAACCGCCTTCTTAAATGGTGATTTGGAGAAGAAAATTTATATGAACCAAATGAGAAGGTTTTGTTGTGGCTAGTGAAGAAAAAAGTGTGTAAGCTTGTTAAATCTCTTTGTGGATTAAAACAAGCTCTAATGCGATGGCATGAAAAGTTTGATAGTGTTATAATATCTAATGGTTTTTGTATTAATAAAGGTGATAAGTGTGTTTATATCAAAGTTGTCAATGATACTTGTGTAATTTTGTGTTGTATGTTGATGATATTTTAATTTTTGGTAGCAATATTCATGTTATTAATGATACCAAACAATTATTGTCTAATCAATTTGATATGAAAGATCTTAGTCCTGTTGATGTTATTTTAGGGATAAAGATAATTAGAAATGGTAATTCTGTTTCTTTATCGCAATCTCATTATATTGAAAAATTGTTGAATTATTTTAGTTATTCTAGTGTGAATCCTGAATCTACTCCTTATGATCCAACTATTAAGTTGAGAAAAATAAGGATGCTAGTGTTTTTCAACATAAATATTCTCAAATTATTGGATCATTGTTGCATT
This sequence comes from Rehmannia glutinosa, assembly GCA_016081115.2. NCBI lineage: Eukaryota > Viridiplantae > Streptophyta > Magnoliopsida > Lamiales > Orobanchaceae > Rehmannia > Rehmannia glutinosa. The sequence goes on along the minus strand of CM071931.1, from coordinate 65,088,027 downwards.
TGATGAATCATACTAGACCGGACATTGCATATGCTAATAGTAGATTAGCAAGATACACTCATAGTCTTAATACTTTCCATTGTGATGCATTGGAAAGATTGTTTAAATATATACTACTTATAAACTTGTGAATCACTTAAAAGGTTTCTTGAAACTTTTGATGTATCTATTATAACCTTAATGAGTATATGTGTTTAATAGTATGAGAAGAGAGTATAATTGAACTTGTCTTTTATACATAATTTAAATATAATTTCAAGTGTTCATTCATATACCAAATTCATTTTCAAATATTAGAAGTCTATTTTTTATGTCATAACTTTTTGTGTAATAAGAATATTTAAATAAAATTAAATTTATATTAAAATACATTTTGATAGCTTTCCAAGCATACCTCATAAGCATATATATGAAATTTATATGATAAAATTATAACCATTCAAAGATGAATAAAATACACAATTGTATATTAATTTATAATAGTTTATGAACAAATGGTGTATCTCCATTGTATTTTTAGAGAAAACAATAAAATAAATTTATATTAGAAAAATAAAAACAAAAATAAGTTAACTCCAAGTGCTTTAATTATAGATAAACAAGAATTGGTTTTAAGACAAGCGGACTAAAAATCGAACAAAGACATTTTGATATCTAAATTTTGCATTAATCCTTTAACATTTTACATCTTAAATTAGATACAGAATCGGTTTTATTATTTTTCTAATATACTCTATTAATCAAATAAATAAGAAATATGACAATATAAATTTTAATAACAAACAAAATAGAAAGTATATAAATGCTTATATCGTATAAAAATTAAAACTTAAAATAAAATATATGATAGCTATATTTTTATTTAATATAATTAAAATAAAAAATTAATTTTTAATGTGAAAGTTTAAGAAAAAGAATAGAGAGGATTAATTTATTGTTAGAGATTTTCCTAGCATATTTTGTACTAACTAGAAAAAATCTCACTTTTAATTAAGATTGAGAGTATATATATATATATATATATATATATATAAAGAAACAATTTGGATGTTTAAATCACACATGTTCATAAACTCATAATTGTCAAATTTTTATATGCATATCTATTTGTTAGAAATAAATAATAATTTATATCTTCTCTTCATAACTATAATTCATTAGCATTAAAGATGACTACTCTTAGTGTTTTGAAAGTTGTATATATTTCAAACATATAATTGATTAAACTTTTTTCCTTATATACTTGAACTTATTTTGATTTTCCACTTATGTGCTAAAAAAGTTAACTTATTTTGAAGGTATAATTTAACTTTATAATTATTATTTATAATATCACTTGAATATAAATTCGAGTGACATTCTATATCCCAAATTCTTTTGAAGAATTGGCGCTTCTTATTTTTTCTATCATAACTATTTGAATACTTTGGAATTTCAAACAAAATTCACCGATTTTATATTAAATAGACCTCAAATCCCTTCCAAACATACTATCTCAAAATTTATATAAGAAATTCATAATGTTATAATCTTTTAAATTTTAAGCAACATGAATAACCGTGTTAATGTAATATATTTTTGAGTAATAAAAAATATTTATTATTAGACTTCAAGGGGATAAATGAGTGAATTTACGGAAAAATAGATAGTACTAAAATTTAATAATAGAAGCTTTGATTCTAAATTAAAAGTAGGTTTGGTGATAAACAATCTACATATATGTTATCAACATATATAGAGGACTCTGCTTTAGATGAATTTAGTCATTTAAAAGTAAGTATTATGCATTGTGAACCTATAGTTTTATTTTTCATATTTATTTTCATTATCGATATAAATCTATAATAAATTTAGTGAAGAAACAAGATGATTTTAAAACAAAAATAAAAAATACAAATAAAATAGTTCATTTTAAGTGCTCTTATGCTAACTCCAAACTGATTAGTTTTAATAATATTATAATAGTATAATATAATTACCAAAGTATTGGTCATTAATATTAATAAACAAAAATCCTATGAAGATAGATATGCCTATAATCTTTAACATTAGAATTTATTTAACTAAAAATAAAATATTTTCAAATGATAGAGCTTTAAATATATTTTAATTCATATTAGTTTACATATGCAACCATATATATTTCCTTACATGACCATCTATTATTTAAGTAAAATTATTAAGTTATAATATTTCACTATACTCATTGATACAAAATGATTTCATAGAATAACTTTTTTTAGTTGTATTTCTTTTAAGTTATTTTAATGTACATTGTATTTAGTTTAATTATAATATCTTTTAAGATATAGTTCATGCAATATATAAGTTCATTTTTAATCTCGTAGGTTTTATGTTAAGATCAAAAATACATGAACAACATTCACAATAAATTTAAAATAATTTATTCAATATTAATTTCAACTAATTAAGTTTATATTTTTAATTAAATTACTTAAAATTATTTGGATCACGTGCAACGACGCTCACCTTACTAGTATTTAAAAGGGACTATTGATTATGCTATTAACTTCATAGGTTTTCCTAATGTTCTAGAAGGCTATAGTGATGCAAATTGGACCACCGTTCGGAGGAAACAAAGTCAACAAGTGGGTATGTATTTACATCGGCAAGTGGAGCAATATCATGAAAGTCTCGCTAAGTAGATCAAATATCTTGGTCAACTATGGAGGCCGAATTAATTGCCTTCAATGTTGCTTGCAGACCGAGGGGCTTAAAGGTTTTTAAATGATGTTCCTCTATTGCCTAAGCCTATTCCTCCTATTTCTTTACATTGTGACATCAAGTTTCTATTGCTATAGCTAAAAGCAAAAATTATAATGAGAAAAGAAGGCACTTGACTCGTGAGACATAAATCAATTAGACATCTAATTTCCTATGGTGTTATTTCTTTGATTTTGTCGGATCTTAAAATAATATTGGGATCCGCACACAAAGGTCTTGGCGCGTCGGCAAGTTTTACAATCATCGAGGGCATGGGATTGGAGCCTATTAAATAAGTCACCACAAAGGGAAACTCGTCTTCGGATGTATGGAGATCCCATGAACGAAGTTCAATGGTCCAAATAAACTTGTAAAGGGTGGCTTGAAAGAGCAAAATATATTAATAAATTATTTATTTTTTGCGAATGTTTCCAGTCCCATTCCTATGGTGTTTAGTGCTCTTTATGTGACGATTGAGGTTTATCCCTTAATGAATCCAAAGACATAATTTTGCGGGGTGGTTGGTCACAAGTCACCCTTGAGGATTTACCTAAATGAACGTGGTGGTGGGATCGCCACACGTGGGGTGTGTAGGCTACTCTCTAATGACGTTCATGATACAAGATTCATACGGATGACCGGAAAGCGCACCACTTGGTATAACTACAATGTTTACTCATATCGTGGTGTGTGATGTGTTGTCATCCAACACAAGGACTTAGATCAAGACATCCATGTCTCTATTGTTCTATAGGTGATAGCTCATTCACACTAAGTGAGGTTCAAACCTGGAAGGTGCCTACACCTATTACACGGTATTATATGCTCATTTCGGTTCTCAAAATTTATGTTCCAAGTTTTAAATCATGTGGGGGAATGTTGGGATAAGATTTGATTTAAAATAAAATTTCCTATTCTTTGGCCACTAAGCTACTAACTGCCTTCAAGTATACCCACTTTCCTTTTTTATGGTAGTGGTGATGATTATTTTGTGTGTTTTTGTTAGTATTTTGTATGGTTATTTTAATTTCATTTTTATATTTTTCATAGTATATTTCATGTTTTTGCTTGTGTATTTGCGTGTCTTGTTGTTGAGTCTATTTTTGTGTGTGTTATGCTTGTTTTTGGTGGAAAAGTGTAGGTAGAATCAAGAAAAAACGAAGAATGGGCTAAGAGAAGTAAACAAGGAAGAAACTAGGCGAACGGTCGTTCAATGGCCGTTCATGTTGGAAAAAATAAAGGAACGGCCAGGAGCCGTTCAATGGCTGTCATGTTGGAAAACAATAAAGGAACGGCCATTCCCTAGCCGCTCCTAAGAAGAATGTCGTTTGTGTTGGAAAAAGTAAAAGAACGGTCGTTCCTGGACGTTCCCAAAGTAGAATGTCGATCGACGATCGTTTCCCTGGCCGCTCGCTGAAGTAGCATGCCGCTCGGTGACCGTTCAAGACAAAAAATCTGAACGTATATATCATTGATTTCATCGATTTTTAGTAGACTTCTTTTTAGGATTTGGGCTCTTCCAAGTTGTTAAGGCCTTTGGGATTTCTTTTAGACATTAGATTTTGACACATTCAAGCTAGATGCAAGATTTGGATTTTTTTCTCTCTTCTTTTTCTCCCTTCTTGATGTTAAATCTAGGGTTTCTAGGAGATCTCCTTGCAACTTGAAAAAGTGTAATGCTTCTCCACCTTTATTTATCTATTTGATTTTCTTTTGATATTAATTGCTTCATGATGTTGTTTTTGTGATTATTATATCTTGTTTAATTGAGTTGATGAATTTCTCCATGAGCTAATTTCTTTGTTCTAGGGTTAGGATGATTTGATTCAAATGAACAAGCATGAGTATTGACTAACCGATTTGCTTTCCTGAATAAATTATTTTACTTGTTGATTAATGGTTTGGCCAAGTCTTGATTGTTTTGAGGAATAATTGAGATCGAGAAAAGATATTATTCGTGGACTAAATTTATTCAGGGGGTTAGTGAATCGAAATGTATTATCTAACTTGGGCTTAATGAAAATAGCAAATTATATCGGGATAGCCCTAAACTCGTGAATACGTGAGTATCGATCTAGGCTAGTTTTTACATGTTTGTTATATTTATTAACCGCATGATCAATTAGTTGATATTATGCTTGCAAGTTTCATGAGATGATTCTCAAATCCTAGACTTTCCATCCATACTTTTTCTCCAAGTTTAATCGTGTTTAGTTTGAATTTGTCTTTTTAATTATTTTCCTTTAGTTTATTAAAATCACAGATTTGGTTAGAGTGTTCGAGTTTTATTTTCTCACAATTGTGTGCATAATAATTATTTGTCGGCTAAGTCTTCCTTGATAGACGACTTGTGGTCAACTTGCTACCCTGCGATTGATCTCGTTCTCTTGCGATGATTGCACTAGATTTATTTTAGGTGTTTAGCGGTCGAACAAAGTGATGGGTTAATGGAATGGAATTTTATCTTCATTATAAATAGGGATAATTACAAAAGTACCCCGGGTTTGACCTAATTACAAAAAAAAACCAAATAACTTTAAAACTCACAAAAAGTACCCCTGAGGTTTGAAATATCCCCCTTCATATTTGTAAAATCATTGCAGATTACCCCTTAATTTTACACTAAATCAAACCTCATGGGTACGTTTTAAAGTTAGTGGATTTTTTTGTAATTAGGTCAAACCTCGTGGGGTACTTTTTGTAATTATCCCTTATAAATATATGCAGATTGTTTTCATTTTAAAAACACTCACATATTACTCTTCTATTTTACAAAGACAAAACACACGTCTTCTCCCATTTCGCGAGAATAGCTCTCAATTACAATAATACGCTTGTTTTTCCATTACCAAATTAAGTAAAACAATTGGTCTTCCGTTTTTATTAAGAACAAAAACAGCCCCCTTCTTTAATTTTCTCCTTCATAATCTTGAGCATTTGAGTATATACGGGCCACAGAGAAAAAAATTCCAATATGTGAAACATTTCTACAATCACACGTACATTCTATCTCCTGGCCCTAGTATTCCCACACTCTTACTGGACCTTTGACTAACTCACACCTCTCTCCTAACTCTCCATACTAAAGAATACAAGTAAGAAATTTAATTAGAGTCAAACCACAAAGATTAAAGTGTATTTGATGGTGCACTTGAAAACACACCACACGGGTTCCTTAAATAGCCTTAAGGTTCCTAACCATTTTGTTCCACAAGCAATGTGGGACAAAATCCACTTCTTCTATTTTGACACAAAACCAACAAACTCCACCTTGGCAAAATAAAAGAAGTTCAATTGTCTTCACCGACAATCATGACTCTCAAACCGGAGAACCATCATTCTCAAACCCGAGAACCCTACTCTACCATATGAGTAGACCACTTTGAATCCACTATTCTAAGAATTTCCTCGGCACATGTTGAAAACCCATTAAATTTATGGTGCAACTCCCCTTTTGGCCTCCTAAGCCCTTCACCATCGACATAAACACACACCTTGTATCAATGCCAAACCGATACCGTGTAAAATTTCACCACATCCTGCGTCCATGTCAAACTAATACCCGTGTGAAATTCCACCACACCCTGCATCCATGACAAACCAATGTCCGTGTGCAAATTCCTGTAGACCCGCTAACATAACCACATCCTTTCTCATGACAACTCACATGCCAAATGACATACATTTTCTCATCGTGAGAAAATTCTCACTATCACAATGTTAGCACAGACAGAGCTATTTTTCGATCGCCTCCACCTCCACTTTGACAGTTTTACCTTCAAAGCCTTGCATGAACTTGGATTGTACTAAGCACATCCTCGTTAGATAAATGTTTTTATCAAGATTTTGATGATTTTGTCTTAATAAGTTTTTATACCAAAATAATGTTTTTATATGTTGTCCAAATACTCCTAAATGATTTAAAATGTTTTTACTAATTTTTTGGAGTATTTCTTGAAGTTTATTTTTGAAAAAATCGGACAACATTTCAAAGGGAGGTCGACCGGTCGCCCAAAGTGGTCGACCCGATTGCACGAAGATAAGAAAACTCAAATGCAAACATGCAGGCTTAAAAAAAGATGGAGGGGACCGGTCCGGGGAAGGCCGACCGGCCGCACTCCGGCGGCACGGCCGACCCCTCCTCCGACCGTCGCACCCCCCGCAACCCCTACCCGGATCGCACTATTTTTTTCAAACGGTCCGAAATCTTCAACAGGCAACCGGTCGCCCTATGCTATTTTGTGACAAAAAAATTCCAACCGTTAATCTGGGATGACAAGATTTGCTTTTTTATTTTGTACAATATTTTTACATCTTGTGATCTTCTTTTTGTAGACAAAAGTGAAGATAGATGAGCCTATGTTGGTGAAGCTTCCCTATAAATAGAGGATGAATTGAAGACACAAGACACAACACATACAAGCAAAATACACAACAAGATATCCGCAAATTGTTCAAGCTTTCATTTTTACATTCTTGTTGTAATAGCCTAAGTACTTTCACTTGCACATCTTTGAGGTCTAGGCTTTTGATTCTTGATTACACTTGCACTCAATCTTTGTATTGGTTTCATAGAGTTGTAATCTTGAATTTTGTCCATCATTCAACACAAGACATCCTTGTGAGTATTCTTGTGGTAAGAATACACTTGGGTGATTTAGGTGATAGGTGTTTGAAGAGTATGGTACTCTTCAAAGGTGGTGAAGGAAGATTGTGGTAATCTCCTCAAGGTGTTGTAAGAGGATTGTGGTGATCCTCAAGGTGTTGTATTAATTGTGGTAATTAATAAAATCTTTTTTTTTTTTTGAAATCCATCCCTGAGATACTTTGGGGTGGTAGAGGATTAGGCCCTAGATGGGTTGAACCTCTATAAATCGACGTGTGTTGTTTACATTCCGCACCTTTATTATTGTCTTTGAGCATTCGGTTATAAAAAGAGGGTGAAATCGAAAGAAGGAGATAATCTATTCACCCCCTCCGGATTATCGTAGCCGCTTGACTTACACATCCTCGACTTATACTTGTCATAAGCCAAACTTGATCCTTCCATATTCTCCACTTGCTTGAACACCCTAACTCGATGAACAACCGTCTCCAAATGAGACCCCTAACCCACTCAAGAAATATTTTCTAATGTGGAAGGTCGGATATCGCCGCGACCTCAAAGCATACTCGAATTTCAAGAGACCCAACCTGTGCTCTAATACCATTTGTTGGGAAAATTGGATCTCACATTCATCCCCAAGGACAAGCGAAATAACCGAGAAATAAATAAAAATAACAACAATTCACAACACAAGAATTTATGTGGAAACTCCAAAATCGGAGAAAAACCACGGCCCACGAGAAAGAAAAATTCCACTATGTGAAATATTTTTACAATCACACGTATATTCTATCTCCGACCCCAAGACCATACTCTTATAAACATTTGACTAACTCAAACCTATCTCCCAACTCTCCATATTAGAGAATACAAGAAAGAAATTTAATTAGAGTCAAACCACGGACATTCTATCTCCCGACCCCTATACCACCACACTCTTACAAATATTTGACTAACTCAAACCTATCTCCCAACTCTCCATACTAGTGAATACAAGAAAGGAATTTAATTAGAGTCAAACCACAAAGGTTAAAGTATATTTGATTGTGCACTTGTAAAAAAAAACCACATGGGTTCCTTAAATAGCCTTAAGGTTCCCGCCCATTTTGTTCGACAAACAAAGTGTGGGACAAAACCAACTTCTTCTATTTTGACATAAAAGCAACACCAAGAAGACTTATAACCTATGGATTGAACCGATACATTGATCTTATGTAACAACACGGCTAAAAACTTTGTGGTTATTGAAAGATAGCTTGTTCATATTCATCATAGTCTAATTAGTATTAATTTGATAAGTCATGCATATAGAGAAGGAAATCATGTGGCACATGAATTTTGCAATGAATTTTAAATTTTTTTTTGAGTCATTTTGGACGATTTCAAATCTTTCTTATTTAAAGTTGTTTGAATTTTCTCCCCAAATCTAAAAACTCTCATCCAAATACAACTTCATTGGCGGAAATTGGAATTTAGAAACTCTCAGAAGTCGAACCATGATTGGATGCTAAATAAATTAATTATGAAGAGTCCGTCAATTTTTTGCCTTTTCTATATAGCAAAATATTTTTAGCCATTTTTTAGTTCAAATGTCCACTTTACTTTTTTTTTTCAATTTTGGGGACCAAGACATGACTCGATGCATCCGGTTATGTAACGCATCGCTTTTTTGAAAAATGACCAAGTACCTCATCATAGAATACATGAAGGGTATGATTTAAAATTTTAGTCAAAATGAATAAAAAGTATATTTTTAAAAACAAACAACTATTTTTTAATTTTCACAAAACATAAATGGCAATTTACTTACTACCACCCTCGAATAGGGCTGGAAAGATTGGGTAGTAGACACATGTGGGCTGGGCTCGGACACAAAAGGATAATGGGTTATCGCAAGTTTTGATATTAGCTCATCCGGGTCAATATATGGGCTTTTACGAATTGACACTTGGGACCATAGAAATCGGGTTGGAGCAAACTCGGGTTCAGATTCACGAAATCACTTATTGGGCCTTTTGGACCAAAACTCGTCTCTTTCCCAACAAAGAATAGTTTGGTAGCGAGAGTTGTATATAATCTCATCCCAAGAAATGCATTTTAAAATAAGAAAAGACCACTTTCCCATATATAAAGGAAGATGCATCATCCTTCAACAACCCTAAACCTTGAAGATGACATAAATTTATTACGTAACACCAGCACTGAAAGTTGAAAGCATCTTTTCTTGTTCACCTGAATGCATAACAATGGTATTATTAACAATGGGAAATTGGAAAATGGCTGTTTCTTTAATTCATATGCACCCCAAAATGTATCACTCTTGCTATCAGTTGCAACATTCACATCCACAATTGATTTAGATAATAAACACAAGCACTTCCATTAACTGAAACAGTAGAAATTTACAAACACTAAACAGCCTTCACGCTGTACCCACCAAGGACATTTAAGTTACAACTGACTATCACTGAAAACGAGAAGACTCTGGTGCTACTCGAAACTGAAACATTAAAAGACACAACAAAGCAACAAGCGACATAAAAGAAAATGACGAAATCGAAAAGCTTCACAACGGATATCACATTCAGACACATTAGTCATTACTGATTTACTGGTGGTGGTGGGGACAGGTCGAGGGTCCCACACTCGGGCATCCACAGGGCAACATTCTTCCATTCCTAGGCACGAACTGACGCATCCAGACATGCTTCCCGTTGATGGAGAATTTGGCCTTGGCATCACCGTCGAGGATAATCCGGATGTAAGATGGGTTAAAGAAGACGCCTAGCGTAAAGGGCTTGCTCGTCGGGCTCCACCTCTTGCATGTACAACGAGTCGATGCAATCCCCAAACAACCTCGTAAAAACTCCCTCACTTCAGTTTCAGTCACTGGGTAGCCCTTGGAGAATGTCAGGAACATGGTCCGAGCGTGCTTTTGGCATAGTCTCGTTGGCTCGAGCCACCCTGTCTAGGGAACGGGAGGCATCTCCTTCGACGCTCAAGCTGGAGAAGCTTTGAGCCAGAAGCTCATCAATAGATGGGGCCCGCGTTTGGACTGGTAATGGAATCTGGGTTCGTGTCGGGTTTTTGACAAAACCACCATGACGGGCTTGTTCCATTATGTCGGATAATGCTGGGATGTATACGTCACTTACCAAATTTTGTAAGTCATGGAAAATAGTACGTCGATTCTCATGGAAATACTGCGGAGAGATTTCTGAATTGATGAGGCGCTGAGTCAGCGGAAATCCTGGTGCTCCAGATGAGACTGGGAACTGGTTGTTTACTAACTTGAGGCATGTCAAAGCCTCATCGGAGATTTTGTTGATCAGAAATTGTCTGAGGGACAAGATTTTGCTTATGAGGTTGCAAAACCCTCCACGTTCTAACCACAGCCAGAAGCCCATGATTTGCAGGCTTTCGGAGGGGTTGCGGCAAAGATCTCTTACAAGGATAGTGTACAGTTCTCGGTCGAGCCCATAGAAGATCTTGAATTCATCCAGTGTCACCTCGTCTACCATACCATCCATGAGAACAGGTGGAAGATGCTAAAGCCTGATTAAACAGAATTTTGACAATTGTAATTACAAAGTAAAATGTAAGGAGAATAAAGAAGAAAAAATGATATCTTGACAAAATGAATTAAAGAAAAGTAAGCTTGTGATAGTGAAGCCAATGTGAGTATATGGAGTATAGCCATTAACAGCATACTGCTCTGATCGAGTTTTCTGAATTTTTGAAGAAACAGACAGCATTACCCTGTGAAAGTACATCAAAATGGTAGCAGAAATACCACCACTCGAAACAGAAACAGAAACAAAACAAAACAAAAGAAAACAGAGGTTAAGGAACATCAGTAGCAAATAAACTTTATACTGCTGGTAGCCAAACAGTCCTGCCATGAGTAAGAATGACAGAAAATTGGCACCAATGTCTTAACATCAGAAAGGTGGCTGTCAGAAAAATGGAAGACATTCATGGAATTCATGTGGAGTTGATCCCCACATTGTGTTTACTGCACAAAATCTCGAAAGCATGCAGTTGATGTAAAATCACAGATCTAATAGACTTTAAAAGAAAGATATCTAGCACACATTAATACATGGAGTTTAAGAAGAAAAAAAAAACGGAGGAGACTTACTAGAGAAAACCCTTCTAATAGAGAATCTCTTTACACAAGTGAACTCTACACCCCGAATACCGATTTATATAGCCTGTTGAGCAATGCTATGCAGCGTATAGGTGAGAGAAAGTCATGAAGTTGGGCTTATCAATTGTTACAAAAAAAAAAATAATTATGATGAGTAGGTATCATCTCTCAGAAAAAATCATCTTTAGTAGGTAGTAATTAATGTTTTCACTGGGATTATGGTAATAAGCCCTTAAAAATATTCATAATTTTTTCATTTCAGTCAATGAGCCCCAGAGAAAAAGATTACACACGTCGTAGATGAGGCAAGGCGAAGAAATCAAAGAAATGCACTAGTCCCCAAAAGGTAATCTTCTCTAGGGATTACAAGAATATGTAATAATAAGTTAAAAAGTGGTAACGCTCGCCAACCAACCTCCAGTCATGTCTCCTTTCCCCACCATCATGAAACCTAGAGAGAACAGATATTTGCACACAAGGTTTTTAATGTGGAATTCTAAAAATCTAAGACATTTCTGTGTGATTGATAATCAAATCCTCCAGCTAATAGCACACCATATGATATTAACAATTAGATTTCTTGAATTTCCATATAAAAAAGGAAAATAACAAGATCTTGAACCACATTTTGTTGCAACTCAACATTTTTTTCCCAATAATATACAGGTTTCCTTTCTTAACTTTATTCATTTAGTCTAATAAACATTTACATGAATGTATGGCTAATGAAATACTCTCATCTAAAGCATTCACTCACTAATTGATGCTAAAAAATTAGCTGTCAACAAAACTAGTGTCATTATATATATACACCCCAAAGAGACTTACCCTCAACAAAGGAATGAAAAAGGTTTTAAATATATCATTATGATATTGAGATACAAACTTGTAGCACAATGAACTACTTGAGTTAGATTTGTTATTTAATCGGGGTGGTTGTAGAACGCTACATAAGGAAACCTGAAGCTTATATAGTTGATTTTTCTGTTCATTCATATTATAGTTTCATTTGAGAGTGTTGTCAAGCTAGATATGTTTTAAAATAATTTCTAAAATGCCCTATAAAAACAGTCCATATTGTCGAGGATCTGTTTCAATAAGGCCAAAAGAAGTCGGTAATTCTGTTAATCATAAACATTAGCCTATTCTCACTCAACTCAACTATCTTTCCATTAAAAGTACAAATTTCTACACATAATTCACGAGCATGATTCAGTTTGCTATTATAATTTCTGCTGTTTATGGTCCGTACATAACTTAAAAGTTCATTTCAGCTCGTATACGGCGATAAGCTTGCAGTTATTCCGTACAATTCATGAAGTATGACTCAAAAGGTCTTTATATAACAAAATACTTCCATTCGTTTACAAATATTAACATGTTGCCACTTGTCTGTGTATATACGACTTTGAAGTTAAAGTTAATACGTACGTCATTAACGTATTTCAGTTTACCATTATACTGTTGGCTGTTTTTGCTCATTAAATATCCTTAAAAGTTTAACTCCAAGCTTATATAACAATACGTGGAGTGTCCAAAATCTGGCAAGTTGTGTTTAAAAAAGAACTTTCCATTAGATGCCCTTTACAGTACATTGTCGAGGATCTTTTACGATAAGGTTAAAAGCAGCCGGTAATTTTGTTAATCATAAATATTAGCCTATTCTCACTCAACTAAGTACCTTTCCGTGCAAATTTCTACATATGCGTCACGCCGCATGACACAGTTCTCCATTATAATTTCTGCAGTTTATGCTCAATAAATGACTTAAAAAGTTTAGTTTAGGACATAAATGACGCAGTTATTCCGTACAATTCACGTGTCACAAGAGGTACGACTCAAAAAGGTTTTGTGATGCACAAACGACAAAATAGTTCCACACATCCATTCTTTTATAAATTAGCCTGACCTCACTTTTCTGTGTATCTACGACTCTGCCGTAAAGTCTAAATTACATCATGAACGTACTTTCAGTTCACCATTATACATTAGGCTGTTTATGCACAATAGATATTCTAAAAGTTTACACCACCCATATGCGAAATATGTGGATCTAACTAGATTTGTTGAAGCAAAACCTTTCTATTGGATGCCCTTTACAGTCCATTATAATTTCTGCTGTTTAATCTCAATAAATGACTTAAAAAGTTTAGTGTTGGCAAAAATGATGCAGTTATTCCGTACAATTCATGTGTCACAACAAGAGGTACGACTCAAGAAGGTTTATGATGCACAAACGACAAAATAGTTCCATTCTTTTATAAATATTAGCCTGTTATCACTTTTCTGTGTATCTACGACTCTGCCGTAACATCTAAATGTACGTCCACAACGTATATTCAGTTTACCGTTATACCGTAGGCTGTTTATGCACAATAGATATCCTAAAAAGTTCAACACCACCCGTATGTGACAATATGTGAAGTGTCGTCTAGCTAGATTTGTTGAAACAAAACCTTTCTAGTCTTTACTGAATGCCCTTTACAGTCCATTGTCTGTTAAAAGCAGCCGTTAATTCTGTCAGTCATTAATATTTAGCCTATTCGCAGCCAAGTACCTTTCTGTTAAAGTACCAATTTCTACATATACATCATAAGAGTGACTCAGTTTCCCATTTTTAATTTCTGCTGTTTATGCTCAATAAATGACTTACAAAGTTTAATTCAGCCATAAATGACCATAAGTCTTGCCGTTATTCCGTACAACTCGTGTCATAAGAGGTATGACTCAAAAGGTTTATGACATATGTAAGACAAAATAGTTCCATTTTTTCACAAATGTTAGCCTGTTCTCCATTTTCCGCTTATCTACGACTTTGCAATAAAAACCATGTGCGTCATGAACATACTTCAGTTCAACATTATACTGTCAGCTGTTCACGCTCAATAAATATCCTAAAAGGTTTAACTCCAACCGTATACGACAAATCATGGGTGTCGTCTACCTAGATATGTTCAAATAAAACCTTTCTACTAGATGCCCTTTACAGTCCATTTTGTCTAGGACTTCTTCCAGAAAGCAGCCGGTAAATCTGTTAATCATAATTATTGGCCTATTCTCACTCAGATGAGTATCTTTCCGTTAACGTACCAATGTCTACATATATGTCATGAGCATGATTCAGTTTGCCATCATAAATGCTGCTGCTGTATATGTTCAATAAACGACTTAAAAGTTTAATTCTGCTCATAAAAACCATCAGTCTTGCAGTTACAACATATAATCAATGCGATAGAGAAGGTATGACTCAGAAGGTTTTGGATCTATAAACGACAAAACATTTCCATGCTTTACAAATATTAGCCTTCTCACCAGTCCGTGTATCTATGATTTTCCGTTAAAGTTTATATGTGTGTCATGGGCATATTTCAGTTCACCATTATCCTTAGGCTGTTTTTATACTGAATAAACATCCTAAAAAGTTTAATTCTGGGCATATATGACAATACTTGTTGCAGCAACTCAGTACAATTCATGTCAGGAAGTACAGCTCAAGCAATGAAGATTAAATGACATAATAGTTCCATCCTTTTACATCAAAATCTGCACATAAACTATCATAATTTTGCACAATTCAGACGAAAGTGGGACATCAAGGTTCACTGTGATGGAACAAAAACAAATGTAGTTCCATTTAACTTTTACACCCTAGTCAACGCATCCTAAATATAAAACTTTGCAACACATCCACATGGCTTCTGCTGAAAATGCATTAGCTTTAGTGCATGTTTTTCAAAAAAACAAAATCAGAAAATCATGAGAAAACATCTTATCACATTTGTACACAGGTAGCAGGATGAGTATGAACCAAGATGTTAAGAATGTTAAAATGATCAGATTGATTAGTGAAGCTGAGCTCGAATTCATGTCAAAAAGGTAGATAGTAAATCGTACCTTATGACGAACATCAACTGAGATTACATGATCATGACCCAACAACTTCATTCCACAACCTTCCATATATTTTTTGAGGAAAGTTTTCCTATGCTCAGCAGCCATTGTCGTTCTCAAAAGTTGGCCAGTTCTTGTGCAACCAGCATACATCTGAAGCTGGTCAAGATATTGAAATCAACTATAAAATGATCAAAGAGATTCACAGAAATCAACAAGAAATGAGCAAAAAAATAATAAATAATCGTTCAGAAGAGCTTCTCTAATGGCAAGCAAACTCAAACGTTAATTTCTCCCATCTAAAAGAAGAGTGATATGGTTCAGCTTATGCAACAAACAACATAACTCCAATGGTAGCTTTAAGGAAATTCAGACTCCCCAAGAAAAGCATATTTACCTGCTTAAAGAACTTCAGCATTAAGATTATAAGATAGCAATGAGAAGAAATGCACCGTCTCTCTAAGACTTTACAGGAATTTCATTCAGGTATATAACAGAGCAGAGTCAGAAACAAAAGCTAAAAGTATAATTCAGTGATTACATTCTGAAAATGCCCAAGATTTGTCATGCCTATAACTACATCGGGCAGAAGTACATGGTACTGAATAAGAAAGATAGTACAAATGACTCCACCTCCATGAACTTATATCATAGTGTAGACTCATAGGGTGACACAAAAAACAGAAAACTAATGCAAGATCTTTATAATAGTATTATGTGTCGCCATTATTGATCCAGAATCCAGCAACGCTGGGTTTTGAAGCTTCAGCTGCAGCAGCACCTTGCAAATCAGCCAAAGAGAAAGACCGCCATGAAGAAAACTTATCAACAGGAGGAAGCAATGAAGGCTCACAATGCATAGCTCTTCTTGCATGTGGTGGCAAAGGAGGACGGCAGCAACCCGGTGATGACGAATTAGAGCAAGAAGTTTCACCAGTGTTGGTCTCAGAGCAGTTCATAGTTTCCGCAAGAGCCAGCATACTTCTAGAATTGTTAGGTCTTTTTGATATGCCACTATTGCTGCTCCGTAAGATGTTATTATGATTCTTGGCCAAAATATTATTAAAAGCCAGCAAGTTCTTGCGTTTCCTAGTGTATGCATTTTCTGGTTTAGTGATGTCTTTAGTAGACGAGCACGCTGCAGCATCAGATAGACTGGTAAAAGATTTTGATTTACCACAGTAAAACTTCGATATGCTTTTCCTGAAATAAGGTTCAGACCATCAGAAAATTATTTCACAAACATAAATTAAGAGCTCATACAATTTTATCACAAGGATGCCAGCTATAATAATTGTACAATAGTTATATGTAGCACTGACTAGATATGATGGCTTCAAGGGAACGAAAGAAATATTACTTTCTGCGGGGGCAAGGAGAGTACAGGACAACAGATTATCGGAAGTACCAAGAGACACCAAGCACAAGACTAACGTTTAAAAACATATACATCCACAACAAGAAATGTATAAGAACCAACTGCTAGAAAATATCTTTGGTACAAAAGAAAAAACATACAGAATTAACTACTGGAGCTTTTTATGCTGTCTAATAAAACCAAGCTCTTAACGAAATGATTACCCGAAATTGAGCTTCAATTGATCTGATTAGTTACCCAGTGCTATCTCTTTTACTTCTGGAAGTCTAAGCACATATCAAGATACAGAAAAATACATAACACAGGAACAAGACGTATTACTTCCCCAACTATCTCGGTTTGAAATATAAGCATCTTTACAATCCTTTTTTTAAGAAAAGTTGTCCTTCCAGTGGGAAGAAGACATTAAAAATTTGAATACAACTGAACAAAATGAAGAAGTAAAACAAATAAAAACACTACAAAATTACAGGATGTCTCCACAGCAAGGCTATGATGGCCTCCCAAACTCGGATATCCATATTGACCCACTGAATACTGTCTACTCCAAAAGTTGGTCAAGATATTATTTAGGCATGCCAAACTAAATCATCATATATCTTCAAATAAGCACATATACTATAAACATTAAATATAAGTCGGTAAATAATCATAGAATAATAATGATGTAATAATACAAGAGAAATGATTATTAAACCACTTGCCTAAATTCAAAGAATTTAATCTGCAACAATTGCCAGGAAATAAAGAAATCCGCATAAACGTATAAGCAGAATTATGAAACAATCAGATGGAATCAGACAATAGCAATAGAAATCCCAAGGAAATTTACAGATAATGGAATTATTGGAAGAAATACAAGATGTTGAGTAAAAGCCAAGGGTAATATATGAATATCTTTATTGGTTATACATGTGTGTATTTAAACGAATAGAAATCAGTAGATTGCATTGATCAAAAAGCAAGAAATCCAAAACCATGTGTTTCAAAGATGTCAGCCCCAGTTCAGCAAACATGCAAATAGAAGTGATTAAAGTAAAAGCCAATGTGCAGGTTAGTAGAATTATTCCATGAAGACAAAATTATTAGGCTATTTTGCTAATTGCACCAGCCTCTGAACTAAAGAAGCAAGAAATTGCATTTTAACTATTTTCTTGCAATTAATTATTACACGGCGAACATCTCTCCTTGAATCTGGTTTAATCCATAAAAATTGCATCACCATCTCCAACTTAAGACCACTCAACCATTCTCATCAGCTTAAAATTCACAAAATTCAGTTAAAAGTTGCTAAGTCACAAAGTGCTTAAACCTCCTACACAGTATATACACTTTTGCCTTGACTTATTAAAACCATATTTTTCTCCCATGCAATCAAATTTAAGCTAAACCCTAAGACACTGTATTATCATGCGTAACCAAACCCCTCCAGAAAAAGTTGAAAAACTCATCTACAAAAGAAACCTAGCAATTATATGCATATACCCCCAATCTCCTCAATATTGTGGTTCATACTATTTATTCAGATTAAGTTGCAAATGCGACAAATTATTAATTCTCCTTCCAAATCTCTAAAACAACTCCATTCATTTTTCTTCTATTTTTGGTGAATAATATCTTCTTCATACGATAATACACAAAAAAAAAAAAAAAAAATCAGCAACGGCAACACTAAAGCCTAAAAAAACTTGGCTCCAACAAAACATTACGATCAATATACATAATAAGAAATTTCTACAAACTGAAACCCTAAGCTAGAAAAAAAAATATGTAATTTTTAATCAACAAAAACAAAACAAGGAATTCACATACTTTATAGGCAAAACCTCCTCCAAAGCCTCCAAACTGTCCAACGGCCCTCCCTTATATTCACTCTGCACCTCCTCCCCGTCTCCGCCGACGCCGCTTGTAGAATCGTCGCTGTTTTGCCCGATTGAGGAAGTGGATGACGATGATAATGAACCTCTCTGATCCTCCGATGCCAGTTGCTGTGCCGCTGGGAACCTCCGATCAACGGCAGACAACTCCGTTGGGTTGTAGATCGAGGAAGCACAGGCCATGTTGCGGTGAACAATTCCTGGGCGTTCGATCCGGTGATCGCCGCCGGCTGAGTTGCTCCTCTCCGATGCTATCGACATCACCGTGATACTATAGATACGTCAACTGTGTATGTATAGGTGGAGAGAGAACGAGACTAGTAAGTGAATCTTGCACAAGATATTGATCGCCTCGTCTTTATCCAGACAAGAACAATAATAATATTTGCAAATTGGATAATTAAACAATATTATCTTTTTTTTTTCATTTTTTGTATTAAATAAGAGCGGGTGCTTGGGTGTTATAAAGTGTAGGGTAACTCGATAGTAGGGTTTTTTTCTTTTTTTTTTCATAATTCAGCTTTTCGCGCTTTACGCCTAACTATACGATAAGACAATGACCCGAACTCTCATTGTTGTCGCCAAAGTAAATCATGCGGATATGCACGCACCTGGTCAAGATTTCGACGACGGTCTGCCGACGTACAATCGATCCTCCCAGGTAAAGAGAAAAATTATGTTCGACCCCCCAATCTACTAATAATGAACTCTCCCCGAATCGAATCCACACGGATGTTATTCAGTATGAGTTCCCATAGTAGGGTTTTTTCTTGTTTGGGGAAAAATGGGACAAAATTGTCACGGATTCAGATTATCAGAGAAAAATGGTGAAATTTTTTTTTAAAAGTAAAAGTTGGATGTGTAGAGAAAAGTAATGATTGTGTTGATGTGATGAAAAATCTTTTAGAGATGTTGATTGTTTGTGAAATTTTTTTTGGAAAAAATAGTGTAAAATATAATGCAAGAAAATTGAATAAAATAAAAACTGATCCAAAAATATGCAATATGGATCTCATTTTTTACTTTTTCTTATCAAGATTAAGAGAAAAATAATAAAAATAGTGATAAGTTAAAGAAATTATCGGAATTCTTTATATGAATAGGGAGAGGAGAGAAAAATAAATAGTATAATTGAGTATTAGGAAGTGTGAGAGAGAAAGAGAAAATGAGTTAATTTTGGAGAGAGAAATGAGATTTTCTATGAAAAAATTTCATTTCCTCCACAAACAATCACGCATCCTACAAATTTTTCACTAAGAAATGAAAATTTGTGAAATTTTTTCACAACCAATCACAACCTCAGATTTTCTGTTCCACTTTTTCTATTCTGCTTTTTATTCAATCCTATCTGACTATTACACGTTTACAAGATGATGTCATAATTGTACAAGTTTCTTTCATCAAATAATGGAATATGGAGTGGAACGGGAAAAATAGAACAAGAAATCTCATCCCAATTGTCACAGTACAGTGGGTGTAGGGTCTTGTTTATTTGTTTTTTTTTAGTACAAATCCTAGTTCGGACTCCCGATGGAGCTGGTGGAAATCGAACACATGAACATCTTTGAGTTTTACAAACGTCTTACCACTAGGCTATCAAACGAGTCCCCGATTATAGGTCTTGTTGATTTATGTGGAAACGCAATATAGAATTGCCCCAGGAGTAAAATTCATATGGTAGGTGATATCATATTTCATCGGATTGAAATCTTAAAATTCAATTACATGCTCAACAACACATTGTGCCTGCTTTATTTCTTTTTCTAAAAAAAATCTATGTCGCGCTAGCCTCGTTTTTAAATTTTATTTGGTTTACTTTTAATGTTTTTGTTTTGAGCAAGTCTCTTGGAGACGGTCTCACGATCTAAATCCGTGAGACGGATCTCCTAAGGGCTCCGTCTTGAGAACATGAACCATGAAAATAAATTTAAAAATAATAATGAACCATGAAGAAACAAAAATAAATCCTAAAAACATGAACCATGAAGAATAAACCCGAAAAACAAAAATAAACCCAAAAATAAAAACTAAACCCTAAACAAAACTAAAAATCCTAAAAACCCAAATCAATTAAAAATAAACCCAAGAAATAAAATAAACCCTAAAAAACAATTATAAACCCTAAGAAAAATAAAATTTGAAAAAAAAAAAAACCTTTAAAACTTTGTGTAAGGGCTCTCTCACGGATCTAAATCCAGTCTCACGGATCTAAATCAAGTTTTTGCCTTGACCGTTAGGTGTCCAAATTTCGCCCCTCATTCCATTTTTTGCCTTTTGTTTTTGTTTTCTTAAATGAAATATTTAGTAAATTGGGACATATGCTGAGAGATACCCGCTTTAATTCAACAATTGGAGAAATTTAAAATATCTTAAAAAATATTTTAAGATATTTTAAATTTCTCCAATTGAATAAAGAAGTCAATCCTATATTTCATTTAAGAAAACAAAAACAAAGGCAAAAACTTGCATGAGTCACATCCTGGAGGGTATCTCTCACAAAGTATGCTCATTTTTCGAGGGTTTATATTTGTTTTTTTAATTTTGTTTCTAAATAATCATTTTTAGGATTTTTAGTTTTGTTTAGGGTTTATTTTTTTTTTGGGTTTATTTTTATTTTTCAAATTCTTCATGGCTCCATGTTTTTAGGAATTTTTGTTTCTTCATGGTTCAAATTTTTAAATTTATTTTCATGGTTCAAATGGAATAGGGGTCACCTCTCAATTTGGACACCTAAATTGCTCAAATCGTTGTTGAGTTAATGGATCCGTAATAAACACTAACATCTCAAACAAGAATTCATAGTCGATCATGTAAAGTGTAGTGGTAACATACAAATATCACTATTTTATACATAATGTTATGTTTTATATGTGCGAAATAGTAAATTTAGTAATAAATTACCATGTCACCCTTAGTTGCGGTGTCGCCTGGCTGATATTCCATTGTCATATGCAAGTTTTTGGGAGATCTCAATCATTGGGTAATATAATTGTACCATGTTTGATATTCACGCAATGTACTATTGTCATCATCTATAAGATCACCTCCTACGATGGTTTGGAGTGTCAACACAATAACACAATCGACCCGTGAAATAAGAAACTGTGGTCAATCCCACATTGTGTCCCCTTATCATGCAGTAAAGTCCACTTTCTCTTTTCTACAATATCCAAATAAACGTGAGCACGTTCATTAAGTTTTTTAATCTATTCCATTATCCTCTAAAACGCTTTATTTTTTTATAAAAAAAAGGCTTTATTTCTCAGCTATGCCCTGGCTTGCCAAAGACAAGTCCTTCACCTTCACATTCTTAAAATGATTATAAAAGTTATAGACAAATCTCTTAGAATGCGGAACGATAGTATACATAGGAGGTTGAGACTATGGCATGTAACTAGGGGTGTTCATTTTTGGATCAATTCGAAATTGATTCGACTCGAATTCAAATCTCAATTACAAATTAGGATTTTTGAATTCCAAATTAAATTTCGAATCAACTCGAATTTCGAATATGAATATTCGAATCGAATAACAAATTGGGAATTTTTTTCGAATTCTATTCGAAAATCCTAATTCGAGGTGAAATTTGATTAAATTCGATTTGAACATCGATTCGTATTTCTATTCCAATTCGAATTCGTAGATTGATTTGAACTCAATTATAATTCAAATTTAATTTATATATTATTTATTTTAGACATTATACATATATAAATTGCATATGCAAATAGAAATAATATAATTAGTTGATATATAAACAACATTTAATTTCACATGGCTATTATAATAAAATTGTTGCAGTAAAATTTTAGCATTTGTCATAGCTAGTTTCACAATTCGATCTCATTTTCAAGTTTCAGCATTTTTTGTATAGTTTTTGAATTATTTTATGATGTGTTTAAATTTAAAATAACAATATATTTTTATTTCAAAAAAAAAGGAACAATATGCTTTTGATTTTAATAGATTTCAGCCTTAAATTTATTTTGTCTTTAGTTTTTGTAATATCTTTAAAGTAACAATATAATTTTGATAATTTATATGGCATGCTTATGTTTTTGTTTCATTATAGAATTCTTTTGGTTAAAACATATTGAAATTTTTCTTGAAAAATATGGGTTTTGGATCTGAAAAACGGTCTGAAACACAATTGTGCCCGACCTATCAACAAATTTGGATTTTTGGATTGACTCGAATTCGATTCGAAGTTCGACAAATCCAATTCGATTAAATTCGATTCGAAATTGATCGAATTAGGATCGATTTTGAATTGAGGTTTTAAAAATTCCATTCGATTAATTCGATTCGAAGAAGTCGGAAAATTCGGAATTCGATTTGATGAACACCTCTACATGTAACCCCAAAATTTCAACACTTACGACAAACACAATAATAATCCTCGGAGTATGGCTCCGAAATGTTATAGTTCGGCATATCAACTAACAAAATCCACAAAAATACAGAATACACAGCGGAAGTCCACTCCATTAAATATCCATTATTTACAAACCAAAGCTAATTATAACAATAAATACCAATGACACCAAAATAGAAATCATAACTTGAAAATAACTCCATCACCCTGAATTTTGAATCGAAAATCAATCCATCACCCTGAATTTTGAATCTAAAATCACTCAATCACCCTGAATTTTGAATCGAAAACTCCTCTTCTATCTCCTCATTATTGTCCTCACTTGTGTCTAAAAAAATATAAAACTATGGGGGTGAGCTAAACGAGCTCAGTGAATATGGGTCTGGTAATGTTTAATTTTTTTATACTTAAAGTAAAACAATACAATATTCGGTTTAATTATAAAGAGTTACAAAATTATGCATGCACATAACGTTCAACAAAAGTTCGTTTTACGATTTTTTTAAAACCCAATTTATGACTAAATATTACAATAATATGTTTGTGCATTCCGGCTAACAAGATCAGCTAACAGTGAACATGAAACAATGACAGGATACAACAAATAGTAAACAGGGTCAGAAAATAGATACTTGAAACATTAAACAAGCGAAAAAATGAATAGGAAATCGAAATATTAACAATTATAATAGAGTTGATTGGGCTACAATTAGAGATGTCAATAAGGGCCGGACCCTGAGGGCCGACCCTAGCCCGACCCTAAAAATCTAAGGACAATGCCTATATTTCATAGGCCCTTATAACATTAGGGCTTTTTAGCCCGGTCCTAATTGACCCTAGGGCAGTCTAGGGCTTAGGGCTGGCCCTTAGCGCCTTTTTTTTCCGATAATGTTTTTTGTATTTTATATATTTATATTCAAAATTTATGCTTGTAATACTATTAATCTATTATTTGATCTCATTTATCAATTACCATTTATCTTAATAAATTATCAAATTTGATCTTTGATCTCATTTATAATTTAGTCTTACTAAATATCTTAGTAAGTACAAAATTAAAGTTAATATGTGATTGGTAATGATTATTTAATACGTTAATAATTAATATTGGTATAGAATATGTGAATTACTAAAATAAGAAAGACAAAATTTGAATATTTTAATCCAAACGAATCTAAGAATTACATAATTATTTTTATATAATAAGAGATTAAACTTAATTTTTCCATCATGATGCAATATTTTTAGAATAATTCATTTCAGGCTCAAATCAAGTATAATAAATTAATTATCAATTTAAATGACTCACAAGCCCCTAGACTTAGGGCTAGGTCGGGGGCAAGTAACAATCTCTAGCTACAATTAGGTTGTTTTCCTTAATCTACCTGCGAATAAGGAGGTCAACTATCATCAAACAAATGGCTCGATTTAATTGGACATTAATAATTAAATTGTCTAAATTTCATATCAAGTTATAAAATTATATTACTTTGCCCTAATCTTAAAGAAAATTAATTTCGAGACCGCAGCGACCCGCTTGATCCGACACAACATCTTCCCACCTTTTTAACCAAATAGGTTTTCACGACAAATATGAAATAAATTAAAAATTAAACTACTTGAAAAGTTTTAGAATAATTCATTTCGAAATCAAGTATAATAAATCAATTATCAATTTAAATGACTCAAAGCCATTGAGGCAAGTAATCATCAAAATTTAAAAGAATTTGTATTTTAATTAAATTTCAAATTTAGGAACTTATAAAATTATATTACCGCCTTTTTAAAAAAATTAATTTCCAAATTTTTTGAAAACCTCATAAAACCTTTATGTTTTAAAATTTGCGATTGATCCAAATGATAAGATCAACCATTGAGAAAATCATCAAAATATTTTATAATAGAAGTTAATTCAATTTAGGAACTCCAATCATTTGTCCATTTTCAATCAACCCCAAATATTTTGAAAATCCCATTTTAAAACCTTAAACTTTAATTATTGTTTTGGCCCAAACCAATTTAGAAAATTCTCAAAAAAGTTTATATTTAAATATAATTCAAAACATTTTCCATAATTTTTTCAATGGGGTCAAATGAATTTAGAAGCTTCTCAAATTTTAACTAAGCGTTTATCATATCATTATAACATAGTACTAAAAACAGTTTTGTAAATCTCTGGCCCAAGTTTCAAAATTTGTATATTAGTCCTTAGTTTATTCTAAAATTCATATTTCTTGTCCACAAATTTAGAATTCAGTCAGTTTCAACCCAAGAAAATGAAATCAATCCATAAATATCGCATATCCTTAATTTAAAATTGGGAAAATTAGAAATTTAATCCGCTAACTTTAGCCATTTAGACATTTAGTCCGCTAGGTAGCCAATTTTCGGTATAAATCGCCAGATTTTGAGTTTTTTGATATTTAGTCCTAATTTTGCCAGAAATAGCCAATCTCGCCGAAAATCGCTGAGGTGGACTAGATGTGCTGACATGGACACATAAATTGGGGATTTTTCAATTTTAGAGGGAAAATTGCCCATGTGTCATCCATGTAGGCTATTTAAATAAAAATAAATAAAACAAAAAATCCAAAATATTCCTTGAATAAAAAAATTGAAAAAACAAAAATCACCAAAAGTGAAAACTAAACTAATGAATTTGATAAAAATAAAATCCAATTAATCAGATGGAGCAATTTAAGAAAAATGAAATTTGGAAAATTATATAAAATTCTTTTTTCTTTTACCTCCCTTCTTTGGAAGAGTTATAATGAAAATATTATTTTTTATTTATATTCTTTATTTAATAATTTCAACAGAAAATGTTTGAAGGAAAAATAAAGATTAATCAAAACTAAGTTAAATTTTGGTTATTAAGCAAAATTAAAGTAAAATTAAGCAGAATTAACCACATAATTATAGGTGTTCAAGCAAAATTTTGGAAGGAAAAAAATCAAAACAAAAAAGGCAAATATTAAAACAAATTAAGAAAAGACTAAGCAATGTTTAGACAAGCTTAAGTAAAGATTAGGCAATAATTAAGTAAATTTTGATTAAGAACAAAAAGAAAAAGGTCTGAACAATCTCAATCCCCCCTCCACCACCAACACCATCTCCGCCACCCCGCATCTCCATTTCCACCTCCACCTCAAGCCCACATGCATCCTGCTTCGCCACCACCGCCAAGACCAGACCTACTTCCACCAAAAACACCTCGATTTTGTTAATTTTTTGAAGAAACAATACATCGATTTCTTGGCTTGCTTCTCAGATTTGAAGAGGAAATTGGGCGAGAAGAAGAAGAAGCATCTGGGAGGGGCGGGCATGAGTGTAAGGGGGAGAGGTTTGGTGCGAGGTGGGCGGATGGCGGCGGACGAGTGCTTCATCTTAGGTGAGGGTGATGGTGGTGGCTGGGCGGTTCTTGATTTAGGGTTTTTTTGTTATTATATTTTTTATTTTTATTTTTTGAAAAGTTTTGTCTGAATATTTAGAGTTTAAAAGAAGTTTTTGATTTACTTTCATGATTTATCCTTTAATTTGCAGAATGGGTTTTTGGGTTTGGGTTTTTAACTTGGGGTTGGAGTGTGGTTAGTTTAGTTTTAGTTAGGGTTAAGATGTGGTTTGGTTAGTATAATTTGTTGATTTGGAATTTATTTTTTTCCTCATTTTGCTATAAAATTCCATGTAAGCAAATTTTCCTCCAAAATCGACCAAATCCTCAAATTAATTGACATGTCAGCAATTTCCGGCGATTTTGAAGAGCTCCGGCCAAAATAGGACTTAATCTCAAAATATTATGAAATTGGTGGGCTAATTTCGGAATAGGACAATATAGAGGACTAAATGTCTAAATGGCCAAAGTTACAGGACGAATTTTCTAATTTTCCCTTTAAAATTTTATAGTACATACAATTCAAAACTATAATTTAGTCCTTAAGATTTTCAGTTTTCACAAAAACTGCTCAATCTTTTGACTAAATTCATGATTGTTTTATAATTCAATCAATACACACATATATATAAACACATAATACCATTCAATAACATGAAAATATTGAAAAAATTATTTTCTCATGATTATTCAAAAAAATAATTATAATATAATTAAATTCCAAGATTTTACATATTTGAAATAAATTGTTACCCCATCTTTTGTGTTCTTCAAATTTCTACTTCAAATCAAGCTTCAAAACTTATTCAAACCAAGCTTCTAGGAACCCCTACAATATACCATCATAACCTAAGTTTTGAACCATAAAAGTTTAACTAAAATTATTGAAATCCTCAAAATTCAACAACTTACCTACTATATTTGTAACTTGATGAAATAAATCCCATGGCTAAGCTTTCATTTCCAAGAGGACTATTTAACATCTCTCCTAAAATATATGAATAATTGTAGGATGGGTTTTTAAAGGTTTATATGGTTAAAAGTTGGAAGAAAGTTGTGATTATAAAATTGGTGTAATGTGATTGTATTGAGGTGTGGGGAAAAAATAAAGAAAATAAATTAAAAACTAAAAGAATGCTTGTATACATGTATGGGGCCGAGTAAGGAAGAATGATTGAGGAGACAAGAGATTGAGGGAGTGAAATGGTGGAATTAGGTGTAAAGTAAGGTCAAAAGTATAGAAAGTAGTAAAGTTTTATTGTCTCATTGCATATAGTTCTGGTTAGGTTATGCTAATAGTGTAATATAAAAGACAAAAAAAAAAAAAATTACAACTCAATATATTAAAATATTTATCAATTACATAATTGCATTAATATCCGAATACTGGGTTTAACATTCTTCCCTCCTTAATATATAATTTGTCCCAAATTCCTCTAGAATAGTTCTGGATAACTTTTTCTCATTTCTTTTTCAGTCTTCCACTTCTTCCGGTTTGTCGTGTCTTTGTCATACCACTTTAACTAGCATAATCATTTTCTTTCTCTGTTCTCGGACTTGTCTATCAATGATTCAAAGTGATCGCTTAGTATAGGTTAGATAGTCCATTATTTCTGGAATTTCTTCAGTGATCACATGCTCTGTGTAACACCCAAGCCTTTCACTACTCATTAGGCCAATATAATTCATGCATTACATGTTGGTAATATGCTATTTGCATAATCTGATTATCATATATGACATGTCTAGTTTTATAATTTTGAAACTCATTTATAGTGATTAGCCGTTGGATTACTAATTTAACTAGTTAAAAAAATGTATAGGTATATAGGGTTTATGTTATCAAATTTCACTTTTTATATTTCTTAGTAATGTAGTAGTAGGGGGTGGGCGTCACACTCTGGGTCGGGATTATACTTTTTCAATCTAGAAATATGAAACACATCATTTATTCCTCGTACTACTGATGGGAGTTCTAGACAATAGGCCAATTTTCCAATTCTTTCAAGAATTCGATATGGTCCTGCATATCTAGGACTCAGCTTTTCACCATTTCTCGAATACATCAACCATGCTCTTGGTAAAAGCTGCAAAAATACTTCATCTCCCACTTCAAAATTTGAATCCTTTTTTTGATTATCAGCATAACTTTTATGACGGCTCTGAGCTGCTCGAATTCTCTCCTTGATTAATCAAACATTATACACTGCTTCTTGGATCAAGTCTAACGTCATAATATTATGCGATTCTCTTTTTACTTTTGGAGTCCATTAGTCATCTATCACCCAATGTTCTGGTGATTTACATTTTCTTCCATATAAAATCTCATATGGCGCCATCCCGACAGTCGCTTGATAACTATTGTTATAAGCAAATTCTACCAAAAGAAAGGTGAGAATCCCAATTTCCTTTGAAATCCAAGGCACACACTCTCAACATATCTTCTAATATTTGGATTGTTCTCTCAGATTTGTCGTTAAATGCTTTTGAGGATATACAACAGTCTTTGAAACTTAGGTTTGTTCCTAATCCTTCATGTAGATTTTTCCAAAATCGGGAGGTAAATCTCGGATCTCAATCTGAAATAGTATCCATCGGTACTCCATGAATTTTTTGATATAAATCTGAGCTAACTTTTGTAGACTGTCTGTTTTCCTGATAAGTAAGAAATGCGCTGATTTCGTTAATCTATCCACTATAACCCAAATAACATCATGCCCACTTTGAGTTTTGGGCAGATGTGTAGCAAAATCCATGGTAATCATCTCCCGTTTCCATTCAGTAGTTGTTAAAGGTTGAAGCAATATGGAAGGTCTTTGATGTTCAGCTTTCACTCGTTGACAAGTTAAACATCTTGCCACATACTCTGCTACACGATTTATCATATTCAACCACCAAAAATGTCTTTTCAAATCTTGGTACATTTTCTTGCCTCATGGGTCAATAGTATACTTTGAGCGATGAGCTTCTGTTAATATTCTGTTTTTCAACTCTTTGTCCTTTGGTACACAAATCTAATTCCTAAATCTCACAATTCTATCATTTTCTATCTTAAAATCAGGTGTCGCTCCTTGCAGTATCTTTTCTTTCAGCTCTCTGAACTTTTGATCATTTTCTTGCGATGCTCGAATTTCAATTAGCATATCTGGTTTCACTATCAAATTAGCACATAGAAGTTGAGTTCCAACTTTCTTTGGATTCCAATAACATAATTCTTCTAGTGATTTCCATTCTCTGATCATTGAATTGGCAATTCTCACTTTTCTACTCAAGGTAGCTGCTAATACATTCGACTTGCCTGGGTGGTACTGAATTGCAAAATGATAGTCTTGAATCAATTCCATCCACCTAGTTTGTCTCAAATTTAAATCCTTTTGCGAAAATAGATATTTGAGACTCTTATGGTCAATAAAAATAGTAAACTCTGCTCCATACAAATAATGTCGCCACTTCTTCAGAGTGAATAATATAGATGCTAGCTCTAGATCATGAGTAGGGTAATTTACTTCATAGGGTTTGAGCTTTCTAGAGGCATAGGCAATTACATTTTCATTTTGCATTAAAATTGCACCAAGTCCTTCCTTTGGTGCAACACTATAAACCACAAAATTTTCCAATCCATTCGGAAGAGCTAATACAAGTATTGTGGTGAGTCTTCTCTTCAATTCTTGAAAACTTGACTCCCATTTGTCGTCCCACTCAAACTTTACTTTCTTTTGAGTCAATCTTGTCAGTGCGGCCCAATAGTTTCCGGCATTTTCCATTATAGTTTCCGGCCTTTATAGTTTCCGGCCAAATATCCTGCAAGACCCAAGAAACTAATGGTCTCCATTATAGTTTCCGGCCTTTTCCATTCAATTATAGTTTGTACTTTTGATGGGTCCACTGCGATGCCATCGCCAGAATTTATATGTCCAAAAATGCAACTTCACTCAGCCAAAATATCTACTTACCAAATTTGGCATACAACTTGTGTTGTCGCAATATTTCCAATACTATTCTCAAATAATTCTCGTGCTCCATTTCCGACTTAGAATACACTAGTATATCGTAATAAAAATGATAACCAATTGATCCAGATAAGGATGGAATACTTGATACATTAGATCCATGAATGTTGTCGAGGGCATCACCAAAAAATCATAATGTCTATATCGAGTCTGAAAAAATGACTTTGGTATGTCCTTTTTAATTCTCAATTGATGGTATCCTTGCTGTAAATCTAACTTCGAATAAACATTGACCCCTTGAAGTTGATCAAACAACTCGTCGATCGGTGGCAAATGATACTTGTTTTTAATTGTGACATTGTTAAGCCCTTGATAATATATACATAGCCTCAACAATCCATCCTTATTTTTTACAAATAATACTGGGGCTCCCCACGATGAAGTACTTGGACGAATAAATCCCAACTCTAATAACTTTTGTAATTGAGCTTTTAATTCTTGCAGTTCAAGTGGAGCCATTCTATATGCCATCTTGGCTATCGGTGTGGTTCTCAGCATCACTTCGATAGTGAACTCAGTCTCTTGGTAGGGAGGTATAATTTTTTTTGAAAATACATTCGGATAATCCGACACCATGGGTACTTCTTTTAATCCTTCTTTATCATTGGGTTTATTAATTAAAAGTGCCAAATATCCTCGTGCCCCTTTGAAAATTGCTTTCTGGGCTTTGATAGCTGATATGATTAGGTCCATCATAACGCGTGTCGTACCCGTCAATTCTATTACATGTGTTCCAGGAATGCATAACCTTACTACTTTAGTTCGACAATCCAGATGGGCATGGTGTCTAGCTAACCAGTCCATCCCTAAAATCACATCATAGTCTAATATCGGTAACACAATCAAATCCACAGGAAAATACTCATCAAAGATTTTCATGTCACAAGCGTTAAACATGGTGTCAGTTATTTGACTAACACCCAAAGGAGTTGCAACTTCTAAATAGTAAGGCATTTGTTCCATACAGGTATTTAAGTTGTGGGTAAAATGTGGTGAAATAAATTAATGTGTCAATCCAGGATCCAATAAAATTTTAGCGAGATGACTGGATACAAGAAGTTTACCTTCTACCACGTTATTTGCTTCTAGAGCCTTCTGTCCTGCCAATGCAAATACACGACCATGCACCTTAGGGAGACTTTCATTCTTATTTGCGATTGGGGTAATGTAGTATTATTGTCTCTATGAACAACCACATGACAATCCTTCACTTGATGTTGACCACTACCACACCTTAGATATTTTCCAGCCTTACACCAACATTGTTCTAGCATATGCCTCGGCTTGTTGAAGTAAGAACATAACAAAATTTGACTCTAATTGCCTTTTTCTTTAAAATCGTTAACTCCACCTTTCAAGAATTGCCGAGGGTTTTTCGATGTTTGTCCTGCAAATGATTTATTCGAGTTGATTATGTTCACCTTCAATTGGGACTCCAGTTGACTCAATCCACTCTCCACTCTAACTGCAGTTCGAACAACAACATCATAAGTGTTTATTTCCACAGATAATAATTGTCTCTAGATTTCTTGTCTCAGACCTCTAGTGAATTTGTATATCTTGTCCTCCTTCTCATTAATTGATCCTGGCGCATATTTGGACAACCGATGGAACTCAGATTCATATTGTGCTATAGCCATAGCGCCTTGCCCAAAACGATAAAACTCTTCTCTATGAGCTTCACTGACAACTTGGGGTATATATTGCTTATGAAATTCTTGAACAAAGTTATCATGTGTTCTAGGGGTGGCCAAATGGAACCGAAACCGGGTTTCAAACCGGAATATGAACCGTGGTCAATGGTTCCTAAACCATAACCATGGTCAACGGTTCCAAAATCGAAAGAAACCGGGCAGTGTAGGCCGATTCTAGTTCCTGGTTCCTGGTCTCAAAAAACCGTGGAATCAGCGGTTTTAACCGTCGGTTAGAACCGTATGTGGAACTGTGATGAAACCATTTTTTTTAAGGTTAAAACCAACAATCTTGTTTTGGTAAATACATGTTAGAAGAAATGTTAAATGTTTATTATGATGTTTTATTTTCGTAATTACATGAGATACGTTTTAGACCAAATATTGTAAGCGAACTATGTGAACTTTGATTCTTCTATACTCTAATAAT
This sequence comes from Rehmannia glutinosa, assembly GCA_016081115.2. Taxonomy (NCBI): domain Eukaryota; kingdom Viridiplantae; phylum Streptophyta; class Magnoliopsida; order Lamiales; family Orobanchaceae; genus Rehmannia; species Rehmannia glutinosa. Next base: position 65,055,504 of record CM071931.1, on the reverse strand, counting down.
ATATATAGATAGTTTAATATTATTATTAATATTAAGTATAAAATTTTATTAAATATTAAGTCCAAGTCTTTTTCTTTATTTTTCTTTTTTTTTAAACTAAAATTGATAAACTATTTTAAGAAATCAAAAAATTATCAAAACATAAACAAACGGTTTTGGTTAAAATCGGAATTGGAACCGGTGGTTTTGGAACCAGAACTGGCAATTTCGGAACCATGGCCACCCCTAATGTGTTCTCTCAGTTTCTGTTCTGTTCCACTTCTCTTCCACCGTTCGCCACCAATTTCGAGAATCTCCTTCCAAACAAAATGCCATTAGCCTCAACTTTTGATCATTTATGTAATTTAGTGCTGAGAATATACTTTCAGTTTTTTCCAACCAAATCTCTGCCTTCACATCATCTGGCTCACCTAAAAATATCGGAGGGTCAAAGCGTAGAAACTTTTTTCAAGTACTCGATCATGAGTGTCAGGCGTTGGCCTCTAGTTATTCTGGTTGTTCAGCTAATTGTTTTGTCGTTGCAAGAATTGCAGTAGTTGATGTGTCGCCTGGTCAGTTAGATTATCTCTCTCCACATTCGTGTTTGGTGGAGGTATTGGCTCAGGAGTTCTTTCCCTTGGAAATATGGTTCAAAATGTTAGATAAATATTTTTATCGTAATTTTGATGATTTCATTATATTGAGTTTTACACCATAACAATGACTCCAAATATTGTCCAAATACTTCAAAATAATTTAAATAATTTTTACAAATTTTTTGGTGTATTTCTTGAAGTTTATTTTTGACAAAAATCGGATAATACTTTTGTTTCGAGACCAACCGACGCATCTGAGAGGGCAACCCTTGCCTGGAGATTGAAAATTGAGACAAAACAAAACAAGAAAAAATAAGGGAGCTCGACGGTCGGCCGGGTGTCTCAAAGTATTGCAATTTACAAAATCGCTTGTGTCTCACAAATTGGCTTGGCCACGGTCCACATGGGGGCAACCGGTCGGACCCAAGGTCGACCGGTCCAACCCCTTGACCGGTCCAAGGCCTTGTTTTTCAAGAATTTTTCAATTTTAAATGTATTTTTCATATTAGAGGTTGACCGCTCGACCTAAAGTTTTATCAGTAGAAACTATCCGTTATAGCAGACAACTTTTCATGAAATTGTGAGATTGATTTCTAACAGTTATTTTCTCCATTTGATTTGCAATTTTTTTATAGATTTCAATCTCCAAGGAGGAGTTATTGATGGGATTCAACAAGAGCTCTCCTATAAATACTTGAAGGCTTGAAGAATCAACAAAAGACAATACAATACAACATAACAAGAAAAATCTCTGCAAATATATTGTTCTTCACTTTCAACATTCTTGTTGTATTAGTTTAAGTTTATCACTTTTACATCTTGCTTATTAGGCTTTCCTTCTTGATTACACTTGTACTTTTGAGTTGTAGTATTTCATTTAAAGTGAAATTTTGATTGTATTTGTAATATCATTCAAAACAAGAAATCCTTGTTAGTGTTCTTTTGGCAAGAACACGTTTGGTTGATTGAAGGTGGTTGATTGAAAAGCTTGGTGCTTCTCGTGTTAATGAGTTTGGTGCTCTTTGAAGAGTTGGAAGAAGTTTGGTGCTCTTCGAGGTGAAGAAGAGTTTGGTGCTCTTCAAGTTGGAAGATTGTGGTAATCTTCGTAGGTGGTGTTGTAAGAAGAGTATGGTACTCTTCAAGATAAAAGGTTGTAATAGTTTGGTATCTATTAATATATTTTTTTCCCTTTCGAAATCCATTCGGACATACCGGGTGGTAGAGCATTAGGCCCTAGGTGGGTTGAAGCTCTATAAATCATCGTGTGTTGTTTACATTTTCGTATTTTTATTTTGGTCATCATCTTCATATTCGAAAAAGAGGGCGTAAATCGAAAAATTGGGAAAATCTATTCACCCCCTCTAGATTTTTGTAGCCATTTGGACTAACACAAAATACCAGTTGGCACAAGGTCTGCCACGTCCTCTTTGTTCTGCCATCTAACAAGATAATTAAGATAATATCAATAACTAAAAACTACTATGAATATAACATGAATAATTTTCTAAAAAAATAAAAATAAAACTCAACATAAATAACATAAAAAATAGTTCTAAGTCCACAGTCAGAGAATCATATCTTGGATTAGCTCATGTGCCATTCATAGAGGTGTTAAGCGGGTCGGGGTGGGCCGGCCGCCGGGCCAAAGGAAAAAATGGGCTAGATCGGATCAGGACAAACAGTAACCGAGCTGCTATTATTGTAGCCCAACCCATTAAAATATAAAGAAAAAGTCGGGCTGACTAGGTCGGGCCAAAAAAGCCCGGCTCATTTTGGACCTAAAAAGTGGAGCCCCGTCTAGCTCTTTTACCGGGCCGAGCCGAAATTGACAGCTCTAATCATTCCTCTTACACCTAAGCTTTGATACCAAATGTAACACCATAAAATTTCAATACTTACGATAAACACAATTATAATCCTCGGAGTATGGCTCTGAAACGCTATACACATAAATTGGACATATCAACTAACAAAATCCACAAAAATACAGAATGCACAACGGAAGTCCACACCAGTAAATATCAATTCTTAATACAAACCAAAGCTAAGTCCGACAATAAATACCAATGACACCAAAATAAACATCATAACTTAAAAATCATTCCATTCCCTGAAATCTGAATCGAAAATCACTCCATCACCTTGAAAAAACTCATTTTCTATCTCCTCATTATTGTCCGGACCTATGTCTAGAAAAATATAAAACTAGGGGGTGAGCTAAACGAGCTCATTGAATATGGGTCGGGTAATGTTTAATATTCTTTAGTTATAGTAAAACAATACATTATTCAAATTAATTATAAAGAGTTACAAAATTATGCATGCACATGACGTTCAACAAAAGTTCATTTTACGAATATTTTTTAAAACCCAATTTCCGATTAAATATTACAGTAACATGTTTGTGCATTTCGGCTAACAAGATCAATTAACAGTGAACATGAAACAATAACAGAGTACAACAAATAGTAAATAGGACCAGGAAAGAAATACTTGAAACATTAACAAGCAGAAAACAATAACAGGAACACCGAAATGTTAACAATCACAATAGAGCTGATCGGACTATAATTATTTATTCTTCATTATATCTACCTAGATTTCAGTATTTGATTGAGGTCACAGTCACCTTATGCCTCCAACAGTTGGCTTGGCGTCTCTTTAGTTAAGACATGTATGTCCAGAGATTGTCATATTTTAGAATATATCATTGTACGACTCACTTAGCCCGTTGGATACTCTGTCCTCCAGTGGTGGGATTAGGACAAGAAAGTGTATGCGTAGACCGTAGGCGACCTGCTCGATCTAACACAATATCTTCCCATCTCAGTTGGGCCCGACTCAACCAAATAGGTTTTCACGACAAATAGGAAATAAATTCAATAATTAAATTACTTGAAAAGTTTTAGAATAATTCATTCCATGCCCAAATCCAGTATAACAAATCAATTATCAATTTAAATGACTCACAAGACCAAGACAAGCAAGCAACTTTGACTGGTCAATTTAAAACGAATATGGTGAACTATCATCAACACGGAATTTAATTGGACATTAATAATTAAATTATCTGAAAATCTCTTATAAAAATTGTCTAAAGTTTATCTCAACTTATAAAATTATATCACAACCCCTTATCTTAATGAAAATTAATTTTAGATTTTAAAATTTTCTAAAATTGCGTAAAGGCTCTTTGTGTTTTAAAATTTGTGATTGATACCCAAATGATAAGATTAACAATTGAGGGCTAAGTAAATATCAAAACTGAATTAAGAGATTTATATTTTTGTTATTTCAGTTTAGGAACCCCAATAATTCATCTTTTTTTTCAATCAACCCCTAATGTTTTGAATATCCCATTTTAAAACTTTACTTTAATTATTGTCCAATTAGGCCCAACTAACTTAGAAATTCTCAAAATTTTGTTAATAAAAGTAAATATAACTACGAGCAGTCACATGTCCATAGTTTCAATTCTTAGTCCCCATAAGTTAGAAAAAAATTTATATATTATCCCCAATTTGTCGGTATTTATATTTAACCCATAAACTTTGATAATTTTCCAACGGGTCAAACGAATTTAGAAAAGTCTCAAATTATAACCAAGTGTCTGTTATATCATTATGAAATAGTACTAAAAATAGTTTCATAAATCTCTGCCCCAAGTTTCAAAATTTGCATATTAGGTTTATTCTAAAATTCATATTTCTTGTCCGCAAATTTAAAATTCAGTCAGTTTCAACCCAAGACAATAAAATCAGTCCATAAATATCCCATATCCTTAATTTAAAGTTTTATATTCCATAAATTTGAAACTGTAAATTAGTCCTTAATATTTTCAGTTTTCACAAAAATTGCTCAATCTTTTGATTAAATTCATGATTGTCTTATAATTCAATCAATACATATATAACCACATAATACCATTCAACAACATGAAGATATTCAGAAATTTTATTTCTCATGATCATATAAAAAAAAATTATAGTAGAATTAAATCCCAAGCTTTTACATAATTGAAATAAATTGTTAACCACCTTTTGTGTTCTTCAAATTTGTACTGCAAATCAAGCTTCAAAACCTCTTCAAACCAAGATTATAATAACACCTACAATATACCATCATAACCTAAGATTTGAGCTATAAAAGTTTAACAAAAATCATGGAAATCCTCAAAATCCAACAACTTACCAACTATGTTTGTGACTTGATGAATTAATTCCTTTCTTCTCCATCCATATCCCACGGCTAAGCTTACATTTCCAAAAGGACTATTTTAATATCTCTTCTAACAAAAGTTTTTATGGTTAAAAGTTGGATGACAGTGGTGATTATAAAATTGGTGTGGTGTGAGTGTATTGAGGTGTGGAGATAAAATAAAGAAAATAAATTTAAAACTAAAAGAATGATTGCATACTTATAATGTGGACGGGTAAGGAAGAATGATTGAGGAGACAAGAGATTGAGTGAGTGAAATGGTGGAAATTAGGTGTAAAGTAAGATTAAAAGTATAGAAAGTAGTAAAGTTTTATCGTCTCATTACCTATAGTTTAGGTTATGATATGCTAATAGTCTAATTCGTAATATAATAGATAAAATAAAAATTACAACTCAATGTATTAAAATATTTATCGAGTTACATAATTACATTAATATCTCGAATACGAGGTTTTACATTAATTCCAAGGTGATGGTCTGAAATGAGACATACGCTTTCTATCCCACGAATAATATGTTTGGATTATAATTCCAAAAACCAATTCCACGACGTGAAATTCTCCTCATCCACAATTGTGAAAGTTAAAGGCAACACCCACTGATCTAATATGACAAAAACTTGCAACTTGTGCTTATTTTTTGTGTAGAGGCATGGTCTGTCTACACTAATCCCAGAACGACAATGTTGAAAGTAATTAATACATTGCCTAAAAGCCTAAACTACAAACATGTACGTCTCACTCCAATCACATTAAGGCATATGTGTTTCCATTCAACCACAGTGCACCAGTGTTATATTTTTGCAACACCTCCATTTCCTCCAACAAAAACAACATGATGTCTCCCAAGTACCATACACATTCTCACGGGCCAGTTTCATTTCATGTCATGATTTATCATATGAAATATTACAACCGTACCTGTCTTTAGTATTTTGTTGGACAAACTTAATACCATAAGATGGATTACACTGTATACCTATGAGACCATCAAGTATAAAATTATAATCCAAATTGACATGATCCATAGAAACATCATTCATTAAGCAACAATGAGGAGGTCCATATTTGGTAATCTTCTACATGGATTTTTTTTTTGTTGAAACTCGCTCTCAACCACCAGTTGCACTGTTGGGAAGATAGAGTAGAGATTACCGAAGTTTCGGAGTTACTTTTGTGTACAACTTTCCTCAAAGTTGGTGTGCTTTCAACACCCTTAAATTCCTCTTTCATCCAATGCACATGGTAATCTTTCACTACACTTTAAGCATGCTTTTTATCATTAAAAAATCATTCATTTACTCAGCACATCAGTATCAAACTCATATAATTGCACAAAAGCAGGAATTCCAATAGAGTCAGCAGGAATATCTGGGAAGGAAATTCCTAATATATTATAATGATTATACAGTTAAAATTTCACATGGAATTTCATAATACACTTTCACTAACCATAAATAATATTCCTAAATTACTTTATATGCATTCAAGTTAACATATTCTGTAAACGAATTAATACAAAAATTATTTAACAAAATCATCTAATATGTTTAGATAAATTGCTGCCTTTTCTGGAAAAATCCATCTTCCACCACAAAACAAATCTGTTGTCGTGTGCCTGATGCTTTTGCCGGAAGATCTATGGGGAAAGAGTATATTGTGTGTGGAAGGGGGATGGGGGATATTTAAAGTGGTTGGGGAAGGGAGTTTGAGGGTGTAAATGGTGTGGTTGTTAGTTGGCCTGTCAGAATTATTTCCGACATGTAAGGGCAAGTATTTTTGTTTGTTGGGATTCGGTCCAGGCGCAACACTCACTTGCACCTGGAGTCTACTTATACTTTTTTTTTTTCCTTTTTTGTTATTTTGACAGTTCATTTTACTTTTTTATCTGCTGGTGCAATCAGTTGTTGCGCATGGATTCAATTTTGTATTTCAGGCGCAATACAATGTTTCGTCTCCCTTGTATATTTGACTTTCAGACGCAATCTATTGTTGCGCCTCCACTAATCCCACGATATTTTTCATTTACGCCCTATTTCAACAAGTTAAATTGGTATTTGTTATAATTTAACAAAAAACCAGGATATTAGCTAGTTTTCTATGTGATCTAAACCATATCCCATGTAGCCCATGTCGAGGGATCGATTAACAAAGGTATCACTTATTTTTTACTATTTATTTGGGAGAGAATTTTTTTTTGAACTATGGGTGATTGTGAATCAATGTATACTGAAAAATATTGGAAATTATATAATTTTAGCATTCCACTTTCATCTAATAGTTACACTTTCGAAAACAGTAGTGTGAACCCCCCAGGACTGACGATTAAAATCAACTAAAATTTTAATTCCTTTCAAACATAAAAATGATAAGACGAGTGGAAGATATTCATCACGTAGTAGTTCAAGGATTTATAGAGAAAAATAGGTGTTATTGAAGTGGAGAGTTCAATAAAAGATGTTTATATGAATTGCACCCAAATTAAAATGAAATAAAATGTGGAATTGATGGTCCTTTAATCCAAACTCAGTACTATACAACTATACAAGTCTTCAATTTTAAAAAACTATTGATACCTTAACAACTCGTTTGAGATCCACGATAAGGCTAGAATAAATCACTTATAACACGTAATCTTTTGGTTGGGAATTTTTTTTCGGCCCATTATAACTCTTGAGGCCCGGTTCTTTTTCATGCCATCTTCTCGATACTTTTTTTTTTTATAATCATTCTGGGTGGGGTGTTCTTATATTATACCAATTCTATCCTTCCATTTAAATGTCATCTTTGCCCATGTGCACGCAATTAGACCAATGTTATGTCCCTAGTTCATGGAATTATTACAACCAGATCCTCCCGGTAAAAAGATCAATTATGTTCGACCCCAATCTACTAATAACGATCTCTCCCCGAATCGAACCCACACGGATGCTATTCTTATTTCCCACCAAATCTTCACTTTCCTCTACTAATAACGATCTCTCCCCCAATCGAACCCACATAGATGCTTACATTTTTTCGTTCATAATGAGTTCCCACCAAATCTTCAAAATGTGATGATATGCCCTTTCATGTCATGTATTTGATGGAGCATATAAGAACCCCGACCTCCACCCCACAAACAATTTGATGGAAACGGCCATTTGAACCTCGACCTCCACCCCACAATTGCTTGTGGTGGCCAGGTGGGCTAACAACCACCATCTGAACCATTTAATCATAGGGGATGGGGTGTTATTATATTATACCAAATCCTTCCATTTAAATGTCATCTTTGCCCATTAATTGTTACAACCAAATTAGACGTAAATGTCCCTAGTTCATGGAATTATTACGACGGACCGAGTTACATAAATATATTATGGGCATTTTTTCCATCGATGCCTTATTTCCATAATTTTCGCTGGTTTTTATATTGTAAAAGAATTTATTTAAAATTTTATCAAATTTTGCAAAATTTTTAGTTCATTTATTTTACCGATGTTTAAAAATGTGATGATTTGAGAAAATTTTTTGGGGTTGTAAGAAATTGTGGGATTCAATCAATTTGGGTTTCTTTTTTTGAGTTTTGGGGGCAATTAAAAATAATTTATTTATTTTTAAATGGTTCAAATATAATTTTGTTGTTGGGGACTTTTAGGGGGAAAAAAATTAATGGAAAATTTTTGTTAGAATTGCTTATGGGACCAAAAACATATGGGCACTAATCTTCTCCGAAGAACGAATGTGGTAGCATAGTAGGTTTTGTAGCGATTATTTGAAGAGAAAGGGGATTTGAGCAACCTAAGGCTCTCTTCCTCGAAAAAAAGAGTATGATGATACAAATTTTATTTGAGGCACATTAGTAATTTTTGAAATTATCATAATCAATAACCCCAAACAAAGATTCATGCAAAAAAGAATAAATTAAATCCCAAAACCTAAACAAAAAATTAAACACTACAATATAATCATGAACAGTGCTATCAATGCTTATCCTTAATTCTATTATAAAACCCATCAATAATGCCAAATGAGCCGTAAATATACTACAGAACATCAATCCAACCGGAGCCAATACATGCTAATAAATTGTCATAACCAAATACTAAAAAAAAAATCTAAACTTATCAACTTTACAAATTATGAATTCAGATATAGTAGAGATGACAATGGGGCGGGTCGATCCGTCGCGGGTCGCGGGGCGGGGCGACTGTTCTGTCCCGTTTTAAATTAAATTAAATAAAAAAAAAAGAAAAAATAGAAAGAAATATATATTTATAAAATATTATTTACAAAACTTATTATTATCAATTTATAAATATTATATATAATATAAGAATACATAAAAAAATATATTATAATACATATTATATATAAAAAATATATTTTAAAAATAAAAATACTATGCGGGGCGGGGTGGGTACCCGCGGGACGGAAGTGATACCCCGCCTTGCCCCATCCCGAGGCATGGAGCGGGGCGCCCCAAATGGGGCGGGTACCCGCAGGCCGAGCCGAAATTGTCATCCCTAAGATATAGCAGTATTTGTAATTACGTACACGAATCGCCTATTGTCAATGCTTTTGGTGCTAGCTAGAAACCCAAATCCAATCTTAAGGAGGGTAGTTTAATAATGAGAACACCAAGGATTGGATATATGTGAAAAAACACAATTTAGTGTGTGTTTGGGGGAATTTCTGCAATAAAAGTCTATTTAGGAAATAAACTTTTTATTAAGTGAAGTTTCAAAAAATCCTTTTACATTAATAACACGTGTTATTATTAATATCAGTTTTAAGAAATCCATTGATCATAGATGGTTATCTAGAAATCCACCTTAATGAAAAAAACCCATAAACACAAAACTCGAAACCTATGAGGTAGAACTCAACCAAATTATGAGGTTGAACGACACAGAAAATAGAAAAAAATTACAAAACACATAATGTAAACAAATGAGAAATTAATTTCATTTATTTTATCAAAGTACTAAAAGTAATCGCTACACCATCTCCAGTAGTTTGAACCATTTAGTATTTATCCTGCACTATTTTAGTGCAAATCTGCACTCCATCTCCAGCAGATTGCACTAAAAAGAAATATTCATAATATTCTATTTTAGTGCATAGTTTCATATACAAATCATTTATTTACTACAAAAATAAAAGAAAAAAATCAGCCCAACTACATTGTTGCGCTAGTTCAGGCGCAAAGGCGTGACGTGTTGGAACAGAAGATGGAGCAAGTTTTTGCTCTAACAACACACTAATAGGATGATCAAATAGTTAAAATGCTCATATATTCTGCAAGACTAACTTCATGTAATCAATGTCTTACAGAACAATCATGTAAAATACAATGCAAGTGATCCAAGAATAGAGTGACCAGAGAGCAAGAGCCTTAAAGAAACATAGGATATCAAGGGGCATTATGCATACACAAGCTAACACCTTGGCAACAAGCAAATAAAGAAATTATGCAATAATATTTCTTCTATTGTTGAACAATAATTTATCAGGCATCATTAATAATTTTACACACGGCTTTTAAGGATAATTGATAATCCCATTTACAATACCAGTTTTTTCCTGGATCTTATTTTGTACAATGTCCGACCCAATTTTGCACATCGTGACTCTCGAAGGTTTGTCTTTGAGAGATACTGCATCTGAAACTCCAATCGTTTTTTCTTAAGCAACTACAGGGTATGACGCACAAGTGGCAACACCTGCAAAAGAGTTGCTCAGGTAAGCTTAGAATTTTGCTGACAAATTTATCACGAAAATAAATGTAATGATCTAATTAAGTTTGTTATTTACAATGTTGTAACTTACAACCAAGAGGGATCACAATGAAGAACCTGGAGAAAACTTACCGCACATGTTTTTGCCCATCTCCATTTTAAAGTAGCCATTGTCACCCCAGTCAGCTCCCCATGAGTTCTTAATGAGCCAATATGGGATACCATTTTCAACTCCATAGCCAACAGCAAGAACAGCATGGTTTACGTCCTGAAAATATGCCCAGGAAATGTGAGGAATTGTCACAGCAGAGATGAATTTTTCTACTTTACATCAGGCCAAAGTCTCCATATTATATATCAGTAGGATTTAAGACCTGTATTATGAGAACTAGACCTTTTGCACTCAAGTTATACAATTATTTCCTCAAAAAAAAGTTATACAATTGTCACTACAATTTTACTATTGTGAAAAAATGTGACAGTTGAGGGATTTGTAAAAGGGCCCCTTTTGCAATTAATTTTTTGTTTTACCAATTTGGCTTATCAAAACTCAGAACTGGAAGGTGTAGGAATGCTTTGCAAAAATTCACCAAAATAGAATTATGAATTTATGATATCTTAGCACGTAGGTCGCCAAGAAGTTGGCAAATATAGTATCATTAGTTTCAAAAACTTTTAGCATCTTTCGTTATAACATAAACACTTATTATGAATGCAAGCACAAAGTTTAATCTATCCATAGCAATGATGAACAAAAGGTTGGTTCAGAGGTGCTAATCATAAAAGTTATTTGAAAAGCCATTCGCGAGTGAAGTGAGATTCACCATATATTAGTGTGTCACAAATTATGCATGTTTAACGCAAACCCTTTTCCCTCGTTTTATAGCTCTTATAAAAACATCTTTTTGGGTTTGTGGGGGCATTTGAGCTAGACATCTCAGTCGACATTTTCCCGAACAGTTGCTCCATCAAATTTATAAATCTGTTTTTTCCCACAACTTCTTCATTTTCCAGGCACTACTATAGAAGCACGAAGAACTCACCATGGGAGAGCTGCCACACTTAGTGCTAGTGTAAACTCCTCCGTTGTATGCTCGAAAACCATCCACCACCTCAAAAGCCACACTTACTGGCCGAGAAAGTGCTACAGCATGCTTAAGTTCATCTTCAGCACCCTGTGATTTCAAAAACAAGTTAGGAAACACCCAAAAGCATCTCTACTCTTCTATATGCTTATAATATATTGTGTCTCGTATGATCTGACACTACAATATTTCAATTCAACAAGGCAGCTCCTTTATGGGAATTCCCTCCTAAAAACATGAATTAAAGCACAAATCACCAATTATTTAGACACAGTGATCTGTTATGTATCATAGGTCTTGAACAACTGGATTAGCAAATTAGATATCAAACCGGTTTGCTGGTTAAGACCCCAAAAAAAGTAGGACAAGCATCTTACCAGGGTGATATTGACAGAGTCAAGTACTCGGATTCCAACATTCTCGGATGAATATTTGCAAAGACCATCCTTTCCAGTATACGGATATGCATCCTCAGTTTCAAGCCCACCGTTATATTTGATGTACTCAAAGGCTTGAGAGGGCAGTCCACCATTGCAGCCAAAGTTGTTGAACGCTCCAGCACAATCCACAAGCTGCTGCTCGGACAGAGAAATACCCTTACCAAATGCTTGTGCATATGCTGCCTCAAGTGCTCCAGTTGTGCTGCAAAACATCATATATTTTTGACCCAATCAAATTTAAATTTATATTCAATCAATACTGCTTAAAATAAGTTCTAATCTTGCACCAATTGACCTACAAATGTTCTCACCTGAATGTCCAGCAAGATCCACAGTGACCTTGATTTTTGACGGGGCTAACTATGCCAGTTTCCCTCCAGTCTTTCTACAATCCATCACAATCAAGTTAAATTTACAATTGATAGAGTTAATATTTTGAACAATCATAGGCCTCACGAAAGCTTCAAAAATTGTTCATAGTAAATATTCAGTTAAGTTCCTGATTACAAAGAGAAAAATCATTGCACTACAGAAGAAGCTTCCTCTTAAAGACATTGAACGTATCCAAATCCAAGAATTGCTACCATGTGATTTAAACAACATCTCAATCTCACAAATATTAAGTACAGTAATAAATGTCATTTGTGCCAATAGGATTAGGTACATGCATGTATGTGCCAGTGGAAAGCTATGAATTATCTGCTGCATGAAACTAATATTATCAAAGAGCTCTAATATAACAAGCACCAACAACTAAAGCGGGAACAAAGACGCATGAAAGTACCGTTTCTGGAAGTAGGACATTGGTGAGCTTGTGATTTCCCCTTGTAGCAGAGCAGTTTTGAGCAGCTCCTAACCGATGCTTACGGAACTCATCCCAGGTCAAGTCAGTAAACTCTGTTCATTTGAATGATTATTGTCATGAAAACAAGCCAAGAAATAATATCTTAAGACTGATTACAAGTTACAAGCTGATATTTTCTTTAGGTACTCAATAAATTATGATTTGGATGCTAGCAAACGGATTGAATATGATAAATAGCAACTATATCGTCTTATATTATTAAAAAAAAATATTTTTAAATAATTAAGGTTCCTGCTAAAAAAAATGAAGAAGACACTGCACCAAGTCACCAGCAAGACTCTCAATTATAGACTAACGAACTAACTCTAGAGATAAAAAATAGAACCCTTATTTAGCTGAACTATCGACAGTGTAGTTACAATGAAAATTTACAAGTCATGATTTTCTAAAATTCAAACCTCAGAAAGTCAACCAACATGGCAGAAAAAGTGGAATAGAATCCTACTTCCTACCTCTGTGCAACAACAGTAAAAGCAGAAAACAAATAACAGCAGAAGCCAATAAAACCAGCAATATAATCTCATGAAATGAAGATTGAAGAACCATATTACATACGAAAATAAAAGGATAAAATTACCATTAACTCCCATAGTGTAAGAGAGACCCTTCTTGTTATGCGATCTGATCATCTTCAAATTCTCTGAAAATATCTGGAATCTCCTCTGTACCTCCTCGGCATGCTCGTACCTCTTCCCATACCTTTAACAAAGGAATATCGTCAATAGACCAAACCAGAAAAGATCAAATCCCCAATATCCATGAACGATTAAGAAAATACGAATTAGAGAGAAAATTTAAAACACCTATGAGCAAAGCGAGCGAAGGACAGAGCGCGCCGCGAGTCGCCGATGATTCGGAGAATAGAGGTCTCGAGTTCGTGCAAACCGTCGACGACTTGTCTGATGGGGTTTTCCTCGATGAGGAATTCCGATCCGGCTCGTGTGCCGGCTACGCAGGCGATCAAAACCCCGACGACGAACAATAAGACACGAGCCATGGTTATACTTTGTTTCTCCGTTGAGGATGAGACTTGGTGAGCGAAATCAGTGTACAGTAATTGTACTCTACGGATGCCCCTTTTATGAACTATTCTGGCGGCCCCACAGGCATGGAATTTCTGCAATCAGATGGGTTTAGTGGGTCCCGCAGGGATGGTGTGGTGGAGCGCCATAATTGGTGGGAACTTGTCTTGTTGAGTAACGGAATCTAGAGAATCTCGAGGTGGGCAGATGGGATTGGGAGAATGAAGAGCCGAGAGGGTTGTTCCATGTGAGACGATGATGTATAGAATGACGTGAGGGTAAGAATGACGTGAGGGTAAAAATGACGGCTAATGTTGGAATTTTTTTATTTTTTACTTTTATAACCGAGGTTTCAAGTACGGGTACTTAATTCTTGACACCAGACGATAACACTATACGAAAACGACATAAAAATATCGAGTTAATGTTTAGTCTTATTGTGTTCGTGTCCTTATCGTGTCAATACAAGAAAACGAAAAATTCATGTCGTATCCGTGTAAACAAGATAAGGACACGAACACGATATTGACACGATAAGGACGGGATAATAACACGATTACCTGTTAATGGCACGTCTACCTATTAGTGACACGATAACCTGATATTTTGTCTGTTTGTTTCGTGTATTTGTTGGAAATTTGGTTTTGATAAAGTGGATGTCAACCCGACTTTGACCAAATTTTCGGTGGCTAAGAATTTAATTCTGGAGAAATTAAATTGTGAATTGTTAATCTACTTTTCGAGTAGATGTTCGTAGTATTTTTTATTTCTCAAAACCGAATTTCGGTGATAAGTGGAAAATTAATACTCGAAGTTGGCCACGCGAATGGGCATAGTTTATCCTAGTATAAATACTAGAAGGTGTTATTGGTTGGATATACTATAACACAAGTGTATGATCACAAATGGGCTTGACCTGACCGGACCTTCGGGGTTCAGGCCCTTTGGGCTTCGGGTTCGTTCGATTAGTTTTGTAACTTGAAAATGGGCTTCGCCCAAATTCAAGAATCTGTTGGGCTGATGAATCTGACATTGGAGGTGTCCGGTTCATGTGTGGATGAATCTGCATTGGAGGTGTTTAGGTTCATGTGGCTTTTGTAGTTTGTAACTTCTCAAGTAGTGGTCATAAGTAAAGGCTTGTAACTCATGGGAGTTACATATGTTTAAATGCCCACTCTCTTTAGCTTTAATTCCCTGCAAGTGTTGGAAATGATGGCCTATATGTTTCTTAAGCGTTTTCTTTGCTAGGAGAGAGTTAGAAGGAAGAGATGAAGTCGGTATACACATAAAATCGCATATCTCTGCATATTCTTCAAGTGTCGATAAAAGTGTCGTAACTTTTCGACGAACATTTTCAAGAACATTTCCTTCTGCACTCGTGTCCAGCAGCCAGTTCTCGCTCCTTCGAGTTCGAAATGCCTTTGGTCGTGGTGCTACCGCACACAAAGGAGGAAAAATCGTTTTATCTTTGGGGACATTACGTCAAACCGTGAGCACTAGCACCTGTCTTGCGGATAGTTCTCGGCTTTTTTTGTTTTTCAAGTTCTACCGATTCATGCTTCTGAGTTGGAGTACTTACAAGACTTGTAATAGTTAGGTTTTACTTTCTTGTAATTTTTCTGTTTCTGTTTTGTAAGCCATCTTGAAGGTTTTTCCCGTTGTAACCAATGTAATATTTTCCAACAATCGCAAGAAAAATATTGTACCTTCACGGTGGCGAGGAGAAACAGAGCATTGGCTTGGAGATGAATATGACAGAAGACCTTTCAGTGGTTGCTGGAATTGTTGTTGTTGCTAAAAACGCGTTGCGTTTGAAGCATGGGGCTAGGATGATGATTTCTTATGCCGTAACTTTGTCTTTAACAGACTTAGTGGTACAATTTACTGTATGTATTGTGTGGTTTGATATGAACTGAGGATGTTTTTCCAAAAGGTTCATGGTTTGAAAAGAAATATGAAATGAGGATGTGATTTCCAAAAGGTTCGTTATTTCGAGTTTTTTGGATTGAGAAATGGATGATTCCAAGAATCCAAAAATGTGTTGAAACTAGTCTAAAAGTTTCGACTGATCCCGCATGATATTCGTGCTGAAGGGATGACGTTTAAATGAAAAATTCCAAATGGTTTACATCGTTAAGATGTTGTTACCAGGTTGGGAAAGTTTCATGAATTCCTAAATGCATAACTGGAAGGAATTTGGATTAGTGGCCTGATTGTTCGATTGAAAATCGAAAAAGCAATCGAAGGCCTGGTTAAATCCATGAAAGTCTTGTAGAGACTTGAGAAAACTGTGTTGGAATACTTTTTAAGAATTCTAGGGATGGCAATTTTGACCACCCGGATCCAAATGTTTGGGTCACCCCGACCCGTGCCCTGGGGTATGACCACACTTCTCACTTCCGCCCCATACTCGCTTTTTAAGTTAAAAATATATTTTAATATATATTTTACATATATAATATATATTATAATATAATTTTTATGCATTCTTATATTATATTTAATATTTATAAATTGATAATAATAGATTTTGTAAATAATATTTTATAAATGTATATTTTTTCATTTTTTTCATTTTTTAATTTACTTTAATTCAAAATGGGCGTTGTTGTCGACCACCGCCCGTTCTAGGCACGGGGCGGGCATGGAGGCCCGACCTGCCCATTGCCATCCCTAAAGTTCTAACATCCAACGATTGTGGGGTATGACCACACTTGTCACCTCACTTTCGCTTTCGATTTGCGAGAAAGTGTTGTCGAGGTGTTGGAACACCGATTGTACCACATTCGAAAAGTGTTGCAAGGTGTTGGAACACGAAATGTTGAACGACATTTGCGGAAATGTTGCCAAAAGTGTTGCAACACTTAAGCGCGCTTTCGAAACCAAGTGTGAGGTTTGAAGTGTTCTTTGAAGGTGTGACAACATCTATGGTCACACTCGGCCGTAAGTTGGTTCGAACAAAATTGTTGGAACAAGGTTAAATTTGTTTGAATGAGGTTCTAACAATATTGTTGGAACGAGGTTTTAATAGTAATAGAACAACGGAAAGCATTCTAATGCTAATCAAATGACCATGAGCTATGTAAGTTCTGGCGTAATTCGGAGTTGAACAAAGACACACAAAATATGTGGGGTGGAAACTGTTTTAACGGTGTACCACATATTGAATAAAATCCCACTTAAAGGGAAAGATAAGACTCTTACGAATCGTGGAAAAATCGTAAGCCTTCTCTTATAAATACCTTAAATTGTGGGGTGTTTGGCTAAGGTTGCAATACCTCAACCAAAGCAAGTTAAAATCAATCCTAAAATGGTCGATTGTATATGCACTTAACAAGAGTGCATATCGATTTATGGTACGTGCGAAGTCGAAAATCCGGAAATGACAAATTGGTACCATAATCGAGTCAAAGAATGCTATATTCTTTGAAAATATTTATCCTTGTAAAGAAAGGATAGATGGAAGTTTAAAGAAACGATCGTATTCGATGTTTTTGGAGTTTTTGGAGGTGTTATTTCCTGGTGTTATAACATTTGGAACAATCGCGATGTTACTATGCAGATGTTCTTGAAGGTCTTCGCCGGTGTTATAACTTCGAAAAACACTTGGTATTACACCGTTTTGTCACACTGACAGTATCAGTTAGTTCAACACCGAGTGGTGAAGAACTAAGTCGAAGTAAGAGGCCTAAGGTGGATAAGTCCTTTGGACCTGACTTCCTAACATTTATGTTAGATGGTGAGCCAAACTCGATTAAAGAGGCTCTAAGTAGTCCAGATGCTCCGCTCTGGCAAGAAGCAATCAATAGTGAAATCGAGTCCATTCTGCAAAACCATACGAGGGGGTTGGTTGATCTCCCTGTTGGTCTTAAACCTTTAGGATGTAAGTGGATCCTAAAGAATAAGTATAAGCAAATGGAACTATTGATAAGTATAAAATACGGCTTGTAGCCAAAGGCTTTAAACAGAAAGAAGGGTATGACTTCTTTGACACTTATTCTCTGGTAACAAGGACTGCGTCTATTCGGGTGCTTCTCACGATTGTTGCTTTGCACAATCTAGATATTCATCATATGGATGTCAAAATGGCGTTTCTGAATGGAGAGATAGATGCTGAAATCTATATGGAACAACCTGAAGGGTTTGTTGCACCGGTGAAGAAAAGAAGGTGTGCAAGTTGATAAGATCATTGTATGGACTGAAACAAGCTCCTAAATAATGGCATCTTAAGTTTGACAACACGATGTTGTCAAATGGGTTTAAAATCAACGAGTGTGATAAATGCGCATTTGTCAAAGGGACATCAAAAGCATTTGTCATAGTTTGTATATACGTAGACGATTTGTTAATCATGGGCGATGAGTCATGATGTTATCATGGACACGAAAAAGAATGTTAAAGAGAAACTTTGACATGAAGGATATGGGAACTGCGATGTGATCCTGGGGATAAAAATCGCCAGAACTCGTGATGGAATTATCTTGTCACAATCCCACTATGTGGAGAAAGTGCTCAAGAAATTCAATGCTTTTGATTCACCACAAAGACGCCTATCGATTTAAGTGTAAATCGGTTGCTAATGAAGCGAACCAAGTGGCTCGGATGGAATACTCACGTATTATAAAAATCGATGTACATTATAAATTGTACACGTCCGGACTTGGCCTACCCTCGTAAATATGTTGAGTAGTTCACGAGAAATCCAAGCCACGAGCATTGAAAGCGTTAACCAAGGTGTTAAAATACTTGAAGTATACCTTGGAGTATGGGCTATACTACTCGAGATATCCGACCGTTTCTTGAAGGGTATAGTGATGCTAGTTGGATTTCGATTCGAAGATTCTTATTCCACTAGTGGATACATATCCACCATCGAGGTGGTGCGGTATCGTGGAAGTCCACGGCAAAGGTGTATAGCTCGGTCCACCATGGAATCGTAGTTTAAAGCTTTGGATAAAGGTGGTGAAGAAGCAACTGGCTTCAAACTTTTTGGAAGATATTCCATGTTGGAAGAAGAAACATGTGCCTTCTCGTGACGATTCACCGTGATAGCCAAGCGGCTATAGGAATGGCACGGAGCAATATGTATAACGGTAAGTCTAGATATTCGTTAAGTGAGATATAATACCGTTAGACAATTGATCTCAAATGGTGTTATGTCAATTGGCTACGTAAAGTCAAAAGACAATTTGGTAGATCCTTTGTGAAAGGATCAATCGAGATCAATTGAGTAAATTGCTAGAGGGAATGGGCTTAAAGTCCACAAAGTAAAAATAACCATTATAGTGGTAACCCAACCATGATGACTGGATATCCCAAGAACTTGGTTCATGGGAAAACTAAGCTATGAAGGTTAAGTTGTAACACTTGGAAATAATGTTTTAACCCATCCCTAGAGAGCAATGCCAAGTGTTGAAACACCTGCAAGTTGTGGTGAGGCTAAGTCATTTGACTTTTAATGATTCCTACACCTCGTTGAGGTTGAGTATGTCAGGATACTCGGATAGGAGATCACCTATATAAGTGAGAAGTGAGGGCCGCTTCAAAGTAACACTTATGAATCCAAAGTGGTGTCCATGGCAAGAAACGGACACAAACGTGAGAACAGGAGGGGTTGAGAACTTACCGTGTTAATGCTATTGTCTCGGTATACACCGTGGAGGAATAGTTCAAGGCATTGCGTCCACTAGGCCGCCAGTGTACCCGATAGTATTAACTACGGAAGGTTCAAAGCCACAAGCTACCTTTTCGGATGCAGTATTATCTCTTGAGGACTGGTTGCGTGTCTGCATTCATGCATGCATTAATTTCCACTCATGTGGGGGATTATTGGAAATTTGGTTTTGATAAAGTGGGTGTCAACCCGACTTTGACCAAATTTTTTAAATATAAGAATTTAATTCGGAGGAATTAAATTGTGAATTGTTAATCTACTTTTCGAGTAAATGTTCGCAATATTTTTATTTCTCAAAATCGAAATTGGGTAATGATTGGGAAATTAATACTCGAAGTTATTACACGCCGAATGTGCATAGTTTATCCTAAAGATAAATACTAAAAGGTGTTAATGGTTGGATATACTATAACACAAGTGTATGATCACAAATGGGCCTTGACCGGACCGACCCTTTGGGCTCGGGTTCGATTCGATTAGTTTTGTAACTTGAAAATGGGCTTGCCCAAATTCAAGTAATCATTGGGCTGATGAATCTAGACATTAGGAGGTGTCCAGGGTTCATGTGTGGATGAATCTGACATTGGAGGTGTCTAGGTTCATGTGGCTTTTGGAGTTTGTAACTCCTCAAGTAGTGGTCATAAGTAAAGGCTTGTAACTCATGGGAGTTACATATGGTTAAATGCCCATTGTCTTTAGCTTTAATTCCTTACAAGTGTTGGAAATGATGGCCTATATAAGTCTTAGGTGTTTTGCTGCTAGGAGAGAGTTAGAAGGAAGAGATGAAGTCAATATACACATAAAATCGCATATCTCTGCATATTCTTCAAGTGTCGATAAAAGTGTCGTAACTTTTCGACGAATATTTTCAAGAACATTTCCTTCTGCATTCGTGTCCAGCAGCCAGTTCTCGCTCCTTCGAGTTCGAAAGGTGCCTTTGTGTCAGGGGTGCTACTGCACACAAAGGAGGAAAAATCGTTTTATCTTTGGGGACATTACGTCAAACCGTGAGCACTAGCCGGGACGTATTTGTCTTGCGGATAGAGTTCTACTCGACTCGGCTTTTGTTTTTCAAGTTCTGTCAGATTCATGCTTCTGGAGTTGGAGTCCTTACAAGACTTGTAATAGTTAGGTTTTACTTTCTTGTAATTTTTCTGTTTCTGTTTTGTAAGCCATCTTGAAGGCTTTTCCAGTTGTAACCAATGTAATATTTTCCAACAGTATTGTCGTGTAATATTGTGTCATATCGTGTAATTTTCTATCGTCTATTAACGTGTAAATCAATTTTTTTACTTATCGTGTCAAATCGTGCCATGTCGTATCGACACGAAAATTTTCGTGTTTCACCTTATCATGTCGTTATCATGTCAACATGAAACACGACATGATAACCTATTTTGCCACCCCTAGTTCCAAGTAGTAGTGATCAAAAAATTTAAAAAACCTGTCGAACCGCATCACACTGCCCCATTGATCATGATTTTTGATTAAAACCGTTATTTAAAATATTGAATAAAAACCGCATCGCACTTATACAATTTAAGTAGTAAAACTAGAAATATTTATTCCCTGTTTAGTTAAATAATTAGGCAAAGAATATTTCAAGAATTAAATCAGTGAATAATAAATTTGGATATACATGCATTTTACAGTCTTTCTTTAATATTCTAAAAATTAATTATGTTATGCAATCAAAATAAAATATTAAATAAATGCATTATATTGTGAATGTAATTGAATTAAATAACATACAAGATGCATTCAATTTGTAGAACTGGTATTGTTTCAAAACAAATCCATTTTTCAAAGGCTCATGACTGGGTCCCATGTGACTCCAAAATTCCATAAAAAAAACTGTTCTTATATAGAATTATTGGGGTGGTGATGGAAACATTTTTATTTGTTTGTCTGTTGGAACCAAAATATCTAAGATAATGTGCATTAGGTTCATACATTTTGGATAAAGAAAAGTTGGCAAAAGGCTAACAAACTTTATCAACTAGTGGAAAAGAGAAAATTTCAAAAGAAAAAAAAAAGAAAAGGTAGTGGAAAGAGAAAGTTGAAAGAAACATTTTGTATTTGGCACTAAGTTAGAACAAAGAAAAGAAGAAAGCATAGATGGGGACTGATTTTGATGTTAAGCAAATAAATTCGGTTGTGAATTACACACACATATATATACATACTCACATAATAATTATCACTCCCGGATTTATCTTGATAGCAATTCAATTAGTTACAAATTTACAAAGTTTTGTGTTTTCAACTTTTTAAAGAAGTGATTTGCAGCATTATAAGCAAAAGTGGTTGACAATTAAAAGTTTGTAGTGTTTGAAAATAAAATCTAAAAACTAGAAAAATCAAAGTTGAAGTATTTGAAAAAAAAACACTTTTAAAATTAGCTTATCTACCTAAAAGTTGAGAATCGTTTTTTCTGTTAAAGTTTGCAAACACTCCCTTACACGAACCCTAAATTCTATCTCGAGTAAACTCATATTTCATGATTGAAGAATTTAATGAGGTGAAGTCTTAGAAGATAGAAATGAAGCTTTTTTTTTTTAACTTTTATAACCTTCCGCGCTACGCCTCGACTTACGCTCGGGATAGCATTCCGCTCTCATCGCTGCCACCAATGTAAACCGCGGGAAGTGCACGCACTTGCCAGTGACCACTATGCCTGAGGACAACAACTTCAGCTCCTCATCGCTGCCACCAATGTAAACCGTGGGAAGTTCACGCATTGGCGAATTTGATCTCCTCCCCGAACTCAACTCACAGATCTTATTCAAGATGAGTTATCCACCAAATCTTCACTAGCTCGAATATACCCCGAAGAGCAATTTGATGGAGTGGGGTTTTGAACCTGTGACCTCCACCCACAAGAGACAATGAGTCCCTTGTGGTGGCCAGGTGGGCTAAATCCCTAGTTGAAATGAAGCTTACTTTAGGTGACAAAGTTGTAATCATGACTTTAAGTATGAAGTTCAAATCCCAAAAACAAAACTTTATCGTTTAATTATTTTTATAAATACTTGTATATACAAACTGATATTTTTGGTCCAAATCGACCAATAAGTGCACTGACTCGTCCTATTCTATAATCATGGCCCAAATAATTGGGCCCAATTGAAGCTTGTTTCACAAATTAGATGAATTGGCCCGAAAAGATAGACCATTCAAATCTTTATTTTCAGTTTTCACAAATTTCAAATCAGCAGTCAAATTATCCTATTTTACCTCCGGGCTCCGGGTAGCTTGGGTGGCGACTGGCGAAGAATCCGGCTTAGATCGGGTATGCCTGCATTGAGACCCAATTTGTTAAGGTTTTTAAGAATTCAATCCCAAACTCGCAACATGCCCCGATCGATGGGTAGACATGTTAAATCCGTTAGACCCATTTTATAATATAACGGCATGATTGGTATACGCAGTGACGAAACCAGAAATTTTGGGTAGGGAGCCTCAACTAATAATAATATAAAAAAAGTCCGTCGAATTTTTGGCCACTTCTCCGTAATAAAAATAGTTTTAACCATGTTTTCTTAGCCATTTTTTAGTTCAAATTTCCATTTTGTCTTTTTTTTCCTTTCTAGGGACCGATCCATGACTCGATACCAAAACAATGCACCGCATAAATTTTCTGAAATATAACCAAGTACCTCATCAGAGAATACAAGAAAGACATGACCGTGTTAAAATGACTAAAAAATATATTTTAAAAAAATATGACTATTTTTTATTTTTACAAAACATAAGTGGACAATTTGTCCATTACCACATGTAAAAATTAATAACAATACATCAAATTTAAAATAAGTAGAAATTTTGATTAAGTCATTATATTGATTCAATCACATCTTAATATTAAAAAATAAATAACAAAATACAATTACATAATGATGCCAAGGGGACAAATAGAGACATAAGAGAATAATACAAAAATTCAAGTTAAAGTTTAGCGGAGCTTAAAAAATGTACAATTTTT
Organism: Rehmannia glutinosa; assembly: GCA_016081115.2. NCBI lineage: Eukaryota > Viridiplantae > Streptophyta > Magnoliopsida > Lamiales > Orobanchaceae > Rehmannia > Rehmannia glutinosa. The sequence goes on along the minus strand of CM071931.1, from coordinate 65,031,918 downwards.
TTAAAAAATGGGCAAAATGATCAAGACTCATATTTTTCAAGATTCGCAAATGAAAGCAGGAAAGAAGAATGCAAGATAATTGAAGATTTTTTTTCTTTTCTATTTTTCTATTTTTTTATTTATTTTTAAACTTAAAAAGTGAAAGGACCAAAATACCCCTACTTTTTTTCAAAATTTGAGGGAGGCCCAATGCCTCCCTTGGCCCTCTAATACCTTCGTCACTAGGTATATGGGAATGAAATAGTATTCCGTATTCACAAGTTCATTCTCATTCACACAATTGGTACGTTTTATAGTTAGGAATGTCCATTACCATGGGAATCCCAATACCTAGTAGTATGGATTTAGTCATTCCTCCCATCCCCCATGGTTTTAGCCATTCCCAATCTATCAGGAATGAAGTTATTTTTATTTTGGACAAAATGATCTTCTCTTATTAAACTCATAAAAGGTATTATATAAAATTAAACATACACCAAAATTTAATATTTATTTTTATTTTCTTACAATTGTAATTTTTTAAATAATTTTAACATGTTTCTGACTCCATTCTTTTTTTTTCCTTTTTCATTTAAGTATGTAACTAGAGTTGTCAAACGGGTCAGACCAGTGCCGACCTCTTGGATCAAAGGGGAAAATTGGGTCAGGCTAGGTCGGGCTGACCCAGTGTTTCGAGCCAAATAGGTCCGGTTCATTCCGGGCTTCTAAAAATGAAGGTCGGTCCAACCTTTTTCCCGGGCCGGCCTATCAGGCCAGGCTCATTTTGACATCTCTAATGGACATAAGGAAAATTTAATTAGTTTTATAATTTGAGACCTAATAAAATAAAACTGTGTAATTAATGCAAAACAAATATTTTGCATGAATATAAAAATATCTAAAATGATTTCACTGTAATATTTTTTTTGCGAAAAAATGATTATTTAAAATTTAAAGACAATGTTAATAAAGATAGTTGAAATCATTGTTTTTCAAAAAAAAAAATCCACTAAAATATTTCATTACATTTTCATTATTTATTTTTAATTACCAATCATGAAATTGGAATCAAGTTAGAAATGATTTTTCTATTCCTTTCTCATTCTTTAGTGATACCAAGCATAATAAAGGAATACATATAGTCCATTCCCTTTGTTAATATATTCCTAAATCCATTCTATTTCTATCCAATTTCATTCATTCATATCAATTTTGCCGTAATAGTATTTGTAAATATATTTTTAAGTAAAAAATTATTGAAATAAGTACATGATATATTTTTTAAGGGAAAATCTCACTTTACCTCCATGTAGTCTCATTGAATATCACTTTATCCCTTGTACTTTCAATTACAATATTTTACCCCATGTACTATTAACTTGTATCACTTTAACCCCTTATACAATTAGAAAATCATTTTATCATCTTATTCCTTTATTAAATGACCTAATTGTCCCTACTATTATTTTTAATTTAACTTAATGGCATTAATTACATATAATTGTATTTGAAAATTTTATTTATTATTTGCTAAATTTAAAATAGCTTATAATAAATAACTATATTGTAGGTTGTTATTTCAAAACAAATATATTCATACATATTTTTTTTTTCAATAATGAATATAAATTTTTTGTATTATATTGTAAATAATATTATGTATTAAAAACATTAACCATTAAAATGGCTATTTTTTCTATTTAACATAGTTTTTACTAAATTATCATTATTTAGTCAATAATTGGTAAATTACTAATAATATTTCTCATTTCTAATAATAATATATTAGATATATATTATTTAATTTAAGTCTGTGATGAGTAAGAAATAAACGTATAAATGTGTTAGCTTATAATATCATTTTATATATTAATTTAATAGGGATTATATTAAAGTTAAATAATTAGCAACTAAATGTAAAATATAATAGATTTAATATTAAGCGTTAATTAATTAAGTTGTGAAAATCAATTTAGAAACTAAGTACAAGTTCATTAATATTAAATACTTTTAAAATAATTTTGTTATTTTACTAAAACTAATAGAAGGATTAAATGACCATTGTTTTGAGTATATGATTATAAAATGATCTTCTAAAAGCATAAGGGGGTAAAGTGATACTAATTGAGAGTATAAGGGGGTAAAGTAATACAATTGGGAGTACAAAGGGTAAAGTGATATTCAAGAAAATTATAGGGGGTAAAGTGAGATTTACTCTTTTTTAGAAATTAAAAATGAATGAGTCGTGTTTGAAAATAGAAACTCTAGGGGGGTAAATTCATGAATGGCCTTTTTTGAGGTTTTAGTTACAATTCTGACCTTCATTATTAAAAGGATTCAAATTTTCATATAAGTACCCAATATACCCTTCATAACAAATAAGAAAATAAGATCAAATTCGTTCCAGATATCACATAATATGAGCACCCTCATTTTCGGTCACCTGTTTTGTTCGTGACATTGTTACACCTACCTAGATTCAGTCTCTATTCAGAGGTTTTAAGTGAATCATGTCAGGTTTCCAACCGATAAACTCAACAGGGCATACTTCTGCAAAGTTATCATGATTCTATGTTATCAGTTCCAAACTAAGGTTTATAGGTGAAAATAGAAATAATCTATTACAGCCATATCAGTCCCAACATGCTTCCATAAAATTAATAAATTCCTTAAAATTCATACTTCACTTTGACCAAATACCGCACCGGGTGATGGTTCGCAAAGCCACCAATCGATAAATCATTGCCCCTAGACCGTTTGACAGACGTCAGTGTCCAACCTCACCAACAGGGAAGATGGTCTACAAGTTAATCGACTCCTTCAGCAACGACTCAACACAACCTTGGTTCGTTTCCTACTCCAGGCGTATAAGATAATTCTTCAAATGGATAAATTAATAATACATTATGAACACATGTTGAACAAAAAACCTTCTTTTATTAAAAACTTAAACAAAAATTTCTTACATCAGTAATCTCCTTTTGGGAGGAAAATACTTGTTTAGCCTCTCATAAATGAGGCTTGTACTCGCTCACACATAAACAAAAAACTTAAAACTACTCTGATAATTAATACACTCAACTATTTTTACAAATGAAATTTTATTTTGAAGACTAATGGATGTTGTTTGATGCCTTTAGCCTTCTGAAACTCTTGTTTATATAGAGGTAAAGAATGTCTCTATCTTCCTGTATTATTGCACCCACTTGCTGAAATGAGTGCAAGTATACTCAACATCACATGGTTTGAGCCCTCATTTGTCTGGTATCCAAAGTATGTTGATAAAGCTCCCATTTCTTTTTCAGTCCTTTAGTTAGTGGAAGGAATCTTATGACATCACTACTAACGTCTTTTTCTTGAATTATTAGCATTTAATCAGCTGGATGCCAATTTCTTGATGTGACCCACCTTTTGTCTTTTTGGTAAGTGTGTGTCACATGCTACCACCCAATCTGGGGAATCTATTTTTTTGGTGGTCCTCCAATTATTGGATACTTCGGTAGCTTTTGTGATTTTCCTTCTCCGTCTCCGGGACATCTCTGATCAATCTTTGGTTGGAGTCCTTTACCAAATTTTGGCTCTCTTTGATTCGGATTTTGGGCAAATATGATTTTTTTACTTGCCAATATGAGCCATATTACATGATGAGTTTCTTTAATCCCCAACAGCTTGTTTTCCTAAAGAAGACTTCTCTTTTTCTCGAATAGGTCTTCTGCAAATCTTGTTGTTTTTCCTGTTATGGTGTTTCACAGGAATGATATGCCCACTGAATTCTCATAAAACTTGAATGGAAACTTGACTTGTCCATCTCTATAAGACAGATCCATAAATCTCATGCTCGTCTTGTTGAAATTTGATCTTCAGTGAAAGACGTAACCAAGGTAACTTCTTCTGAACTTGCTTCCTTGATAGTTTTGAAAGCTCGTTCTTCTGGTCTTCGAAGCCGAATGCAATGAAAGGCTTCATGATTACTTTTTCCCATGGGTTCTAGAGCTGCGCTAATGAAATACAATTGTAATGTATCACCATGTTTTAGACTTTTATTGTTACACCAACATTCATAAACCGCTTCCTGGATCCATTTGGAATATACTTTAATCTTCGGGAAAGTAGGGGAGGTAGTATAGATTGAAGCCAAGGCTCCAAATTCATACCACCACCCGACCTCGTGTAGATTGGAGTTTGGTAACATCCACACTCTTGGATATTTTCTAGAAATATCAATCTTTGTTCTTTCTGGATGTATCCCTTGTCTTGTAATAAATTTCTTCCAATTTGTTTGATATTCCTGCCAAGAAGAAGAAATTTTAATCTCGTTAGTACAACCTTAGAATTAGCCGTCATAGGTCTAAGATTGATCTCTTCGTCCTTTACCCCGGACGTGCTGGGTTGACATGATGACTTGGGATTTGACTCCAGAGTATCATTTTTTCCTTGGGCCAACATTTCTGCCAGCTTAGGACCTGTGCTAGAGGTACTTGAATCCTTTATTGTGGGTTTGGGATCCCCGTGCTCTAAACGCTCTTTTTGTTTATTAGCGGCCGGAGGAGTGGCCTTTGAAAGAATGAGATTGAACACAAGATCGTATAGGATCAGTTACTTTGTCCCGATCATTCTTTTATAACCTTCTGGCTAAATCAACATTGATGGCCAGAGTGTCAAATTGTTAGAGAAGCATCTCAAGATGATCGTCTAGGTGTCTTGATGCTGTGAGGATGCAATCAGCTTCAATTCCCTCCATCTCTTGTTAGAAAATATGCAAGAATATTTCCATGTGATTTTATAATAACAATATCATGATCATAATATTGACTTTCAACTTGCCATCTAAGTAATATAACCTTTTCTGGTTTATATTGAATTTTGTTTTTCAGAAAAGCATTGACACTTGAATTATCGATTTATAAAATAAACTTTTTAGCCAGTAAAAATAAAGGCTATTTTTTGAAAGCTTTTTTGACTGAAAAGAATTCTTTCTCGTCGATATATCATCGATTTGCTTCACTGTCTGTAAATAGGCCGCTACAATATTTGCGTGACACTTCTCCGTTCGGTGTGGTTTTCGTAAGGAGTGCTGCCCACCAATAATCACTGACATCTGTATATAAAACCAATTCATCCTCGTCTTGTGGAATTGCAAGTTTCAGAAGCTTTTTACAAACTTCTTGAGTTACTTTATCCTTTCTTGATGTTCATCTTCCCATTTGAATATAGCATCTATTTTGAGTAATGGGCTAAACAGCTTCCTATAATGTGCCAGATTGTTTATGAACATTCCAACAAAATTAACAACTCTGAGAAAACTTTGAAGTTGTTTCTTGTCTTTGAGGGTATCTGGAAATCCTTGTATTTTATCCACAATATGGCTTTGTAGGATGAATTCAGATTCGTTGATTTCAATTTTGCAGAATTCAATCTGTCTTGTAGCAATCACTGCCTTCTTCTCTGAAAGCACTAATCCTTCTTTATGGCAAACATCTGAAAATATCTCCAAATGTTTGAGATGCTCCTTCATGTTATTTGATGTAATAAGAATATCATTAATGTATACGAACATGAAACTGAAATAATATTTGAAGAGGTTATCCATCTTCCTTTGATTTATCCGGGATGCGTTACCCAATCCTATAGGCACCACGTTCCAAATATAGTATCATTGTAGAGTGGAGAAAGTTGTGAAATTTTTACTTTCTTCATCCATCTTAATCTGGTAAAATCCAGACTTTCAATCGAACTTTGAGAATATCTTGGCACATTTCATACAATTAATCAAATGTTCTCTGCTTGGGATATAGTATCCGTCAAACTGCAGAATATTATTAATTCATTTATAATTAATAACAAGTCTTAGCTTTTCTCTTTTGATTTCCCCATGATTCCTAACTAAGAATCCCGGACTGCTATTTGGAGAAACTCCTGGTGAAATAAACTTAAGGTCAAGATGTTCCTTATGTATTTTTTGCATATCCTAACGATTTTCGTGGTTCATAAGGATTGGTTTGAATCTCATGAACTCGTATTCCTTCCCTGGTTTGACCTTTAGGGATGCTTTGAGCTTGTTCTTATCCCACCATGCCAAAAGATTTTCATGGTAATTCATTTGGATCTTCTTCTTGATACCCTCGAGTGATATTTGTTCTTCTATGGTAACATCACTCTATGGATTCTCTATTAGGCTATTGTAATAGCCTCTGGAGGTATTCATTATTCTCCTTGTATTCTGAATGTATACATATTATTATCCCATCTCTTCGAATCTTTTTGCTTTGAACCATATTGCCGAAAGGATAATAATGCTTCACCAAATTCTCTTCTATATGCCATCTTTGGGTTTCAAAGTTTGGCTTTATCACAACGCTTGCTACGAAAATTAATAGGCATTTTTCTGTAGAATGCTTCCCGTAGTCTCTGAACAACAATCTTATGATCACATAACGTTGTGAAAATAAGTATTCTTGTCTCATTTTCCTATGTAATATGAATGTTTGTAGGAAATTGTTTCCTAGCAAAACATCTACTTCTGTATCATGGAATTGTTTCCTAGCAAAACATCTACTCCTGTATCATGGAAATAGATTAGTGGCATCTTCACTTTGTACCATGGGGTATCACCTGCGCCTCTGATCATTATTTTTGCTTTTTTAATTCCTCGATTTAAGGATAAGAATCCTTTTAGAGAAATCCCTTCGTGCAATAATTGGTAAATCTTCTCCAATTTATTTGGAAAAAATATTCTGCTTTGCAGTACATATTTCGGCACCTGAATCAATATAGGCGGCGGAATACTCGGCCTTATATTCAACATATAACATTCCGATAGAAATGTATATGGAGAATGGGCTAGTGGTCATCTGATTCCGTGTCTTTTATCAACCACTGGGAACTCCATTCCATCTTGTAATCTTTCCCAAGGTTTATGATCTTCAAGAAATTCAATACCCAGTATTAATTGCTTTGGGATTTTTTCTGCTGTTCTTGTGATAGTCAGCTCAATTTCACCCATTTTTAGGCTAATTTGATACCTTCCAACTATAGGTTGTTGGAGATAATATAGAACATCACATGAAAAAATGTTGTCCTTTTGAGTGATGTAAAATATTACTTCAACTTCTTTCCATCCTTCTGGACATTTCAGCTCCCCTTGTGTTTTGAAAACATCTGGGACTCGCTGGACTATACTTGGTCTTTTTTCCCAACGACTACTGCTTATCATTCTGTCTAGTCGGATAGACATCCTCCTTGGCTCAACCCTGAGACTTCGACTTTTGTTGAAGACTGGTTGATCTTGAATTTCATATAGATCTCCTTTATAGTTGGAGACTTAATGAGTTCTTGTAGAACCACCATGACAAAGTACTCAAAGATTCTTGGGACTTCAATAAGTTCCTTTCTCAAGAATACTTCTGAATGATGTGTATTAGAGAGAGCATGGGAAATCTTGTATGTGATCGAGTAAGACCTATTTCATTCTTTCATCAAATCGACTCTCTTGAAATCTTGATGAAAGGTTAGAACTGTAAATTGTATGCAATTCTAGGATAGATATTAAATGCCATTTTTCCTGCATACAAAGTCATGTAACCGCTCCAAGGCATGAATCCTAGAGATTTGAGATTCGATTGTCAAAGATAGCAAGATTAAGTGGCGAATCAATTCCTCCTTGAATGTTGCATTAATAATAACTCTTATGGCTCCGACATGAATCTATGAGAGTATATATGCAACTTCTCTCTTGACTCTGCTTTTGATCTCATGAACTTCTCGGTAAGGGACCAACTGCATCTGGATCAGTGATATGTGTAAAATATGCGTGCATTTAAGGGCTTATTTTGTTATATAATTAATGCATTTGCACGCATATTTAGTTTATTTTATTTAGTTTCCATAGAAGGGCATGATACTATGTATTCTTGTAATTTGTTACAGGAAACATAGCTTAAATGGAAAGATATTAGTTGAAAGGCCCGGACAAGATACATAAGTGCGAAGAGAAGATCAAAGAAACGAAGAAAATGGACAAAAGCAAGTCACACGGTCAGCCCGTGTGGTGCCACACGACCGTGTGAGAAACCGTGTGAAGATTACACAACCATGTAAAGTATTTGGGCGAAAATAGAGACAAAGACATGTTACATGGTCGGACTGTGTGGGGCCACACGACCGTGTGGGCAACCGTGTGAAATGACACGGACCGTGCGACTCGTTTTTGACAGATTTTGTTGTCCTTTTTCCATCAGAACTCTACAAGTGATCTCTCTAAGCACTTATATAAAGGGACCAAGGCCTTGCACGAAAATAGAAGTCATTACATCTGAAAATACACTACAATACACAAGATTACACAAATCAAAGGTCTTCTGAGAGAGGAGGGCTATGTTACGAAGAAAACCACAAGGCCTTTCACATCTACAGAAGCGCAAGAGTTTCGAAGGCTAGGAAGAAGGATCCGTCCTGACAAGAAGGGGTTTTCTTTCTTAGCTTAGACCTCTTTTGTACTTAAATGATGTCAAACTATTCGATTTCAATTTTTTATATAAATTTGTTATCAAATATATTGGGCTAATCTTTCGGATCCCGGGACATAATCAAAACTGTGGATTCATGTTAAATCTATATTGATTGTTTTTTGATTTATGTGTTCTATTTTATGAATTCAAGTGCTTATTTTCTTGTTGATTATCTGATCAATAATTTGCATGTAATACTTGTTAGTCCATAATCCGGGAGGTGAGTTCTAACAAGACAAATATTGAATTCAGACATAAACAAGGTAACGCATCGAGAGACTATATTTGTTTGTGGAGAGTATTTCAATTCAAAGATCTATTGGGAGTTAATAATAGTTTTGATGCATCGGGAGATCTCAATTATTATTAATCTATTATTTATGCGCCTCCCAAAAGAGGGAATAAACTGTTTGATAAATGGTTTTATCATGATTTTGATGATTTTGTTTTTACACCAAAACAATGTTTTTAAAGGTTGTCCAAATACTCCTAAATGATTTAAAATGGTTTTAATATTCTCCGGAGTATTTCTTCAAGTTTTGTTTTGATAAAATTGGACAACACATTTAATGATTTTATGTCAATGGGTTTTTACATGGAAACTTAGTTTCTAAATGTTGTCCTAATACTCCCGATTGGTCTAAAATGTTTTTACGAATTTTTCGGAGTATTTATTGGAATTTATATCGGACAACACTTTTTGTATTAATGTGTTATTTCATCAAAACTATATTTCTAATGTTGTCCTAAATACTCCCGATCGGTTTAAAATGTTTTTACGAATTTTTCGGAGTATTTCTTGAGGTTTATTTTCAACAAAAATCGGACAACATTTCATTTTGGAGGTCGAACGGTCGACCAAAGAGGCGACCGGTACCTGGGAACGCATTGCACGAAACAGAACTCACGGAACTCCCATAATGAGTCAGGGGGACCGGTCACCATGGTGGGCGACCGGTCGCACCTTAGGGCGACCGGTCGACCACCCCCTGGACCGGTCTCCCCATTGATTTTTTGCTGCGTTCTTTTCTTAACTTAATAGTCTTGCGACCGTCCGCCTTAAGTTTGACAAAAAAAATATAACCGTTGTCAAATGAGACATTTTTTCCTTAATTTGTGGGATTGATTTCTAACAGCTCTTTTCTTCAATTGTCTTGCAATTTTTTACAGAATTCATGTCCCCAAGAGGAGCCTATCATGTACAAGACATCTTCTATAAATAGAGGAAGAATTGAAGCAACACAATATGAGAGAAAACTACAACACAACAAGATACACTCAAGAATACACTTGTTCTTACATTGTCTTATTTCTTGTTGTAATTTGCCTAGCTATTCACTTTCACATTCTTGAGGTCTAGGCTTTTCTTGATTACACTTGCACTCTATTGTATTATCAATTATCGAGTTGTAATCTTGAATTTGGGTAATCATTCAACACAAGATATCCTTGTGAGTGTTCTTGTGGTAAGAACACACTTGGGTGATCTAGGTGTTAGGTGTAAGAAGATTGTGGTAATCTTCTTGTTGAGGTGTTGAAGAATTTGGTATTCTTCAAGGTTGAAGATTGTGGTAATCTTCACAAGGTGCCGTTGGAGATTGTGGTAATCTTCAAGTGAGATTGTGGTAATCTCAAAGGTGGTGTTGAAGAAGAGTGTGGTGCTCTTCACGGTGTTGTTGTATTAATTTGTGGTAAATTAATAAAATCTTTTTTCTTTTTGAAATCCATCCCGGATATACTGGGGTGGTAGAGGATTAGGCCCTAGGTGGGTTGAACCTCTTTAAATCGACGTGTGTTGTTTATTTTCCGCATTTACATTATTGCTATCTACTCGCTGTTTCGAAAAAAGAGGGCAAAATCGAAAAGATGGAGATAATCTATTCACCCCCCCTCTAGATTATCGTAGCCGCTTGGACTTACAAGTGGTATCAGAGCCAAACTCTTTGGCAAGCTCGTTTCACATCGCGAGTGAAGAGAAACGATCGTCGGCTACGAACGAAGCTCATCTTTCCGGCACCTCCACCACCAATCCACCTCGGTTTGATTCCAAAAATTTTATATTTTGGAAAGAAAGAATGGAATGCTATTTACAAGGTTGCGGGTTTGATGTTTGGAACACCGTCATCAATGGAGAATCCATTCCGACGAAGAATACACCACACACCTCTAAAGGCTTCAAAGAGCTCAATGATGAAGAGAAGAGAATCATCTCCTTAAATGGTAATGCTCTTAGTATTTTGTATTGTTCACTTACTACTTTGGAATTTGATCATGTTGTAGGTATTCGATCGGCACATGAAGTATGGCAAAAATTAGAAGCCATCTATGAAGTGTATGCAAATGAAAGGAGCAACTCAAAAGCATCTACTTCACAAATGGATACAACATCAACATGGGATGAGCCTTCTACAACCTCCCATGATGAAGAAGTTGAACAATGCCTCATAGGCATCGAAGAAGAAAACGAGGTAAGTTCTAAACCCTCTACTTCCTATGATAATGATTATAGTGATTTGCAAAATGATTTTGATGAACTACAAGATGAATTCCAAAATTTACTTGTTAAATACAAAAATTTGAAAAAGGAATTCAATGTTTTGAAAAATGATAAGGATAGTTTATTTACTTCCTATGAATCACTATCATGTGCTCACACCACCACACTTGACAAGGTTAGAAACCTTGAAAAAGAAAATAGTACTCTTGTTGAGGATATAAATTGCTTGAAAAATGATTTATCTAAATCCAACTTGAGTACCGATAGAATGACCAATATTATTGATTGTTGTGATAATTCGAAACTAGAACTTGATCATAAGCCTAAGGGTGTCAATCACATGAAAAAGAATCAAGTCTCTAAGCACGTTGGTCATTATGCTCCTAGAATTATTACATGCTTTTATTGCGGTAAAAAGGGTCATACGGTAAATACTTGTCGGGCTAGAAATAGCTCCAATTATTGTTGGAGACCTAAAAGTCTCAAGACTAATCCCAAAGGACCCAAACACATAAGGGTACCACAAAACAATGTCATATTAGGTACCCGTGAAATAATGATCAAAGAAAATTTATACCGCTAAGAAGACATCAAATGACCGTTTCATTTGATCAAAGAAGGAGAAACTATTTTAAACAAAGCCAATTTCAAGAAGAGGATATAATCAAAAATGGGAAGAACACAATCCTTGGAAATGGCAAAGACATCATCAACAAGATGATTTTCAAAGAAGAAGAGACCATCAACAATGGGAAGGACAAAAATTTTGGAGATGGGGTAATTGGAGAGATTATCATCAACATGAAGATTTTCAAAAGGGAAAATATCATCAACAATGGGAAAACCCATGGAAACGGCGTAATTGGTAAACCGTATCTCCCCATTTAAATATGCATTTTATTTTATTTCTATGCATGTTTTTATTTGTGTCTTTATTACAACATGAGTTTTCAAGTATTATTCTTTTTTAAATTAAGGTCTTCAATATATATGTGTGTTTTTAAAATTCTTTGAAAAGAAGACCTTATATGATGTTTTTAAAACTCTTGTGCATTTTTGTAGACTAAAGTGTGTTATCATCTCTTATGGATTTTTATGGCATGAGCTTACTTACTATATCTCTTAGCCTACACTTTTATCATTATGATTTGTGCTAGATTTGTTTTAAGAATTGTGTAGGATTTACATATTTTCACAAATGGCCATTTACGTCATTATTTGTCAAGAAATGCATAAATTATCGAGGTACGTTTACTTGTGTTATTCTTACTCTTATAGACTCGATATATGTATTGCCATGTGCCTATGTGCTTGTTTTTCATAGTATTTCATACAAGTGCCATTAAGAGGATTTTTAGATTTTTTTGAAAGGCACTATTCGATATTTGATTGCACATATTTGCTTTGTCAACTCTTGTTCAAATACTTCTTTTAAATGAGGTCTCAACTATATGCTATCGGATTTTCTAATTTCAAAAGAGACCTTTTATGGCTTTCTTAAGCTCATTTGAACTTGCATGTCTTATTAGACTCTTGATGATTTCTCTTGTATGCATAGTATGTGGTTATTGCTTCATGGTTTATATTGTCTAGTTTATTCGTCTTTTCTATGCAGGACATTTTGTGATTGACATTCACAATCAAGGCATGTTATTATACTTGGGCTATTTTTCTTGCTTATATAAGCGATGCCGTTAATGAGTTTGCTAAGTTGTGTAGATTTATTGATAATGAGAAAGGACAAATTATTTGGATAAATGTTCTTTTATGAACACCTTAGATCAATTGAATGCCCTATGATGAAGAAGACAAAAAGGGTATTCCGGAACAAACTCGATGACCAAGGCAACATTGGTCGAACTAAGGCGAGGTTAGTAGCTCGAAGGTATTTTCAAGAAGAAGGTAATTGATTTTGGTGTAACATTTGCACTCATAGCACATTTTGTAGCTATTTGCATTTTACTTGTCCATTCTTGTTTTAAGAAAATTTCAAGCTTTACCAAATGGATGTTAAATCCAAATTTCTAAATGGTTTTATTCTAGATGAAGTCTATATAAAACAACCTCCGGGGTTTAAAATTTTTCTAGGCTAAATGATTGTTTTTAAGGCCTTGAATGGTTTAAAACAAGTACCCCGTGTATGGTATGATAGACTTAGCTATTTTTGCTAAATGATTTTACAAGAGGTAAAGTTGATACTACTCTCTTTGTTTGTGAAAAATGGGCAAGATTGTTTAAACTTGTGCATATCTATGAGAATATTTTTGGTGCTACTAATGAATATTTGTGCAAGATATTTTTCTAAGTTGATACTAAGTGAACTCGAGATGAGCATGATGGGGGATCTCAATTTATTGCTTGGACTTCAAATTATTCAATGCCAAGAAGATGGTTATATTTCAAAAAAAACTCTTGAAAGAGTTAGGCATTGAAGAAAGAAGAACTATCTCAACCTCTATGGCTAAAGATTGACAAAGGTTGAGAAAGGCATGTCGATCGACAAACAAATTCGAGGTATGTCTTCTTGTATTATTCCTATAGACTCGACATTCCATATGCCTTATGTCTATATGCTCGACTTCAAAAACTATCCCAACGAATCTCATTAAAGTGCCATTAAAAGAAATTTTCAAATATTTGAAAGGTACTTCTTCTTATGACTTGTTGTATCCAAAGCTTTAAAACGTTCTTATTTTTTCGGGATAACAAGTTCGGTATCTATTATATGGTTATTCGTATTCTAAATTTGGTTCGTCATAATCGAACTAAACATATTGAGATTCGATATAGTTTTTAAGGGATTGTGATTTTTAACAAAAACTTGAGATGTGTTTAATTTCGTCTCAAGGATAACTCGCGGACTTTTTGATCATTAACCGCCGAGTATTTCACCTCATTTCGAGCTTGATTATGACATAATGTATATTGAATGAGGTCTACGTTTGCATTTTGCACGTTTTAAAACCTAGGGGCGAAAAATCGGATTCTTGGATCAAACTTCGAATTTGCAAAAGCAAAAGAAGCGTTGGGCTGCCCAGGCGAGGTCGGCCGACTGGCCGCCCACTGCTCGACCGTCGCCCCCTAGCCCTTGACCGGTTGCCCAATGTGATTTCTTGGCTTAAATCGTCTGTTCCTATACTTAGCCATTTTGGCCCCTCCAACTCTATTTTCGTCCCTTTGCAAATTTCACACACAACTCACTTCAAATGAGTTTTGTTGCATATATTACATATGTTGGGGAGTATAAGGCTCAATTATCATCATCGCTCATCTTTACCGTTCGAATGGTAAGAATTCTACTTCTTTAGCTCAATTGGGTTGAACCCTTGAGAACTTGGTTTAAATGTCAAATTCTTGATGCTAATTGTATATGTTTGAGATGAGCTTGTTGATTGTTGACGAATGATATTTATTAAATTGCATTTGGTGATGAAAAACTTGGCTTGATTTTATTTACAAGGGCTATATATATCTTTTTCAATTTTTGACGCCTTGCCAGTGTTCGATAAAATATTTCAATGAAAAATTCATCACCTACATGATTCTCTCGATTTCAAAAGTCTTATATATTTATAGAGATCATGTTTTGCTTATCAAATAAGCTTTCATAAGCTTCTTCAAGTCGTATGATTTGACTTTTCCCTCTATTTGGTTTATAAGCTTCAATGTTCAAATAGCTCGGTACATCGGTTTAGTTGCGCACTTTGATATGAATATATGATGTATTTATCGTGCTAACATTCTTTTGATGATTCCAAAGGGGAGAAACGGGTTATAAGCTCATTAGCTCATAAAAGCTAAGTTAAGCTTAACAAAAGAAAGCTATAAGCTATGGCTTGATAAAGCCATAAGTTGTGCATTATACTTAGTCCAATTGATGTATGATGGACTTATATACTTGTCTAATGATGTTTTGTTGACAAAGGGGAGCTTATAAGCTCTTGAACCTAAGATCAATATGTAAAAGCTAAGCTTTTAGCTTGTGGTTGATTGCTTTTACATTACTCTTGTTGTGCATATTGATAGGGGAGCTTTTGCTATATATGTTTGAATATCTCTACTCCCATCCTTGTGTTTATATTGCATGGAATGTTGTCGCTCTAGGGATAGCTCTCTTTAACCTAAAATTGTTTTGTTTTCAAAATAGACCTCGTTAAAATTGTTTTGGTTTGTAATCATCAAAAAGGGAGATTGTTTGATAAATGGTTTTATCATGATTTTGATGATTTTGTTTTTACACCAAAACAATGTTTTTAAAGGTTGTCCAAATACTCCTAAATGATTTAAAATGGTTTTAATATTCTCCTGAGTATTTCTTCAAGTTTTGTTTTGATAAAATTGGACAACACATTTAATGATTTTATGTCAATGGGTTTTTACATGGAAACTTAGTTTCTAAATGTTGTCTAATACTCCCGATTGGTCTAAAATATTTTTACGAATTTTTCGAGTATTTATTGGAATTTATATCGGACAACACTTTTTGTATTAATGTGTTATTTCATCAAAACTATATTTCTAATGTTGTCCTAAATACTCCCGATCGGTTTAAAATGTTTTTCACGAATTTTTCGGAGTATTTCTTGAGGTTTATTTTCAACAAAAATCGGACAACATTTCATTTTGGAGGTCGACCAAGTCGACCAAAGAGCGACAGTACACAGGAAACGCATTGCACGAAAAATGAACTCACGGAACTCCCAAAATGAGTCGGGGGACCGATCACCATGGTGGGCGGCCAGGCCGCACCCCTAGAGCGGCCGTCGGCCGTCGACCACCCCCTGGACCGGTCTCCCCATTGATTTTTTGCTGCGTTCTTTTCTTAACTTAATAGTGCGCGACCAGTCGCTTTTAAGTTTGATGAAGAAAAATGTAACCGTTGTCAAGTGCGTGAGACATCTTTTCCTTAATTTGTGGGATTGATTTCTAACGCTCTTTTCTTCAATTGTCTTGCAATTTTTTAAATTCATGTCCCCAAGAGGAGCCTATCATGTACAAGACATCTTCTATAAATAGAGGAAGAATTGAAGCAACACAATATGAGAGAAAACTACAACACAACAAGATACACTCAAGAATACACTTGTTCTTACATTGTCTTATTTCTTGTTGTAATTTGCCTAGCTATTCACTTTCACATTCTTGAGGTCTAGGCTTTTCTTGATTACACTTGCACTCTATTGTATTATCAATTATCGAGTTGTAATCTTGAATTTGGGTAATCATTCAACACAAGATATCCTTGTGAGTGTTCTTGTGGTAAGAACACACTTGGGTGATCTAGGTGTTAGGTGTAAGAAGATTGTAGTAATCTTCTTGTTGAGGTGTTGAAGAATTTGGTATTCTTCAAGGTTGAAGATTGTGGTAATCTTCACAAGGTGCCGTTGGAGATTGTGGTAATCTTCAAGTGAGATTGTGGTAATCTCAAAGGTGGTGTTGAAGAAGAGTGTGGTGCTCTTCAAGGTGTTGTTGTATTAATTTGTGGTAAATTAATAAAATCTTTTTTCTTTTTGAAATCCATCCCGGATATACTGGGGTGGTAGAGGATTAGGCCCTAGGTGGGTTGAACCTCTTTAAATCGACGTGTGTTGTTTATTTTCCGCATTTACATTATTGTTATCTACTCGATGTTTCGAAAAAAGAGGGCAAAATCGAAAAGATGGAGATAATCTATTCACCCCCCCTCTAGATTATCGTAGCCGCTTGGACTTACATAAACTAGTTTAGGAATTGAACCCATAGAAACACATGAATTGGTTTTGATAAACATTGATTGGATTTAATATTGAAGAAGCATGTTGAGATTATGTGCATAGGGTTGCTTTCGTATTTGTTGAAAAGACTTGTGGAGTTCATATTTTTTTTACAAATTTATTTCTTTTATTTTTATTTTTTCGATTATTCATTAAAACTTGTGATTTTTGGTCGCTTCAATAAAAATTGGAATACAATTTTATTATAGCCTAAGTGTTTCGTATTCAATCCATGAGGAACATGACCTTGCTTGCCATTATGCTATAAACTATAATGTACACTTCCAGTATTGAAATCAAATTTTCGGCGAACAATCAGTTTACCAATAAACTCCATTGGAATGGCAAATTCTCTGGTAGTAACTCTATGGATAATTTGGTGTTTTATATTAAGAAACCCAATCTTATCCAATGCCATTTCCATTGCTCCTATTGTAAAACCATCGTATATCTAAAGCTTTGGATCTTTTTTCATAATTCTCATAAGAGTCTTATGAGAAACCATAGTGTGAGAGAGTAATCCTGACATATCCTCCCTAGCTGTTTGTTGAAGAAATTCTTCTTCACGCTGATTCTGAACGTTATTCATTTCCATCGTCAACATAGATTTCTTCTTCATAAATTCTTTCATCTGAGGGTAGATCCTCAAATTTATACATATGTATAAGATCTTGATAGTAGATAGCTTCTTCAAATTCTGGTGTAGCTTCAAACTGTCTGACTCATCTCTTTTGGTTTTCTGGGCAACCAGTTGAGATATGCCTCCTTGCTCCACACGTCCAACAATTACAATCTTTGAAACTTTCATTAGCTTTGGTATGAGCTCGTCTAAAAATTCTTCTTCCCGGGGTCCTGCTGGTACTTCCTTGGTTAGATCCTGATGAAGAGGCTCTACTCCTGCTTGGTGCTGGTCTTTGCCCTGATTTGTAACTTCCAGTCTTTTGTTTTGACCAAAACCTTCTAGTTCTCCATGAAGACCTATTCCTTTTGCTGCTACTTCCACGGCTGTATGGATAGCTTCTCTGCTTCTTTTTCTTATGCCTCCGTGGTTGACCTCCCATAACTATTGGGATATCATCATCTTCATGACATAGAGGAACCATTTTATTAATTCCTCGTAGTCTTTTATAGTTCTTGACAAGTGATGCCTAGTGTCACCATTTAGATAACTTGGCCTTAAGGAAAGACATTGTTCTAGCCACTGTATCTAAATCAGCTGCACTCTTATATTCCCGTATAAGCATTTCTCTCCAAGGACTTGGTATCTTCGCAAGGAATAGTTGCGAAGCTTCTTTATCTTCCACCTTGGACTTTCATCGGTACTCGGTGATTAACTTGATTTATTCATCAATATGACAAATATCATGTAACTCGAGGCAGTAGAGGGCTTGTTTGTACTTTTTCTTTTTTCTTCTTCCAATCCCTCAAAATATCCCATGCCGATAAAATGGATTTTAAATAATTTTTCCATATTATCGACTATTCCTTTCAATGATTCTCCAGCTGTGACACACTTTTTTATTTCTGGTCCAGTCATATCCCATGCGATCTTTGCGGATCCTTCAAGACTCATCTCAAGGAGTAAGAAGAATCATTCCTTTGTAAGATCAAGGGTACCTGCTGCAATCCTCATAGACGATGCCCAATCATCGATAAGGACTTCTCGATTCTTAAAAACTGGAATATCCAGATTTAACATCAATCTATATGGATGTATATGATCGAGTTGTGATCTTCCATAAGACGTATTGTATAAATTTGGCCTATTGGAATGCTGTCGAGTTCCTGAAATAATAGGATCTCCTCTTGTAGTAAAATCTCCAGCATGTGGCATTGGTTCATCCACATGATGTGAACCTGAACTTTCTGATACAATGGGATCAATAGGTGGTGGTGGAGATGATCTTTGATGTTGGTCAAGAGTAACTAAAGCTGAACCATCTCCTGCGTTCATCTTTAAATCTACAATTCTTAATCCTGCAAAGGATTCTGCAAGGTCATGTAGATCTTTAAGATTAATCTTCTCCATATCTATCACTTTTTAGTTTATGACAGATTTTTCTTTGAAGATAGCAAGGAGCTTTTCATCGTATGTCATGCATCGTACAACTTTGGTTGGTTTCCCCTTTTGGTAGATGATTATGGCGGTTGCCATAATTTTACACTGTCTTTTGGACTTCTCTAAGATCTTGGAGAACTAGATGTGTCTAGAAGTATCTCGCTCCATTTTGGTATTCCATCAAGAATCATGATTTTGATGGGCTGCTTCCTGATGATTTATCATGCCGACATATAATATCTGATTTACCGTAAGGAAACTCAGATAATACCCTGATTGTCTATCACAGTGTCTCAAGGTTTTTCTATCGACTCCTGCGAGTTCTTTTTCAATATATTGATTGTTCTAATATGTAATATTGTCCTGGTGTTCTTGTGCATACATCGTCAAAATTTGACGATATCTCATGTAAGGTATACATCTTGGACATTCGTCCAGATCCATGTTGTTGGAGAAAATTCTCCTCACCAATTGTTAATTACATAAATATAATAAATTTAACTAAAAATTCTTAATAAACCTAGGCTGTGATACCATTTTACGGCCCTTAAAACCTTGGTCAAATCATATTTTACCTCCAAATTTGTATAAGGGGTATTTTGGAGTTTACTAAAGAAAAAGGGCTAGAATTAATCATTTTGAATAAGTTAGGCTAGAATTGTACATATGCTTTAAATTTAGGCTATTCATGGTTATTTCGCAATTCTTGGCATACCCAAACTTATTTATGCAATTAAAAGTTAAAACCCACCGAAAATAGATGGAAGTTGGGTGGGCTGGATTTGACCAAACACATTTTTATCCCTACTTCGCCTAGTTAGGATTAACCAATTCACGTAGTATCAATTTGTTAACATTACAAAACACAAATAATAAAAACAATAATAATAATCTGACAAAACTTATGTATGTCTCTAATTTGGTTCCAGGATTATTTAAGAGGTGAATCAAAACGCAAACAATAAAAACAATAGCAATAATCTGACAAAACTCATGTATGCCTCTAATTTGGTTCTACGATTATTTAAGAGGTGAATCAAAACGCAAATAATAAAAAAGATAATAATCAGACAAGACTTCTGTATGTCTCTAATTTGGTTCCATGACTACTTAAAGATCTTTTTTTTTTTTTTAAAGTTTGGCCTTGTTAATGCAGGTACTCGAGCTCGGACCTCGTCATTGCGAGTAATATCCATGACCACTAATAAATCTTGGTCCAATCTACTTTAGTTTTTAGCATGAAATTTCCCGGGTCCAATGCTCCAACTTATTATTATTATTCTTAAGCTTACTTAATTTTATTTCTCAGCCTCTAGACAAAAGATAGAGTTGCTTTTTCTAGGAGTGACAACTCTGACACGACTCGAAAAGACGTCACGAACCTGACCTGAAATTACTGGGAGAAACATGAACATGACCTGAACGCCAACACAAATCTGACACGATGTAACAAATTTGCATTGCCTAAAGTGCAGTTATTTTATATTTTACTTAATTGTTGATGTATTTTGAACATAACCTGAAATCAACCCAAAATCAAACACGAACCCGTCCCAATGACCCGAATTGTCACCCATAGTATTTTCTGCCTAGAAGTTGCGAAGCATTATTTTTAGAGATTGCAAACACTCCCATAATTGAGCCGATATCAATTTTAAATTTTGGTGTAAGCTCAAGCACCCATATCATATAAACACTTAAAAATTTAATTTAAATTCGTAATTTTTCGATTTAATGAAACAATTCTTTTTCACCAAAATTTTATGTCAAGCTGATAAACTATCCAATTTTAGATTTCAAAAAGAGTTCAATAATTTATCAGTTAAGCATGTGTTAGTGATTGTGTAGTAACGAGAAAGATTATCGTTATAACTGGGGACAAACTTATAAATATCATAATTGTGACAAATTTAAGAGTTATTTTATATTGTAATTTAACATCATGTTATTATCATTATCTTTTTCCGAAGGTCTTCACATATTTCGGAACAGAAATTACTAAACAGATATGGCACATCTAAACGATTTTGAAATCATATTATAACACAAATTTTATTTTCTGCGAATAAACAAACAATAAAAAACCGTACAAATTAAATTTATTGAATCAAAAATATTAAAAGGGTTATAATCTCTAAAATAATCCTCTGATTATTTTTTTAAAGAATATAATATTTGGAACTCGAGATTTTGGAGATGAAATCTTCAACTCGATCTTCTCCAAACTTGAATTTGAATTTGAATAATGTTAATTCGAGGGCTTGAAAGCTTAATCTCGAATCAAACGTGATATATTTGACAATATTTGAATTGAATATGAGAACTTCTTGGTGAAATTGACCTTTTAATCTTCTTCCAAGGTGAACTTGATATTTGATAATGTTAGCTCGAGTGCTTGGCAACTTATTCCTGAATGAAACACTATGACTTGAGCAAACTCCAAGATGAACGTCTTGAACTTCGCCTTGAATACCGTGGACTCATTGATTTGATCTTCTTGACTTGAGAGAATTTTCTCCAATGCCTTTCTTGCTTGGATTTCTTCTCTTCGAATTGTAATTTAATTTCTTGAGAATGATCCCTATTTATATAACGTATATCATATATATGTGAAGGATATGTGAGAATATGATTATGGGTTGATCCAGAATAAATTATATGGATCTAACATCTTAACCCATACACGTGCATACTAAGAGAAAAATAATATAATATTTGTTATAAACTAAAGAAGATATGTTCAAAAAACCTCAAAACAACAACAAATCTGGGGAGCCAAAAGTAATTATGATTGTTATTTGGAACTAATATAATGTTGCTCATCCCCCAAATTCTTCTAACTGTCTGTTCGTGTGAGCTAGTTCCTCTTGATCTAATCTGTATTCTCAAGTTGTGTTCTCGCCAACGACGCTGAAATGATGCTGCTGAAATCAACAACCTACTTCTAAGCTCTACGAAGTCTTCTAAAGTCCTGAAGGGTCATCCAAAGTCCTAGAAGATTCTGAAAGGTCATTTGGAGTGTTGGGAAGTCCTCCTAAAATAGTAAACTCCTAGCTATGGAACTGATCTCGCAACACGAACGGATAGTTAGAAGGGTTTGGGGGATTGTCCCAGTGAAGCCCTTAAGTCAGTAATGGTTCTGAATATTAGTTTAAAGCACAAAGTAATTTGTAACTTTATTTGGATTACTTACAAATAAATGAAGATAAGCTATTTATATTTGGAATTTTGAGCCTAAGGGCTCTACATAGTGAATTAGGCCTTGTGGACCAACAACATAATAATAATTATGATTTGTCCAATAAATAAAATTCATGGTAATAAAATTGGAATCTAAATAATACACGGTCAATAACCTAAAGTCCATTTTACGTCATCATATGTTTTTGCCCTTTTTTTTCCTTTCAGATTTTGAATTTTTAGAGGTTTGGGTAAACTCCATCAATGTAATTATGGAATATTTTAGATAAAAATAAATTGTTGTATATTTAATACGTGTAAAATATACGTGCATTTAAGGGCTTATTTTGATACATTATTGATGCATTTGCATGTATATTAAGTGTATTTTACTTGGTTTCTTTAGAAGGGCATGATACTGCATATTCTTGTAACTTTTTACAGGAAACGGAGCTTAAATAAAAAGATATCAGTTGGAAGGTCCGTACACGATTGGCGAGTGTAAAGAGAAGACAAAAAATATGAAGAAAATGGACGAAAACCAACCACACGGTCTACCCGTGCAGGGTGACACGGCCGTGTGAACTGCCCGTGCGAAGGAACATACCCGTGTGAAGAGTTTGGGAGAAAACAGAGACAAAACCAAACCGCACGGTCTGCCATGTGGAGTGGCCGTGTGAAATCACACGGCCCGTGTGATCCGTATGCGTCTATTTTTGAGTCCTTTTCCTATCAGAATTCTGCAAGTGATCTCTCCAAGCACCTATATAAAGGGACCAAGGTCCTTCACGAAAATACAAGTCTTTACATTTGAAAACACACCAAAATACACAGGATTACACAAATCAAAGTTCTTCTGAGAGAGGAGGGTTAGGTTACGAAGAGCACCACAAGGCCTTTCACATCTACGGAAGCACAAGAACTTCGAACGCTTGGAAGGAAGATCCATCTTGACAAGAAGGAGTTTTTTTTAGTTTAGATATCTTGTATGCGTACTTAAACGACGTTGCAATGTTGATTTCAAGTTTTTCTATGAACTTGTTATCAATGTTTGGCTAATTGTTTGGATCCTAGGGCATAATCAAAACCGTGAAGTCATGTTACATCTTGATTGATTGTTTTCTTAATTGATTCACGTGTTATATTTTATGAATTCGAGTTCTTAATTGTTGATTATTTCACCAATAATTTGCATGTTATACTTGTTAGTCTATAATTCGGGAGGTGAGTTCTAGCAAGACGAAAATCAAATTCAGACATAAATAGGGTAATCTATCAGGAGACTACTTATGTTTGTGGGGAGTATTTCAATTCAAAGATCTGTTGGGAGTTAATAATAGTTGTGATGCATCGGGAGACCTCAATTATTATTAATCTACTATTTATGCATCACCCGTGAGGGAGAATAAATTAGTATAGGAATTGAACCCATAGATATGCATGAATTGGTTCTGTGAAACATTAATTAGATTGAATATTGAAAGAATATGTAGAGATTATGTGCCTAGGGTTGCTTTCGTATTTGTTGAAAATACTTGTAGGGTTCAAAATTTATTTCTTTTTTGTTTTAATTTCCGATTTATAAAACTCTTGATATTCGGTTGCTTCAATAAAATTGGAATGCGATGTTATTATAAACTAAGTATTTCGTAGTCAATCCCTGAGGAATACGACCTTCCTTGCCATTATCCCATAAAGTATACTGTACACTTTCAATTGTAAGATCTAAATATTTTTGGCGAACAAGTTTTTGGCGCCGTTGCCGGGATTGAAAGATTCTACTTAGATATAGTAATAAGTAGTTCAACCTTAATTGAAGCTTTTTGTAAATATTTTTATTTTTTTTTATTTTTCGATTTCTTGTGAATAATTTATTTTATTTTTCATTTTTTTATCATTGTTTTCTTATTTTTTTGTAAAATTATTTTATTTCTTTGGTTCATTGTTTTTGTTAAGTACATATAGTGCATGATCACGCGTTCTAGATCTACCCAACTAATACCCATTGATTTAGAAATCGAGAAGACAATGAAACAACTAAGGAAAAGGTCTAAAGCAATGGCGGATGGGAGCAATCAAAATGTCGAGAATAATAGAAACAATAAGGAACGCCCACCTAGGGTGGATGCACAGGATCGGATTGTGGAAAGGCCCGCGCGAAGGGTAGTTAGGGATTACTTCCAGCCGGAAGTTAGTCGAACTTATGGGGGTGTGGCCCGTCTGCCGATCAATGCAACCAACTTTGAACTTAAACCTGCATTGATCCAAATAGTTTTACAGAATCAGTTTGGGGGAAGAGCCGTTGAGGATCCACACGCACATCTGGCGCAATTTCTAGAAATCTGTGATACTATTAAGATAAATGGTATTTTTGAGGATACCATTCGATGCCGCCTTTTCGCATTTTCTTTGCGCGATAAGGCTAAGGGATGGTTATGCTCTTTAACACCACTCGCAACAGATTGCGCTAAAATAAGTCATCGGTTTTTAGCCAAATACTTTCCCTCTAGTAAGGCACTGCAATTGAAATCTGAAATCGCCCCGTTTAGGCACTTAGATTCAGAGCAACTATATGAGGGATAGGATAGATTCAGGGAATTACTAAGGAAGTGCCCTCAACATGGATATCCCGATTACCAACATGTTCAGTATTTTTTATAATGGTTTAAGTGGTAACACGAGAACTATTATAGATGATGCATCCGGAGGTGCACTTGCTAGGAAATATCCGAGATGAGGCACTAGAACTATTAGAGGACATGAAAATAATATTTACCAGTGGCCATCCGAGATCAAATGTCCAACGTGTGGCGGAGGTTCATGATGAGAAAGTTTCCATGCTTACGAGAACAAGTATCCGTCTTTGAATATGAAATCGATGATGCGATGCAGCAAGTGACTCCAAGAGATCCTGCGGTTGTTGAAGAAGAGGCAAATTTTGTGGGACAACAAAGGAACTTCAACAACAATTATAGAAATAATCAGACACCCAATTACTATCATCCGAGGCTGCGAAACCATGAGAATTTTTCATATGCTAATAACAAAAACATTTTGCAACCACCTCCGGGATTTAATATGGGTAATTAAGGCAGAGTGGAGTCAAATGACAAGAAAGCATCATAAGAAGAGATGATATCCTCGTTTATTGGAGAAACTAGAGCAAGACTGAACAAGGATGAAGCAAAGATAGACAGGATTGAGGAACAAGTCACTCAGTTGAACACGAACATAAATGCAAGATTGAAATCTCTAGAAACACAAGTAGCCCAGATCGCTACTGCAGTGGGAGACCAACATCAAAAAAGGAAAATTTCCAAGCGACACGGAACTAAATCTGAGAGAACAGTGCAATGCCATTCATCTGATGGATGGTACAAATTACAACTGACCAAGTTCAACGATAATGAAAATGAGATATCTGAAGTCTGGCTGAAGACGTAAAACATAGCGCTTTGTGGGAGGCAACCCAATTTATTTCCTATTTTTATTTATTTTTGATCGCCTTCAATTTAATTAAATTTTAATTCCATTTTTAGTATTAAATTATTTTTTAGCTGTGTTTGGTTTTGTGAGTTGTGTAGGAGGCGTCACAGCAAACTCCGGGTTCTGAAAAAAAAAAGCAAAAATACATCACACAACTGTCTGAACCAAGTCACACGGGCCGTGCGACTCAGTGAGCAGGGACTTGTCACACGGCCAGGTCATGTGACACCACACGGCCGTGTGGAGTAAACTAGGCAAGACAGAGGCTGCACCAGGGCTGAATGGTCGGGCCATGTGGCTCTCACAGACGAATTCTTCCCCTTTTAACCTCCCAAAGACTCAAATTTTATCCACTTTCTCCTACCCAAACCCTGCAACTCAAAAATTTCCCCCAAAACACTCAAACCCTTCTCTAAATCTCCTCAAAATTCACTTCAAATCTCACAAGCAGGGTATCAATGAGACCCTAGTCAAGACGATAGCTGAGATGTTGGAGAAGTCCGGCCTGAAGGACTTTTTGATGATGGAGTTCACTCATAGCTACCTTGAAGAGGTCGTTATGTTTTACGTGAACGCTAAAGTGCAGGACGATGAAATCAAGTCTTCTGTCCACAACAAGGTCATTAAACTGACTGCAAAAGACCTCGCTGAGCACTGTTTGTTGCCCGCGGAGGGCTTGAAGGACATCTATGAGGCAAATGTCGACCTAGCTGCGGCTTGGAAAGAAGTTGCCAAGTCGAAATATCTTTGCGTAAGTGGTCTATACGACCAAGAAGGATTCCTTGAAGGACGACTATCACAAGCTGATATATGTCGTCTCGAAGTGTGTTGACATGAAATTTGGAAGCTTTAATCAGCTGTTCAAAACTAAGCTGATCGTGATGGCTTCCATCATGCAAGGAAAGAAAGTTAACTGGGCTGAGTTCATTTACAGCAGACTCTGCCAAAATGTGCTAAACAAGACCTTTAACGATGATGGGTCCTTTGGATGTTCCCTAGGTTATGGTCTTGTGATTGGACATTTAATGGAGGTAAAGGGCATTGCTCTTCGTCATGGTAAGCCCTTCCATGTTAATAAAAAAATGTTCGGGGCAAATCTCTCCGATGCCCGGAAGAAGGCCCACGCCCGAAAAGGCGATACTGATGGGGAATCAATCTAATCCTGAATAGCAAACAGACTCCTCTACCAAAGAAAAGAGTTGCGGTATACAAGCCTGCTCCTGCCCCCGCAGCCAAGACAAAGAAAGCCCCTACTCCCGCAGCAAAGTCCAAAGCTCCTGCCCATGCAGCCGAGACTCTGCCCTTTGGCAAAGAAATGAGATAGAGAAAGAACACAATATTCCCTCCCCTATCGTAAAGAAGAAGAGGACTGCCAAGTCGAGGAAGGCAACTATCTCTAAGAAGAGTGTCCAAGTCCCCACTTCTGAAGAATCTGCTGAGATAGAACCAGAGGTTCCACTGGTTTGCCCCAAGAAGAGAAGGCTGTTCAAGCAATCTGAGCTTGAAAAGACAAGCTGGATCCTATGACATACTGGAGAAAGAAAGCGAGATCGCTAGTGATCAAGAAGAAGCGATCTCGAAAATTGTTGATGTATCAAAGCGATCTGGCGATGGTGATCAACAGAGATCTGCGCGACCCAGTGCGAGGAAAATAGCCGAGGAAAGTAAAGTAGCCAAGACAACTGAGCCTGATGTTGAAAGAGTTGTCTCCCCTCCTATAACTGATGCTGCTGCATCTGAGGAAGAGCACAACCTCTTTTCTCCCATTTCAGAAACTGGAGATGAAGTCGATGATGATGATGTGATTATGTACTCTTGATTTACCATGACATTCAAAGGCGCTTGAGGGAATGGAGGGCATGGAAGCTGGATCATTGTAGGCTGCAGTTCACTCGCCCTGAATTTATAGAGGAGGAAGAAGAGCTTATCTGATTTCTTGGCATTAATGATGTCAGATCTGCCTCGACGAAGAAAATTGCTTAGACATCATCCACATTATTAAAGAGGATGAGAAGGAGAAAGTTGAGGAGCGAGCCCGAGCCCTAGAGAAGTCAAAATGTGTGCCTTCACAGGTACTCTCAAACATACACATGAGCATCTTCATGAGTTCACGAGACATCGATGAAGACATGGATCCTCACTCTGCGGCTACTACAATCGAGAAGTTGGAAATGCGAAAGCCATGCGAGAAATCCAAAGCCATGCACGAGAAACACTTATTAGAAGGTCCAGGAGAGTCCTCCCAAACTCTTCTGCAAACTGATCCTCTGGGAGTGGCACAACAAATTGCGACGGATATTGCTGCAGCCACGTCCCCTGTGCAATCATAGAATGGCTCCATGGGAATTGTCGATGAAGCTGGGAAGTTGGGCACCCAAGCTAAGCCAACCCCTAAAGAAGGTGTTCTCACACCTGCCCCGGTGGCTGAAGAGTCAGAGGACAAAGTCGCATCTCTGGAGCAGAGTGACCCCACTCTTATTCACTCACCGGTGTGCAACCACAACTAGGTTGGAGGAAGGCATCACATTAATGGAGTTAGGAGGCGAAGGTGAGAAAGAATTTGAAAAACAATAGAGTGACATTGACGAAACTTGGACGGTTGAGTCTGCCGTCTCAAAATGTCTCTTGCTTTGAAGGCCGATGATGATCTGCTATCACAACCGAGGCAAAGGATGGTGAAGCCCCAGAATTAACACTGGGCTCTTAAAGTGCAATCGAGGGTTGATACTCCTCGGATGCCAATGTTTAAGATCCCAAGACAGTGAGTCTGTCAAGGGAATTTAGAAGACCCTAAGACAACGGAGGCTGAAGAAGGGATTGCGAGAAGGCCTGCGGCGATGGAGACATTGGGGGTATTGAAGGCCAACGGGAGGTTGAGACTTCCTTTGGTAAATGTGATAAAATTGAGAACATTCCTCAAATTGAAAGTCTTTGCCACAAAAGAAGTTCTTGGTGACCTTCAAGATTCCCAAGAAAACATAGATACATCATTTTTGGATCGGAAGATGAAGCTGAGTCCACTCAACATGATAATCCTACGATGGACACATCTTAGGATGTTCACCAATCTCAGAGCCAAGTCAGTGAGAAGACGGATCCTATGAGATTCAATTTTGATGATGAGCCAACTCCACAGGTCTCATCATCCTCCGATGAAGCTGATGATACAGCTGAGGACAAGATCACTCAATTGGAAAAACCCAATGAGACCGAGGAAGCTGTTAAGACAGCTGAGGCTCAGTCAGCTGGGTAAAACACCTCAAATGCCCCAGCTGAAATCGAGTTATCTACGCAGGCTCCCACAACTGCAGTAGTAATGACTCCTCGGCTCGATCCACAGCTCCCACAACTGTGACCCCTGCCAATGAAGCTATCGAAGCAGAGGCACAACGAGCTGAGTCATCTCAAGCACCTGAGCAATAAGAAATTCCCTATGTACGCGATGATGCATTCTAAGACATGTTTCCCTTCTCCAAGGATCTGTCTGACTTAGAAGTAGAGACAACTGCTGAAGAAAGGAGATACACCATAAGGGAAGATCCAATTATTCCCACAGACCATTGATTGTTCCAAAGAGACTTCAATTTTGATGCAGAATGGCCATCAGCTGAATCCAATGTGCAAGCTGAGTTTCGTGACGTCTTTAAGAAAATCTGCGAAGAGATTGAGAATATGGAACATCATCGGGGCCTCTCTGGACTTGTGTCTGGACAATAGAGATGCCACTCTCACAGCCGACTGAGAGGCATAGTGGTAAGACTACGGGAATAGACTCAACAACAGATCGCAATGCGGCGAGAAAGTTCGATATTTCAAAGTTTTATATGGAAAGATGCTCGTATGGAGTCTTTGATAACTCCATGTACAAGCAAATGATGAAGGAGTACATTGAGAGGATCAACAAGTCTCACAAAATGGATATGGAGCTCTTTGCAACATTTCCACAAGAATGAAATTGCTGGACTCGAGAACAACATGAATGAGAAATTCGAGTCTCTTCATGGTGAAATAAAGATCACATCGCCGGAGTCCAAGGCCACACACTAAGAATTTCGAACAACATATGATGCAACGGACTCCAAGCACAACTCAACTATCACCGGTAAGTGAACTTTATCCTCGGAGGTTTGTTCCTGGGATACCTCTCTCCTTTGATGATGCCAAAAAGAGGGAAGAGGACTCCCTCAAGGGTTTAAAGAAGAAAAATTGAAGAAAAACAATGCGGTGAGGGGAAGAAGTTCAAAGGAATTAAAATTGATCTCCGCTGAAACCCTCAGCTAGGTCAAGTCTGGCGATATTCTCGAAAGCTACCCGTGAGATTACCTATCGAAAAGCTACGGTGACCATGAAAGATAAGAGAAAGGTCATTGAAGCTGCATTTGAAAAGGTAGCTGAGAATACGTCAACAAGAGTGGAAGAACTGTTGAAGCAACATGGTGGTCTTCCAGCAGGATTAGAAAACGTCATGATAGAGCCCCCCAATGAAGTAATGCCGGATGTAGGATCTGAGCCTAGATCCATGGAAGAATTTCAAACCTTGGAAGCTTAAGGCTACTTTGAAGGAATGACCTTGACTCAAGCCTGGGAGTTGTACTGGGAAAAAGTCCTGGAAGTGTGCAACAAAGCTGAGAAACAACAGAGTGCAAGTAGTCACTCAACTGG
Source organism: Rehmannia glutinosa (assembly GCA_016081115.2). Taxonomy (NCBI): domain Eukaryota; kingdom Viridiplantae; phylum Streptophyta; class Magnoliopsida; order Lamiales; family Orobanchaceae; genus Rehmannia; species Rehmannia glutinosa. The sequence continues at coordinate 65,001,795 of CM071931.1, read as the reverse complement.
TAAATCGAAGGCTCCTGTACAATATGCTCCTAGAGAAAGAGGAGCATAGTCAAAAAGGAAGACAAAGTGGCATTTGAAAGAAGTTCTCAATCTCGGCCAAGGCCGAAAGATGTCACTTTCGTGGACCTTGAGAAAAGGGGAATCACATCTTTGGCTGCATGACCATCTTGCAAACTTAGAAGTCACTCAAAAATTGAAGAAGCAAGGAAGAGAATGGTAAAGAAAGTGCGAGAAACCCGTGAATGGGAAGAAATGCAACGAAGGGATGACCACTGTTGCAAAGTGAGCTTTTGAGAAGAAGAAAAAAGGAAAAGAAGAGAAGAAAAGGAAGAAGGCTGAAGAAGAAGAGGAAAGAAAGAGGAAAAAGGGATGATCCAGATGAGAAGAAAAGATGAAGAAAGAAACAACAAAGGCGTTGAAGTGTTCTTTGCAAACCCCTTCGTGTATTTTTGTTGTAAATACATCTATGTAAGTCTTCTCGTAATAAGCTTAGCGAATTTCCTGTAATTTTCACTCTTTATGTATCTTAGCTTAGATATACTATTTTTACATGTATACATTTATATTGCTTTGATGCCAAATGTAAACAATTTGTGTAAAGGACAAGAATGCTATGATCAATAAAATGATCCAATTTAAGCATACATTCTTTGTTCTTGCATTATGTCTGTATGTATCTTTCTTTGTTTACTTTCTTTGAATGTTTTTAAGTTTTGGCATCATCAAAAAGGGGGAGAATGTTAGGAAATTTATTGAGTAGATTTTGATGATACCATGTAAAACTTAAACTAGAAAGTTGGCACCCTATTTTCCTTGTAATTTGTATTGTCATAGATAGAGCTGGAAAAGCTGGAGTCAAGTCACTATGCCAAGGATTACAAGAAGTCAACTGCGGACTATGTGAAGACTCTATGTGTGTTAGGCTGAGTAATGCCATGAAGGAAGTCAAGGACTCGACTGAAAGAGAGTCACCGAGGAACAATTGTAAAAGTGTCGGTCAAGACAACTCAAGAAGCCAAGTCTCAAATTGAAATGACAGTTGAGTTATCCAATGACCGAGCCGACTCAAGTCACACTGGGATACAAACAATCGATCTAGTCAAGACAAGCGACTTGGATCCGTTGATTTAAAGTCAAGAATATTACGCAATATAGTAATATGTCAAAGCTGTCAGGTCTAAAGTGTTAGTCCCATAATTGTGCAAAATGAATGAACCAATGGGAAACACTGCACCTTGTGTCGAGCACTGCAATCTTTGCGAAGACATTTAATACGAGGAAGGGTCAACATCAAGGATGAGACCAAGACAAGCCAACGAACTCAAGTGACATTTGAAATTAGCCTATCTCTTCAACGGGCAAAATTTCAAATGTGCACTATAAAAGGTTGAGGAAGTTTTTGAGAAAAGGGACCTGAACCACGAACAAGCAAGCAATATTCAAGCGTTCTAACCTGCAATATTCTCATAAACATTCAAGCAATTCCTCAAGCCTGAAACTCGAAGAAAATCGATCCAACACAAGTTGTGAAGGAAAGACAACTTCAAATCTGTTGAAGAGGAAACTTTTGAAGAAATCAAAGAGGTCTACTTTCCAAGCTAGGATTGTAGAAAGGTTCCGGTCGAACCATTATCAAGTTTGTTGGAGGGCTTCGTGATCAAATCCAAGAACTTGAGAAGTGAGTGAAGTAGCAAGCAGGCACGCCTGTGAAGAAGGTCTAGTCGCAAGAAAGCCATTTGTCGATCAAGGCTGTCTCTCAGATCGTTCACCGCTTTTAAACAGATCTGTTACATAGTGGATTCCTCCAGGGAGTTGGAGATAAGAGGATTAGAAGAATTACCCCATCTTCGAACCTCTATAAAATATTTGTGTCATTTACTTTCAGCAAACTTACATTCCTGCACATTTACATTATATCTGCTGTAAAGTATTATATTTGCTATCCAACTGATAAATAACCAAGTGCTAAAAATAAAGTGTTTAAAACAAGCTAAAATCTATCAAGGCTGTTAAGTATCCCGCTGTTAAAAACCAATCAGCCAAGTTAAGTGTTAGGCTTGAGAAGCCTAGTTATACTATCAACAGCTCTATCGAGTCTGTTGAGTGGGTAACTTAGCTGAATGCCAACTTAGCTGTCCATCAAGGACACATCTGTTTGAGGCAACTCTGTTGAATTATTTTAAAGGACTAAATCAAAAATTTGGTAAGGTTTATTCAACCCCCCTTCTAAACCTTACTTCACACCCCTTGGTACCTACAAACATTGGGCTACATATTCAATTTATACAATTAAATTCTCAAGTAGTTTTGTATTAGTAGTCCGAAAATGAAATTTGATTGGGATTTGGTTCCGATTAGCACATGAGCCAAGGGAGTTGTCAATTGATGATTTAAATGCAATATATAGGACTGCGACTTATGGGGTAGAAGAACATGAAGATTTTGATAAGGTGATGCGCATAAAATGTACGTATTTTGAGGCTTAAAATAATATATATTTTTGATACATTTGCACGCATATTTAATGTGTTTTTACTTGGTTTCCTTAGAAGGGGATGATACTGCGTATTCTTGTAACTTTTTATAGGAAACAGAGCTTAAAAGTAAGAAATATTTGTTGGAAAGCCCGGATAGGACTGACGCATCGAAGAAAAAGTGACACAACTGTGTGAAAAAAGGACGAAAATAGGCGATGAAACCAAGCCGCACGGCCGCACCGTGTGGACCCCACAGGGTGTGTGTGGTATTGGTCACAAAAAAACCCACACGGCCATGTGATGTCACACGAGACAGGCCGTGTGGGACTGCGCAATGCGTTTTTCCGGAGTTCTTTTCCCATTCCAACTCTACAAGTGATCTCTCTCCAAAGATAAAAAAGGGACCCAAGGCTTGCACAAAAAATCATCACTTCATACCACAGAAAACAAATCAAATTATGCAGGAACACAAGATCGAAGGTCTTCTGAGAGAGGAGGGCTTGGTCGCGAAGAACACCACAAGGCCTTTCACATCTATGCGAGCACAAGGGCTTGAAGGTTTGGAAGGAGAATCCATCCCGACAAGAAGGAGTTTTCTTTATATGTCTAAATCTCTTGTCTGTGCCTAAACGAAGTCATAATATTGATTTTGAATTTGTCTATGAATTTGTTATCAATGTTTGGCTAATCTTTCGTATCTTAGGGGCATAATCAAAACTGTGGACTCATGTTAAATCTTGATTAATTTGTTTCTCAATTGATTCATGCTTTCTATTTTATGAATTCGAGTACTTATTCTTAATTGATTTTTATCGATCAATAATTAGCATGTCATATTTGTTGGTGCGAAATTTGGAAGAGGAGTTCTAACAAAGACGTAAATCGAATCGGACATAAATGGGTGCATCGAGTCGGAGACCTCTCTGTAGGTCCCGAGTGGTGTAAGTATGGTTTAGAATGGGGGTTGAATAAACCTTACCAACTTTTCTATTTTAGTCATTTTAAAATTATTACGAGTTAATACACTAAAGTCCTTTAGGGACAACTAAGTTAGTTGATCGATAGAGTTAGCCACTCAACAAACTCGATAGAGCCGTTGATATAATAACTCGATTGTTTAGTCTAAACCTTAACTTGGTTGTGATAAGTTTTTATTGGAAGACTTAACACCCTTGAATTTGATTTAACTTTGTTTTAACACTTGATTTTAACACTTTGTTATTTTATCGGTTGGATAGCAAATTATCAATGAGATATAAAATATGTATGCGGGAATGTAAATATCTTTGAAATGTGAATGACCCAAGTAAATTTTATAGAGGTTCGAAGATGGGGTAATTCTTCTACTCCTCTCTTCTCCAACTCTGGAGGAATCCACTAAGTAATGATTAGTTTACAAAGTGGTTATCGATCTAGAGACAAGTCTTGATCACGCACCGGTGACTTGCTCCTTGGACTCGATCCGATCTAGAGATGCCTTGGTCACACAAACCGGCTTCTCGTCCGACTCGATTCTTCACGGGCATTTTGCCTTGCTACTTCACTCACTTTCTCAAGCTTCTTGGATTTGATCACGAAGCCCTCCAATAACTTGAGATTGGTTCGACCTTTAACCTTTCTACAATCCTCCTTGGAAAGTGGACCCCTTTGATTCTTCAAAAGTTTCCTCTACATTTGAAGTTGTCTTTCCTTCACGACTTGGTGTTGGATCAATTTCCTTAGAGATTTAGGCTTGAGGATATTGCTTGAATAACTTGAGAATATTTTTCAGATTATAGTTTGAATATTACTTGCTCGTTCGTGGTTGAGTAACCTTTTCTCAATGAAATTCCTCGATCTTTTATAGTGAACTTTCAAAAATCGCCCGTTGAAGAGATAGGCTAATTTTCAAAAGTCACTTGTGTTCGTTGGCTTGTCTTTTCTTGGTCTTGATCTTGAGATGTAGACCTTTCCTCGTATTAAATGAATGTCCGACTTTTCGAGGTTAACACGAGGTGCGGTGCTTCCCATTGGTTTATTCCTTTTGCACGCTTCTGGGATGAGCACTTTAAAACATGGCAGCATGGAAGTATTACTTATTTAAGTAATATTCTTGACTTTTGTGCAACGGATTCTTTTCAGTTAACTCCTCTTTGCAGCTGCCTTTTCCCCGGGTGACTTGAGTCTCATCATCACACTTCAACTTGTGACTTGGCTTCTTGGGTTGACTTAATCGACTCTTCACACACCCGTCCCTTAGTCATTATGTTTTCGTCTTGATCGAGTCCTTGATCTCCTTTCTTGGCCATAATCAGTATTCCTCAATGAGTCTTCACTTAACTTCTTGATTGACTTCTTGTATTCCCAGGCATAGCTGACTTGACTCAGCTCATTCAGCCCTATCTATTACAATAAGAATTACAAAAAAATGGGGTGCCAACATTCTAATCTAAGTTTTACATGGGATTCATCAAAATCTACAAAAATAATTTCCCAACAATTTCCCCTTTTTGATGATGCCAAAACTTAAAAACATTAAGCAACATGTAAACAACACGAGATACATACGGACAATGCGAACAAAGAATGTATGTGTTTAATAGATCATTTTATTGATCATATCATTCTTTTCCTTTACACAACTTGTTTACAAGGTGTATCAGAGCATACTCATATCTAGCAATCCACACATATCTATGCTAAGATACAACAATAGAGAGAAAATACAACAAAACTTTATTGAATGTACAGATGACTTACACACATATGTATTTACAAAAGTAAGATACACGAAGGGGTTAGCAAATACTTCATCGCCTTCGCCATTTTCCTCCTTCTTTCCTCTTGACTCTCTTTCTTTTCTTTTCAGCTGCTTTCTTCTTTTCATAAGCTCTCTTTGCAGCTTCATCTTTTCTTTTCCTTTTCTTGCCTTTCTTGCCACAACTGATCTTGCCTTCTATTTTCCTCCCCGATTTTTTTCACGTATTTAGCATTCTTCCTAGCCACTTCCCGATTGGCTACTTCATCATACCCAGCCAGTAGATCCTTCCTTTTTTGCCTGGATCTACATATTCAATGTTTTTGGGTAGAGGTCTAGGTTGAAAACCTCTTCCTCCTCCTCTGGGCGTATATTGTCTTTGTCTTCTTCTTACCGGTGAATGGCTCTGGTAGTCTCTTTGCTATCGGCTTCTTCGCACGCCTGACTTGGACCCTTCTCCCAAAGAAAATCCCAAGCTTGGGCTAGGGATATGTTTTTGAAATAACCTTCGGATTCGAGCTTTTTAAATTCTTCAACGGATCTTGGCTCGTCTCATCATTTAGAATGGCATCTGTGTCCTTTCCTCTCACCGAATGCCACCGAACGGGTTCATTACTACTTTAACGCGGGCATCCATCTTTTATCGAACTCTAATTGATCTGCTATTACAATCTTTCTTTTCTCCGACATGGGCACAACAAAGTGTTCGATCGGCGGAGTTTCTTGGAAGTTTCTTTAGTATCGATCTTTGTGACATGACCTTCTTTGAGGGTTTAAGCAAACATTAAGGTCACATCCTTTGACCTTTCCCCCTCAACGACTTTTCCCTTCTCCTTCTTCTTCTCAACAATTTGTTTGCTCCTTCTCATTTTCTTCTCAACAACTGTCTCTTCCTTCAACTTCCTCGGGTATTCCTCTTCCCCCTTTTTGGCATCATCAAAAGAGAGAGAACCCCTAGAAACATCCCAACAGCATGAAATCCGATCGGTGAGAGCGGAGTTACGCTGGAGTCTGCATGGCATGTCTTTGTGGGAAATTCTGCGAGTGGCTTTTGATTCACCGCCACGCTTTCATTTTAGCCATGAGAAGGTGAACTTCATATTCATGTTCTCCTCGACACACAAAATTTCTTTTCGATCAAATTCACGCATAACTCCATTTCGATTGTGTGAGAGGCATGCATTCTATCAATATTGGCTTGCATCCTCGCTTCATATCAAAGATTATCGGCCTCCAAACCAAAGATCTTGTTGTACAATGCCTTGAAATATCGGACTTGTTCATATCGCATTGTACTCTGCTGCTGACACCATTCCCTAATTCGTACCACAAATCCTCGTAAGTCTGTGTGAGGGTGGCATCTCTATTGTCCAAATGTCATATCTAGTGAGGCCTGGTGCCATTCAATCTTCTCAATCTCTCGAGAGATTTTCTTGAAGACTTCACGGTTTGGTGTCACTTGCCAGTTCAGTTCAACGGCGGCCATGCAACATCAAAATCAAAGTCTGTTGGAACAATGGAGTCGGTGGGAATTACTGGATCTGCTCGGATGTTGAAACATCGCTGCTCTTGAGCTGTCTATTTTTCAAGGTCGGGTAGCTCAATTGAGAAGGGGAATGTTTCCTCAAATGCATCATCTCGCACATATGGGATTGATTGAACAGTTGTTCGTGCCTTTGATGATCCAGGTTGAGTCGATCCTGTTGCATCTTTGGGAGCTGCGCGAAATGACTCGGTCTCGGTGGGCCTGGTTGATTGGATTGGCCAGCTGACTGAGCCTCAACTGTCTTAACAGCTTTGCCGGACTCGATGAGATTCGCTAAATGAATTTCCTTATCCTCACCGCATCATCAGCGCCATCGGAGGATGATGAAGCCTTAGGGCTTGGTTCATCATCAAAGTTGAACTTTTGACCAGCAACTTTAAAAGTTTCTGACTTGTCTGGGAAGAACATCCTTAATTGAGTCTTTGTGATGAGCAATAGGAGTGGACTCAACCGTCTTTAGATCCTAGAAAGGATATATCAGGGTTGTCCTGGGAATCATGAAGAGCACTAATCTCCTTTTCAGATTCAACAATAATGACAGGAGGGATGCTCTTATCTCCTTGAGTTTTACCCAGGGAAGTCTCAACCTCCCTTGGGCCTTCAATACCTCCAGCAGTCTCAACTGCAGCGAGTCTTCGACAATCCCTTCGACGATCGCAATTGTCTTAGGGTCTTGGACATTGGCATCCGAAGGAGTCTCAACCCCTTGGATTGCACTTTCGGTGCCCAGTGTTAACTCCAGGGAATTTCCAACCTTGTGCCTCGAGTGCATCAACAACGTCCTCGGCTGCGAGTAGTTGGCACTTCAGGTGGGGCAGATTCAACTATCCGAGCTTTGTCGATGTCGATCTGTTTGTGGTTCTCTTACCTTTTCCACTTCGCCTCCTTTTCTCGCAATGTGGAGTCATCTGCAGCATCCTCGACCTTGCTGCCGCAGGTGGAGTGAGTTTCCCCTCGGTGGCACACCGGTGAGTGATTGATGGTGGGGTCACTCTTCTCAGACTCATTTGCTTCCATTGAGTGCTCAACCGTGGGGGGCGGTGGTAAAACACTTTCAATAGGGGTTGGCTCAACTTGGGTGCCCAAAGTCCCATCTTCATCGCCAAGTCCCTTGGACCCATCTTCTGAGTGTACTGGGGACGTGGTCGCAGCAATAATCGTGGCAATGTCCGCTGCACTACCCCCAATGGATCTATCTCCGAGGAGAGAATTTGAAGACTCTCCTGGTCCTTCCATCAATAACTTTGCTCATGCATTATCCTGGAGTCCCTTAGAGCTTGCTGCATATCGGACTTTTATGTTGCAGCCATGGGATCCAAGTCTTCATCGGTGTCAGACAACACATCTAACTAGGATGCGTATGTTCTAGAGTTCCAAAGAAAAATGACAGATATTTGCCTTCTCCATGCACGGCTTGCTCTTGACTTTGTCCTTCTCATCCGCCTTTATGATACGGAGGAGATCCATGCGATGCCCTTCGTCGAGAGCTATTCGGACATTGGTAACTCCAAGAAATTGCAATAATTCCTCTTCCTCTTATAAATTCGGGGCGTTCAACTACACACTGAGTTGCTTAGCTTCCATGCCCTCCATTCACGTGAAGACGGCGTTGGGCGTTTGGATACACAAGAGAAACAACAATTACATGATCATCTTCATCCTCTTCATGTCCTTCCGTTTCGAGGATGAACGGTAGCATACTCTGCTTTGCTCTTCGCCTTGAACAACATCATCGTGGGAGGTGGAGAGACAACCTTTTTCAATAGGAGATTTCGTTGTCTCAATTTGCTTCTTTGGTAAGCCTCCGTTGATCACCTTCAACAGACTTAGCGGTTTCATCAACAATGTCACGGGATTTGCACTTCCTCGGCGTCAGCGATCTTAGAGGTTTTCTTCAGCTGAGTAGCAGACTCAGCTGTCTTCTCAAGCTCTGAAAGCTTGGAGATTCTCCTTCTTCTCTTGGTTCTTACTAGAGGAATTTACTGTTTGGATTCCTCTTCTTAAGTTCCTTGTTCATGCGGCGTCTTTCTTGGATGGAGGAGCTGCCTTTTCTTGGCAAATCCTCTTCTTCGATGGTTGGAGAGGGTATTTGGACTTCCTTATCCACCTCAGGCGTGTGGGAAGAGACACAGTTTGCTCGGGTAGGTGACTCGCTGCGAGGCGGGCGTCCATTGACTTTGTTGCGGGGGCAACTTTCTTCTTTGTAGCTTTCTTCTTGGGAGGAGGAAACAAGCGTGTCATCGGGATCACCGATTCCCCCTCACTTGTATCCGCCCTCTTCGCATGGGCTCTCTTCTGGGCTCCTAAAGGTTAGCCCTGAACATCTTCTTGTTTACATGGAAGGGCTTTCCATGTTGAAGGGGAATGCCCTTCGCTTCCATCAAATGCCCAATAACTAGGCCATAGCCAAGTGATCCTCCAAAGGATCCATCTTCCTTAAAAGATTTATTCACAACGTTCTGGCAGAGTCTGCTGTATACGAACTCAACCCAGTTAAATTTCTTTCCTTGAATGATCGCAACCATGACGATCAACTTAGTCTTTGACAGTTGATTGAAACTACCAAACTTTATATCCACACATTTTGAGACGACATCCATCAGCTTGTGATAGTCGTTCTTCAACAACTTCTTATAAGCTGTGTAGATGACTTTTGCGGCCTCGCTTTGCTACTTCTTTCCATGCAAAGCGACAAGTTGACATCAACTTCGTATATTTCCGACATGCCCTCCGACGACAATAAGCGATGCTCGCAAGGTTCTTAGCGTAGTAATCATATGTCCTTGCGGTGGACGGAGGACTTGATACCTTCGTCCTGCACCTCGGCGTTCATATAGAACTGCGCCACCTCTTCCAGGTAAGTGTGCGAGTACTCCAACGTAAGAAAAGGTCTTAGACCGGCCTTTTCCAGCATATCAAATATCTTCTTCACTAGGGTTTCATCGGAACCCTGCTTTACCATTCCTTCAAAATCCACAGTCGAACTAGAGTGGATTTGCTTCGATAACTTGACGAAATCAAGCTTTGGTGCCATTTTTGGAAGTTTCTACCGATTAAATCTTGATGAACTTGCTTGAAAACTTGTAGGGTTTTGAGAGAAAAGGACTTGCTTTCGAATGATTGAAGAAGAACAGTTTTAAGTGTGAGAGAGAAAACTGAAAGAATGAGTATATAAGGTTTATGGAAGGACGTGTTTTTGGTTTTTAAATTTTGATCGACATCAACGGCTTAGATTTAGCACGCTGAAATGCATTTAATTGCCCGCATTTAATGCGGCAACATTTATATCCAATCATATGCTTACTGTGTAGCTTTTGACTGTACCCGTCATTATTAAGCTGACGTCATCCTTAAGAACATTCCCGCTCATTAAAAACGACTGTGTTTTTGTCACTTAGCTCATAAATAACTCAGCTTACTCCACAAATGACTCAATTCTTCTTCTCTCCTTTCATTTAGTGACTCAGCTGTCAGCTAACTCGATACAGCTGACTTTCCGATACGGATGATTCACTTGGTTGATTCATGAGATTTGTTCTATTTTCATCTTTTCACGTTCCATCTCTTCTTATTGAGTCTTCTGAGTGTCAACTCAGCTCAATTAACCCTAACTCATGCTTAAGCTCTTCAAATCTTGATTCACATAAGGGTTTGGTGAATATGTCATTCTTGTTTATCAGTTGAGATATATTCCAAGGTGATGTCTTTCTTTTCAACATGATCTATTATAAAATGATATCTGACATCAATGTGCATTGTTCTTGAATGCAACACAAGATTTTGAGTGATTGCAATAGCACTAGTGTTTTCACACATAATTGGAATCTCTTTTTCTTCAATTTCATAGTCTCACCGTTGTCTCATCCATAAGACTTGGGCACAACAAGCGCCCCGCCTATGTACTCGCTTTAGTTGTGGATGTGGCAATTGAGTTTTGCTTCTTGCTAAACCAGGAAACCAATCTGTTTCAAGCATTTGACATGTACCTGAAGTACTCTTCCTATCAACTCTACATCCAACATAGTCACGAGTCCGAGTAACCAATAAGCTTGAATCCACCTTCCTTTGGATACCATAAGCCAACTTCCGACATCTTTTCAAATATCTTAGGATTCTCTTAGGCTGCGTCATGTGGCTTTCCTTTGTGCAAATTGAAATCTTGCACATACACCTCTTTGCAAAGGTGATGTCCGCCGACTTCTTTGTTAGATAGAAGCGTGATCCAATAAGTGCTCGTATCTTGTTTGATCTACTTTAACATCGCATCCATGTCCATCTTGGACGATGTGTTCATTGGTATTTTCACACGAAGACTTCTCTTCCATACCAAATTTCTTCATTAAATCTCCGTGTACTTTGTTTGACTTATGAAGGTTCCATCCTTCACCGCTTAACTTGAAGTCCTAGGAAGAAGGTCGACTCTCCCATCATGCTCATTTCAAATTTGCCTTGCATGAGGTTTGAGAACTTATCACATAACTCTTTATATGTGGTACTAAAAATGATATCATCCACATATATTTGAACAAGCAGTATACTCTCTCCATCTTGAATTCTGAAGAGTGTTATGTCCACTTTGCCTTTGGTGAATCCATTGTCAGTTAGAAATTGAGACAATGTATCCTACCATGCTCTAGGTGCTTGTTTCAATCCATATAAAGCTTTCTTGAGGTTGCTCAACATAGACTTCTTCTTCCAACAATCCATTTAAAAATGCACTTTTCACATCCATTTGATATACAATGAAGTTTTTGTGTGCAACATAGGCAAAAAACATCCTTATTGCTTCTAATCTTGCAACATGAGCAAATGTTTCATCAAAATCTATTCCCTCTTCTTGGCAATACCCTTTGGATACCAATCTTGCTTTGTTCCTTACCACAGAACCTTCCTCATTCATCTTGTTTATGAAAACCCATTTTGTGCCAATAACATTTTGATGGGTTGGTCTTTGCACTAATTCCCATACCTTGTTTCTTTCAAACTGATTCAGCTCTTCTTGCATGGCTTGAATCCAATGTGTGTCATCCAATGCTTGGGACACATATTTTGGCTCTATTTGGGAAATAAAACAAGTGAACATTGCTTCTTGCTGAGCTCTGGATCTGGTTCTCACACCATCTCTCACATTTCCAATGACTAGTTCTGGTGGATGGTCTCTCGGCCATCTCACATCGTCAAAGCAAATCGGTTGGGTTTAGCTGTCTAATCTGTGTTTTCTTGAACACTCTTTCATCATTCAATTGCAGATTTTCCAAATATGTCTTTGAGATTCAGCTATCTCATCTTCATCTTGGTTGATAACTCTTTCTTGACTTCAACATAGGGACTCTTCTCGCATAGTTGGGTGATTTAGCTTATCAGCTAACTCTTCAATATCTTCTCCATTTACATTAGGTTCATAAAAAACCACATGAATAGACTCTTTTGTGACCATAGTCCTCTTGTTCAATACTCTATAGGCTTTGCTTTCAGCTGAGTATCCCAAAAAGATACCTTCATCAGCTTTAGCGTCAAAAACCTTTAGATTGTCCTTGCCATTGTTGTGGATGAAGCATTTACATCCAAATATTCTAAAGTACTCAACATTTGACTTTCTCCCTGTCCAGATTTCATAGGGAGTCTTTGTCCGCTGTCTATTTATCATGCATCTATTTTGAGTATAACATGCAGTGTTGATGGCTTCAGCCCAAAATCTTTTAGCAGTCCAACTTGACCAACATGGTCCTTGCAGCTTCTTTGAGAGTTCTTCATTCTTTCAGCTCCCATTTTGCTATGGAGTTCTTCTTTTGATAACTCATGAGCAATACCATTTTTAACACGATCTTCGAGTTATTATCCCATTGACAAACTCAGTTCCTCTGTCAGATCTTATCTTTATGATGGTTTGGGTCTTTTCATTTTGAACTCTTTTCATCAGCTGAGGTAACTTCTGCAAGGTTTCCTTCTTTTTGCACATAAAGATTGTCCATGTATATCTTGAATAATCATCCACCACCACTAAGGTGTATTTTTTTCTACTTATGCTTTGTTTGGTTCAACAGGACCAAACAAGTCCATATGCAATGATGTAATATTCTTGTTAAAGAAGGACTAGGCTTCTCTTTGAATGATGATTTAATCTGCTTTCCCATCTGGCATGCATCACAAACACTTTCCTTCTTGTACACTGAGTTTGGCAATCCTTCCATAAGATGACTCCTTGCAAGCTTGTTGATTGTCTTGAAGTTCGATGACTCGACTTCTTGTGCACCACCCAACTTGATTCGATTTGTACTCTTTTGCTAACGACAAGTGCTTGGTGTGGCAATAGACCAGTCTACCACATACATGTTCTTTTGTCTGGATCCTTGCAACACTATTTCATTTGATTCAGTATCTTTAATTTGGCACACTCCCATATTAAATCAAACATTATAGCCCTTGTCACAGAGTTGGCTGATGCTTAACAGGTTGAAGTTGAGGCCTTCAACATATGCAACATCCGTGATTTCTAATCCATTTTCTTGATGGATCCAGTCGCCTCTTATTTCCCCTGAGCTTCATTTTCTCCAAATATGACTTTTGCGTCTCTAATCTCCTTGAATTTTGACAGATGATTTTCCTGTTTCTTTCTGTCATGTGTCCGGGAACACCACTATCCATGTACCAGGTTCCTTGGCACTCAGTTGTTCCTTGAACCTGCAATCAAGGAAATTAGTTTTTAGGTACCCATGCTTGTTTGGGTCCTGAGGGGTTAGAACTATAAGATGATCCAACCAACCTATAGCCAAATGACTTGACTCTAAGAGGTTACCATCTATTTATGCCATAATCATAACTCACTTTGGCAAATTGCAGGGGCTTTAGGTTCATACAACTGTCTCTTTTGTCTGTATGCCTGTGTGTGTGTTTTAGCAATTTCCTTCTTTGGGTAGTTGTGATATTTCTTAGTGTAGTGTCTGGGTGCAAATGTTTGCTGATGATAGCTCTTTTGCCTTTGGAATGACCTTTGCTGAGTTCTAGGTCTTTGCCATTTAGGCTTGTATTCCATAGGTCTTTCTTTGATATTTCATATTATTCCAATCAGCTTGGCTTGGGTAGTTTCTACCATTCCCATCATATGTGTTTCTTTGATAAAACTTTTGGGGTTTTTGGTAGCTCTGTTTATTCTTTACGTCTTCCTATTTGGAGTTTGCTTAGGAACTCTCTTTGATTTCTTCTCACCGTCCTCTCAAAGATACTCATCTCGTCGCTTTTCTTTTCCTTTATATCCAAGGCCGTTTGTTTGTGATTGTGCTTTGGAGTGAGTGTGGGTGCAACATTTGGTGTTTTGGATTTTGAGATGCTTCATTGCTTGAAGATCCTATTTCCAAAATCACTGCGGGAGCTTATGTGCACAAAGGAATTGAATCCTATGCATGTCTTATCTCCACACTCTTTTTGGCTCATAATAAGGTCATCCAATGATTTAGATGCCTTTGTAAATGATGCAATCACATTTTTGAGATCATTTTCCCTCTTTTCTATAGGAGCTATCTCTGCTATTAGTTTAGCATTCTCAGCCTTCAACTCTTTGTTCTCATCAGCTATGTGACTCAGAGTACTCAGTTCTTTAGTCAGCTGTGAGTTTTGGCTTTTGAGCTGGCTGTTTTCCTCATTTAATAGTGTGTGTGAGGATTTAATGTGCTCAAAGTCTTTCATCATTTTGCCTAATGAATCATAAAGATCAGTGGGTGATGAAGTGTGTGTGTCACAATCACTATCACTAGAGTCCGAGTGAGATGAGTTAGAGTGTACCTCATCTTCTTGGTCTGGTTGATCTTGTTCTTTAGCTATTAGGCAGATCATTGCTTCTTCTTCAGAATCACTTGAGTAGTCAGCTTCACTGCTTTCTGAGTCTGCTGCTTTTTTAGACTTAGCTGTCTCAGCAGTCTCAACAGCCAACATAGCCTTTTTCTTTTCCTGTCTTCTTTCTCTGAAGATTCTTCTTTCTTATTCATTCATGTATTTATTGACTCTTTTGGATATGGACCATCAATAGCAAAGTGTCTGGTTGTCTGCAGGTTCCAACACGGGTTCTCAACTCTTTGATCGCTCTTTTCATTCTTGGGTTATCGGCTCTACGATATTCAACCTTTGATGCTCAACTCTCTTGGGTGGCCTATCTCCCCTTGACTTGGAGAGGAGCTGAATGTCTCTGAAGGATTCACCTTTGTTTCTTTTATAGTTCTTGTTGAAGAACTTGTTGAATCTTTTAACCATCAGGCAATAACTTCTCCTGGTCTATGACTTGCTTGACTTGACTCTTTTTCCATCCGACTATAAGTGCGGTGTTTTGGGTACAAATTGTCTCCTCTTGATCTTTTCTTCTCGGCTCAAACTCATAGGCCTTGAGGTCCGAGAATAGCTCATGATTGGATGTTGTTGTGAGGTTCATTGAATGTCTCGAACCATGACCTTCATTTCCCATTCACCGGGAGGCTTAGAATCTTCATACACATTTCCTTCTCGTGTATATTCTTTCCCAAGAGTGATAGCTCATTTGTGATTTCGATGAATCTAGCATCCAATGATCCAAGGTTTCACACCGCTAAGCATTTTAAAATTTTCAAAATTTTTGTGTAACAACAACAATTTGTTTCTTTAATTTGCTCGGATCCTTCACAAATTAAAGTTAATTAATCCCATTTGTTTTGCGGTTTGGCAAGATTTGACTTTGTTGAACATTGCTTTGTCCAAGGTTTTGTAAAGTATGTCCTTAGCTACATTGTCCAAGTTGTATCTTTTTCTTCTCGTTTGTCCACTTAGTCCTTGGTTTCTCAACTAGGGCTGGTCTTGCCTCAAGATCAACATCTTCTCCTTGGCCGTTGCTTTGCTCTCCTTACTGCGTGTTCACTTTCAATATTTGCAGTGGCCCATCCTCTATCACTATCCACATTTCATCATGCAAAGCAGATAGATGAGCCTGCATGTGAATTTTCCAGTCATCAAATTCCTCAATAGTGAACATAGGAATGTGTGTCAAATTTGCTTCCATGATAATAACTTTGCTTAATAAAAATAACTTTTGAAAGAGCAG
The DNA here is from genome assembly GCA_016081115.2 of Rehmannia glutinosa. Classification (NCBI taxonomy): domain Eukaryota; kingdom Viridiplantae; phylum Streptophyta; class Magnoliopsida; order Lamiales; family Orobanchaceae; genus Rehmannia; species Rehmannia glutinosa. Next base: position 64,985,974 of record CM071931.1, on the reverse strand, counting down.
GTGTTAAAAATTTCTTTGAAAGATTGGAGATCTAGTTCAGTAACCAGTGCGGAAGGCTCAATGAACCAACCGCTCTGATACCACTTGTAGGTCCCAACGGGTGTAAGTAAGGTTTAGAAGGGGGTTGAATAAACCTTACCAACTTTTCTATTTTATTCCTTTTAAAATTATTACAGAGTTAATACACATAAGTCCTTGAGGGACAACTAAGTTAGTTAATCAGCAGAGTTAGCCACTCAACAGACTCGATAGACCTGTTGATAGAATAACTCACTTTGCTCATCTAAACCTTAACTTGGGCCGTGATAAGTTTTTCAAATGAAAGACTTAACACCCTTGAATTTGATTTAACTTTGTTTTAACACTTGATTTTAGCACTTTGTTAATTTATCAGTTGGATAGCAAATTATCAGTAGATATAAAATATGTGTGCAAGAATGTAAATATGCTGAAATGTGAAAGACACAAGTAAATTTTATAGAGGTTCGAAGATGGGGTAATTCTTCTACTCCTCTCTTCTCCAAGTACTCCTGGAGGAATCCACTAAGTAATGATCAGTTTACAAAGTGGTTATCAGTCTAGAGACAAGTCTTGACCACGCAGCTCCTTGGACTCAGTCTAGAGATGCCTTGGTCACACAAATTCTTCTCGTCCGACTCGGCTTCTTCACAGGCGTTTGCCTTGCTACTTGAACTCATTTCTCAAGCTTCTTGGATTTGATCACGAAGCCCTCCAATAACTTGAGATTGGTTCGACCTTGAACCTTTCTACAATCCTCCTTGGAAAGTAGACCACTTTTGATTCTTTAAAAGTTTCCTCTTCAACAGTTTGAACTTGTCTTTCCTTCAAAGCTTGGTGTTGGATCGATTTCCTTCGAGATTTAGGCTTGAGGATATTGCTTGAATAACTTGAGAATATTTTTTAGATTACAGTTTGAATATTGCTTGCTCGTTCGTGGTTCGAGTAACCTTTTCTCAAAGAAATTCCTCGGCCTTTTATAATGAACTTTCAAAAATCGCCGTTGAAGAGATAGGTGATTTTCAAAAGTCACTTGTGTTCGTTGGCTTGTCTTTTCTTGGTCTTGATCTTGAGATGTAGACCTTTCCTCGTATTAAATGAATGTCCAGCTTTTCGAGTTCGACACGAGTGCGGTGCTTCCCATTGGTTTATTCCTTTTGCACGCTTCGAAATGAGCACTTTAAGACATGGCGGCATGGAAGTATTACTTATTTAAGTAATATTCTTGACTTTTGTGCAACGATTCTTTTGATTAACTCCTCTTTGCAAATGCTTTTTCCCGGGTGACTTGAGTCCGCTCCAATGATTGAGAGACTCATCCGTCACTTCAAATTGTGACTTGGCTTCTTGGGTTGACTTAATCGACTCTTCACACACCGTGTCCCTTAGTCATTATTCGTCTTGATCGAGTCCTTGATCTTCTTTCTTGGCCATACTCACTTGTTCCTCAAATAGGATTCTTCACTTCACTTCTTGATTGACTTCTTGTATTCCCGGACATAGCCGACTTGACTCGGCTCATTCAAATATCTATTATTATTAATCTACCGTTTATGCGCCGCGCCCCGGTGAGGAATAGACTAACTTAGAAATTGAACCCATAGGATTGCATGAATTGGTTTTGAAACTTTAATTGGATTTAATATTGAAGAAACATGTTGAAATTATGTGCCTAAAGTTGCTTCTGTAGTTGTTGAAAATACTTGTGGGGTTCGCAAATTTATTTATTTTTATGTTATTTTTGATTTTTGCTAAACTTGATAATCGGTCGCTTCAATAAAATTAGAATGCGATGTTATTATAGCCTAAGTGTTTCACAAATCAATCCCTGAGGAATACGACCTTGCTTGCCATTATTTTATAAACTATACTGTACACTTGCAGTTGTATGATCCAAAATATTTTTGGCGAACAAGTTTTTGGCGTTGTTGCTGGGGATTGATGGATTATACTTAGATATAGTAATAAGTAGTTCAATCTTAATTGAATCATTATTATTTTTATTTTATTGTTTTTATTTTTTCAAAATTTTCAAAAATTATTTTTAATTTTTTATTTTATTTTTTTCGGTTTTAACATTGTTTTTGTTAAGTGCAGATAGTGCATGATCACGCGTTCCAGATCTACCCAGCCAATACCTATTGACTTGGAAATCGAGAAGACAGTGAAGCAACTAAGGAAAAGAGTTAAAGCAATAGTGGATGGGACTAATCCCAATGCAGTGAACAGCATGAACAATGAGGAGCGCCCACTTAGGGCAGACGTCTAGGACCGGATTGTGGAGAGGTCCGCGAGAGGGACAGTTAGAGACTACTTCCAGCCGGAGGTAAGTCAGACTTATGGGGGTGTGGCCCGTCTGCCGATCAATGTAAACAACTTTGAACTGAAAAAAACATTGATCCAGATGGTGTCAGAAAATTAGTTTGGGGGCAGAGCCGTTGAAGATCCAAACGCGCATCTAGCGCACTTTTTGGAAATTTTCAACATGGTCAAGATGAATGGTGTTTCTAAGGATATCATTTGATGCGACTTTTCACATTCTCTCTGCGCGATAAGGCTAAGAGATGGTTAAGCTCTCTAACACCACCAAAAACAAATTGGACAGAGCTGAGTCAGCGGTTTCTAGTCAAATACTTTCCCTCCAGTAAGACGCTGCAACTGAAATCCGAGATCGTCCAGTTTAGGCAATTAGATGTTGAGCCACTATATGAAGCATATGATAGATTCCGGGAATTGCTAAGGAAGTGCCCGTAACACGGATATCTTGACTACCAATAGGTCCAGTACTTCTACAATGGTTTAAGTGGCAACACGAGAACGATTATAGATGCTGCATCTGGGGGTGCTCTACTAGGGAAATATCCCAAGGAGGCGCTAGAATTATTAGAAGAGATGGCAAACAACAATTACTAATGGCCATCCGAGAGGTCTACTGTCCGACGAGTGGCAGACGTTTAGGATGAGAAAGTTGCCATGCTCACAAAACAAGTATCCATGCTGAATATGAAACTGGACACGATACAACAAGTGACTCCAAGAGATCCTGCTGTTGTTGAAGAAGAAGCGAACTTTGTGGGCCAAAAGGAACTTCAACAACAATTATAGAAATAATCAGACACCCAACTACTATCATCTGGGGTTGCGAAACCATGAAAATTTCCTTTATGTTAACAATAAAAATGTTTTGCAGCCACCTCTGAGATACAATGTTGGTAATCAAGGCAGAGCAGAGTCAAGTGAAAAGAAAGCGTCTGCTGAAGAGATGTTATCCTCATTTATTGAAGAGACCAGGGCAAGACTTAACAAGGATGATGTGAAGATAAACATGGTAGAAGAACATGTCACTCAGTTAAACACGAATGTAAACGCAAGATTGAAATCTCCGGAAACACAAGTAACCCAGATCGCAACTGTTGTGGGAGGCCAACATCAAAAGGGCAAATTCCCAAGCGATACTGAGTTGAATCCGAGAGAACTAATGCAATGCCATTCGTCTGATGGATGGAACTGAGGGTTCACAGATTTCAAACGACACGATTCAAATAAAGTGACTAGAAGTCCGAGGTCCGGTGAAGACGTAAAACTTATCGCTTATGGGAGGCAACCCATTGATTTCCTATTTTTCGTTCATTTTAATCGCTTTCAATTTTAATTTCAATTTTATTTCTCTTAACTTAATTTTTAGTTTTGTTTAGTTTTTGTGAGTTGTTGTATAGGAGGAGTCACGAGAAACTCCCGGTTATGAAAAAAAAGTACGGAAATAACCTCATACGGGCGTGTGAGACCACACAACCAGGCCGTGCGAGAGGACGAAGACGCCTAGCACCACACGGCCGTGTGGACGAAGAACGACAGACAGGAGGCGGGCAGACACGCCCAGGGCCACACTTCCTGCCCATGTGGCATCTCACGGCTGTGTGGCCCGTCCAACAAAAATGGGCAGATTCAATATAACCCCAATTTTTATCCCCAAAACTCATTTTTTCTCCCACTTTCTCCTACTCAAACCCTAACACACGAAAATTCTCTCCCTAAACTCTCAAACTCCTCTCCAAATCTCTCCAAATTCACCATAAATCTCAACCCAAAAACACAAATCCTTCATTTTCTCAAGAAACCCACTACCAAAAGCCTTCAAAATTTTAACTTCTCCAAGTTCTACACCAAGTTTGGGGGTTCTTCAAAACTTCAAATTCAAGATTTTTTTTCACCATAAAAGCTTGGATTTCATGGCTTCTAGGGGTGAAAGAGGAACAAGGAGAAATACAAGAAGAAGAAAAGAGCCAACTTCGGAGTCCGAACCCGAGCCACAACCAATATTTGATCCCGAGCAGCCCGAAGTTTCGAATGTCATCTTGCCAAATGACACACACCGGGCTAGATGGATGATACTCTACTTTCGTACATGGTTTAACAAAAGGTATCCCGATGAACCTACTCTTGCTAATTTAAGTTTATTGGAAGATTTTCGAGATATGTGTGGTCGAATTGATTGACATGAATTTTTGAATGGGCATTGGGCAACTTATTCGGTTATTACACTTGAAATTTTGAGTAGCTTTGAATTGGTGGTTCGAAAAAGAAACTTGATGGGATTAGGTTTCGATTGGGGAATGACCTAAGGGAGTTGAGTATTGATGATTTCAATGAAATTTATAAGACTCCGGCTTATAAGGTTGAGGAGCACGGGGAGTTTGACAAGGACAGGTTTTGGAGAGAAATAACTGGGAAACCAATCTACACGCTGGGGTACCTCAAAGACGTCTAGTATTCGAAACCCAGTATTCAGCTATGTCTAGAGAGCCTTAGCAGAAATGATTTTTGCAAGGGAGGGGAGTAAAGGGGCATTGAGGGTAGATGAATTATTTATCATATGGTGTTTGGCGTCAGGGACTGAAATTGTGCCCAACATCGGGACTATGATAGCCCAACAATTTGATAGGATAAGAAAATCTGAGTGGGGCAAAATTTACACTGAGGGGATGATTACCCCTATTGTTGAATACTTCAATATTAACTTGGAAGGGTATGAGGAGGCCGCAAGGCCTAAATTGATTTATCTGACCGTTCTAACTGATATGAAGATGATAAAATTCGATGGGCGTGATTACTGGCTCAACCAGGCAGATAGAACAAAGGTTAAGCTTTCTAACCCTAAAGCAACATCCATAAGAAATAAGGGTAATTGGCTGCTTAGAGGTGAACAGGGGGCTACTGCTCAAGAAGAACAAGATGAGCCGATGAGGGAGATGCCAGAATCCTCTAGACAAGGGGGTAAGTGGCCATTTACTATGAGTGAGAGGCTCGAAAGGGTGGAACCTGACATGGGCAGATTGATAGATGATATGTATCAGTTGACAGCTACAGCTGGTGAGTACCACCAGGAGTACTTACAGTGATTCGATGCCATCACCCAGTAGCAGCAACATATGTACGAGATGATGCCTCGTATGGACCAGTGGCATATCTTACAAGGCCATTACCCTCCACCTCCACCACCACAGTGATCATGTAAGTACTTATTACGCATTCCTCTTTTCTTTTGATAATTTCCTAATATTTTTGGGACAAAGCATATTTTAAGTTTGGGGGGTTGTCAAGAATACGTAATTTAATACTTTCTTGCATTTTGCATTGCATTTAGGATTGCATGTAGAACATTTTGCATTACATTTTTTTTAATTTTTTGATTTTTATTTATTTTATTTTTAGCAACGCTTATCACTTTAGCACGTTTAATTGCTTTTGTGTGTGATTTTTAATCAAGGTTTTCGAAAATACCCAACTTCCGTATGATTTTACTATGAGCATTTTATAGAATGAGATAACATACTTCTGGTAATAATGTGATGAATTGTTGGGAAGATATCATTTATTTGCTTAGCATTAGTGGAGAAAATTGGGTATTTGAGAATGTTGCGAAAAATAAGTCTGTGAGCTTTTGTGCCTTAAACTGCTTTATATTATGCAGACTTATTTTTTTTTCTTGAGTGTGTAATTCATGATTAGTAGAACTCTAGAACTTGCTCTGTTATCTTCATTGAAGCCATGTGTGTGTGCAATTTTTGAAAATGATTTAAGGCCATATTTATTTTAGCCTACTTGGCCTAAAAAACATACCTATGAACTCATGATTCCCTAGTTTACCAATTTTGGGCCAAAACTTTTATTGTTACCGACATTGAGCTTTAAAAAAATATTGAAAACATGATTTTATCCCTAAAATTTCTTGAGCTTATAGAAAATTAACAAGTTTGAGGGAGATGTGATGAAAAATTTATGAAAAAAAGAGAGGAAGTTGGCAAAAGAAATAAGGATGAGCAATATCTAGGTGAATGAAAAAAAAGTATAAAGCTCGAAAAAGAAAAAATATATTTGGAAAAAAAATATATAGAGAAAATCGAGCAAAGTAGAAAAATTTATAAAAATTATGAACAAATGAGAAATTGGAGGCTAAAGAAAAAGAAAAAAGAGGCAAAAAGGCCAAAAGAATGAAAAAGGAGAAATAAGGGCAGAACAAAGTTGAAAAAGAAAATGAGTATCATATGAAATTGGGTTGGTGAATTGCAAGTTTGTATGCTTTAATTCTATTTGCTCAAGCCAAGTCACTTAATCCAAATTTCATTATCATTACCAAACAACCTAGATTACAACCAAATAAAAAACTCCTTTTTGATTCTTAGATTGTGCACACAAAAGTGGTCGAGATGTTAGACGATGAAAGCCTATGGTAGTTCTACTTTCAATGAATTGAATTTGAGCGTAAACACTATCCATACACTTTTGAGAGTCGAGTGATACACAATCTACTTGTGAGTCGCGATGTCGAGTACCCAAGAGAGTATTGATTATGCCGAGCTTATGAATGATGACTTTTGGATTTTGAATTATATGGTCTTCTTAAGTATGGAGTCAAATGAGATTTAATGTTCATAGTATTCTTGTGTGCTTTTTTACCCCTTAATATTATTTTTCTTAATTTGCTCGAGGACGAGCAATGCTTTAAGTTTGGGGGATTTTGATGCGTCTAAAATATACGTGCATTTTGGGGCTTAAAATGATATATATTTGATACATTTGCACGCATATTCAATGTGTTTTTACTTGGTTTCCTTAGAAGGGCATGATATTGCGTATTCTTGTAACCTTTTACAGGAAATAGAGCCTAAAACGAAGAAATATCAGTTAGAAGGCCCAGATAGGACTGACGCATGCAAAGAAAAGATCAAAACAATGAAGAAAATGGAAAAGAATGTGTCACACGGCCAGACCATGTGGTGTCACACGGCCGTGTAAAAATACCAGTGTGAAAGTGACACAATCGTGTGTAAAAGGACGAAAACATGAGACGGAACCAAGACGCACGGCCGAACCATATGGACCCACATGGGCATGTGGTATTGGTCATCACAAAAACCCACATGGCCGTGTGATGTCACATGGCCAGGCCGTGTAGGACTCTGAAATGCATTTTTCCAGAGTTCTTTTCCTATTCCAACACTACAAGTTATCTCTTCCAACATCTATAAAGGGGACCCAAGGCTTGCACGAAAAATCATCACTTCATACCACAGAAAACACATCAAATTACGCAGGAACACAAGATCGAAGGTCTTCTGAGAGAGGAGGGCTAGGTCGTGAAGAACACCACAAGGCCTTTCGCATCTACGGGAGCACAAGAGCTTTGAAGGCTTGGAAGGATAATCCATCCTGACAAGAAGGGGTTTTCTTTCTATATCTAGATCTCTTGTCTGTGCTTCAACGTTGTCATAATGTTGATTTCGAATTTTTCTATGAATTTGTTATCAATGTTTGGCTAATTTTTCGGATCTTCGGTGCATAATCGAAACTGTGGATTCATGTTAAATTTTGATTAATTACTTTCTTAATTGATTCATGCTTTCTATTTTATGAATTCAAGTACTTATTCTTAATTGCTTTTTATATTATCCATAATTAGCATGTCATATTTATTGGTGCAAAATTCGGAAGAGGAGTTCTAACAAAGACGGAAACCGAATTCAGACATAAACGGGTGTATCGAGTCGGGAGACCTATACCTGTTTGTGGGGAGTCATTCGATTTATAGATCTTTTGTGAGTTAATAATAGTTGTATAAAGTCGGGAGACCTACAATTGTTATTAATCTACTGTTTATGCGTCGCGCCACCCGGGAGGGGGAATAGACTAACTTAAGAATTAAACCCATAGAATTGCATGAATTGGTTTTGAAACTTTAATTGAATTTAATATTGAAGGAACATGTTGAGATTATGTGTCTAAGGTTGCTCCTGTAGTTGTTGAAAATACTTGTGGGGTTCGCAAATTTATTTATTTTTATGTTATTCTTTATTTTTGCTAAACTTGATATTCAGTCGTTTTAATAAAATTGGAATGCGATTTTATTATAGCCTAAGTGTTTCACAAATCAATCCCTGAGGAATACGACCTTGCTTTCCATTATTCTATAAACTACATTGTATACTTGCAGTTGTATGATAAGGATAGGTTTTGGAGGGAGATAATGGGTAAATGGATTTATATGTCGGGTACTTCGAAGGCATCTAGCATTCGGAACCCCGTATTTCGCTATGTACAAAGAACTTTAGCGAAAACGGTGTTTGCGAGAGAGGATAGCAAAGGGGCCTTAAGAATAGACGAGTTGTTCATTATTTGGTGCATGGCATCGGGGACGGAAGTTGTGCCAAATGCCAGGGCTATGATAGCCCGACAATTTGATAGAGTGAGAAAACAAGAAATGGGAGGAATTTGTATTGGTGGGCTTATTACTCCTATAGCCGAGCACTTTGGGGTATAATTCTGGCTATAATTGTTGTTATATTTGCATGTATTTTGGGGTATAATTCTGGCTATAATTGTTGTTAAACATGCAATAACTCATGTGAAATAGGTCATATTCTCCTTTTGTGGAAAAGATATTACGCTTTGCTCGTTTTGTAGGAATTTAATGATATTTCGTAGCAAATCGAAGCATTGAAATAAGAAAACATCAAGAATCAAGTGTATAGATGAAGTTTAGAACTAAATCGATAAGAAGTCAGACGAACTGGACAAGAAATGGCCATGTACGGAGCACAATTGTGTCTTCGTAGGGACGCACGGGCAGGGCGTGCATCCAGCACACGACCCGTTCGTCATTCCCCAGATTGGACAAGTCCTATGGCAGGATGCACAACCAGTGCATCAATTGAAGATTTCCGCATTTTCTACGGCCTGACGCACGACCAGGTCGTGCGTAAAGTGCACCGCCGTCTTGTCTGTATTTGAATGTCACAAACGACAAAGACTTTGCCCTAGACATTTGAAAAGGTATAAAAGGACTTTTTGGGGGCGCACACTAGTGGATATTCTGACATTTTTGGACATAGAACACAAGACAAAGCTCTACTCTTTCAAAGAGGAATCAAGAGGAGAATCGGGTCGCATACGAGCTTGAGGATTGAAGATAGATCGAGAGATTATCGACTTTCCTAAGTTTTTCTTACTTTGTATCTTTATCTTTCATTAGAGCTTAATATTACATTGAACAATTTGTCTATGAGTTGTTTGAACATCATGTGTAGCTAATCTTCTTGTGATTTCCGGGTTTTGGAAGTAGATTAATTGACTCTTGTTGAATATTTTAATCTTAGTTGAAGTTATAATTTTGAAGCCTATTTGAGTACTTTGTTCTTATTCTTGTTTTATCATTTGGCCAATGATTTAGCATGTTTGATGTATTGATTCATAATTCGAGAGATGGGCTTCAATACTAGATCTTGAGTACTTGACATGAATATTTGCATAATCGAGAGGTTTGTAGATATTTGAGAGGATATTTGATCTTTGGTGCATTTGGGAGTTGTATATCTATTGTTGAGTACAGATGCTAGCATAAATATTTCAATCTACATTTTATATACATCTCGAGAGGGAGGATAAAATACCGTTGTGATCGTCTTATAGGAATATTAATAATAACTTTGGATTTGATTAAATCAGACAACAAGAGAGATATTAATCGAAACCATAACCCGGGAATCCATTTTATTCTCTTGATAATTCCATTATTATTTTTTGCCTTGTGTTTTTGTAGTCTATCTTGTCTTTGATTCCACAACAACCATCAAATTATGATCGTCTAAATAAAAATAAGACTATTTTGGTCCAATATTTAGCACACTAATTTATTAGTCTCCGTGGATACGACCTTGCTAACCTATTTTATAATCTACACCGTACACTTGCGGTGAAGCTAAATTTAGTAGAACAAGTTTTTGGCACCGTTGCCGAGAACTAATACAATTTTTGGTGCTAATATTGCGATAAATAGAATTATTTTTAATTTAGACATTTTTTATTTCTTTTTATTTTACTTAGTTTTACTCTTTCATTATTTAATTTGTTTCTTTTAGTTTAGTCCAGGTAGTGCATGAACACCCGCTCTAGGCGAGAAGAATTAATACCGCTCATACCGGAAGTTGAGGCTTTCACGAGGAGAATAAGTGCTACTACCAGACGGGCAGAAAAACTACAACATTGGATTATGGGGGATCTAGAAGGCAATAATGGGGATAACAATGGGATTAACATGATCAATAATGAGTTACCAATACCGGCTCAGCAACAAGCAATCCGTGATTATTTTCGTCCACAAACGAATTGTAATTGCGGTGGTATTGCTCATGTTCCTATAAATGCCAACAATTTCGAGTTAAAGCCGACATTGATTTCCATGCTTCAACAGAACCAGTTTGGGGGACTTTGTAACCGAGGACCCAAATTCTCATCTTGCGCACTTTATACAGATCTGCAACACAATCAAGATGAACGGAGTTTCAGATGATGCTATAAGAGGGATAAGACGAGGAATTTGCTAGGAACCTTAACTCAAGGGAGTGTGAGAACATGGGATGAATTGAGCCAAAAGTTTTTATTCAAATTCTTTCTACCGAGTAAAACTTTGCATCTCAAGAGCGAGATTACACAGTTCCGACTGTTCGACTCCGAGCCATTGTACGAAGCTTGGGAAATTTTCTGGGATTTACTTAAAAGATATCCTCAACATGGGTTTCCGGAAGATCAACAATTGTGCTTCTTTTATAATGGTTTGATGGGGCAGACAAGGGCCTTTGTTGATACCGCCGCGGGAGGAGCCCTATTAGCATGCTTTCATCAAGATGCCTTTAATCTTCTTGAGGAGATGGCCATGAATAGCTACCAATGGCCATCCGAGCGGACAAATGTACAATGGGTAGCCGAAGTTTCGGATTCAGACCCAATCAAAGCATTAACGACTCAAATGGCGGTATTGACAAATCACTTGAGTGTTCTTACAAAGGGGGTCGAAGCAAGTACGAGTAGGGGGGAGTTCCTCTATATCCCATGGATGAGGTAAATAATGTAAATAACCAGAATTTTAACAATTTTTAGAGCATCTCAACTCCAACACACTACCATCCGGTCTTGAGGAACCATGAGAATTTCTCATATGCAAACACAAAGAACATGATGCTACCACCACCGGGATTCAATGCGTCGAATGGTGTCACTAATGCGGAAGGTGAACCATCTTTGGAAGATGCCCTCACCTCATTTATGAGTTAAACGAGTTGGTTCATGAGTGAAATGAGGAACCGCTTTACACGGGACGAAGCGAAGATAGACAAGATAGAGTTACAAGTGACACAGTTGGCCAATACGATGAGCACACAAATGAAAAATATTGAGACTCAAATTGACCAATTAAATACTATTGTTGGTGGACAACATCAAAAGGGTCAATTCCGAGTAACACTGAGGTTAATCCGAAAGAGCAGTGCAAATCCATTCATCTAAGGAGTGGTATAGAGTACGAGGGACCGAAAAATATGGAAAAATAGGAAAGTTCGGAATCACGCATGACCCGTGCGTCAGCGCACGGCCAGGTCGTGCGTGATGCCGAAGGTGGGCATGAACAGGGCATTGAACGCACGACCATGCGTCGAGCACGAGCAGGTCGTCGCGAGTACCAAAAGTGGAACATTTGATTCTGGCGATGCTGAATTTATGGCCAATAGCAATGTTGCGGTCGATGAAGGAACCAAGGGACATAAAGATGGACAAAAAGGGTGTGAGAAGCTTAAATCTTCTTCTAATTCTAATGTGTCTAAACTTCATATTCCCCTTTCTTTCCCTCAACGATTTCAAAAGAAAAAGCTTGATGATCAATTTTCAAAATTCCTCGATATATTTAAGAAATTGCACACATTCCTTTTGCAGATGCATTAGAACAAATGCCCAATTATGCGAAATTTCTAAAGGATGTGATGTCAAAGAAGAGGAAGATGAGAAGCTTTGAACAATGAATTTGGCGGAAGCATGTAGTGCGATAATTCAGAGAAAACTACCACAGAAACTAAAAGATCCGGGGAGTTTCACTATCCCTTGTGCAATTGGTGGTAATTTCTTTAATAAAGCATTGTGTAATCTAGGAGCAAGTATTAACTTGATGCCCTTGCCCATTTTCAGGAAACTTGGACTAGGAGAAGTGAAGCCAACCACAATCACTTTACAGCTTGCAGATCGATCACTCACGTATCCTACGGGGATCACCAAAGTGGTGCTGGTGAAAGTTCACAAATTCATATTCCCTGTGGATTTCTTAGTTCTGGACATGAAAGAAGATCGTGACGTCCCTCTGATACTTGGACGTCCATTCCTTGACACCAGGAAGGCCTTGATAGACGTGCAGAAGGGAGAGCTCACATTACGGGTTAATGATGAACATGTTTTATTTTCTATCTATAAGGCCATGCAATTTCATAATAATGTGGAGAACTGTAATTTCTTAGACATAGTTGGTTCATGCATTGAGGATTATGTAGATCATACATTGTCGAAGGACGATTTAGAGTTTGGATTGACTCATTCATGTTTGACGTCAAATGTAATACTTGATTTCGATAATCAAGACTTTGTACAACTATGTTTGTGCTTTAGATAATATGCAGGAACTACCGAAGAGCGCGAGAGGCAAAAACACGAAGATGGACTTAAGGGACTCCAGTTTGCAACCACACACGGCCCGTGCGTCCACGCACGAGCAGCCCGTGCATGGTGCCGAAGGAAATATTAAACACATGGGAGCACGCACGACCCGTGCGTTTGAGCACGACCAGGTCGTGCGTGAGGCCGAAGAGACCCAGGTACGGGACCAATCACGCACGTACCGTGCGTCAGAGCACGGGCAGCCCGTGCGTGACACTGAGACAACCCATTCAACTCCAGAACTCAAGCCATTACCTGAGCTCCTCAAATACGCATTCCTTGGGGTAAATAACATGAATCCGGTAATCGTATCATCCCTTTTAACTTCAACTTTGCTTGATAAATTGCTTAGGGTGTTGAGAAAACATAAGTCTGCACTAAGATGGTCAATAACTGATTTAAAAGGCATAAGTCCATCGATTGTCATGCATAAAATTCGGATGGAAGATGTGTATAAACCTTCAGTGCAAAATCAGAGGCGATTGAACCCTATTATGCAAGAAGTTGTTAGGAAAGAAGTTCTGAAATGGTTAGATGAAGGGATCATATATGCTATATCTGACAGTTCTTGGGTAAGTCCGGTATAAGTGGTACCAAAGAAAGGGGGGTGGCAGTAGTGAAAAATGAGAATGATGAATTGATTGCTACTTTGGATTTTTACTGGGTGGCGTATTCGTATTGATTATAGAAAACTTAATGATGCCACTCGTAAAGATCATTTTCCCCTCTCCTTTGTTGATATGATGTTAGATCATTTGGTGTGGTTTGATTATTATTGTTTTCTAGATGGTTACTCCGTGTACAATCAAATCATGATTGCAGCGGAAGACCAGGAGAAAATGACATTTACATGTCCCTATGGTACGTTTGCATTCTGCAGAATGCCATTCGGACTATGTAACGCACCCGCGACTTTTCAGCGTTGTATGATGGCTATTTTTCATGATCTTATTGAGAAAATTATGGAGGTATTCATGGATGATATTTCTGTTTTTGGAGATTCTTTTGATCATTGCCTTCACAATCTTTCTCTAGTTTTACAGAGATGCGAAGAAACTAATCTTGTTCTGAATTGGGAGAGTGCCATTTTATGGTATGTGATGACATTGTACTTGGCCACAGAGTTTCTTTTGTAGGTTTAGAAGTGGATAGAGCAAAGATTGTGGCAATTGAGAAACTCCCACCTCCAACAAATGAAAAAGCGATCAGAAGCTTCTTAGGGCACGCGGATTCTACAGAAGGTCCATTCATGACTTTTCTAAAATCACTAAACCTTTGAGTCAATTACTAGAAAAAGAAACTGCTTTCAATTTTTCCGATGATTGTTTGCAGGCATTCAAGGTTTTAAAGAAGGCGTTGGTGACCGCACCATTTCTAGTAGCACCGGATTGGAATCAGCCCTTTGAACTGATGTGTGATGCCAGTGACTTCGCAGTAGGGGCTATTCATGGTCAGAAAAAGGATAAATTGTTCAGGGCCATCTATTATGCAAGCAAAACATTAGACAGTGCTCAGCAGAATTACACTACCACTGAGAAAGAGATGTTGGAAATTGTGTTCGCTTTCGACAAATTCCGATCTTACTTGATTAGAACAAAGACGGTAGTCCATACTGACCATGCGACTATCAAATATCTCTTTGACAAGAAAGATGCAAAACCGAGACTGATGGATTCTTTTACTATAAGAGTTTGATATGGAAATCAGAGATAGAAAGGGATGCGAAAATGTGGTTGCAGACCACTTATCTAGACTTGAGTATAAAAAAGATGAGCAAGAAGGTACAAATTCGATCAAGGAAGAGTTCCCAGATGAGCAACTTTTACTAGCACAGGCGAAGTTCCCATGGTACACGGATTTTGTTAATTATTTGGTAGCGGGAGTCTTGCCTCCAGATTTATCCTCACATCAGAAAAAGAAGTTTCTCCATGATGTCAAATTCTATATGTGGGACGACCCCTTGCTCTTTAAGAGGTGCGCAGACATGATCATCAGACGATGTGTACCTCAAGAAGAGTGGGAGGGAGTTCTACAATAGTGTCATTCATCACCTTCACGGGGACACTTTGGTCCAACACGTACTGCAGCAAAGATAATTACAGAGTGGGTTGTACTGGCCCACTTTGCATAATATTTGCTATTTGTATGTTCGGCAGTGTGATAGGTGCCAGCGAATGGGGAACATTTCTAGACGACATGAATTGCCTATGACCAATGTGATAGAAGTTGAACTTTTTGATGTGTGGGGGATTGATTTCATGGGTCCATTTCCATCAACTTTGGGCTATCATTATATTTTACTTGCAGTGGAGTATGTGTCTCGTTGGGTAGAAGCAATTCCTTCACCGACAAATTATGCACAAGCACTGATGCGGTTTCTAAAGAAAAATATATTCACTCGATTTGGAACCCCAAGAGCTTTAATTAGTGATGGGGGGGGTCACATTTTGTGAATAAATTGATGAGCAATTTACTGGCTAAGTATGGGGTTAGACAGAAAGTGGCATTGGCATACCATCCACAAGCAAATGGGCAAGCTGAAGTAGCCAATCGTGAGATCAAACAAATCCTCGAAAAAATGGTAAGCATAAATCGTAAGGATTGGGCTATGAAGTTAGACGATGCTCTATGAGCGTACATGACAGCTTATAAGACACCTTTGGGCACATCCCCTATCATTTAGTATTCGGAAATCATGTCACTTGCTGGTGGAGTTAGAGCATAAGTCATTTTGGGCCGTAAAGAAATTGAATTTTGACTTCAAAACGGCAGGGAAAGAGAGGCTGCTTCATTTGAATGAGATGGAAGAATTTCGTGATGAAGCTTACGAAAACTCCCGAATCTACAAGGAGCGCATAAAACTATGGCACAACAAAATGATAAAGAAAAGAGAGTTTTTACCAGGTGACCAAGTTCTCTTATACAATTCATGTCTTAAACTTTTTCCCGAGAAACTCGAATCTAGGTGGTCGGGGCTGTTTGTAATAAAAAAGGTGTTGAATCCCCCAGGAGTAGTAGAATTGTTAACCCAGGATGGTGAGACGTTCTTTGTGAATAGTCAGAGGATTAAGCACTACTTCCATAGAGGTAACAAAGAGGAGATGACATCCCTCACCTTGCGGGATCCGTGATCGAGCATTACACAGGCGTCAAGCTATAGACGTTAATTTAGCGCTTGTTGGGAGGCAACCCAATGGTTTGTGGTGTAATTTTTTGTTTTTGTTTTTTTTTCTTCTATTTTTAGATAGGATTTCCCAATTTTTATTTAAAAGAAAAAAAGAGAGAGAGAAATTTTTTGAAAATACCTGATTTTGCTTCACAGCCATGCACGGCCCGTGCGTGCCTGTGAAACTTGGAGTTTGGCTACGGCATGACGCACGGGCAGGTCGTGCGCAAGGCGCATGGCCCGTGCGTCTGCTTGCTGAGCGATAAAATCAATCGACCAGGGCTCTATTTTTCCACAGCAACATCACAATCTCTCTCGCCTTTACCTCATAAAATCGCCCACTCCTTTATAATTGCTCAAAACTTCAAATTTTCATCAAAATTCTCTCATAAAATACATTACTCCCTTCATATTAAGCTTTAAACTTGCATCAATTTTGGAATTGGAGGAAGTTTTGGTTGAAGGAGCACCTAGGGTTCAGTGTTCACCCCTTTTACAAAATTTTGAGAATTCCGGTAAGAACTTCCTGTTTTCATTTGAATTTCTTATAGAATATGTATTAGGGATTATATATGGTGTATGCTATGATCAATTTGTCATGTTTTACTTGAATTTTTCTATAAGCCATATTATCGAACACCTTGTGGACTTCTTGAATTGAGGCATTTTTGGTTGATCTGATGATGAATCTTGCACGAGCTTGAATGTTTAGGGTGTTAGGACAATGATTATCTGCAATTGCATTGATATTTGATAATATGGAGCTCAATTGTTGATTCAATTGGTAGAGAAGAGTCATTATGCCCTATTTGAATTGTTTGCATTGAATTCATCATATTTGTAATTGTACTTGGTTTATTCATAATCTCATAAATGATTTGGCTAGGTACAAATTCAAACGAATGGCCGAAAGAAGAAGCCTTCAAAGTAGGAGGAGACGCCCTAGTGGGGCCGCACCATAAGAGGTAAAACTGGATAGCCCCGCGACTTATGGGGTTGTACTTACGGAAGACAATGATATAGGGAGGTGGAATAAGCTAATCACCCGACCCATGGCAGCTACTCGTTACGCCGATGACAAATGTACCCGGCTTCTTGGGATACACAATGATGTTTGGCGATTGTTTGAAAGAGTTGGGTGGACCACTTTCATGAGGGGAAGGTGGCTAACATATAAGAAAATCACGCTCGAGTTCCTTAGCACCGTAGAAGTATTTAATGAAGGAGGAGCATCCGAGCCCGTTGAGATACATTTTCAGTTGGGTAACGTGCGTAAAAGACTATCTATTGCCCAACTCAATGCCATCTTCAGGGTGCCTACTGATGCCCCATTCCGACCCGCGGAGCTCTATAGCCAGTATGACTTCTGGCGATTATTAGTACAGACACCGAAAACAGGCCCTATGCTCTACGAGGCACACATTTTTAAATCATCATGGGTCCAGAATCCTATTTTCCGGTACATTCAGCAGGTCACGTCTCACTCTATCTATGCCCGAGAAAATAATGGGGGCATGCAAGTTCGGGAACTTTATCTACTGTGGTGTATGATAACCCGCCACCCCTATAACACAATGGACTATTTCGCAGAACAAATTGAACATGTGGCCAAGCAGGGTAGTGACACGATTATGATTGGTGGTATGATCACTCCCATAGCCCGACACTTTAATGTTGATATTAGAGGCTTGGAGCCGATTGAGGGAAGCAGGAGGGTCAACATGGCGGCTCTGCGCCAAATGAAAATAATTAAGGAAGATGAAGGCATGTACCTCTTCCAACAAAAGGCCGGGAACGCCTTCCCACTGCCTAATACGCCACTCACGACCGTGGATAACATCAATGATCGTGCTAATTTTCTGCTCAACTCAGAAGCTCATAACAGAGTTGTGGAGGCTCAAATAGCAAGGAAAAGGCGAAGGGTCGAAGGTTTCCTTGACGAGGACGATGTGGTGGTTGAGGAGGCGGAGTTTGATAGGCAAGAAAGGGGATTTGAGCAAGACATTCCTCAAATACAGACTGATATCCCCAGACCCTCTCATGGTGGAGAACTACAAGGAGGGCATAATTTTAACGACCGATTATTTGCCCTTGAGGAAAGTATGCGGCTGCACAGGGATGAATTCCGTACTTTCTGGATAGAACAGGAACAGAGGAGCCTAGAGATGATGCAGATGATACACCAGTGGCACATCTCCCATGGCCACTTTCCGCCGCCTCCTCCTCAGTGAATCAGGTACATCCACACTTTTCACTATTGAAATTCTATCTTTTCTTGCATGCGATATAATTCCACTCAAGTTTGGGGGAGAGATAGTTATTTTGATATGAAATGTGTGGATAGATAAAAAAAAAAGCAAAAAAATTGCATTTTTTGTGTGTTTTCATATAGTTGCATATAGAGCACTTTAGGATGCATTTGCATTAGTAGCACGTTTACAATTTTTGCACGTTTATTGCTTTTATAGTTTTTATGGAGTGAGTTGATCTCTTGTTTGCGACTCGTGCTATATTTTGAAAAATTTATATTGTTTGGATTAGATGTTGAGTATGAATTGATTGAGCAATGAATAGAGGATATAGAGCATATGGATGTTGAGAACATGGATTTGATGCTTTGAATTATGAATGTACAAGCCTGTGAGCTTTTGAGCCTTTACTGCTTTCATATTATGCAGTCTTGTTTGTGATTTGAGTGTATCATTCATGTTGTTTAGAATTCTAGAACTTGCTCTGGTATTTGTATCAAGCCCACATGTTGTATGCTATTAGTGAAAATGATTAAAAGCCATTTTTGTTAAGCCTTTCTGCTTACCTAATGATGATATTTAAACTCCTAGTTAGCCAATTTGAGCCTTTTGCTTAATTTGTTTTGATAACCACGATTCAAGCTTTAACTTGATATATCTATTACCCTATACTTGAGCTTACATCATTAAGTAAAGGGATTGAATGAGGTTGAATGGGTTGGAATTGAAAAGTGGGATAGTTGTGCAAATATTGGTTGATGGGAATAAGAGGTAGAAAAGGAGGAGAAATGAAGAAAACTCATAAAAGAGTTGAAAAAATGACTTTATGAATGAGTTTTATACAAATGAACTTGGGGGCTAAAGGGTTGTAATTTGAGAGGCTTCTCAAAATAAAGAATAGGGGATGGAGATAAGGAAAGTTTATAAAATTAAGGGATGATTTGTGTAGCATATTGGGTTTTAATGAAGATTGATATGCTTACCGGTCTATACGCTCGAGTTCGAGTCACTGTACCTATATTTCTCCACCCTAACCAAAGAGTCGTCATGACAACCAAATAAGAAAGTCATTTTTGATTCACAATGTACATACATTCTAGTGGCGGAGATATGAGACGATTTGCAAGCATATGGTAATTCTGCAATATTGAATTGACTTGAGCGTAAACACATGCAATATTCATTCGAGATGAGAGTATACACTTAATCTATGAGAATTGTGATTCAAATCCTTTGCCATGGATTGATTGACATGTGTTCTATATTAGATGTTCGAAGCTTGATAAATTCATTGCTTGATACCTATGATGAGCAATATGAGTTTTATGTTGTTGTTCTTGCCTATTTGCTTTTCATTCTTCCCCATCTTCTTCTTCAATGAATTCCGGTCTTTGGAACTGTTCCCTTGATCGACTCAGCTTCCATTTCCTCCATTCTCGCAGACGATTTTGGATGTCCGGATATGGTGGGGATAGGATCATCACATCATCATCCTTGTCATCTTCTCCCCGCTGTCCCTCGTGCTCGGGAATTGAGGGTAGCAAACTTTGGTGCTCCACACCCTCGATGCGTCATTGCGGGAGGGGATACAACCTGTCAATAGGAGAGTTTGCTTTCTCACCCTTTTGTGTCTCAAATTGTTCTATCGACAATTTGTGTCTTCAATGTGCCTCTGGCGATTGGCTTGGCAGACTTATTCATTTCATCAATGATTTACGAGACTCTACTTCTTCAAATAGCGGTCTCGGTATTTGTTTCAAAATGAGTGGTGACTAAGCCGGTTTCTCAAGCTCGGGCACGCTTGATGATTCTTCTTCTTTTAGTCCTTACTAGAGGGATTTACGCTCGGATATGGTTTCTTCGAGTCCTAGCGGCGGGGGGGCCTTTGTCGTCTTCTTCTTCGAGGAGTGGCCGTCTTGGCTTATCAGTTCTCCTTTTCTTGACAACCGGAGAAGGTATTTGAGGTTTCTTCTCCGCTACGGCTGCGGGGGCAGAGACATGGCTGCGAGGGCGGTGACTCGCTAGCCGCAGGGGCGGGGCATCTTTTTTTCTTCTTCTTTCTTTGCAGGGGCAACAAGATGTTCTTAGCAAAAAGAGGCAGCTTTCTTTTGGGGAGAGGAGGAGACAACTGTTTCTTCAGGACCAGCTGATTTCCCCTCACTCGTATCAGCTCTCTTTGCATATGCTCTCTTCTGTGCTCCGAAAAGGTTAGATCGGAACATCTTCTTTTTTACATGGAATGCCTTTCCATGTCGAAGAGGAACTCCTTTTACTTCCATCATCCGGCCAATTACCAGGCCGTACCCCAGGGAATCTCCAAACGTACCATCCTCCTTGAGGGATTTATTCCCAATATTCTGGCAGAGTCTGCTGTATACAAACTCAGCCCAGTTTACCTTCTTTTCTTCAATGATCGCAGCCATTACGATCAGCTTAGCTTTAGACAACTGGTCAAAGCTTCCAAATTTGATGTCTATGCATTTGGCAACAATGTCCAGCAATTTGTGGTAGTCTTCTTTCAACAGCTTCTTGTTAGCTGTGTAGACCACCTTCGCAGCACAGTCGGACTTGACTACTTCCTTCCAAGCAGCAGCCAAGTTAACATCAGCTTCAAAAATCTCCGGCACTCTTTCCGCAAGAACAAAATGATGTTACGCGGATCCTTGGCGAATGGTGAAAGCTTTTCCGTGAACAGAGGACTTGATGCCCTCATCGTGAACTTGGCGTTCACGTGAACGTCATGCGACCTCTTCTACGTAGGTCATTGGAAACTCCATCGTCAAAAACGATTTCAAATTTTTACTTTTCCAACTTCTCGTGCTATCTTCTTCAAAGGGTGTTGTCGGACCCTGTTTGATCATCTTGTCGAAATCCACAAAGAGACCCGGTGTGGATTTGCTTTCCCAACTTGACGAAATCATGAGTAGATGCCATTTCTCGATGTTTTACCGAACGAAACTTTGAAAATGAACTTAGGGATTTGTTAGGGTTTTGAGAGAAAATTTCTTCTTTGCCTTTGAGAGAGATGAACAGTTTTGGTAAAGTGAGAGAAAATCGGACGAAATGGTATAAGTATGGGTTATGAAAGGACGTGCGGTGGTTTTGAAATTTGATCAAGATCAACGGTTCAGATTTTGCACGCCAATTTACACTTAATCTCTCGTATTTAATGCGGCAAAGATTTATATCCAATCATAAGCTTTGTGTGCGGCTTTTCACTTTGTACACATCATAATTATCTTTGACGTCATTCTTAAAAACATTCCCGCTTAGTAAAAACGACTGCGTTTTTGTCAATTTTGCTCATAAATGACTCAGCTTATTCCTTAGCTGATTTAACTCTTCTCTCTTTGCACATAGATACTCGGTATGTCACCAACTCAGTCTGTTGATTCTCCGTCTGGTGATTCACTTAGGCGATTCAAGAGTTCGGCCCTTTTTCATCTTTTCATGTTCCATCTCTTTTCTTTGAGTCTTCCGAATGTCAACTCAGCTCAATTAACCCCAATTCATGTTTGAGTTCTTCAAATCTTGATTCACATAATGGTTTTGTGAATATGTCAGCTAATTGCTTATCAGTTGAGATATATTCCAAGGTGATGTCCTTCTTTTCAACATGATCTCTTATGAAGTGATATCTGACATCAATGTGCTTTGTTCTTGAATGCAACACAGGATTTTGAGTGATTGCAATTGCACTTGTGTTATCACACATAATTGGAATTTCCTTTTCTTCAACCTCATAGTCTCTCAACTTTGTCTCATCCATAAGACTTGGGCTACAACAAATTTGCCATGACTATGTATTCTCGCTTTAGCGTGGAGGTAGCTATTGAATTTTGCTTCTTGCTAAAACAGGAAATTAGCATATTTCCAAGCATTTGACATGTGCCTGAGGTACTTTTCCTGTCAACTCTACATCCAGCATAGTCAGAGTCTGAATAACCAATTAGCTTGAATCCACCTTCCTTTGGATACCATAAGCCAACTTCTTGGCTTCCTTTCAAATATCTCAAGATTCTCTTGGGCTCATATCATGTGGCTTTCTTTTGGAACAGATTGAAATCTTGCACATACACCTAAAGAAAGGTGATGTCCGCCCGCTTCTTTGTGAGATAGAGCAATGATCCAATAAGTTCTCTCAGATCTCGGTTTGATCTACGGGCTTGCCATCCGCATCCATGTCCATTTTGATGATGTATTCATTGGTATTTTCACGAGAAGACTTCTCTTCCATACCAAATTTCTTCATTAAATCTCTGGTGTATTTTGTCCGACTTATGAAGGTTCCATCCTTCACTTGTTTCACTTGGAGTCCAGGAAGAATGTCGACTCCCATCATGTTCATTTCAAATTTGCTTTGCATAAGATTTGAGAATTTATCGCACACTCTTTGTTTGTGGATCCAAAGATGATGTCATCCACATATATTTGAACAAGCGATACTCTTCCCATCTTGAATTCTCAAGAGTGTTCTATCCACTTTGCCTTTTGTGAATCCGTTCTCGATCGAGAAATTGTGATAATGTATCATACCATGCTCTGGGGTGCTTGTTTCAATCCATATAAAGCTTTCTTGAGTTTGTATACCTTATCTCCAAGAGTATTCTGCTCAAATCCTGGAGGTTGTTCAACATATACTTCTTCTTCCAATAATCCATTAAGGAATGCACTCTTTACATCCATTTGATATACAATAAAGTTCTTGTGAGCAGCATAGGCAAGAAACATCCTTATGGCTTCCAATCTTGCCACAGGAGCAAAAGTTTCATCAAAATCTATTCCTTCTTCTTGGCAATACCCTTTGGCTACCAATCTTGCTTTGTTTCTCACCACATAACCTTCCTCATTCATCTTGTTTCTGAACACCCATTTAGTGCCAATAACATTTTGATGGGTAGGTCTTTGAACCAATTCCCACACTTTGTTCCTTTCAAACTGATTCAGCCCTTCTTGCATGGCTTGAATCCAATGTGTGTCATCCAAAGCTTATGACACATCTTTTGGCTCTATTTGTGAGATGAAGCAAGTGAACATAGCTTCTTGTTGAGTTCTAGATCTGGTTCTTACACCTTCTCTTACATCTCCAATGATTAGTTCTGGTGGATGGTCTCTCAGCCATCTTACATCAGGTAGGAGTAAGTTAGTTGGATTCAGTCGTCTTGCAAAATGTGTTATTTTGATCAGCTCTCTCTCATCATCACTTAGCAGATTTTCCAAATCTTTGAGACTCGGCTATCTCATCTTCATCCGGACTTATAATTCCAAACTTGACTTCAACATAGGGACTCTTACGCATCGTTGGTTGATTCGACTTATCGGTGACTCTTCAATGTCTTCTCCATTTACATTGGGTTCATCAAACACCACATGGATAGATTCTTCTCGTAACCATTGTTCTCTTGTTGAGCACTCTGTAGGCTTTGCTTTGTTGAGTATCTAAGAAGATACCTTCATCAGCTTTAGCATCAAAAGCCTTTAAATTATCTTTGCCATTGTTATGGATGAAGCATTTGCATCCAAATATTCTAAAATATGCAACATTTGGCTTTCTCCCTGTCCAAATCTCATAGGGAGTCTTTGTCAGCTGTCTGTTTATCATGCATCTATTTTGAGTATAGCATGATGTGTTTATTGCTTTAGCCCAAAATCTTTTAGGCAGCCCTGCTTCAGCTAACATGGTCCTTGCTGCTTCTTTGAGAGTTCTATTCCTTCTTTCTGCAACTCCATTCTACTGTGGATTCCTTGCTGCAGATAATTCAAGATCAATACCATTTTCAATACAGTACTGAGTTATTATACCATTGACAAACTCAGTTCCTCTGTCAGATCTTATTTTGATAATGGTTTGACTCTTCTCATTTTGGATTCTCTTCATCAACTGTGGTAGTTTCTGCAGAGTTTCTTTCTTCTTACACATGAATATTGTCCATGTATATCTTGAGTAGTCATCTACTACCACCAAGGTGTATTTCTTCCCACTTATGTTGGTAGGTTCAACTGGACCAAATAGATCCATATGTAGCAGGTGCAATATTCTTGTTGAAGATGGACATGTCTTTTATTTGAATGATGATTTGATCTGTTTTCCCATCTATCATGCATCACATATACTCTCCTTTTTGTATACTAAGTCTGGAAGTCCTTCCACAAGATTACTTCTTGCAAGTTTGTTAATAGTTTTGAAGTTCAGGTGACTTAGCTTCTTGTGCCACAGCCAACTTGATTCGACTGTGCTCTTTGCTAGCAGACAAGTGTTCGGTGTTGCAGTTGACCAATCTACCACATACATGTTCTTTTGTCTGCATCCTTGCAACATTATTTCATTAGTTTCAGTGTCATTGATTTGGCATAGACCCATATTGAATCCAACATTGTAGCCTTTGTCACAGAGTTGACTTATGCTTAGCATGTTGAAATTGAGGCCTTCAACATATGCAACATCTGTAATTTCTAATCCATTTCTCTTGATGGATCCAATGCCTCTTATTTCTCCTGGAGCTTCATTTCCTCCAAATATGACTTTTGCACCTCTAACCTCCTTGAATTTTGATAGATTTTTCTTGTTTCCTGTCATGTGTCTGGAACAACCACTATCCATGTACCAGGTTCCTTGGCACTCAACTGCTCCTCGAACCTGCAATCAAGGAAATTAGGTTTTAGGTACCCATACTTGCCTGGGTCCTAAGGGGTTAGTATTGTAAGATGATCCAACCAACCTATAGCCACATGATTTGACTCTAAGAGGTTGCCATCTATCGATGCCATAATCATAATTAATCTTGGCGAATTGCTTGGGGTTTACTAGTTCATACAAATTGCCTCTTTTGTCGGTATAATTGTGCATGTGTTTTAGCAATTGCCTTCTTTGGGTAGTTGTGATATCTCTGAGTGTAGTGCCTAGGTGCATATGTGTGCTTTGATAGCTCTTATGCCTTTGGAATGGCCTTTCTTGAGTTCTGGCCTTTGCCACTTGAGCTTATATTCCATAGGTCTTTGCTGATAGTTCACATTATTCCAATCAGCTTGGTTTGAGTACTTTCAACCATTCCCATCATATGTGTTTCTTTTATAGACCTTCTTGGTCTTTTGGTAGCTCTGTTTCTTCTTTACAAAGTATCTCCTGTTTGGAGTTTGCTGAGGAACTCGGTGGATTTCCTTTCAGGTGTCCTCTCTCAAAGACACCCAACTCGGCCGCTTTCCTTTTCCTTTATAACCAAGGCCGGTTTGCTTGTGATTGTGCTTTGGAATCAATGTGTGTGCACCATTTGGAGTTTTGGATTTTAGAGATGTTTCATTACTTGAAGATCCTTTTTCCAAAATCACTTTTGGAGCTTGACATAGTACGGAGAATTAAATCCTAAGCCTGTCTTATCTCCGCATTCTCTTTGACTCATAATAAGATCATCCAAGGATTTAGATGCCTTAGTGAATGAGGCAATCACATTTTGAGGTCATTCTCCCTCTTTTCTATAGCATCTATCTCTGCTTTATTAACTTAGCATTTTCGACCTTTAGACTTTTATTCTCATCGCTATTTGACTTAGAGTACTCGGCTCCTTAGTCACCGTGAGTTTTTGCTCTTGAGTAGTTTTTCCTCATTTAGTAGTGTGTGTGAGGATTTAATGTATTCAAAATCTTTCATCATTTTGCCTAATGAATCATAAAGATCGGTGGGTGATGAAGTGTGTGTGTCACAATCACTATGACTAGTATCCGAGTGTGATGAGTTAGAGTGTACCTCATCTTCTTGGTCAGGGTTGGTTTTGTTCTTTAGCCATTAGACAGATCAAGGCTTCTTCTTCGAGTCACTTGAGTAGTCGGCTTCACTACTCTCTGAGTCTGCTTTGTGTCTTTTGACTTGACTTGTCTCGATGTTTTACGACCAACATTGCCTTTCTCTTTTTCTGTCTTCTTTCTCTCAAGACTTTTCTTTTCTCTTCATTCATGTATTTGTTGACTACAAGATATGGGCATTCAATGGCATAGTGACCGGGTTGCCTGCAGTTCCAGCATAGATTTTCAACTTTTTGATCAGTTCTTTCCATCCTTGGATTGTCAGCTCTTTGATATTCAACTTTTTGATGCTCTGCTCTCTTGGGTGGTCTTTCTTCCTTTGACTTGGAGGGAGCTGAGTGTCTTCTGGAGGATTCACCTTTGCTTCTTTTGTAATTCTTATTGAAGAACTTGTTAAACCTTTTAACCATCAGTGCGATCTCATCTTGGTCAATGACTTCTTTGACCTCAGCTCTTTTGCCATCTTTAACAATTAGAGCAGCTGTTTTGGGCACAACTGTTTTCTCTTGGTCTTTTCTTCTCAGCTCAAATTCGTAGGCTTTGAGATCTGAGAATAGCTCATGGTTGGATGTCTTTGATAGGTCCATGGAATGTCTCATGGCCATGACTTTCATATCCCACTCAGTTGGGAGACTTCTTAGAATCTTCATACACATTTCCTTTTGTGTATATTCTTTTCCAAGTGCAGATAGCTCATTGGTAATTTCTGTGAACCGAGCATCTAGTTGATCCAAGGTTTCTCCTGCAAACATCTTAAAGTTTTCAAATTTTTGTACAACAACAGATAGTTTATTTTCCTTGATTTGCTTTGAGTCTTCACAAATCAAGGTTAGCTTGTCCCAGATTTCTTTTGCCGTTTTGCATGATTTGACTTTGTTGAACATGGCTTTGTCTAAGGTTTTGTAAAGAATGTCCTTGGCCACATTGTCCAAGTTATATCTTTTCCTGTCATCATTTGTCCATTCACTCTTGATTTTTCAACCATCGCCGATGCAGGAGCAACATCCTCTTCTCCTTCACCGCAGACTCTCCTTGCACTGTGTTCACTTTTAAGATTTGGAGTGGCCCATCTTCTATTACTATCCACATTTCATCGTGTAATCTTTGATAGATGAGCACGCATACGAATTTTCCAATCATCAAATTCTTCAATTGTGAACATAGGGATGCGTGTCAAATTTGCTTCCATGATAATAACTTTCTTGAATAAAAGAGTTTTGGAAGATCAAGTGCTAAAACAACCTTTGAAAAATTTGGAGATCTAGTTCGGTGACCGGTCACGGAAAGCTCAATGAACCAACCGCTCTGATACCACTTGTAGGTCCCAAGGGGGTGTGAGTGTAAGGTTTAGAAGGGGGTTGAATAAACCTTACCAACTTTTCGATTTAGTACTTTCAAAACGTTCGAGTTAATATTTCACAAAATGAGTCCTTGATGGACATCTAAGTTAGTTAATCGTGAGTTAGTCACTTAATGATTTCATCGAGTTTTGATAGAATAACTCAAATGTTTTGACTAAAGACTTAACTCGAATGTGATATATTTTCAAATGGAAGACTTAACACCCTTGAATTTGGTTAAGTTTGTTTTAATACTTGGTTTTAGCACTTTGTTGATTATCAATTGGAAAGCAAATTTATCAGCAGATATTAAAGTAATATGCAGAAATTAAAATGCTGAAATGTAAATGACATAATAAATTTTTATAGAGTTTCGAAGATAGGGTAATTCTTCTACTCCTCTCTTCTCCAACTCCTGGAGGAATCCACTAAGTATTGATCAATATACAAAGTGGTTAACAGTCCGGATACAAGTTTTGATCACACAAATGACTTGATCCTTTGGGACTCGATCGAGATGCCTTGGTCACATAGTCAAGCTTCTCGTGACGACTCGGCTTCTTCACAGGGCAAATTGCCTTGCTACTACAGCCCACTTGCTCAAGCTTCTTGGATTTGATCACGAAGCCCTCCAAAAACTTGAGACTGGTTCGACCTTGAACCTTCTTACAATCCTCCGTGGAATGTAGACCCCTTGATTCTTCAAATGTTTCCACTTCAACTGATTGAAGTTGTCTTTCCTTCACCGGTGAGTGTTGGATTGATTTCCTTCGTAATGTAGGCTTGAGGATTGAATTTGAATGACTTGGGAGTAATTTTTGGTTACTGATTCGAATGTTAGCTTGAATGTTCGTGGTTCAGGTAACCTTTTCTCAGAGTGATTCCTCGGCCTTTTATAGTGATCTTTTAAAAATCACGTTGAAGAGATAGGCTTATTTTTAAAAGACACTTGTGGTCGTTGGCTTGTCTTGTTGCGATCCTTGGAATTGACATTTCCTCGTATGAATGATTCTTGACTTTTCGAGTTCGACACGTGCGATGCTTCCCATTGGTTTATTCCTTTTGCACGCTTCTCGATCGAGCACTTTAAGAAAAGCGATATGGAAGTATTACTTGTTTATGTAATTTCCTTGACTTACGTACAACGGATCTCTTTCGATTATCTCGACTTGACCGCATTTTCTTAACTTCCCCCCCGGATGACTTGAGTCGACTTCCAATCATGGATGACTCTTCTCACTTCAACTTGAGACTTGGTCATTCTTGAGTTGACTTGACCGATACTTCACTGTTGTATCTCACCGCACCTTCAATCGAGTTCCTGTCTTCTCTTCTTTGCCACACTCACCGCCTCGCAATGAGTCTTTTTCAAGTCTCCGGTTGTCTTCTTGCATGTTCGAGCATAGGTGACTTGACTCGGCTCGACCAGCCCTATCTATTACAATGCAATTTACAACAAAAATGGGGTGCCAACTTTCTATTCTAAGTTTTACATGGCATTCATCAAAATCTAAAAATAATTTCCCAACAGAAATGCAGCATGCCATGCGAGAATCCAGATTGATGCATGAGCAACAGCTGAGGGAAGGACCAGGAGAGTCTTCAAAATCTCAGCTGGAGATTGATCCGTTGGGAGTGGTACAACAGATTTCCACAGTTATTGCTGCAACCACTTCCCCAGTTCACTCCGAGGATGGATCTAAGGGAATTGGCGATGACACTGGGAACTTGGGCACCCAAGTTGAGCCAATCCTTGTTGAAGGTGTATTACCACCTGCCCCCAAGGCTGAACACTCATTTGACAAAGCCGGGAGTCTGGAGCAGAGTGACCCCACCCTAAGTCACTCAGCTGGTGCGCCAGCTGAGGGGGAAACTCACTCCACTCCAGCTAGGTCAGAGGATGTTGCAGATGACTCTATCATGCTGAAAGGAGGCGAAGAGGAACTCCTTTTACATCCATCATCCGGCCAATTACCAGGCCGTACCCCAGGGAACCTCCAAACGTACCATCCTCCTTGAGGGATTTATTCCCAATATTCTGGCAGAGTCTGCTGTATACAAACTCAGCCCAGTTTACCTTCTTTTCTTCAATGATCGCAGACATTACGATCAACTTAGCTTTAGACAGCTGGTCAAAGCTTCCAAATTTGATGTCTATGCATTTGGCAAACAATGTCCAGCAATTTGTGGTAGTCTTCTTTCAACAGCTTCTTGTTAGTTGTGTAGACCACCTTCGCAGCACAGTCGGACTTGACTACTTCCTTCCAAGCGGCGGCCAAGTTAACATCGGCTTCAAAATCTTGGCGGACTCTTTCCGCGGCAACAAATGTGTTCGGATCCTTGGCAGTAATGGTGAAAGATTTTCCGTGAACAGAGGACTTGATGCCCTCATCGTGAACTTCAGCATTCACGTAGAACTATGCGACCTCTTCTACGTAGGTCATTGGAAACTCCATCGTCAAAAACGGTTTCAGCCCAGACTTTTCCAACTTCTGTGCTATCTTCTTCACAAGGGTGTCGTCAGACCCCTGTTTGATCATGCCGTCGAAATCCACAGTAGACCCAGTGTGGATTTGCTTTCCCAACTTGACGAAATCATGAGTAGATGCCATTTCTCGATGTTTTACCAAACGAAACTTTGAAAATGAACTTAGGGATTTGTTAGGGTTTTGAGAGAAAATTTCTTCTTTGCCTTCGAGAGAGATGAACAGTTTTGGTAAAGTGAGAGAAAATCGGACGAAATGGTATAAGTATGGGTTATGAAAGGACGTGCGGGTGGTTTTTGAAATTTGATCAAGATCAACGGTTCAGATTTTGCACGCCAATTTACACTTAATCTCTCGTATTTAATGCGGCAACATTTATATGCAATCATAAGCTTTGTGTGCAGCTTTTCACTGTAACATCATAATTATGCTGACGTCATTCTTAAAAACATTCCCGCTTAGTAAAAATGACTGCGTTTTTGTCAATTTTGCTCATAAATGACTCAGCTTATTCCTTAGCTGATTTAACTCTTCTCTCTTTGCACATAGATACTCAAATTTTCAGCCCAACTCGGTCATGATTGATTCTTCGATCTGGTGATTCACTTAGCTGATTCAAGAGTTCGGCCTTTTTTCATCTTTTCATGTTCCATCTCTTTTCTTTGAGTCTTCTGAATGTCAACTCAGCTCAATTAACCCTAATTCATGTTTGAGTTCTTCAAATCTTGATTCACATAATGGTTTTGTGAATATGTCAGCTAATTGCTTATCAGTTGAGATATATTCCAAGGTGATGTCCTTCTTTTCAACATGATCACTTATGAAGTGATATCTGACATCAATGTGCTTTGTTCTTGAACGCAACATAGGATTTTGAGTGATTTCAATTGCACTTGTGTTATCACACATAATTGGAATTTCCTTTTCTTCAACCTCATAGTCTCTCATTCTTGTCTCATCCATATGACTTGGGCTGTACAAATTTGCCCACCTATGTATTCTGTCTTCTTGGTTGTGGAGGTAGCTATTGAATTTTGCTTCTTGCTAAACTAGGAAATTAGCCTATTTCCAAGCATTTGACATGTGCCTGAGGTACTTTTCTGTCAACTCTACATCCAAAGATAGTCGAGTCTGAATAACCAATTAGCTTGAATCCACCTTCCTTTGGATACCATAAGCCAACTTCTTGGCTTCCTTTCAAATATCTAAAGATTCTCTTGGCTGCAGTCATGTGGCTTTCTTTTGGTGCGATTGAAATCTTGCACATACACCTACAAAAGAAAAGGTGATGTCCGGCCCGCTTGCTTTGTGAGATAGAGCAATGATCCAATAAGTTTTAGTATCCGGTTTGATCTACGAGGCTTGCCATCTACATCCATGTCCATTTTGATGATGTATTCATTGGTATTTTCACGTAAGACCTCTCTTCCATACCAAATTTCTTCATTAAATCTCTGGTGTATTTTGTCCGACTTATGAAGGTTCCATCCTTCAGCTGTTTCACTTGGAGTCCAAGGAAGAATGTCAGCTCTTCCATCATGCTCATTTCAAATTTGCTTTGCATAAGATTTGAGAATTTATCACACAGCTCTTTGTTTGTGGATCCAAAGATGATGTCATCCACATATATTTGAACAAGCAGTATACTCTTCCCATCTTGAATTCTCAAGAGTGTTCTATCCACTTTGCCTTTTGTGAATCCGTTCTCGATCGGAATTGTGATAATGTATCATACCATGCTCTGGGTGCCTGTTTCAATCCATATAAAGCTTTCTTGAGTTTGTATACCTTATCTCCAAGAGTCTTCTGCTCAAATCCTGGAGTTTGTTTAACATATACTTCTTCTTCCAATAATCCATTAAGGAATGCACTCTTTACATCCATTTGATATACAATAAAGTTCTTGTGAGCTGCATAGGCAAGAAACATCCTTATGGCTTCTAATCTTGCCACAGGAGCAAAAGTTTCATCAAAATCTATTCCTTCTTCTTGGCAATACCCTTTGGCTACCAATCTTGCTTTGTTTCTCACCACGTAACCTTCCTCATTCATCTTGTTTCAACACCCATTTAGTGCCAATAACATTTTGATGGGTAGGTCTTTGAACCAATTCCCACACTTTTTTCCTTCAAACTGATTCAGCTCTTCTTGCATGGCTTGAATCCAATGTGTGTCATCCAAAGCTTATGACACATCTTTTGGCTCTATTTGTGAGATGAAGCAAGTGAACATAGCTTCTTGTTGAGTTCTGGATCTGGTTCTTACACCTTCTCTTACATCTCCAATGATTAGTTACGGTGGATGGTCTCTCGGCCATCTTACATCGGTTGGAGTAAGTTAGGCGGATCCGATCGTCTTGCGGTACCGTGTTATTTTGATCAGCTCTCTCATCATCACTCACTTAGCAGATTTTCCAAATGTCTTTGAGACTCAAGCTATCTCATCTTCATCCGGACTTATAATTCCGACTTGACTTCAACATAGGGACTCTTCTCATCGTTGGTTGATTCAACTTATCACCACTCTTCAATGTCTTCTCCATTTACATTGGGTTCATCAAACACCACATGGATAGATTCTTCTGTAACCATTGTTCTCTTGTTGAGCACTCTGTGGGCTTTGCTTTCAGCTGAGTATCCTAAGAAGATACCTTCATCAGCTTTAGCATCAAAAGCCTTTAAATTATCTTTGCCATTGTAATGGATGAAGCATTTGCATCCAAATATTCTAAAATATGCAACATTTGGCTTTCTCCCTATCCAAATCTCATAGGGAGTCTTTGTCACCGTTGTCTTTTATCATGCATCTATTTTGAGTATAGCATCTTCAGTATTTATTTTTAGCCCAAAACCTTTTAGGCAACCCCGCTTGACTAACATGGTCCTTCTTTGCTTCTTTGAGAGTTCTATTCCTTCTTTCTCGCAACTCCATTCTCTTTCGTGGAGTCCTTTAGCTGCAGATAATTCATGACCAATACCATTTTCAATACAATCGAGTTATTATACCATTGACAAACTCGGTTCCTCTGTCGATCTTATTTTGATAATGGTTTGACTCTTCTCATTTTGGATTCTCTTCATCGATTTGGGTAGTTTTGCAGAGTTTCTTTCTTCTTACACATGAATATTGTCCATGTATATCTTGAGTAGTCATCTACTACCACCAATGTGTATTTCTTCCCACTTATGCTTTGGCTGGTTCAACTGGACCAAATAGATCCATATGTAGCAGGTGCAATATTCTTGTTGAAGATGGACATGTCTTTTCTTTGAATGATGATTTGATCTGTTTTCCCATATGGCATGCATCACATATACTCTCCTTCTTGTATATTGAGTCCGAAGTCCTTCCACAAGATTACTTCTTGAAAGTTTGTTAATAGTTTTGAAGTTCGGGTGACTTAGCTTCTTGTGCCCACGCCCAACTTGATTCTGTGCTCTTTGCTAGCAGACAAGTGTTCGGTGTTGCAGTTGACCAATCTACCACATACATGTTCTTTTGTCTGCATCCTTGCAACACTATTTCATTAGTTTCAGTGTCATTGATTTGGCATACACCCATATTGAATCCAACATTGTAGCCTTTGTCACAGAGTTTACTTATGCTTAGCATGTTGAAATTGAGGCCTTCAACATATGCAACATCTGTAATTTCTAATTCATTTTTCTTGATGGATCCAATGCCTCTTATTTCTCCTGGAGCTTCATTTCCTCCAAATATGACTTTTGCACCTCTAACCTCCTTGAATTTTGATAGATTTTTCTTGTTTCTGTCATGTGTCTGGAACAGCCACTATCCATGTACCAGGTTCCTTGGCACTCAACTGCTCCTTCAACCTGCAATCAAGGAAATTAGGTTTTAGGTACCCATACTTGCCTGGGTCCTGAGGGGTTAGTATTGTAAGATGATCCAACCAACCTATAGCCACATGATTTGACTCTAAGAGGTTGCCATCTATTAGTGCCATAATCATAATTAATCTTGGCGAATTGCTTGGGGTTCTGGTTCATACAACTGTCTCTTTTTTGTCTGCATGTATGATCGTGCATGTGTTTTAGCAATTGCCTTCTTTGGGTAGTTGTGATATCTCTGAGTGTAGTGCCTAGGTGCATATGTGTGCTGATGATAGCTCTTATGCCTTTGGAATGGCCTTTGTTGAGTTCTAAGCCTTTGCCACTTAGGCTTATATTCCATAGGTCTTTGTTGATAGTTCACATTATTCCAATCAGCTTGGCTTGGGTACTTTCTACCATTCCCATCATATGTGTTTCTTTTGTAGACCTTCTTGGGCTTTTGGTAGCTCTGTTTCTTCTTTACAGAGTATCTCCTGTTTGGAGTTTGCTGAGGAACTCGGCTGGATTTCTTTTCAGCTGTACTCTCAGCACACTCAACTGGCTGTTTTCCTTTTCCTTTATAACCAAGGCCAGTTTGCTTGTGATTGTGCTTTGGAATCAATGTGTGTGCACCATTCGGAGTTTTGGATTTTAGAGATGCTTCATTACTTGAAGATCCTTTTTCCAAAATCACTTTTGGAGCTTGACATAGTACAGAGGAATTAAATCATAAGCTTGTCTTATCTCCGCATTCTCTTTGACTCATAATAAGATCATCCAAGGATTTAGATGCCTTAGTGAATGAGGCAATCACATTTTTGAGGTCATTCTCCCTCTTTTCTATAGCAACTATCTCTACTATAAACTTAGCATTTTCAGCCTTTAGACTTTTATTCTCATCAGCTATTTGACTTAGAGTACTCAGCTCCTTAGTCAGCTGTGAGTTTTGGCTCTTGAGTAGGCTATTTTCCTTAATTAGTAGTGTGTGTGAGGATTTAATGTATTCAAAATCTTTCATCATTTTGCCTAATGAATCATAAAGATCAGTGGGTGATGAAGTGTGTGTGTCACAATCACTATCACTAGTATCTGAGTGTGATGAGTTAGAGTGTACCTCATCTTCTTGGTCAGGTTGGTTTTGTTCTTTAGCCATTAGACAGATCAAGGCTTCTTCTTCAGAGTCACTTGAGTAGTCAGCTTCACTACTCTCCGGTCTGCTGTGTCTTTTGACTTGACTGTCTCGAAGTTTCTGCGACCAACATTGCCTTTCTCTTTTCTGTCTTTCTTTCTCAAAGACTTTTCTTTCCTCTTCATTCCTGTATTTGTTGACTACAGGATATAGGCATTCAATGGCATAGTGACCGGGTTGCCTGCAGTTCCAGCATAGATTTTCAACTTTTTGATCAGTTCATTCCTTCCTTGGATTGTCAGCTCTTTGATATTCAACTTTTTGATGCTCTGCTCTCTTGGGTGGTCTTTCTTCCTTTGACTTGGAGGGAGCTGAGTGTCTTCTGGAGGATTCACCTTTGCTTCTTTTGTAATTCTTATTGAAGAACTTGTTAAACCTTTTAACCATCAGTGCGATCTCATCTTGGTCAATGACTTCTTTGACCTCAGCTCTTTTGCCATCTTTAACAATTAGAGCAGCTATTTTGGGCACAGCTGTTTCCTCTTGGTCTTTTCTTCTCAGCTCAAATTCGTAGGCTTTGAGATCTCAGAATAGCTCATGGTTGGATGTCTTTGATAGGTCCATGGAATGTCTCATGGCCATGACTTTCATATCCCACTCAGTTGGGAGACTTCTTAGAATCTTCATACACATTTCCTTTTGTGTATATTCTTTTCCAAGTGCAGATAGCTCATTGGTAATTTCTGTGAACCGAGCATAAGGTTGATCCAAGGTTTCTCCTGCAAACATCTTAAAGTTTTCAAATTTTTGTACAACAACAGATAGTTTATTTTCCTTGATTTGCTCTGAGTCTTCACAAATCAAGGTTAGCTTGTCCCAGATTTCTTTTGCCATTTTGCATGATTTGACTTTGTTGAAGTGACAGATGAGTCTTTCAATCATTGGAGCAGACTCAAGTCACCTGAAGAAAAGGCAGCTGCAAAGAGGAGTTAACTGAAAAGAATCCGTTGCACAAAAGTCAAGCATATTACCTAAACAAGTAATACTTTCATGCTGCCATGTCTTAAAGTGCTCAGTCCCAGAAGCATGCAAAAGGAATAAACCAATGGGAAGCACTGCTCCTCGTGTCAGAACCTGAAAAGCTGGACATTTATTTAATACGAGGAAAGGTCTACATCTCAAGTTTGAAGACCAAGAAAAGACAAGCCAACGAACACAAGTGACTTTTGAAAATTAGTCTATCTCTTCAATGGGCAGATTTTTGAAAGTTCACTATAAAAGGCTGAGGAATCACTTTGAAAAAAGGTTAACCTTGCATACCTGAGCATTCAAACAATTATTAAGAACTGTAACCTGCAATATATTCTCAAGTTATTCAAGAAAAATCCTCAAGCCTAAATCTCGAAGGAAATCGATCCAACACCAAGTTGTGAAGGAAAGACGACTTCAAACTGTTGAAGAGGAAACTTTTGAAGAATCAAAAGGGGTCTACATTCCAAGGAGGATTGTAGATTGTAGAAAGGTTCAAGGTCGAACCGGTCTCAAGTTATTGGAGGGCTTCGTGATCAAATCCAAGAAGCTTGAGCAAGTTAGGCTGAAGTAGCAAGGCGGTTTGCCTGTGAAGAAGTTTGAGTCGGACGAGAAACCACTGTGTGACCAAGGCATCTCCGATCGAGTCCCAAAGATCAAGTCAATCGCTGTGTGATCAAGACTTGTATCTCAGATCGATAACCACTTTGTACTGATCAATACTTAGTTGATTCCTCCAGGAGTAGGAGAAGAGAGGAGTAGAAGAATTACCCCATCTTCGAACCTCTATAAAAATTATTGTGTCATTTACATTTCAAAGCATTTTCATTTACGCATATCAATTTATATCTCATTGATAATTTGCTATCAACGATAATTAACAAAGTGCTAAAACCAAGTGTTAAAACAAACTTAAACCAAATTCAAGGGTGTTAAGTCTTCCATTGAAAATCTCATCACGGCCCGGGTTAAGTATTAGACTAAGCGGTGAGTTATTCTATCAACGCTTTAATCGAGTCCGTTGAGTGGCTAACTCTCTTGGTTAACTAACTTAGTTTGTCCCTCAACATAGGCAGTGAAATTAACTCGTATTATTTTAAAAGGACTAAAACCGAAAGTTGGTAAGGTTTATTCAACCCCCCCTCTAAACCTTACTCACACCCCTTGGGACCTACAAAAATGATTAAAGGCCATTTTTGTTAAGCATTTCAAGCCTTTTTGCTTACCTAGTGACGATATTGAAACTCCTAGTTAGCCAATTTGAGCCTTTTGCCTAAATATTTTTGATAACCACGATTCAAGCCTTAACTTGATATAATTATTACCCTATACTTGAGCGTATAACATTGAGTAAAGGGATTGAATGAGTTGAATGGGTTGGAATTGAAAAGTTGGATAATTGTGCAAATATTGGTTGATGGGAGTAAGAGTTAGAAAATGAGGAGAAATGAAGAAAACTCATAAAGGAGTCAAAAAAAAAATGGATCGGCTTTATGAATGAGTTTTATACAAATGAACTTGGGGGCTAAGGATTGTAATTCGAGGTGTTTCTAAAAAGAAAGAATAGGGGATGGAGATAAGAAAAGTTGATAAAATTGAGGGATAGTTTGTGTAGCATATTGGGCTTTAATGAAGAGGATTGATATGCTTACCGGTCTATACGCTCAAGTTCGAGTCACTTTACCTATACTTCCCTACCCTAACCAAAGAGCCGTCATTACAACCAAATAAGAAAGTCATGTTTGATTCACAAATTACATACATTCTAGTGGCGAAGATATGAGACGATTTGCAAGCCTATGGTAATTCTGCAATATTGAATTGATTTGAGTGTAAACACGTCCCATAATTCATTCGAGATGAGAGTATACATTTGATGTATGAGAGTTGTGATTCAAAGCATTTGCCATGAATTGATTGATATGTGTTCAATATTAGATGTTCGAAACTTGATAAATTCATTGCTTGATACCTATGATGAGCAATATGAGTTTTATACTTGTTGTTCTTGCCTATTTGCTTTTCATTTTTCGCAATGGTGTTTTGTCTTGTTTTAAAGCGTTTACCGGGACGGTCAACTGTTTACGTTTGGGGGTTTGATTAGTGTGAGTTTTGCATGTATTTTGGGGTATAATTATGGCTATAATTGTTGTTAAACATGCAATAACTCGTGAAATAAGTCATATTCTCCTTTTGTGGAAAAGATATTACGCTTTGCTCGTTTTGCAGGAATTTAACGATATTTCGAGTATTTTGTAGCAAATTGAAGCATTGAAATAAAGAAACATCAAGAATGAAGTGCATAGATGAAGTTTAGAGCTAAATCGAAAAGAAGTCAGACGAACAAGACAAGAAATGGCCAAGTATGGAGCAAAATTGTGTCTTCGCAGGGACACACGGGCAGGGCGTGCGTCCAGCACACGACCCGTGCGTCATTCCCTAATTGGACAAGTACTACGGCAGGACGCACAACCAGGTCATGCGTGGTACGCATGCCCTATGCGTCAATTGAAGATTTCAACTTTTTCTATGGCCTGGCGCACGACCAGGTCATGCGCGCATGGCCCGTGCGTCTACGCTGGAATGTCACAAACTGACATCACTTTGCGCTAGACTTTTGAAAACATATAAAAGGACTTTTTGGGGGCGCACACCAGGGGATATTCTGAAATTTTTGTACATAGAGCACAAGACAAAGCTCTACTCTTTCAAGGAGGAATCAAGAGGAGAATCGGGTCGCATACGAGCTTAAGGATTGAAGATAGATCGAGAGATTATCGACTTTCCTACGTTTTCCTTACTTCTTTGTATCTTTATCTTTCATTAGAGCTTAATATGACATTGAACAATTTGTTTATGAGTTGTTTGAACATCATGTGTAGCTAATCTTCTTGTGATTTTCGGGTTTTGGAAGTAGATTAATTGACTCTTGTTGAATGTTTTAATCTTAGTTGAAGTTATTATTTTGAAGCCTATTTGAGTACTTTGTTCTTATTCTTGTTTTATCATTTGGCTAATGATTTAGCATGTTTGATGTATTGATTCAAATTCGAGAGATGAGCTTCAATACTAGATCTTGAGTACTTGACATGAATATTTGCATAATCGAGAGGTTTGTAGATATTTGTGAGGATATTTGATCTTTGATGCATTTGGGAGTTGTATATCTATTGTTGAGTAGAGATGCTAGCATAGATATTTCAATCTACACTTTATATACATCTCGAGAGGGAGGATAAAATACCGTTGTGATCGTCTTATAGGAATATTGATAATAACTTTGGATTTGATTATATCGGACAACAAGAGAGATATTAATCGAAACCATAACCCGGGAATCCATTTTATTCTCTTGATAATTCCATTATTATTTATTTCCTTGTGTTTCTTTAGTCTATCTTGTCTTTGATTCCACAACAACCATCAAATTACGATCGTCTAAATAAAAATAAGACTATTTTCGTCAAACACTTAGTGCAATAATTTATTAGTCTCCGTGGATACGACTTTGCTACCCTATTCTATAATCTATACTATACACTTGCAGTGAAGCTAAATTTAGGCGAACAGGCTCATTACTCCTATAGCCGAGCACTTTAATGTTAGCTTTGAGGGGTATGCAGAAGCCAATGGGGCAAAACTTATTGATATAACTATTTTGTCTACTATGAAAATGATTCAATTTGATGGGAGTAATTACTGGTTGAATCATGCGGATAGAACTAGAGTAAAACTGCCAAACCCAGAAGGTACTTCTATAAGAAATAGGGGTAATTGGTTAATGAGAGGTGATCACGAGACTGCTGCTCAGGAAGAGCAAGATGAGCCTATGCAAGAAAGGGATGTGCCGGAATCCTCTAGACAAGGTCGTAACCGGCCATGGAGCATGAGTGATAGTCTTGAAAGGGTGGAAGACGATGTGGGCAAGTTAATAGATGATACTTATCAGTTGACAACGATAGTTGATGAGTATCACACTGAATACTTACAAAGGTTCGATACTATCACCCAACAGTAGCAGTACATGTACCAGATGATGTCTCGTATGGATCAGTGACACATATCACAGGGCCACTACCCTCCATCTCCACTACTACAGTGATTCAGTAAGTACTTTTACGCATTCCTCTTTCTTTTGATTATTTCTTCATATGTTCGGGACGAAGCATATTTTAAGTTTGGGGGGGTTTCAAGAATGCGTAAATTAGTACTGTTGTATTTTTGCATTGCATTTAGGATTGCATGTAGAGCATAAAATTTGCATTTTTTTTTCAATTTTTTTATTTTATTATGTTATTTATTTTTGCATGTTTATCGCTTTAGCATGTTTAATTGCTTTTGAGTGTGATTTTGGATCAAGATTTCGAAACAAAGTATAAAACTTCCGTATGATTTTACTATGAGCATTTGATTTTATGAGATGACATATTTTTGTGAATAATGGGATGAATGGTTGAGAAGATATCTTTTATTTATTTGGCATTAGTTAAGAAAATTGGGTATTTGAGCATGATGCAAAAATAAGCCTGTGAGCTTTTGTGCCTTTTTAATCGCTTTCATCTTATGCAGACTTATTTTTCTAGAGTGTGTCATTCATGATTGCTAGAACTCTAGAACTTGCTCTGGTATCTTCATTAAAGCTCGAAAATTGTGAAAAAGAGAGAAAGTTGGCAAAAGAAAAGAGATGAGCAGTGTCTAAGTAAATGAAGGATTTATAGAGTTCGAAAAAGAAAGAAAATCTATGAAAAGAAAGAGAAAAATCGAGCAAAGGAAAGAAAAGAAAGAAAAATTCTGAAAATTTTGAATAATTGAGAGCTTGAGGCTAAAGAAGAAAAAAACAGGCCTAAGAATGAAAAAAAAAAAAAGGAGAAAAAGGGTGGAGTTGAAATGAAAAAGAAAATAACTAGAGAAAATTATTTTTAGATGAAATTGGGTTGGTGAGTTGCAAGTATGTGTGCTTAAATTCTATTTGCTCAAGTCAAGTCACTTAATCCAAATTTTTCCTACCCTTATCAAAGAGCCTACATTACAACCAAATAAAAATTTTTTTTGATTCTTAAGTTGTGCACACTAAACTGGTCGAGATGTTAGATGATTTGCAAGCTTATGGTAGTTCTACATTCAATGAATTGAGTTGAGAGTAAACACTTACCATACACTTTGAGAGTTGAGTGATACAGTACTTACTTGTGAGTCGCGATGTCTAGTACCCGAGAGAGTATTAATTATGCTGAACTTGTGATTGATGACTTCTTGATAATGAATTGCATGGTTTACTTGAATATGGAGTCAAATGAGATTAAATGTTTATAGTGTTCTTGTGTATTCTTTATAGCCCGTGATTTTATTTTTCTTAATTTGCTCGAGGACAAGAAATGGCTTAAGTTTAGGGGATTTTGATACGTGTAAAATATACGTGCATTTATGGGCTTATTTTGATACATTATTGATGCATTTACATATACATTAAGTGTATTTTACTTGGTTTCCTTAGAAGGGCATGATACTGCGTATTTTTGTATTTTTTTACAGGAAACAGAGTTTAAATGAAAGGATATCAGTTGGGAGGCCCGAACACGATCGACGAGCGTAAAGAGAAGATCGAAAAGACAAAAAAATGGACAAAAACCAACCAAATGGTCTGCCCATGCAGGGTGACACGGCCGTGTGAACTGCCCGTGCGAAAGAACATAACCGTGTGAGAGTTCAGGAGAAAAGAAAGACAAAACCAAGCCGCACGGTCTGGCCGTGTTGATCCACATGGTCGTGTGGAGTGGCCGTGTGACTTGTGATCCGTCTGCGTCTGTTTTTGAGTCCTTTTCCCATCACAACTCTACAAGTGATCTCTTCAAACACCTATATAAAGGGACCAAGGCCCTGCATGAAAATACAAGTAAAGACATCTGAAAACACACCAAAATACACAGAATTACACAAATCAAATATCTTCTGAGAGAGGAGGGCTAGGTTACGAAGAGCACCACAAAGCCTTTGACATCTACGGAAGCACAAGAGCTTCGAAGGCTTGGAATTAAGATCCATCCTGACAAGAACGGTTTTTGTTTTTTAGTTAAGATCTCTTGTATGTACTTAAACGATGTCACAATGTTGATTTCAAGTTTGTCTATGAATTTGTTATCAATGTTTGACTAATCTTTCGGATCCTAGGGCATAATTAAAACTGTGAATTCATGTTAAATCTTGATTGATTATTTTCTTAATTGATTCATGTGTTCTATTTTATGAATTCGAGTGCTTATTCTTAATTGTTGATTATTTGGCCAATAATTTGCATGTCATCTTGTTAGTCTATAATCCGGGAGGTGAGTTCTATCAAGACGAAAATTGAATTCAGACATAAACAAGGTAATATATGGGAGACTAGTTCTGTTTGTGGGGAGTATTTCAATTGAAAGATCTGTTGGGAGTTAATAATAGTTGTGATGCATCTGGAGACCTCAATTATTATTAATCTACTGTGTATGCGCCATCGGGAGGGGAAATAAACTAGTTTAGGGATTGAACCCATAGAAATGCATACATTGATTTGTGAAATATTAATTGGATTTAATAT
Source organism: Rehmannia glutinosa (assembly GCA_016081115.2). NCBI lineage: Eukaryota > Viridiplantae > Streptophyta > Magnoliopsida > Lamiales > Orobanchaceae > Rehmannia > Rehmannia glutinosa. Next base: position 64,943,324 of record CM071931.1, on the reverse strand, counting down.
TGAAGAAGCATGTTGAGATTATGTGCCTAGGGTTGCTAAGGTATTTGTTGAAAATACTTGTGGGGTTAGAAATTTATTTCTTTTGATTTAAATTTTCGATTTTATAAAACTCTTGATATTCGGTTGCTTCAATAAAATTGAAATTCGATGTTATTATAATCTAAGTGTTTCGTAGTCAATCCCTAAGGAATCCGACCTTGTTTGCCATTATCTTACAAACTATATTGTATATTTGGAGCAGTAAGATCCAAATATTTTTGCGAACAATAATCGTTAATATTATCACATCAATCATCTTCTGTAGATCAAGTCTTCCATGTGTTTTTCATTTTCCTTTAATTATCGTGACAAAGTTTAATCAATTTTTAACTATTATGACTAAGCCATAAAAAGTTAAAAAATGAAGACACACAAAGACAATAAGGTTAACACCCTATATTTTAAGGGTGGCGCTATTGGCACCCCCAAATTTGATGAGTACACCCACTTTCTAAAATTTCAAAAATGCCATTAAGTCAAAAGACTATAATACCCTTACTAAAAAGCCAAGTTCTAAATACACCCCCCCAATCTCTAAATACACCCACATCATTCATTTCAATTAAATCTACTAAAACACACCCACCCACATCCTTCAGCTACATTCTTCTTCTTCTTATTCTTCTTTCTTGAGAAAAACTTAAACCTTGTTCTCATAAACCCTCTTCTTTCTTGAGAAAAACTTAAGGGTGGCGTTATTGGCACCCCCAAATTTGATGAGTACATCCACTTTCTAAAATTTCAAAAATGCCATTAAGTCAAAAGACTATAATACCCTTACTAAAAAGCCAAGTTCTAAATACACCCCCCAATCTCTAAATACACCCACATCATTCATTTCAATTAAATCTACTAAAACACACCCACCCACATCCTTGACTACATTCTTCTTCTTCTTATTCTTCTTTCTTGAGAAAAACTTAAACCTTGTTCTCATAAACCCTCTTCTTTCTTGAAAAAACTTAAACCTTGTTCTCATAAACCCTAGTTTTTTTCGACACCAACACAACAACTTAAATGGACAACAAAGATTTGATTCCTCCAAATATTGTAAGTATCTTCTTGGTTATCGCTAAAAATTATGTAATTTATCCACTTTTGCCGTTCGATATTTCTGCACCATTGTTTTCCGCCCGATTGGCACGATCAACAAAGATGGCACGATCATCACGTCGATCGTGCCCGCGTGGTAATATGGCACGATCACATGTTCAATGATCGTGCCATATTGCCATGTGACACGATCAAAGGTGGAACGCGATCATGGTCATGATCGTGCCATTTTGACGATTTGTTTTTTTGGTCTTGTTGATTTTGTTTTAATAGGGTATGGCCTCGTTGCCTACGGAAAATAGTGTTGTTTGTCCTCCCAAGAATGATGAGAATGTTGAAGAGCTTGGTGTTGTTACCGATTACACACATGTATTCACGACGCATGAGTTATTTGTTTCTCGGGATAAATTATTTGATTGGGTGCGTGAGAGAGGACATGAGCACAACATGGTAATTGTAATAAGTAGGTCGGACAGTGGTCAAGGAAAGAAAAGACCTCGTATATTTTTGTCTTGTGAACGTAGTGGGCATTACCGTGATTCAAAAAAGACTAGAGATGTCGAACAAAATGATGCTAAGAAATTTGAAAAAAAGTCTCTAAGAGAGAATGTGGAACTAAGAAATGTGGTTGCCCATTTCGTTTGAGGGGTCGGCAAGTAACAATTGAAGGAGAATGGTCACTAAATGTTGAATGTGGTGTGCATAATCATCCAATTGCACAATATTTGGAGGGTCACTCTTATGCCGGTCGATTATCAAAAAGTGAGGAAGAATATGTGTTGGATATGTCACATGGCAATACTCGGCCGAAGGACATTTTGTTTGGTCTACAAAATAAGTTTCAAGATAATAAGTCCACCATACGGACTATCTACAATGCCCGTATGAAGAATAGAGTTGTCGAGCGTGATGGTCGATCTCAAATGCAACAACTTATGCATAAATTGAAGGAGCATGGATATTTCTATCATCATAGGCGTTGCGAGACGAGTAACACCGTGAAGGATATATTCTTTGCTCACCCTACAAGCGTTGAGTTGTTGCGTGCTTTTCCGAGTGTCATTTTTATGGATTGCACATACAAAACTAATAGGTACAAGTTACCTTTGTTGGAGATTGTTGGTGTGACATCGACACATATGACATTTTGTATTGCATTTGCTTATATGGAGTACGGCGGGAAGATAATTACATATGGGCTTGCTCAGTCTTAAAATCATTGATGGACCCATCTTCCCTGCCAAATGTGATTATTACTGATAGAGAATTAGCTCTAATGAATGCAATAGAGACGACATTTCCCACTTCGAGACATTTTCTCTGTCGGTGGCACATTAGTAGGAACATTTTGGCAAACTGCAAAAAAATATTGGCCACAAAAGAGAAGTGGGAATCTTTTAACCTCTATTGTAATTTATTGGTCATCGCAGATTCTGAGCAATCATTTTATGACTTAATTAGGAGATTGCAGTCAGAATTTTGTGAATATCCAGCCGCCGTACAATATGTAATGGAGCAATGGATGGGGCCGTATAAAGAAAGATTTGTGTCTGCTTGGACGAATAATGTCATGCATTTCGACAACACCACAACAAATAGGTAATTTACTTTATTGTGCTCATCATTGCGTTTATGTTATATCATATACAATCCTAAAAATTAATATAATATTGTTTGAAAAATCATTATAGGGCGGAGAGTCACCATGCAGCATTGAAAAGACAGCTTGCGTCTAGTCAGGGTAATTTCGAGACATGTTGGGAACAGATTCACACCCTCCTCGAGACATCACACAATGCAATCTGATCTTCTTTTGAGAAGAGCAGAAATGTAATCTTACATAAATACAAATCGATTGTATTTATGTCACTACGAGGTATGGTGTCTATACATGCATTGAATTTGATCTATACTGAAATGCATCGTGTAGCTGAGGGTAGCGTAGACCCTTTGTTGTGTGGTTGTGTATTGAGAAAGACGTGCGGACTCCCATGTGCTCATGAACTTTCTGAATATGTGAGTTTGGATAAGCCAATTCCACTTGATCAAGTGGCTTCATTTTGGCGAAAATTAGATATATTACCGACTAGCAAAGACGAAGGTTGGGCCCGAAATTGGGTCTCGATGGACTCGATGTTTTTTGGTGATCTTTTCACCAAATTTGAACAAGCACCCGAATCAGAGAGGTTATTAATTTTGAAAAGAATTACGGAGATTACGAATCCAATAACAACCTCACTAATTGAGCACGGAAATGCGGCTTCGCACGTGGTCGATCCTAAGTCCGTAAAGGTTAAACAATCCAAATCAACCAAACGTGACCCGAGTAAGTTCGAATATGTCGAGTCTATTAAAGATAGTTGTTCACCATGTGAAGAAGTAATCTTTAATGTTGGTCCATACGACATAGCATGAAGAAATTGTCAAAGCAGGCTTCTTCTTCCTGGGAAGTCCAACCATCACCACGCCTATTGTCCCTAGCGATCTCATTTCTTGTTCTTACCATTTTTCCTGTAACAAAAATCATAACAAACATGTTCATCCAAGATTTAATTAGCTATGATTCATTCATCAAATTAGCTACTATGTAAAAATTACCTTTATCGTCAACACAACCAAGATTTACTACAATTTTATTATCTACATTTGAACATACCCATGTATTTATAAGTGTAATGTATGGACCCATGTATAATGTAACTCATTTTTACCATTTATTGCATGGACCCATGTGTAATATGTAACTTATTTTCACCATTTAATGCAAGGACTCAGTCGATATGTTACTTATTTTCACCATTTAATGAATGGATCTTACTCGAATGAAAAGATTGTCGTCCCCAACTAACAAGTCCATTTAATGGATGGACCAATTGAATATGTTACATACTTTCAATCATTTAATGCAGGACCCGCATAACATATGGCACGATAGGCAATATCATGATCGTGTCAAGCCTTATTGATCGTTCCACATGAGGCACGATAGAAAAAATGGCGATCGTGTCAAGCCTTATTGATCGTTCCACATGAGGCACGATAGAAAAAATGGCGAACCCACAGCCGATGCACCAATACCAACCGGTGTCTGTACATCTGTAGGGGACAGATCCAACGAAGCCCCCTGCGGCACCGGCGGTGGAGGAGAAGTAGTCCGGTGGCCCACCTGGGGGGGAGTAATCTGCTCACCCACCGCCGTGGGGGGAATAGAATCCTGCACAATGAAGGAAACTTCATTAAATAACATAATTCAAAAGATATTCTATTCTAAATGTTTAACAGGAAAAACAAATAAATGCGCACCTGAGCGGATACCGTCTGTTGAATGGCGGATCAATCGATTACCACGACCTCCTTCCGCACGATAGGCGGTACCATAGCAGATACGTGCTTCTGGACTAAATCTGGCACGATCTGCTGCACAGAAGGTGGAACCTCCTGCCGCACCGCTGCAGGAACCTCCTGCTGCATCCCAGTCCGAACCAAATCCGGAACCAACGCCTCGACCTCCCGCCGTACTAAGCGGGACCAAGGCCTCAATGGCACGCTCAACCAAAGTCGGCACAATGGCCTCCACTGTCCCGCACCATTCTTCTAATAGCGCTCGATTGGCGGCTAGAGAGGGTGTGGAGGTGTGTGGAGGAACATCTGGAAACAGGTGTGTGGAGGAACATCCGAACAGAGGTGTGTGGAGGAACATCGGAACAACGCCCTCGGGGCTGGACGATCATAATCACCCATCTCAAGGCTATCATCATCATCCATCAATGAAGTCGACTCATGTGTGTGCGTCGGCTTTGTGGGCTTCTTCTTCCGATCGGGTTACCCCGATTAACATAAACAACACCGGATCGGAGCGGGAGATTGACATGCAATAAATAAGGAAGCTCATTGTCCCTCGCAGATCCTAGGTCGGTGCGTATCAATCTACAAAATTGCAAGATCAAAATGAGTAATTACTTAATTATTACCATAAGTTAAAATTTGAAAAATGCAAATTACATTTTGTACTGACGGTCAAGAAAGCCATGCGATTCACGGAGGACTTGAAACTTCCGGCGTGTGCGGTGGAATAGCAATGTCTGAGGCGAACCCCACATGAATCCCAGTTGGGTATGGCCTCGTGCGCCCATATCTAAGAAGAACAATAAAAATAGTTAAATTATAAGATGTATGTTTGTACTAAATGTAAATTATAAGATGTAAATTACATTAATATCACTTACCAAGAAAGCCCAAACAAATCCGTAAATACGGAAAGTACTCTTGGGCTCGGTGGGTAACATGAAAGGTAGTGGCATAAAATGAACGGGCAATTACTTCCCAATGAAAAGACTCCCACGATCAACGTCATCAACCAAAGTCCACCACGAATCCTCAATGATTGTGGACCTTGGATCCCATGCGAATAGCAAATAATGTGCAACCAACAACTTTGCCACCTTCAACTCATCGGAAGGATCATCACGAATGCACCGCAAAATGCAAGAGTAGATCCTCCATCGTCACCTTAACACCACGATAGTGTCTATCAAACAACCCATTGGGAGGCGACGTGGTTGGTGTTCGGATTAAATGTGGTGGGGCAAAGGATAGCCCAATAATTAAAGCGTACTCATATTTGGAGAATCAATCAAACGGTTTCCAATCCGAAACCAAAATTCGTCCCTTGCACCTTTCTTAACAACCTCCTTCGCAATAATGGCATGAAGGGCGGCATTACAACTAACCGCACGGTTGTCCATCCATAATAAAACCAAAACAGGACTTTCGAAACTCTTCATACACAAAATCCCCGCAATCATGCAACTCGAGTTCTAAGTCGTCAAGAATCGACAACCTGCTATACAAATTGATCTTAGGCTTTATTGCCATAAAGTTCGACCTCTTCCAAGCCCACTTTGTGAAAAATAGTAAAAAATCAAAATTAGCAATCAACCACTATCAAGAAATCACATAGAGAACTCTAAAAAATTGGCGGCTACTATGGCACGATGGCTTATTCATCGGCCGCGTGCCAAGAGTAAAGCCATCGTGCCATCAAGGCACGATGGTGGCACGATCGATGAATAAGCCATCGTGCGGCCAAAGGCACGATGGTGGCACGACGATCGATGAATAAGACATCGTGTCTAAGTGGCGCGATGGTGGCACGATCGATGAATAAGGCATCGTGCCTAAGTGGCGATGGTGGCACGATCGATGACTAAGCCATCGTGCTACTAAGTGGCACGATCGTGCAATCGATCGTGCCACCTGGGCTTCATCGACCGTGCCATTTAAATCTTCTTCAAAGTTCCATATTTCAAATTTTACGGTCAAATGGCGCCATAACTATACCCATCTCAAACCCATGCCCATACAACTACATAGCACACTCAAACTACAAAAATGCAAGTTATTTTAAGGAAAAGTTGAGTTATAACAATACCTCGTCATTTTCTTCAGCGGCCGTGCCTGCCGGTGCGTGTCGATCTTGCGGTGTCTCGTCTCGGCGGTTGTGGATGGTGGTGCACCATCCACGAAGTCGTCATCATCATCGGGAAGAACCATCCTTCTTCTCCTAGGTATGTTTGGATTTCTCTAACCATTGCCGTCGAATAGAATAGTCTCTTGAGAGGGTGGGTGTATTTTTGTTTCAAATTGAGAAAGTGGGGGAGGTGAGAGGTTGGAGGGTGTATTTTGGGGAAAATAAGACTAAGGGTAAAATTGGAAAAAAGGGGGGTGAACTCATCAATTGGGTCATATTTGAAAAAGTGGGGGTGGGTGAACTTATAAGGTGGGTGTACTCATCAAATTTGGGGGTGCCAATAGCGCCGCCCATATTTTAATCCCTGATTAGACACATGCTGACCAGAAGATTGGGATAGAAATGGTGAATAAAAATGACGCCAAACTTAAAACCTATTTGACTTTAAAATTGTATCGATCGGCGGCTAGAACTATGATCCTACCAACTACTCGTAGACGTAGCTAATGGTGGCGGAAATTTGGCGGCATTCTTTTTAAATGAATAAATTTTTATGTATAATTAAAAGAAATACATTTTATCTATTTTTTTTTCAGAAAATAGTATCTCGCCTTGTAGTCTTTGTTTTCTTCTATTAATAAATTTGTTTGCTTTTTTGCCCGTTTATTTCTTCATTGTTTTTTTTTCCTTTTCTGTTTTAGATTTATTGAGATATTAGTTAGATCTGTTTTTTTTGGGATCCATTCGGAGTTCTTTATCAGTTTCGGGTAGATCTATAGATTAAAAAGGAGTGTGGATCATCCAGATCTTGATTCGAAGTGCAAACAGTCACTCATCCAAACAATAATCAAGCCCACTGAATTTTATTCTGATGTTTTATGATCTATTGTATCTATTTTTTTTTAATTTGCCTCCCCTTTTTTCCTTGTTTTAAAAGTGGATTTTATTTGAAGTTTTCCCGTTTAGCTTCAAGATTTTGTATCTTCGTTATTTCATATTGATTAATAAAAATATAATTTCTTTATTTTCAAGAAAAGCGCCACATGATGGTGATTAATAATCAATTCTACTGTTATTTTTCTTTTTCTTCTTATTCCTTTTCTTCTCTATTGTTTTCCTTTATCTGGCGGGCTAGCCCGTCGGCCCGCTACGGGTTAGCCCGTTTAGGCCCTTCTCCTGAGGAGCTACTAAACATCTAACCTGCCTCCTACTTTAGGAGGGGCGGGATAGCCTAAAGGGTCTGGCTCCTTGATGCGTGACTCCCATGGTTTAAGGAATTTATGCTCACTTTATTTCCAACATTACATTAGATCCGGATGATCCTAAATACTTCAGGTAGCAGAATTTTTTTGTGGAATATTGTATTTATAATGTTAATTCAAACGAAATATATGGCACAATGAAAATTCAAACGAAATAACATAAATACACAATGGAAATTTGTTCACAATTAGGATTAATTCGACTATTCCATGTTGGAATTTGGTTGTACAAAATGGGTGTTGACCCAATTTTGACAAAATATTTAAGTGGTTTTCATTAGTAAAAAATAAAATTAAATTATTTGTAAAAATTCTACTAAGAGAGTAGATGAGAATAACATTTGAAATTTCTCAAAACCAATTCCGGGTGAAAGAGAAATTAATGCTATAAGTTAGCCACTTAAAACTAGAAAATGGTATGAAAAATGAAAAATATGGGGAAGGAGAAATGTTCCATCCCGTATAGAGTAGATAGCTAAAGTTTGCTCACTTTATAAATCCCAAGTTGGGCATATGGGTTTGGGACCTTGGGGGCACCCAAATTTTTAAAGGGGTAAGGACCTACATGCTTATAGGTTTGGTTCAAAACACACGCGCACGGCGCCGCGGCACGACCCGGGTCGCGGGCCTGGGCTTGGGCTTGGGCTTCAAGGCCCTTATTCTTTTTGGACCAAAAACCTTTTAAAATATTAATTAATTATTTTTAAAATAATTAATTAAAATCCAACTGTGGTGCGTTGAAGCGCAGTTGTGCGCGGAGCACATTGCGATCGGAGCCGAGCGTGCGTGCGGGCGCACCGCAATACAGTGAGCACGACCGATCGCGCGCGCAGGTGTGCATGGACGCGCATGTTTGAACAGATGCACCTGCTCGAGCAACCAGGTACATGTTTTGGCTGTAGACATGTCTTTTCGAGCCAAAAGACAAGTTCTTTCCATTCAGGCACCTTGATGCCTATAAAAATGAACCCCTGCAGATGGAAGAAGACACAAAAATTACAAGCCTAAAAAAATGAGTCATTGCATTCTGCATATTGCTATCCTTCCCATTCAAAGTCGATCAGATTAAAGTCGTTGTATCTTAGGGACGAGCACCGGAACCATAAGCACTTCGTATACGTGTCATTTTCGTCTTAAAGAGGTTGTACCTAATACAGGCCTTGACTCAGCCTAAACACTTAGCCATTTTCTGAAAACAGTAAACCTTTCTTCCAACAATCGCAAGATGAAAATTACGTTTTCTGTTTCAAGATGATAACTTCAGTTTTGTTCACTCCGATGGTTGTTGCACCTGCTCACGGTAAAAAGCCGGCCAAGTTCTCCGCCGTTGACATCAAACGCTGGCAATAGAAGATGTTGTTCTAAACACTTAGCCATTTTCTGAAAATAGTAAACATTCCTTCAAACAATTGCAAGACGAAAACTATGTTTTCTATTTCAAGAAGATGGCTTCAGTTTCGTTCACTCCGATGGTTGTTGCTCCTGCTCAAGGCGAAAAGCCAGCGAAGTTCTCCAGCGTTGACTTCAAATGCTGGCAATAGAAGATGATGTTCTACCTCACTACTTTGGGTCTGTCCCATTTTCTGAAGGAGGACCCCCCTACCGTTGGCAATGAAGAATCCGACAACCAACAGTGAATCGATGTGGATGCTTGGCATAACATCGATTTTCTCTGTCGGAACTACGTTCTGAATGGGCTAGACGACACCCTCTATAACGTCTATAGCTCGTTCAAAACATCTAAAGAGTTGTGGGACTCTTTGGAGAAGAAATACAAAACAAAAGATGCCGACACAAAGGAATTTATTGTCGGCAAATTTCTGGAGTACAAGATGGTTGACACCAAGACGGTGATCAGCTAAGTCCAAGAGATCCAGATCATACTTCACGACTTAGTGTCTAAAAGGATAATTCTGAACGAGTCTTTCCAAGTGGCTGCAATAATCGAAAAATTGCCGCCGTTGTGGAAGGATTTTATGAATTACCTCAAGCACAAGCGCAAAGAGATGGGGCTTGAGGATCTGATTGTTCGGCTTCGAATTGAGGAAGATAATCGAAAATCCGAAGTGAAGTCTAGTAAGTATGGAATGGAGGCCAAGGCCAATCTTGTTGAATCGAGTACTAGCAAGAAACGCAAGCATTTTGGAAATGACAAGGTAAGAGCTAAGAAATTCAAGGGGAATTTCTACAACTGTGGCAAACCGAATCACATGGCCAAGGATTGCCGACACCCAAAAAAGGGCAATCGAAGTGGCAACCAACAAGCCAATGTGATGGAGGACAAGTCTGTTCCAATGGACATGTCGGAGTTTGATCTCACCGTCATTGTGTTTGAAGCCAATATGGTGGATAACTCAAGGGAATGCTGGATACATACCGGGGCTACTCGCACATTTATGCCGATAATGAGATGTTCTCCTCTTACACTCCGATAAATGGAAGGAAGCTTTTCATGGGAAATTATTCGACTTCCAACATTGTGGAGATTGGGAAGGTTGTGTTCAAGATGACTTCCGGAAAGGAGCTTATGCTTGTGGATCTGCCGCATGTCCTGGATATCCGCAAGAATTTGGTTTCCGGTCCTTTGCTTAATAAGGTCGGGTTTAGACTAGTGTTTGAGTCTGACAAGTTTGTAATTACCAAGAATGGTAAGTTTCTTTGTAAGGACTACCTTAATAAAGGGCTTTTTAAGATGTTTGTAATGTCTGTTTTTCGCCAAGAGGCGAAGAATGAAAATATTACTTTTGTTTACTTGTTGGATTGTTCTAATTTATGGTATGATAGATTAGGACACGTAAACTTCAACACAATTAAATGGTTAGTGAATCTGGAATTAATACCTACGTTTAAAACCGATTGACAAGACAAATTCGAAATTGGTGTTGAAACAAAATTGGCCAAAGCACCGTTTCATTTGGTAACAAGAAGTACCAAACCACTCGAGTTAATCCATACAGATGTGTGTGATTTAAAACTTGTGTAAACTCGAGGTGGGAAAAAGTACTTTATAACGTTTATTGACGATTGCACAAGATATTGATATGTATATCTTTTGAAAACCAAAGATGTAGCTTTAGTAGCTTTTATAACTTATAAGAATGAAGTTGAAATCAGCTTAATTTCAAAATTAAGATGATTCGAAGTGATAGAAGTGGAGAGTATGTTGCTCCGCTTGAAGAATTCTGCTTGGAAGTGATTAATATGTGTTTTGCATGTATTTTGGGTTTAATTGTAGCTAGAATTAGTTGCTATGCATGTATTACATGAGTAAAAAGAGCTTTATTACTGTTTTGTGGAAAAGGTATTACCTTTGCTCGTTTTGTTGAAAATGAATGACAATTGTAGCATTTTGGCAACAATTCTGAGCATTGTGATAAAGAACCGACGATACTTGGAGTAAAGTACGAAGTTTGGAGTTGAATCGGGAAGCAGTCAGACGAACCAGGCGAGAAATGGAAGAAAACGGACAAGTATAAGTTCCAGCAGGTGCGCACGGGCAGGGCGTGCGCCCCTAGCATGACCCGTGCGCCAGCCAAAACTGAGAATTGAGCTTCGACCACACGCACGAGTTGTTCGTGCGTGATGCACACGGCCCGTGCGTCCTTCAGCGATTGGAAATTTCCTGCAGCACCTAGCACGGGCTGGGCGTGCGCTATGCGCACGGCGCATGCGCCTGTGCGGTAAAATAATGTTTGACAAGTTTTGAACTAGGTTTCGACCCAAACGAAGTACAAACAGAGACGAGGCGGCCACAAACGAAGATACACTGACTTTTGCCCTAGAATACAGAACAAAAGAGCAATTTTCCACCAGAGAATTGGAGAGATCGATCAAGGCAACAACAACACGCTTGAGGATTGAAGATAGATCGAGAGATCATCGACGTCCCCGAGTCTTCGCATTCCATAGTATCTTTATTTTCAATTAGTTAGACATGAACATGGATAATTTGTCTATGAATTATTTGTTTTCTATGTTTGGCTAAACATCTTGTGATTCCCGGGTTTGGGAGTAGGTTAATGGATACTTTTATTTGATGATTAATTGCAATTGAAGTTATTGTTTTCCAACCCTATTCGAGTACTTTGTTTTACTTCTTGTTTTATCAAAAGGCCTTTGGTTTAAACTTTTTTGATGAATTGATTCATAATTCGAACAGATGAGTTTGAATACTAGATCTGTGAGTACTCGACATGAATATTTGCATGATTGAGAATTCTGTGAATATTTGTGAGGATATTTAATTTTTGTGCTTTTGGGAGTTGGATATCTCATGTTGAGTAGAGATGCTAGCATAGATATTCCAATCAACATTTTTACATGTATCTTGAGAGAGAGGGTAAATTACTTTTGTGATTGTTCTATAGGGAAGAATACATATAACTTTGGTTTGATTAATCTGATAATAAAAGGGGATATTAACTGAAACCATAACCCAGGAATCCATTCATCTTCTTGATCTTTCAATCAATCTTTACTTTGTTTATTTTAGGATAAATTCTCGTTTTAGTTTACAAAACCAATCCATCAACTTTCGATCGTCTAGATAAAAATAAGGCTATTACAATCCAATACTTAGTACATTAATTTATTAGTCTCTGTGGATTCGATCTTGCTAACCCTATTCTATAAATTGCACCGTACACTTGTGGTGAAGCTAAAAAAATAAGGCGAACATGAAGCAGGTATAATTCATCAAACGATAGCTCCTTACTCACCTCAATCAAATGGTGTAGCAGAACGCAAAAATCGTACTCTTAAGGAGATGATGAATGCGATATTGATAAGCTTTGGCTTACCCCAAAACTTATGGGGGAAAGCCATACTTTCTGCAAACTACATTCTTAATAAGATCCCACACAAAGGTAAAAATGAAACTCCATATGAGTTATGGAAAGGACGTAAACCATCATATAAATACCTCACAGTGTGGGGGTGTTTGGCTAAAGTCGAAGTACCTAAGCCGAAATAAGTTAGAATCGGTCCAAGACGATCGATTGTGCTTTCATTGGATATGCTAACAATAGTAGTGCATATTGCTTTTTAGTGCACAAGTCAGCTATTCCTGATATAAATGAAGGTATGATCATTGAATCAAAAAAAATTGTATTCTTCGAGAATATCAGTCCAAACAAAGAAAGGAAAGAAGAAAGTTCGAGTAAACGAACTTATGAAATTGCAAGGTTACCTCAAAGTGATGATGAAGAGGAACCAAGACGCAGTAAAAGGACAAAAGTAGCTAAATATTTTGGTCCTGATTTTCTAACTTATATGTTAGAAAACAAACCTAAACCTATTCAAAAAGCTTTGTCTAGTCCAGAAGCTCCTCTCTAGAAAGAAGCTATCAATAATGAAATAGATTCCATCATGCAAAATTACACTTGGGAGTTGGTTGATCTCCCACCAGTGGTAAACCTTTGGTATGCAAGTGGATCTTTAAAAGTAAGTATAAAGCAGATGGATCTATAAACAAGTACAATGCCCGTTTGGTAGCTAAATGGTTTAGACAAAAGGAGGGATATGACTTTTTCGATACATATTCTCCTGTTACGAGGATCACGTTTATTCGTGTTCTCATTGCTATTGCAGCCTTGCATAACCTTGAGATATATCAAATGGACGTTAAGACTACCTTCTTGAATGGTGAGCTTGAAGAGGAGATATATATGGATCAACCCGAGGGGTTTGTTGCACCCAGTCAAGAGCGAAAGGTGTGTAAACTTGTTAAGTTACTTTATGGACTAAAACAAGCACCTAAGCAATGGCATAAAAAGTTTGACTCGACTATGATGTCAAATGGTTTCAAGATCAACGAATGTGACAAGTGTGTCTACGTTAAAAGTACTACAAATGATTACATTATAGTTTGCCTTTATGTAGATGATATGTGATTATGGGTAGTAGTCATGATTTAATCATGAATACTAAGAACATGTTAAAGAATAACTTTGACATGAAAGATATGGGGTTATCTGATGTTATATTAGGGATTAAAATCTCTAGAACTTCAGATAGAATTATCTTGTCACAATCCCATTATGTGAAAAGCCTACTTAGAATGTTTGATGCTTTTGATAGTCCTCCGGCTAAGACACCTGTAGATCTAAGTCTACACTTGGCCAAGAATAGAGGCGAACCAGTTTCTCAGCTGGAATATGCAAGGGTAATTCACAGTCTGATGTACTTAACGAATTGTCCACGTCCAGACATTGCATATTCAGTGAGTAAGCTTAGTAGGTTCACAAGTAACCCGAGTATGGATCACTGGAAAGCCGTGACAAGGGTACTTAGATATTTAAAGTATACCATGAACTATGGAATACATTATACGAGATATCCAGCAGTATTAGAATGATATTGTGATGCCAACTGGAAATCAGACACAAAAGACTCCAATTTCACAATAGGTGGAGGAGCGGTGCCGTGGAAGTCTTCTAAGGAGACGTGCATAGCTCGATCCACTATGGAATTCAAGTTCATTGCTTTAGATAAAGCTAGAGAAGAATCAGAATGGCTTAGAAACTTCATAGAGGATATTCCTTATTGGAATAAACCGGTGCCTACTATTTTGATACATTGTGATAGTCAATCAGCAATTGGAAGGGCACAAAGTAGTATGTATAATGGTAAGTCTAGACATATAAGTCAAAGACATAATACCATTAGACAGTTGATTTCGAATGAAGTTATTTTGGTTGACTACGTGAAGTTAAAGGAAAACCTTATGGATACGCTTACAAAAGGCATAAATCGCGATCAATTGTATAAATTGTTAAGGGGAATGGGTTTAAAATCCACAAATAAAGAATGTTCATAGTGGTAACCCAACCTTGTGAATTGGAGATCCCAAGACCTTGGTTCAACTGGACAACTAAGTTATGAATGTTCAGCTGAACACTTGAAAAATGTGTTAGCTCATTCCTGAAACTTCCAAGTGAAATAGAAACCTATTGAATGTGGTGAGGTTAAGTTTAAGACTTTTAATGATTCCTATACCAAAATGTCGAGTATGGTAGGATACTCTTCAATAGGAGATCACCTATATTAGTGAGAAGTAATGGTCGCTTCAAGGAAAAACTTATGAATCTAAGATATGGTCCAGGGCTGAAATGGACACAACATGAGAATAACAAGTGTTAGAATTGTTATTATGTAAGTATTGTTATCTCGGTTTACACAAACGGCTGAGTAGTTCAAGACATCGCGTCACTAAGCAGCTAGTAAATCCGATAGTATTTTACTAAGGAAGGTTCAAAGCCACAAGCTACCTATCCAGATGCAATAATAGTTCGCCGAGACTTTCAAGAGAATCTGCAAACACGCATGCATTAATTTCATTCATGTGGGGGATTATCAGAATTTGGTTGTACAAAATGGGTAGTAACCCAATTTTGACCAAATATTTAAATGGTTCCATTAGTTAAAAAATAGAATTGAATTATTTGTAAAAATTCTACTAAGAGAGTGAATGAGAATAGCATTTGGAATTTCTCAAAACCAATTCCGGGTGAATGAGAAAATAATGCTAGAAATTAGCTACTTAAAACTAGAAAATGGTATGGAAAATGAAAATTGGGGAAAGGAGAAATGCCCCATCCCACATAGAGTAGATAGCCAAAGTTTGCTCACTTTATAAATCCCAAGTTGGACATATGGGTTTGGGCCCTTGGGGGCACCCAAGTTTTTAAAGGGGTGAGGACATACATACTTGTGGTTTGGTTCAAAACATACACACGCCACAAGACCCCACCCACCCACCTCGGCTCGGCTCGGCCCGGTCTGCGGGTCGTGGGCTGGTCTAGGCTTGGGCTTCAAGGCCCTTTTTCTTTTTAGATGAAAAAAGTTTTAAAATATCAGTTGTGCACGGCGGCAAACAAGTCGCGGAGCGCATTGACTGCGCCGAGCCAGTGGCGCGCGACGCTTGACAAAGATAATACATTGAGCATTACCGGTCGTGCGTGCAGGTGTGAGCAACCAGGTGCACTTGTTCAAGCAACCAGGTGCATTTTTTGGCTGCAGACATGTCTTTCCATCCGGGAAACTTGATGCCTATAAAAACGAACCCCTGCAGATGGAAGAAGACACAAAAATTACAAGCTTAAAAAAATGAGTCATTGCATTCTGCATATTGCTATACTTCCCGTTCAAAGCTTGAAAGTTTCAAACACTTCCTATTCGCCAAATTTTCGACTTTGCAAGTGCTGTAAAGTCGAACAGATTAAAGTTATTTTATCGTAGGGACGAGCGCCAGAACTGTAAGCAATTCGTATACTGGGCGTTTTTGTCTTGCAGAGACTGTATCTAATGCAGGCCTTGACTCAGCTAAACACTTATCTATTTTCTGGAAACTAATAAACATTCATTCCAACATTCCATGCCAAGGATGTTCGGATTTGGGAAGAAAAACAATTGTATATATAGTAAATAATTAAGTGTCATATGTTTTTTTTAAAGGTGTAATAGACAAACATACCCAACTTTCCTAAAGAAAAGACACATAGTTAATGATTCAGGTTAGTGTAGGGAGACCTGTCATTAGTACTCCCCTAGTTCATGCCCATCGATCTAAACTAGGAGAGTAGGGGGAGTAGTTGATTCGGCTTAGTTTAAGACCTTATACTTAGGTTAGATCCTCTAATGGCAGACCTGGTAAAGAAGATAGAATGTTTGATCTAGCTGGTTCAAGGAGCTTGAGATTCAGTCTAGCTGGGCACACCTGGTCATATTCCGAATGGACATGATCAAAGCCTTTCTTAACCCCAAGTTGAGTGAGTAAGTCGGACAGACATTGGGTGGGAAAATAAATCTGATCTATCCAAGAATATCCAGCGGTCGGGCCGACCCGACAAGTATTTAATGAAGGTGGAAGTAAATCAAAGGATATTAAGGATAAAAGCATGGCCGACCTGACAAAGAGTTACTAGAAGCATGGCCGACCAAACAAAAAGTTACTAAAAGCATTGTTGACCTGAAAAGGAGTTACTAAAAATACAGTCGACCTGACAGAGTGTTACTAAAAACATGTCCGACCTGCCAAAGAGTAACTTATGGAAGGATCAACCTGACAAGTATTTAATAAGCATAAAAGTAATATAGGGAAAACCAAATATCGAGGTAGGTCGACCTAGCAGGAGTTACTAGGTGTTAGGTCCGACCTGCTCGCAGTAATTATCTCTTCAAGGTAGACCTGACAATGAGTAATTAGATGTCAGGTCTGACCTGCTTGCATTAATTTATTCTTTAAGGAAAACCTGAAAAGCATTTAATGTCCTAGGAAACTGATTCGATAGAAAGTAACTATTGTCAAAGTCGAGCTGACAGAAGTGACTGGTTCTTTTAGTCGACCTGACACAGGTTTTCACCAATTTGGGCTACCAATCAAGGCTAGCCACATGGACAATAAGGACAAGGTAAGGAATGTATAAAAGGGAGAGGTATGTGGGAAAAACCTTCATCATCTTATAATCTCATACATTCAGTTTTTTCATATTTTTATACACTCTTTTTCCCTTGAACTAACTTGATCATCGGAGTGCTAACATCAGAGTTATCTCCGGTAGTTTTTTGTAGGCTAGCTGAAGGTCAAGTTGGAACTTTGAGAAGATCTCGCTTGAGAGGCCTTTTTATGTGGCGCTGTCTGTGAGAACATTGAGTGTAAGGCGTGAGTATGTCGAGATTAGTGTTAAAGGGTAAGAAGGTTGTGGATTCAGGGGGATTTTCGGATAGGCCTGGAATGACTCCGTCCGGTGGAGAGTAGGTAAGAACAACGTCACCAGGAGTGTTGCCCACACCTCTCTCCACGGGAATGTCGGTGATATATCTAGGTGCTATGTTTACTGTGTAGACTGTTCAAGTAACCAAGGACCAACTATCGTC
Source organism: Rehmannia glutinosa (assembly GCA_016081115.2). Lineage (NCBI taxonomy): Eukaryota > Viridiplantae > Streptophyta > Magnoliopsida > Lamiales > Orobanchaceae > Rehmannia > Rehmannia glutinosa. Next base: position 64,925,624 of record CM071931.1, on the reverse strand, counting down.
CATAGTACAAGAGGCGGTCAATGCGCTTTGGGCTCAGAAGAAGGCCTCAGTGGGAGTGGATGGTACAGATCGTGTGGAGGTGAGGGTAGTGGATATGAGTAAGAGGGACAGATGCCAGAGTTGGAGAAGTTACAGATGGAGGTGATGGAAGACGATCTACCGTTAACTTAGGTCGTTAAGTTATGACTATGATGGTATCACTGACCCTTGGGAGCACTTGTGCTGATTCGAAAATTCAGCCTCGTTGCACTGGTACACGGATGGAATGAAGTGATGGATCTTCTTAACTACCTTAGCTAAATCTGCCCAACAATGGTTTAGTCAGCTCCTATCGACTCCATTTGATCATTCGAAGAGTTCAGCTCTTCATTCTTGTGCCAGTTTGCTAGTTCCGAAAACACCAAAAGACAGCCTTAACCTTTTTTGGCATAAAGCAGGGCGGGCATGAGTCATTCAGGGGGTACATAAAGTAGTTCACGTCAGCCGCCCTTGATGTTCCATCCGATACCCAAGAGGTGCTTTCCAATTCCTTATCACAAGGGTTGCAGGAGAGTGACTTTTTCAAATCCATAGCAAAGCGACTAGCCAAAATTTTTGATGACTAATGGTAAAAATGATGCGGTAAGAGAGAAGATAAGGATAGGGGAGAGATTCCTCGGGAAGGGCTCAAACAATTTCGTTAACCTGAAGGCAGGCCAGGTTTGCTAAGCCGAGCAATAGAGCCAAGGAGATACACCCCCTGGCCACACCTAGGGCGCAAGTATTGATGGCCACGATGGGGCATAAGAAATTGGATGGCCGGGAAATTACTCGACGTGCCTATTAGGCCACGATCCGACTTATTTTGTGAGTTATATAAAGATTACGGGCACACAACAAAGGAGTGTAGGCATTTGAAGGATGAGTTTGAACGTATAGTGAATAATGGTTGGTTGGAGAATTGGATTAAGCCGGAGACAGGGCTGGGAACGAGGTTAGATAGAAGTCCACCACATCAGGGGAGAGCTGCAAGGAACATGCATAATGTCCCCGCCAAACCCATCCCTCCTACCAGGGGAACGATACACATGTTTGTAGGGCCAACTGATGGAGACTCAAATCGAGCTCGGAAGGCATATGCCAGGAGAGCTGGTGAGGTCGTACTTAACATTGGAGATCATAAGGTTATCCTAGAAGTATCTTTTAGGCGGGAGGATATGGGGACTTCGATATCACATAATGATGCAATGGTTATCACAGAGACAATAACTAACTTTGAGGTAGCTAGAGCTATGGTGGATACTGGGAGCTCGGTCAATGTCCTTTTCTATGATGCGTATCTAAAGATGGAGCTGGAAATGGAGGTGAAGCCAGTGGAGACAGCTCTATTCGGATTCGGAGGAGGAGTGGTTGAGCCAATGGGACAGGTCACCTTGCCCATGTCTGTAGTTTTTCTTTGCTGTTTACTTATTTAATTTAAGTTTTGGCATCATCAAAAAGGGGAAAATTGTTAGGAAATTTATTTGTTAGATTTTGATGAGACCATGTAAAACTTAAACTAGGAAGTTGGCACCCCATTTTCCTTGTAATTTGCATTGTAATAGATAGGGCTGAAAGAGCTAAGCTAAGTTAGTTATGCCAAGGATTACAAGAAGTCAACTGCGGACTAGAATGAAGACTCTGATGTGTGTCAGCTGAGTATGGCCAAGAAGAAAGACAAAGACTCAACTGAAGAAGAGTCAGCTGAGGGACAACTGTGTGAATTGTCAGCCAAGTCAACTTAAGGAGCCAAGTCAGTCAGTTGAGTGACAGTGTAGTCAATCATATGATTGGAACCGACTCAAGTCACCTGGGGTAAAGACAGGAGTCAAGTGAAGACAACGACTTAGATCCGTTGGAATAAAGTCACAAATGTTACTCGATATAGTAACACGTAAAACTGTCAGGTCTAAAAGTGTTTTTCCCAGAATTGTGCAAAAGGAATGAACCAATGGGAAGCACTGCATCTTGTGTCAGACACCTGCAAAGCTAGTATGCCATTAATACGAGAAAAAGTCTACATCAAGGACTGCAGACCAAGACAAGACAAGCCAATAACCACAGAAGTTACATTTGAAATTAGCCTATCTCTTCAATGGGCAAAATTTCAAATGTGCACTATAAAATGCTGAGGAAGTTATTGAGAAGAGATTACCTGAACCACGAACAAGCAAGCAATATTCAAGCAAATAACCTACAATATTCTCAAAGCTTATCCAGATAATCCTCAAGCCTGAAACTCGAAGGAACTCGTTCCAACACAAGATGTGAAGGAAAGACAACTTCAAATTTGTTGAAGAGGAAACTTTTGAAGAAACCAAATGGGTCTTCTTTCCAAGCCTGGATTGTAGGAAGGTTCAAGGTCGAACCATTATCAAGTTTGTTGGATGGCTTCGTGATCAAATCCAAGAACTTGAGAAGTGAGCTGAAGTAGCAAGGCAGATGCCCTGTGAAGAAGCTGAGTCGCAAGAGAAGCTAGTGTGTGATTAAGGCTGTCTCCAGACTATTTACCGCTTTGTAAACTGATCTGTTACATAGTGGATTCCTACAGTAGTTGGAGAAGAGAGGATTAGAAGAATTACTCAATCTTCTAACCTCTATAAAATATTTTTGTCATTTACTTTCTGTAAACTTACTTTCCTGCACATTTACATTATGTCTGCTGTTAGTATCATATGTGTTATCCAACTGATTAATAACCAAGTGATAAAAATCAAGTGTTAAAAACAAGCCTTAAACAAATTAAAGGGTGTTAAGTCTTCCGCTGTTAGAAACCAAACCAGCCAAGTTAAGTATTTGGGTTAAACATCCGAGTTATACTATCAACAGCTCTATCGAGTCTGTTGAGTGGGTAACTCAGCTGAATACCCAACTTAGCTGTCCCTCAAGGACACAGCTTTTTGAGTCAACTCTGTTGAATAATTTTAAAGGACTTAAATTCGAAAATTTGGTAAGGTTTATTCAATCCTCCCTCCCTTCTAAACCTTACACCACACCTCTTGGGACCTACACTTATCTAACCCATCCCTAACGTTTTAAAGTTTTTCTTCGCATTCCCGCAATTGGCTACTTACATTTCAAAAGTGTTATTTTTCTTAAGTAGCAAGTTGTTCTCCGCATGATCGAATTTTGGCCGAAATTGAATAGATGTATGTTGGATGGATGCCATTGTCCCATGTCTTCTGAATAACTTGTTGGCATGACTCATCAAGCAACCACATGGACTCAAATCTAAAAGTTCTCCTTTTTTTCTTTCGATGTTCTCGATTCATCCCTCAAGTGTGTTACCATTAGATAAGAACCGGGTAATGGTCCGATGCCACTCTAGGGAGGTGGTGGATTTTGTACCCGGGAAAAGATTTTACCCATCCCTGATTGCCCAAACATCTATCAAGTCGCTCTTGGATATTCGCATCTCCTTGTTGCCCATTCGTCCATGTGAACGTAAACCCCTTGTAGCCTAAGTCATCCAACTGGGCATCTTGAATAGCTTTCTGAAATTCCTCAAGTTTATTACTATCTTTCACTCGGCCTCCCAACTTCTCGAAATTGTATAGTATCTCATAGAAATCCCTTATCCAAAGCCAATTCTCATTAAACGTACGAGCGAGGTCTCGAATAAGGTTCCATGTCCGGGATATATTTGTTTCTTCTGGCCATCCATAAATTCCAGAAAGTCTCCATTGTTTGTCTAAGTCGGTTACAATGCTATAAATATGATTAAAGAATCCGAGAGAATAGTGAAATCGTAACTCCCCTTCCAAATCAGACACAAGCCACCTCTTCTTCCTCCTTGAGACATATCGCAGCTAATTTCATGAAAACCATCATAACCCAAATTTCTCGTGATCTCCTCAATTTCATTTCTATCTAATTTTGTTTCCATAATGAAAGCAAAATTGGGATCTCTTTCAAAAATATATCGTTTGAGCACCCGAACTGCCAGTGGGTTCCCAAGCCTCCGACAGTTTCAATTGAGGCAACTCATTGTGATCACCGGGACTGATTCTTTGCAGTCTCCACTGTTAAAGAAAACGTACATGGGGCTTCAAATAATCCAAATTATTTTGATCATTTCGCTCTTCCTTATCTTAGTTTCCGTACTCTTGGATAGCTTAATTTCTTTTTTGCATTTGGTGTTAGTTGGCGGGGAGGGGTGGGAAGGGTTTTGGTTGGGGTGCGATTTTTAGCCGACTCCAGCAGTTATTTGGTTTGGTTTTTAGGGTGGGGTTTCTATTGGGGGAGTTTTTGGTGAGTATATTTGTAGCTGATGGTGTAGTTTTGGGACCTGTTATTTTAAGTTTGTTTTTTGGTGGTTTAGCTGATTGGCCAGATCATCCATGGGCAAATGATGGTGGTCGTGGGGCTGGGGGTTGGTTGCTGGGATGGGTACGACCATAAAGGGGTTTGAGTTTGTTGGGGTACGAGTCTCTTTAGATGATATTGGTAGTTGGGGGGTTAAGGTATGTGGGCTAGCTGTAGGTTTTGGGTGACCATGGGGCTGGGATATTAGGGAAAGAGATTTAAGGGAGTTTTGTAGTGATTTATTCAGGGGAGATGAATTTTCATCGGTCGCTGTTAATAGATTTTTTGGGTTTGGGGATACGCAAGGCTGGGGACGGTTTTTAGGCTTGGGGTGTTGGGTGGAAGATGAAGATTCAGATGTTTGATCGTAACCAAATAAGTTTCTGGTAGTGGAGGTGTGGGGATGGGACTATTTTTGGGCAGTAGAGCGATACAGTAGGGACGATTTGACATTTTTGAAACGGAGAAACTTTCCGAATAATCATTCTTTGGAAAAGTCTAGAACTTTCGGTTCTCCTAACTGTCGAGCTAAGGTTTGGGCCAAAGAAGGGTTCATGCAAGCCACCGGTACATCGTGAGCTCGAATCCAAAATACTGCCTTGGTAACTGTGGTTGCGGATGGTTGCTCATTAGATTCAAGTTTTCGGATTGCAAAGAGGCCTCCATCATAGTGCCATGGTTGATTGGCTAAAACCCTATCCCTATCCTCTTTATCCTCAAAATGGAAGAGTATCAAACCTGCCCCCCATTCGCGTGCTATTATCGACTTCTTCGATTTCTAGGCCTTTTCCATTACCTCGATTAAATAGAATGACTTCCATGTTTTATCCATATAAAGCTTCCCGACCAGACATAAATCCATTTCTATCGTGTCGGTAAGGGTTGCTGGATTGAAGATATCTAGATCCATCACCTCTTCTTCTTTCTTCGTTAATTCCTCCGTAAAAAACCTCGAGTTGTTACTATCAAAATGAAACTGTGGACACGGATAAGTATAGGCGCTATGAACTTCAAATGAGACGGACCTAATAAGAATAACCCTTATAGGTAGACCATTTGCTTTGGATGAAGGTCCCGACAATACCCCAGCACAGCCTGCAGACCTACAAAAGCACAGACCAATGCAAAAACAAAAGAAAAAATGAAAAGAAACACAAGGGAACAAGGAAAAGCAAAAACCAGAAAGAACCGAAAGGAGGATCAGATGCAGACTCAGGGAAGAAACAAACTAAGAGGAAAAACTAAGCAAAATTGGCAACCTGTAGTCGGACGAAATATGGGAATGTGACGACAACCAGGGAAACCTAACGAAAACCCTAAAGGGTGACTCCGACTCCTTCGTTGAGGAGAACTTTACCAGTTTTAACTCCAACCATATGAGATAATTAAATAGACACACATCCACATTAATTGACTTTTTATGATGATTGATGTATCTATATAATTATGTATTAATGACAAATAGTTGAAATAAAGGGGGTCAAATTCTTGGAATTGCACCTAATTTATACAAAATTATTGGATGGATGGAGAATGAATCATAAAAACTACATACTCTTGTAACCCAATATTATTATTAGATTAAGTGTGTAGCAATCCATTCATTGTAGAAAAATTCATATAGACGGTGTGTGAAAAAAGATTTATGTCATAATTTTTAATTACTTGCTCTCAAACTATTTATCTTTCCAATTTTTTGTCGGAATAATTTTGGGCCGGTAACATGCTTGTTATATAGCAACTCTATATACTAAAAGAAAAAAATAATAAGAACACATATTAGCACCTTGCTATTTAGAGACATGTGTTAACTTCTCATTCTCCCAATTATATGTGACGACTTCACATTTATCCATGTTTAACCATTCTCTCCATTTCTTTTCATATATAATCTAAAAGCTAAAAATAATGTAAAAGGTAAAAAATAATCTAAGTAATCTATCTATATAATCTACATAAGTAAACTACTCTTAAAAAAATAGAAGATATATTTATCGGATATGTTCTATTAATAAAATTAGCACAAATAACTATGTGATTTTTTAAACGCCAAAAAATTAAATAACAACCATAAAAATATACAATTAATATGTCAAAAATTAATGTAAAGATAGTTGTGACAATGAAATTAAAAATTCACGTCATTTTTTACAATCCAAAACACAAATAAATAAATAAATTGTTCAACTTTACTAATAATAAATTTATTTATTGCTTACCAAATATCATGCGAATTTTATTGAAGTAATTTTACCCTGCTACATTGTCTGTAAAACTAAATAAATAGTATTTATCTACTATTTGAATCTTATAGAAATGAAATAAATAGTAGATATTTTTAATGTATATGTTTGGTTATAAAATTAGCATTTTAATTAACTAAGTGATATTTGAAACGTCAAAACACAACAACTGTACAATTGAATATATTTATTAAATATAGTTTACAAAGAAGTTTCTTATAATATAAAGTGAACAATTTGTATGATATTTTTTTAAATTTTGATTTCTCTCTTAATATATTTAATTAGTATTTTGGATATTATATAACTATCCGAAATAAATTTGTGATACGAAAATTTTGTCTTTTGATAAATCTCGTGTAACACACGGGTGTTTTTCTAGTTATCAGTATATATGTATAATATATATGTATATCAAATTATCAAGCAAGTTTCTAGAACACACACAAGTTTCCTCTTGCGAAGTTCTAAGAACATTTGTTAATTATCATTTGACTCACCAACCTCTCTGCTCAAATCATTTGCAGTCCTATTTCCTAATCATTATTCATTTATTAATTACATTGGGATACACTTTTTGTCCTACTTTACAAAAATATAAAAAAATTAAAAAACTATATATGTACTCTCCCCTAGAATTCTATACACGCTCCAAAAATATTTTGAAAATGTGAATAAGACCAAGCAAGTTCAAATTTCCATTACATAAAATTCTTTATCTTTATTTCAAAATTCTAAAATTTCCCTGTCAATGGGTAGGCTCTCACGTCAGTTTATACCTGAAGTATGCCTTCGTGGCAGTAGACTATTTTACCAAGTGGGCCGAGGCGAAACCCCTAGCAAAAATAGACGTAGCGAGGATCGTCAATTTTGTATGGAAGTCAATCATATGTAGGTTCGGGATACCATACTCAATAGTAACAGACAACGGAAAACAGTTCAATAACCAAATATTTCGAACTTTTTGCAAAAGCTTTCATATCAATAATCATTTCTCCACTCCATATCACTCACAGTCTAACGGCCAAGTCGAGGCGGTAAACAAAATCCTCAAATACACATTGAAGACGAGGCTGGAAGAATCCAAGGGAAACTGGCCCGAGAAGCTACCCAGAGTAATATGGGCTTACAGAACAACACATCGATCTGACACGGGTGAAACACCTTTTTCCCTGGCATATGGAGCCGAGGCCGTCATTCAAGTTGAAATCGGGGCCCCAACATTCAGAATTGCTAATTTTTCCGAAGAAAAGAATGAAGTCGCCCTACGAGCCGAATTGGATCTGCTAGAAGAAAAGAGATACAGTGTCGAGATGAAAAATGTTATATACAAACAGAGAAGTCAAAGGTACTACAACTCAAAAGTGAAGGAAAGAAAATTCCTAGTCGGCGATCTAGTCTTAAAAAGGGTCACCGGGACCGAGCCCATCGTTGCTTTTGACCTTACCTCAAGGGTCCATTCGCTCCTGGAATGATTTGATGCCTGCTTTCACCACCCATTTCCTGACATCCAAGGTCCGCGCAGCGCCGAAGGACTCTCTTGTTAACATCAAGCAGGGCAAAGATGAGCTGCTGAAGAGTTACATCGCCAGATTCAACAAGCAGATCCGAGAGATGGAGTCGGTCTCAGACAACGTAATGCTCATAGCGGCAATGGCGGGGCTCGTCCACCAGTCTCGATTCAATTATGCCATCTACGAGTCTGGGGCGAGCACCTTCCAAGAGTTTCTCATCCGCGCAGAACGTCACATATGTGCCGAGGAAGCCATGGTCGGCCTACAACCCAAGTAAAAAACTCAAGGCGCCAAAAACGATGGAAAGAAAGAAGTCGCCATAGGTTCCGGGTCGGAATTCAAATCTTTCGCAGAGAATCCGACCACAGGATACAAGTCATACCAAGAAGTCCGCGCTGAGGTGGCGGCAATAAGGAGCACATTGACCCACACTTCATCCGCCATTTGGAACGACATCAAGAACATTAACCTGTTACCACCAGCTCGCCCTTTGAAGTTGGATCCATCTAAACTGGACGGCAATAAATACTGCTGCTACCATAAGTCAATTGGGCATGAAACATATGAGTGTCGAGATCTCATTCGAGCGATCATGAGGATTGTTCAGAGGGGTGGGCTGAATAGATACGTTCATGAGCTCCCACCACCACCGGCCCTCGCTCCCGGAAAAAATCCAGAGTGACTGGCCAATCCGGTTCGTTTACCACCTCACAATGAGAACCCAGGACAAGAGATACTTAAATTGATCAACACTAATAGGGTCGAAGATAATCGGTCCATCTGAAAAAGAAAAGCAGAAGTCAGAGAAGCAGCGAACGCTGAGCAACAGGTCCGAGTTGCAGAAATCCGCGAAGGCCAACCAACGGGGTTTTTTACTTTTTTTCGATCAAGACGTCGATCAGCTGGTACACCCCCACTCTGGCCCTCTGGTTGTGACGGCTTCGATCCTGGGCATCCCTGTGCACAAGATCCTAGTCGACTCGGGTAGCTACACCTCGGTCATATACATCAGAGCTTTCAGAAGATTGAATGTAGACGGCAGCTATATCCGACCGTGCAATGACAACATTTTGCGTTTTGGAGGGAGAAGAATCATCCCACTTGGTGAAGTCGACCTATCTATTCAAATGGGCCAGGGAGCGCATAAGAGAACAGTGATCACTACTTTCAAGATCATCAATTCGGACTCCAACTATAATGCTATTATCGGATGGCCACTGCTTTATCACTTGAAGGCGGCCATCTCGGTGTACCATTTCTGCATTAAGTTTCCCACTCTGGACGGAGAAAGCATCCACGAAGGAAATTAGAGAGAATCCCGGGAGTGCTCCCTAAAGATCAGACCGGTGGAAATAAATGTGATTGAAAAGGGTGAATCCAGCAAGTCGAAAGAAGGAGAAGGCATTGGATCAGCCAACGAGACTGAGTCGAATGTCGAATAAGGCAATCGAACAGAAAATTCGACGGAATCCAACCCAGGTAGACAACCCAAGAAAGATCCAATCACTGAGGAAGAAGAATTACTTCTGCAGAAAAAGGAGGGGAAGAGTAAGAAACGCAAACTTGCTGAGCCGGTAGAGGACGTCGACATAGTAGATGTTGATAAGCAAAATAGGGGACGCAATTGAGAATCGGGCACAACTTACAAGAGACGCTCAGATCGGAGCTGATCAAATTTTTGAGCAACAACATGGATGTGTTTGCGTGGACTCATGCTGATATGCATGGCATCGACCCCAAACATATCAGCCACCGTCTGAACATCGACCTCACTTATAGCCAGTAGTTCAGAAAATAAGAAATTGGGCTTGGAGAGACAGGCGGCACTGGAAGCCGAGGTTGGCAAATTGTTGGACAATAAGTTCATCAGTAGGCACTTTACCCACGATGGGTGGCGGCAGCGGCGTCTCTGCATGGATTTCACTGATTTAAACAAGGCGTGCCCGAAGGACAACTATCCTCTTCCGAACATAGGCTACATGGTCGATGCCACGGCCGATCACGAGTCAATGAGCTGCATAGATGCATACTCAGGCTACAACTAGATCCGGATGCACTCGGACGATGAAGAAAACACTTCATTCTACTCGGCCCGAGGAGTATACTATTACAAGATGATGTCGTTCGGCTTAAAAATGCTGGGGCGACCTATTAGATGTTAGTCAACAAAATGTTTGAAAAGCTGATAGGGCATACTATGGAAGTTTATGTAGATGATATGCTTGTAAAATCTCTGTATGTTGCCGATCATCTTTCTGATCTTAATGAAATGTTCAAAATTTTACGCGAGTACAAGATGATGCTAAATTCAAAAAAATATACATTTGGGGCCGGGTCGGATAAATTTTTAGGATATATGGTTAGTCAGAGGGGAATTGGGGCTAATCCAGATAAAATCAAAGCTATAGTCCACCTGGAATCCCCTAATTCTGTTAAAAAAGTGCAAAGCTTAACTGGGCACCTAGCCGCTTTAAGTAGATTTGTCTCAAGATCGACGGATAAATATAAACCATTCTTTGAAATAATCAAGAAAAATAAGGATTTTGAATGGACCGAGCATACACATGCAACATTCAAATCATTGAAACAACACTTAACATCCATCCATGTTCTGCAAAAACTGAGCCAGTGGGAAGACTTGTATTTATATCTTGCGATTTGAATATGCCGTCGGCTCGGTGCTCATCCGACAGGATAATTCGATTCAACATCCAATTTATTATATTAGCCAAGCCCTGCACAATGCCGAACTGAGATATTCTCCAATGGAAAAGCTAGCATATGCGTTAGTCATCTCGGCGCGGAAGCTAAGGCCGTATTTTTTGGAACACAAGATCATTGTGTTAAAAAATTATCCTTTAAAGCAAGTCATGCACCGACCCGACACTTCAGGTTGGGTGATCAAGTGGGCCGTAGAGCTCAGCCAATTCAAAATCTCATATGAGCCGAGAACAGCTATCAAAGGACAAGCATTGGCAGACTTCATTGCAGAATTCACTTCGTCGATTCAACTAGACATCATTGAAGAGCAAGAATGGAAATTATTTGTCGACGGCTCTTCCACTACAGACCGAGCAGGGGGCGGGATTATGATAATCAATCCAAAATATAAGTGCTACTGCTCGGTCGTACGGTTCCGATTCTCGGCGACCAACAATGAGATGGAGTATGAAGCGTTAATAGCAGGACTGGAAATGGCAGTGTCGATGGGTCCAAAAAGACTACTCGCCAATCAAATAAATGGAGAGTATGAAGTGAAGGAGCCGAAGATAGTGTTAGATAAATGTTTTTATCAAGATTTTGATGATTTTGTTTAAATAAGTTTTTATACGGAAACAATGTTTATAAATGTTGTCCAAATATTCCTAAATGAATTAAAATATTTTTACTATTTTTGGAGTATTTTTTGAAGTTTATTTTTGACAAAAATTGGACAACACTTCAGTGTTTGAGGCCAACTGGTCGCCCTATAGGGCATCCCGTACCTAAAAATGATTTTTGAAATAGAAACGAGAAGTTTGAAAAATTCCAGGAGGTCGACCGGTACCTGAAAGAATGAAAACTGAAAATAGTGAAGTCCAGACTTGAAAATTGAGGAGGGGGACCGGTCCAACCAAGGGCCGACCGGTCGACCATTAAGGCGACCGGTCGGACCCCCTTGGACCGGTCGACCCCCTCTCCATCCTTTGTCTGAATCTCACGATCTACTTTTTAATGTTCGAAATTTCTACATAGCGACCGGTCGCGCTATATGTTTTTGATAGCAAATTCAAACCGTTGGAAATCTATTATCAGCAAGATTTACTTTATCAATTTTGTACATTATTTCTACATCTTGTGATCTTCTTTTTGTAAACAAAACTGAAGAATGAGGAGCCTATGTTTGTGAAGACTCTACTATAAATAGAGGATGATTTGAAGACACAATATACAACAACACAAGCAAACAATACAACAAGAAAATCAACAAATTTCTCTAAGTCTTCAATATTCTTGTTGTAATAGCCTAAGTCTTTCACTTGCACAATCTTGAGGTCTAGGATTGTTTCTTGATTACACATGCACTCAAAATTGTATTATTCATTATCGAGTTGTAATCTTGAATTGTTGGTCATCATTCAACACAGGATATCCTTGTGAGTGTTCTTGTGGTAAGAACACACTTGGGTGATCTAGGTGTTAGGTGTAAGAAGATTGTGGTAATCTTGTTGTTGAAGAGTTTGGTGCTCTTTGAGGTGTTGAAGAATTTGGTGTTCTTCAAGTCGGAAGATTGTGGTAATCTTCACAAGGTGCCGTTGCAAGAAGATTGTGGCAATCTTCAAGGGAGATTGTGGTAATCTCCAAAGAGGTGTTGTAAGGTGATGTTGTATTAATTGTGGTAATTAATAAAATTCTTTTTCTTTTTCGAAACTCATCCCGGAAATACTAAGGTGGTAGATCACGTAGTCCCTAGGTGGGGTGAAGCTCTATAAATCGACGTGTGTTGTTTACTTCCCGCACTTCCATTCTTGTCTTGGCTTATTACATTCGAAAAAGAAGGCAATCGCGAAAATGGACATAATCTATTCACCCCCCTCTAGATTACCGTAGCCACTTGGACTTACAAGTGGTATCAGAGCCAAACTCTTTGGCAAGCTCGTTCCACATCGCGAATAAAGAGCAACAATCATTGGCTACGAATGAAGTCTATCTCACCTGCGCCTCCACTAACAAGCCACCACTATTCGATTCCAAAAATTATACATTTTTGAAAGAAAGAATAGAATGTTATTTACAAAGTTGCGGGTTCGATATTTGGAACACGGTCATGAATGAAGATTCCATCCCGATGAAAGACACACCTCACACCTCCAAAGTCCTCAAGGAGCTCAATTATGAAGAGAATAAAATCATCTCCTTAAACGGTAAAGCTCTTAATATTATTTATTGTTCATTTACCATTTCGGAATATGATCATATTGTAGGAATTCGATCGGCACATGAAGTATGGAGAAAACTAGAAGAAGTATATGCAAATGAAAGGAGCTACTCAAAAGCATCTACTTCTCAATTGGATACAACATAAAATTCAACAACATGGGATGAGCTTCTTACAACTTCCGATGATAAAGAAGTCAAACAATGTCTTATGGCATCGAAAAAGAAAATGAGGTAAGTTCTAAACCTTCTACTTCTTGTGAATATGAATTACAAAATGATTATAGTGATTTCCAAAATGATTTTGATGAGCTTCAAAATGAATTCCAAAGCTTGTTTGTTAAATACAAAAATTTGAAAAAGGAATTTCATGTTTTGAAAAATGATAAAGATAATTTATTTTCCTCTTATGAATCACTTTCATGTGCTCACACCACCACACTTGATTAGGTTAGAATCCTTGAAAAGGAAAATAGTACTCTTGTTGAGGATATTAATTGCATGAAAAAGGATTTATCAAAATTCAACTTGAGTACCGATAAAATGACCAAAATTGGTGATATTCATAGTTGTGATAATTTGAAACTAGGACTTGATCATAAGCCTAATGTCGTTAATCATATGAAAAAGAATCAAGTCTGTTAGGAATTCTATTGTTTAGATTTTGATGAATGCCATGTAAAACTTAGAATAGAAAGTTGGCTCCCCAATTAGTGCTTTGAAATGTATTGTAACAATTAGAGCTGGCCAAGGCTGAGTTAAGTCGACTACGCTCCAACTTGCAAGAAGACAATCAAGGCTTGAAGGAAAACTCTGTTTGTGAGACAGTGAGTACAACAAAGAAGAAGAGCAGACAGAACTCGATCAAGAAGCGGTGAGATGCGGTGAGTGGAACATCGATCAAGTCAACTCAAGAGAAGCCAAGTCTCAAGTAAGGAGAAGAGTCATCCAATGATTGGAAGTGACTCTAAGTCACCCGGGAAAGCGAGGAAATGCGGTCAAGTCGAGATAAGCGTAAAAGAACCGTTGCCGAAATCAAGAGATTTACTTAAACAAGTAATATCTCCATACTACCTTTCTTGGAGTGCTCAAATTTCCCCGAAGCGTGCAAAAGAAATGAACCAATGGGAAGCACTACACCGTGTCGAACTACGAAAAGGTGATAAAACATTTCATACGAGGAAATGGCAATTCCAAGAACTGCACACCAACGACTGCAAAGTGATTTTCAAAAATGAGCCTATTCTTTAAGCATGTTGGTCATTATGCTCCTAAAACTATTACTTGCTTCTATTATGGTAAAAAGGGTCACACGGCTAATTCTTGTCGGGCTAGAAATAGCTCTAATTATTTTTGGAGACCTAAAAGTCTCAAAGCTAATCCCAAAGGACCCAAACACTTGAGGGTACCACAAAACAATGTCATATTAGGTACATGGCGAAATAATAATCAATGAAAATTCATACCGCCAAGAAGACATCAAATACCCATTTCATTTGATCAAAGGAGAATACATCACCACAATGAATTTCCAAGAAGGAAATATTATCAATAATGGGAAGGACACAATCCTTGGAATTGGCAAAATTGGAGAAGACATCATGAACAAGATAACTTCTCAAGAGGAAGATACTACCAACAAAGGGAAAGACACAACCCGTGGAAATGGCAAAATTGGTAAACTGTATCTCTCCTTATTTAAATACGCTTAATGTTTTATGTATGCTTGTATTTTTGTTTTCAAAATGATTTTTCAAAATATTTTTTTAAAAAATGAGGTCTTCTATACATTTGTGTTCTCAAAATCTTTTGAAAAGAAGACCGTGCATGATGTTTTTAAAAACTTTTGTGCCTTTACTAAGACTAATGTGCTTTATTATCCCTTATGGATTTATATAGCATATGCATACTTGTGACATCTATTATTGCTTTAGACTACACTCTTATCATTATGTTTTATGCAAGAATTGTTTAAGAATTGTGTAGGACATATACCTTCATAAATGATCATCTACGTCAAGAGAGACACAAACTATCGAGGTACGCTCACCATTGTTATTCATCTCATAGACTCGATATATTTTTGTCGTATGCCTATATGCTTGCTTTTCAAGATATTTCAAAGTATCTCATATAAGTGCCATTAAGAGGACTTTACGATTTTTGAAAGGCAATATTTGAAAAGGCTCGTTTTATCCAAGACTTGTAAAGGATTATATTTTGTTTGATAAAACATTTGATTTTTATCCTCCTCTTAAGTTATGCATTTTATTGCACATATTCATGTCTTCATTCTTGGATGCTTTGTCAAATCTCTTTTTCAAATACTTCTTTTAAACGAGGTCTCAACTATATGCTCTCGGATTTTCAAATTTCAAAAGTGACCTTATATAGCTTTCTATAAGCATATTTGAACTTACATGTTTTATGAAACTCTTGATGATTTGTTTTAAAGCATAGTATGTGTTACTTGTTATAGTGTCTCTATTATTCGATATTACTATGCTCTTGTGCAAGATATCTTGTTAAGATTTTGCAGAAATTTTTGGTATTTCGGAACAAGCTTGATGACCAAGGCGAGGTTAGTAGCTCAATGGTATTGTCTAGTAGAAGTGAATCTTTGTGCAAGAAATTTTCTAAGTTGATGCAAGATGAATTTTGAGATGAGCATGATGGGGGAACTTAATTTCTTTCTTGAACTTCAAGTTAAAAAATGCCAAGAAGGTGGTTATATTTCAAAGTATACAAAAGAACTTTTAAAAAAGTTCGGCATTGGAGAAGGAAGAACCGTTTCTACTCCTATGGAAACCTACATCATGATTGATCAAGTTTGAGAAAGGCATATTGGTTGACAAACAAATTCGAGGTATGTTTATCTACGTTTATTACTCCTTAGACTCGACATTTTTTATACCTTATGTCTATATGCTCGACTTCAAAACTATCCCAACGAATCTCATTAAAGTGTCGTTAAAAGAAATTTTCAAATATTTGAAAGGCACTTCTTCTTATGACTTGTTTATCCAAAGTCTTAAAATGTTCATATTTTTTGGGATAACAAGTTCGGTGATAATAATTTCTCAAAATATGATTCGTTATAATCAAACTAAACATATTGAGATTCGATAACTTTTTCTAAGGGATTGTGTTTCTAAAAAAAATGAAAAATCGAGATGTGTTTAATTCTGTCTCAAGGATAACTCGTGGACATTTGTTTTTATTCATTAACCGCCGAGTCTTTTACCTCATTTCGAGCTTGTTGAGACATAATGTATAATGAATGAAATATATGTTTGCATTTCGTACGTTTTTAAAACTTAGGGGCGAAAAATTGGATTTTTGGATCAAATTTCGAAAACTGGCAAAACAGACAACTCTAGTGACCAAATGGAGTGAGGTCAACCTTGACCTCATCTTGGACCGACCTCACCTCGGACCTGGCCGAGTGATTCAAATTTGTTGGGAAACTTATTTTTAGATTTTGATGAATGCCATGTAAAACTTAGACTAGAAAGTTGGCACCCCATTTTCTTTGTAATTTGCATTGTAATAGATAAGGCTGCTCGAGCTTAGTTAAGTCAGCTATGCCTAAATATGCAAGAAGACAACTGGAGATTAGAATGAAGACTCCGCTGTGAGGCAGCTGAGTATGACAAGGAAGAGAAGGCAAGAACTCGACTGGAGAAGTATCAGTTGAGATGCAGCTGTGAGAAGTGTCAGTCAAGTCAACCTAAGATAGCCAAGTCTCAAGTTGAAGTGACAGATGAGTCATCCAACGATTGAAAGCTGACTCGAAGTCATCTGGGAAGATAAAGAACTGCAGTCAAGTCAAGACAACTGAAAAGGATCCGTTGCACATAAGTCAAGAAAGTTACTTAAACAAGTAATACTTCCATACTGCCTTTCTTAAAGTGCTCAGTCCCAGAAGCGTGCAAAAGGAATAAACCAATGGGAAGCACTGCACCTATGTCAGAACTCTGAAAAGTTGAAGGTTCATTCAATACGAGAAAATGTCAATTTCAAGGACTGCAACAAGACAAGCCAACGACCACAAGTATCTTTTAAAAATTAGCCTCTCTCTTCAACAGGCAGATTTTCAAAAGAACACTATAAAAGGCTGAAGAATCAATTTGAGAAAAGAGACACAGAGGTTACCTTGACTACGAACATTCAATCTATCAATTGAGTTGTAACCTACAAAATATTCTCAAATCATTCAAGCTTAATCCTCAGACCAAAAACTTCGAAGGAAATCAATCCAACACCTACCGTGAAGGAAAGACGACCTCAATCAGTTGAAGAGGAAATATTTGAAGAATCAAAGGGGTCTACATTCCACAGAGGATTGTAGAAAGATTCAAGGTCGAACCAATCTCAAGTTATTGGAGGGCTTCGTGATCAAATCCAAGAAACTTGAGCAAGTGAGCTGTAGTAGCAAGGCAGTTGCCCTGTGAAGAAGAGCCTAGTCGGACGAGAAGCTTGTGTGACCAAGGTATCTCCAAACGAGTCCCAAAGGATCAAGTCACCGTGTGTGATCAAGACTTGCATCGGATGATAACCACTTTGTACTCGATCAATACTTAGTGGATTCCTCCAGGAGCTGGAGAAGAGAGGATTAGAAGAATTACCCCATCTTCGAACCTCTATAAAATTTATTGTGTCATTTACATTTTAGTACTTCAATTCTGCATATTATTTTATATATGCTGATAAATTTGCTATCCAATTGATATTTAACAAAGTGCTAAAACCAAGTGTCAAAACAAACTTAAACTAAATTCAAGGGTGTTAAGTCTTCCACTTTGAAAACATATCACGATTGAGTTAAGCCTTAGACTAAGCGGTAGTTATTCTATCAACAACTCACTGAGTATGTTGAGTGGCTAACTCTGTTTGGTTAACTAACTTAGCTGTCCATCAAGGACTTAGCTGTGAAGTATTAACTCTGAACTATTTTAAAAGGACTAAATCAAAAAGTTGGTAAGGTTTATTCAATCCCCCTTCTAAACCTTACTCTCACACCCCTTGGGACCTACAAAATTGTTGATAAAATTGTTTATGTCCCTGCCTTAGCCAATGTTTTGTGGTTTTCACTATTTTCACACCCCTTCGCATTTTTCACACACAATTCACTCAAAATGATTTTCATCTTATAAAAATTGGCAGAACACTTCTTGCTACCGGTTGAAGGAGTGCCGGAGATCTACGAAGCGGATGTAAATCTGGCTGCTTCATGGAAGGAAGTAGCCAAACCTGAATGTCTTTGCAAAGGTTGTCTACACACCTTACAGTGATAAGAAGAAGGCTGGCTGAAGGAGGATTACCACAAGTTGTTGGACATTGTTGCCAAATGCATAGATATCAAGTTTGGAAGCTTTAATCAACTGTCCAAAACCAAGTTGATCGTGATGGCTGCGATCATGGAGGAGAAGAAGGTGAACTGTGCGAGTTTGTATACGCTGATTTCTGCCCGAATATTGGGAATAAATCCTTCAAGGAGGATGGTTCGTTTGGAGGATCTTTGGGATATGGCCTGGTGATTGGCCGATGATGGAAGGAAGGAGTCCCTCTTCGACATGGAAAGGCGTTCCATGTAAACAAGAAAATGTTCGATCAAACCTATCCGGAGCCGAGAAATAGAGCGTACGCCAAGAGGGCTGATCGAGTGAGGGGGAATCACCGCCCTGAAGAAACATTGTCTCCTCCTCTCCCCTGAAGAAGAAATACTGCCCCTACGTGTAAAGAAGATCGATGCCCCCGCAAAGAAAGAAAAAGAAATATGCACTGCCCCTGCAAATGAGTCACTGCCCCTGCGAAATGCATGGAGAAGGAATCCCAAATGCCTTCTCCAGATTATTAAGAAAAGGAGGATCGATAAGCCGAGAAGCGCTCCTCGAGAAAAGACAATAGACACGCCCCCGCCTGGACCCGGAGAAATCGCATCCGAACCAGAAATTCCTCCGGTAAGGACCAAAAGGAGAAGACTCTTCAAACGGTCGAGCTTGAGAAAACAACAGATCCCGCCACTCACCGAACATATCATGAAACAATGGAGAAGTAGAGTCTCCGAGAGATTATTGATGCAATCGCCAAGTCTCTTGACGGATCGCGAGAGGCAAGTCGAAGACCACTGTGGACGGATACCAAGAACAAGGAGAGCAATTGAGACAATGAGACTCTCCTGGCCGACAGACTATATCTCCACTGTCCCGATCGATTCGAAGGAGTTGAGCGGAGTATGTTGCCTTCTATTCTGAAAAGGAAGGGCAACAGGAGATGATGATAAAGAAGATGATAATGTGATGATCCTATCCCCACCATATCCGGACATCCAAAATCGCCTCATGAGAATGGAGGAAGTGGAAGGCGAGTCGATCCAGGAACGATTCCAAAGACCGGAGTTTATTGAAGAAGAAGAAGAATCAAGTTGAATTTCTCGGATTGACCATGTGGTCAAGCATCGATGAAGAAAAATCGCACGATATCTTGCAGATCTTCAAAGACAAGGAGAAGCGGATCGCGTAGGAAGTCAAGCTCGTGAAAAGGCCGGCATTTGTCCCCTTACTCGAACCATCGATCATACACATCCTCATCTTGACATCCTCTCGAGTGATGAGGATCACGACCTGACTCGCCTCTGAGAAGAATTGGAAATACAGCAAGCCATACGGAATCTAGGGTACTACATGAGCAACGGTTGATGGAAGGGCACGGGAATCTCCCAAATCACACCGGAGATTGATCCTATGGGAGTGGTGCGGATTGCAACCGTTGTTCTTTGCTACCACTTCCCCGCTCACTCGATGAAGGCATTAAGGGAAATGGCGATGAAACCGGGAACTTGGGGACCCAAGCCAACCCCTAATGAAGGTGTCTTACCACCGCCCCAATGGCTGAATACTCAAAGGAAGTAGGGATTCTGAGACGAGTGACCCCAATCAAGTCACTCACCGGTGTGCCAACCGAGGCGAAACTCCCCTCCACTTTGTAGCTAGGTTGGAGAATGCCGCAGTGACTCCACAACGAATCTTGGAGGCAAAGTGGAGAAGGAAAAACAAATGGATACACAGAAAATTATCAATGGCGAGGCTCGGACATTTGAGACTGTCTCGGTGAAAGTGCCAAGCGCTGCGAGCCAATGACGCCGGCCGATGCAATCGAGGCACGGATGGATCTCGCCTTACGGGAGTTAACACTGGGGCAATGAAAGTGCAATCCATGGAGTTGAGACTCCGGTGGATGCCACCTCACGAAGACCCTAAGACAGTTGAGTGCAGCCGAATGGATTGTCCAGCCTCGCCTGCAGGTTGAGATTGCGGGGAGGTAGTAAAGGCCAACGGGAGGTTGAGACTTCACAGGGTAAAGAGACAGAAGCGTAACATCCCTCCTACTATCATTGATGCATCTGCGAAGGAGATAAGTGCTCTTCACGATTCCCAAGACAATCCGGATGTAACATTTCTGGGATCTGAAGGTGAAGATGAAGCTGAGCCATCCCCCACTGCAAATCCAAACAACTCAGCTGAGGATATTCTCCCAAGCACGAGTAAGTCTGATCTTAAGGCTACTCGCCAAACCTTCAATTTCGATGATGAGCCACCTCTACAAATCTCATCATTTTCCGATGACGCCACTGATACGGCCGAGGACCAGTCAACTCAAATGGAAAAATCAGCTGAGACCGATGAAGGCGTTGAGATAGTGAGGCTCGGCCAGCTGGGTCTATACCACAACAGACCCACTGAATCACGATCAAATCGCTGCGCTCCCAAAGCTGCAGCAGAATTGACGCAACCGGGCACATCACGGGCACGAGTTACCATTGAACATATCCCCGTTGTCCATGATGATCCGTTCGAAGAATCGTTCCCTTTCTCTCTAGAGCTACCTGATCTTCTTGAAGAATCAGCTACAGATCGACAACATTTCCATAAACTTGATCCCGTCATTCCAACAGACACCATCGTCCCAGCAGATTTCGACTTTGATGCTGCTTGGCCGCCAGCTGAGACAGAGGTGACAGCTGAGGTTCGAGAAGTTTTCAAGGCCATATTTGCGGAGATAGAGAAGATGGAAAGGCACTAGGCCTCACTAGACATGAGACTGGATAACCGAGACACCAATCTTACTACCAATCTGCGAGGAATAATTGTCAGGATCCGGGAATGGTGGCAACAACAGCAGACAATACGCATGGAGCAAGTTCGATACTTGAACATTGTTCAATAAAATGCTAGTCCGGAGCGCGATAATGTTGATATGAAAAGGAGGATGCGGGAAAATATTGACGGCTGCACATTCCTCCCCATACCACGAAATGGAACTAACTTTGTGTGAATTTCATCGCAAAGAGCTTCGCGCGTGGAGGAGAACATGGAGAAGAAATTCCGCCTCCTCTCTGAATCTGAAGCAAGTGGCGGTGAATCGAAAGCCACTCGCTCCGAATTCCAAAGATACTCCGCGATGAGATTCAAAACATAACTCAGCTATCAGTCGCTTAGACTTCATGATTGCTGGCATGTTTCCAGGGGTTCCTCTCTCCTTTGATGATGCCAAAAAGGGGGAAGAGAAATACCTAAAGGCGTTAAAAGGATCTGAAGCTGAGAAGAAGGACACAGCTGTGAAGGAGAAGACAGCTGAAGAACAGAAAAGAGAGAAGAAGGGAAAATCTGTTGAGGGGGAAGGTTCGAAAGATATGACATTGATGATTGCTAAAACCCCTCAACAAGGATTTTTCACTACTTATATCATCAGCAAACTCCCAGTGACTCTGCCGCTTCAACACTCCGCAGTACCCATGGCTGAAAAGCGAAAAATAGTAGAAGCAGGGATGAAGGAGGTGGAAGGAAAGATGGATGCCCGAGTGATGGATATACTGAAACAATATGGAGGTATTCTGGCAAGAAGAGACACTGATGCCATTTCAGATGTCGGAGCCGAGCCGAGATCTGTTGATGAATTCAAGATGCTCGCATCCGAGGGATACTTCGTTAACATGACCATGGGCCAAGCCTGGGACTTGTATTGGGAAAAAGGCCTCAAGCTATGTGAAGAAGGCGACGAGCAGCGACGAGACTCGGCGATCCTCTGCTGGTCACTCACCGGGAAGAAGAAGGCCCCGATAATACACACCCGAGAGGAAGAGGAAGAAGCGATGGAGGAAGAGGTTTGGACCTAGACCTCTACCCAAAAATATAGAATACATAGATCCAGGGAAGAAAGGAGGGATCTATTGGGTTTGAGGGTTTGACGAAGTAGCCAACCCGCAAGTGACCAAGAACAATCTTGAGTATGTAAAGAGAATCGAGGAAGAGAATAAAAGACAAACTCGGTTGTGGGAAGAAAGACAAGAAAGAAAAAGAAGAGATGAAGGCCCGAGAAAAGCATATGAGAAAACAGCGGTGAAGAAAGAAAGAAGAGAAAAAGGTCGAAGAAGAAGAGCGGAGGCGATGAGGAAAGAAGGAGCGTGAAGGAGATGAAGTGTTGTTGTCCACCCCTTCATGTAATTTACTTTTGTAAATACATAAGTATGTAAGTCTTTTGTACATTGAATAAGAAATCAGAATTTCTCTATTTTCTTTGCGTAGACATAGATGGTTGCTCGATACACTTTGTAAACAAATTAGTGTAAAGGACAAGAATGTTATGATCAATAAACAGTTGATTCTACGCATACATTCTCTGTTCTTGCACTATCTCAGTATGTATCTTTGACATTTACATTTTGTATGTATGCTTTAAGTTTTGGCATCATCAAAAAGGGGGAAATTGTTGGGAAACTTATTTTTAGATTTTGATGAATGCCATGTAAAACTTAGACTAGAAAGTTGGCACCCCATTTTCTTTGTAATTTGCATTGTAATAGATAAAGTGCTCAGTGAGTTAAGTCGACTATGTCTAAATATGCAAGAAGACAACTGGAGACTAGAATGAAGACTCATTGTGAGGCAAATTTGAGTATGGCAAGGAAGAGAAGACAAGAACTCATTTGGAGAAGTATCACCGAGATGCAGTTGAGAAGTGTCGGTCAAGTCAACCCAAGATAGCCAAGTCTCAAGTTGAAGTGACGGATGAGTCATCCAACGATTGAAAGGCGACTCAAGTCATCAGGAAGATAAAGAATCTATGCCAGTCAAGTCAAGACAAGCGAAAAGGACCCGTTGCCGAGAAGTCAAGAAAGTTACTTAAACAAGTAATACTTCCATACGCCTTTCTTAAAGTGCTCAATCCTGAGAAGCGTGCAAAAGGAATAAACCAATGGGAAGCACATGTGTCGAGAACTCGAAAAGTCAAGGTTCATTCAATACGAGGAAATGTCAATTTCAAGGACTGCAACAAGACAAGCCAACGACCACAAGTGTCTTTTAAAAATTAGCCTATCTCTTCAACGCGGATTTTCAAAGAACACTATAAAAGGCCGAGAATCAATTTGAGAAAAGAGACACAGAGAGGTTACCTTGACTACGAACATTCAAGCTATCAATTGAGTTGTAACCTACAAAATATTCTCAAATCATTCAAGTTTAATCCTCAGACCAAAAACTTCGAAGGAAATCAATCCAACACCTACCGTGAAGGAAAGACGACCTCAATCGGTTGAAGAGGAAATATTTGAAGAATCAAAGGGGTCTACATTCCACGAGGGATTGTAGAAAGGTTGTCGAACCAAATCTCAAGTTATTGGAGGGCTTTGTGATCAAATCCAAGAAACTTGAGCAAGTGAGTTTTGTAGTAGCAAAGCGCAATTTGCCTGTGAAGAAGGCGAGCCGGACGAGAAGCCACCGTGTGACCAAGGCATCTCCGTGAGTCCCCGAGTCCCAAAGGATCAAGTCACCGTTGTGTGATCAAGACTTGCATCCGGGTGATAACCACTTTGTACTCGATCAATACTTAGTGGATTCCTCCGGGAGAGTTTGGAGAAGAGAGGATTAGAAGAATTACCCCATCTTCGAACCTCTATAAAATTTATTGTGTCATTTACATTTTAGTACTTCAATTCTGCATATTATTTTATATATGCTGATAAATTTGCTATCCAATTGATATTTACCAAAGTGCTAAAACCAAGTGTCAAAACAAACTTAAACCAAATTCAAGGGTGTTAAGTATTCCGCTGAAAACATATCACAATTGATTTAAGCCTTAGACTAAGCAGCTGAGTTATTCTATCAACAGCTCAGTCGAGTATGTTGAGTGGCTAACTCTGCTGGTTAACTAACTTAGCTGTCCATCAAGGACATAGTTGTAAAGTATTAACTCTGAACTATTTTAAAAGGACTAAATCGAAAAGTTGGTAAGGTTTATTCAACCCCCTTCTAAACCTTACTCACACCCTTGGACCTACAAAATTGTTGATAAAATTGTTTATGTCCCTGCCTTAGCCAATGTTTTGTGGTTTTCACTATTTTCACACCCCTTCGCATTTTTCACGCACAATTCACTCAAAATGATTTTCATCTTATAAAATCTATTTTTTGAGTTTATGTAACTTATATTTCATCATTATTATCCGAATTCTCCGATTAATTTGTAGGAATTTCTCCTTTCAATCTCAATTGGGTCGAACCCTTGAGAATGTGCTCATATCTTGATATTTTGATGAAATTTGTGTATTAGTATGATATATATGATGATTGTTGATGGATACATGTTGTAATATTGTAATTGGTAATGAAAAATTTTGCCTTAATTGAATTACAAAGGCGTTATATCTCTTGTTTTATTCAATACACGCCAAGTGTTCGACAAATTATATGTATGAAAAATTCATCACCTACATGATTCTCTCAACATGAAAAGTCTTACAAGTTTATAGAGATCATGTTTTATCAATCAAATGAGCTTTTGCAAATCAAATTATCAACTTTTCCCTTTTATTTGGAATTTAAGCTTCAATGTTCAAAATGCTCGATAAATCGATTAAATTGCGCACTTTGATATGATTGTATGATGTTTTTATCGTGTTAACACTCTTTTTGATGATTCCAAAAGGGGAAAAACAGGAAAAACGCTCATATGCTCAATGAAGCAAAAATAAGCTCGCAAGAAAAGCTATACGCTAGGGCTCTTAAAAGCCAAAAGTTGTGAATGATTCTAAGTCCAAATTGATGTATGATGGACTTTTATGCTTTTCTAATGATGTTTCTTTGACATGGGGAGCTTCTAAGCTCATGAAATTCAAGCTTTTAGTTTGTAGTTGTTTGCTTCATACTTATTTTTGTTATGCATGTTGATAGGGAGAGCTTGTGCAAAATGTTTTTGGAAAATATTTGCTCCTATCTTTGTGTTTTTACTTATGATAAATATTGCTTATAATAGATTGATATTTTAGACCGGAAAAATGTGTTTTGTTTTAAAATTGATCTTCTAAAATTGTTTTGGTTTGTAATCATCAAAAAGGGGGAGTTTGTTAGATAAATGTTTTTATCAAGATTTTGATGATATTGTTTAAATAAGTTTTTACACCAAAACAATGTTTCTAAATGTTGTCCAAATATTCCTAAATGATTTAAAATATTTTTACTATTTTTTGGAGTATTCTTTGAAGTTTATTTTTGACAAAAACATTGGACAACACTTCTGTGAGGCCAACCGGTCGCCCTATAGGGCATCCCGTACCTGGAAATAATTTTTGAAACAGAAACGAGAAGTTTGAAAAATTCCAGGAGGTCGACCGGTCGAACAAGAGGTCAATCGGTACTGAAAGAATGAAAACTGAAAATAGAAAAGTCCAAACTTGAAAAATTGAGGAGGGGGACCGGTCCAACCAAGGACAACCTATTCGGACCCCCTGCAGACCGATCGACCCCCTCCATCATGTGTCTGAATCTCACGATCTATTTTTTAATGATCGAAATTTCTACATAGCAACCAGTCGCGCTATATATTTTTGACAGCAAATTCAAACCCTTTGAAATTCATTATCAGCAAGATTTACTTTATCAATTTTGTACATTATTTCTACATCTTGTGATCTTCTTTTTGTAGACAAAAGTAAAGAAGGCGGAGCCTATGTTTGTGAAGACTCTTCTATAAATAGAGGATGATTTAAAGACACAATATACAACAACACAAGCAAACAATACAACAAGAAAATCAGCAAATTTCTCTAAGTCTTCAATATTCTTGTTGTAATAGCCTAAGTCTTTCACTTGCACAATCTTGAGGTCTAGGCTTATTTCTTGATTACACTTGCACTCAAAATTGTATTATTCATTATCGAGTTGTAATCTTGAATTTTTGGGTTCATCATTCAACACAAGATATCCTTGTGAGTGTTCTTGTGGTAAGAACACACTTGGGTGATCTAGGTGTTAGGTGTAAGAAGATTGTCGTAATCTTCTTGTTGAAGAGTTTGGTGCTCTTTGAGGTGTTGAAGAATTTAGTGTTCTTAAAGTCGGAAGAATTGTGGTGATCTTCACAAGGTGCCGTTGCAAGAAGATTGTAGTAATCTTCAAGGGAGATTGTGGTAATCTCCAAAGAGGTGTTGTAAGGTGATGTTGTATTAATTGTGGTAATTAATAAAATTCTTTTTCTTTCGAAACCCATCCCGGATATACTGGGGTGGTAGAGCACGTAGTCCTTAGGTGGGGTGAAGCTCTATAAATCGACGTGTGTCGTTTACTTCCCGCACTTCCATTCTTGTTTTGGCTTATTACATTCGAAAAAGAGGGCATAATTGCGAAAATGGGCATAATCTATTCATCCCCCCTCTAGATTATCGTAGCCACTTGGACTTACAGATAGCACGATATTTAGAACTTGCAAAAGGAAGACTTTCTCAGTCCAAGGCAGAAGTAACACATATAGCTAGAACCGAGAATTTATAAGCAGACGCCTTAGCATGACTAGCATCCAGCCCGGGAACCGACCTGATCGAAGGCATTACGGTAACCCACTTATCTTCACCTTCATTGAACACAAAAAAGATAAATGTCAATGAAGGTGCCGAGCCGACATGGATGACGCCAATCATTCAGTACCTGGAGCATAGGATTCGACTAGAAAACAAGGTCGAGGCCATGACATTAAGAATGCAGGTTGCTCGGTACACTATAGTGGATGGGGTCGTATACAAATGCGGGTACTCGGTCCCGCTGCTCAGGTTCTTGTCAGAAACAGATGCCGACTATGCTCTCTGTAAAGTAAGGAATCTGTGGAAATCATGTAGGGGACCAGACACTATCATATAAGTTGATCCAACAAGGGTATCTTGGGTCGCCCTTGGCGGGGCCGCGATCTCACTAGTCAAGAAATGCGAAAGATGTCAACGATTCACGCCGCAAGTCAGGTACCACCCCGAACAGCTCACTTTAATTTTCAGTCCTTGGCCGTTTGCCAAATGGGGAGTAGACCTCATCGGACCACTCCCCACTGGGAAAGAGGTGTGAAGTATGCCATAGTGGCAGTAGACTATTTTACTAAGTGGGCCGAGGCGGAACCCCTAGCAAAGATAGACGAAGAGAGAATCGTCAATTTTGTATAGAAGTCAATCATATGTAGGTTTGAGATACCATACTCGATAGTAATAGACAACAGAAAACAGTTCGATAACCGAAGATTTTGAACTTTTTGTGAAAGCTTTCATATCAAGAATCATTTCTCCACTCCATATCACCCACAGTCTAACGGCCAAGTCGAAGCGGTAACAAAAACCTCAAATACACATTGAAGACGATGCTGGAAGAATCCAAGGGAAACTGGCTCGAGGAGCTACCCGGAGTATTATGGGCTTACAGAACAACACATCGATCTGCCACGGGTGAAACACCTTTCTCCCTGGCATATGGAGCCGAGGCCGTCATTCCGGTAGAAATCGGGGCCCCAACATTCAGAATTGCTAATTTTTCTGAAGAAAAGAATATAGTCGCCCTACGAGCCGAATTGGATCTCGCTAAGAAAAGAAAAGAGATGCGATCTTGAGATAAAAAAATGCTATAACAAACGAGAGAAGTGAAAGGTACTACAACTCAGAAGTGAAGGAAAGAAAATTACTGGTCGACGATCTAGTCTTAAAAAGGGTCACCAGGACCAAGCCCAGCCCACTAAAACCGACCTGGGAAGGTCCATATAGAGTTAGCAAGGTCTTGTTAAATGGGGCGTACGAACTCGAGTACTTGAGTTGGGAGAAATTCAACTATCCATGGAATGTATCTTATTTGAAGAAATATTATCAATAAAGTTCAAGTTTAAAAAAAATCAATTGTCTTAAAATTCTACTCGTCTCGGCCAAGCCTCGAGCACAACACACAACTTTACGTCTTGCCTGACTAAGCACATCATAAATAATGTTTTGAAACTAGACTGATCGAGCTCAATACAAACAAGACTCGCGGCCTAGTCCCAAGCACAACACTTAGAAATTGAGAAAAGTGGCTAATTCTACCTTTTTATATCGATTAGAAGCGAGACCACATCCGGTCGGTTTCATACACCTTCGATTTGAATTTTTACAAACTATATAGTAGGATTATCTCTCTTGTCTTTTTCCCAATAAATGAGATCTATTTATACTAATACAATTAGTGGACTAATCATCATTACATCTAGCATAATAGTGGGATAATTATGGGACACGTGTCTTCTCCAGAGTGTGCATGAGGCGCATGTTGGCCATGTGTTGAGAGAAGCTTGTTGACTTGTCCCTTTGACTCGTTGACAGGTGGTATTTTGATGCAGAATCGGTGTGTTGAACCCACTTAGTGGGAGATTTGTTAGTGGAGCACTTCTTTGGATTTTATTTGGTTATAGTGGTAGGGCTCGGCTCGTGCCGCGTCATCGCCATCGGCTACTTACGTCATCATCTGGTCGGTCCACATCATCCTGACTATTTTCGTCATCATCAACCGAATGGCCACGTGGACATATTTTTACCCAGCTCGGCTCGGGTATCATCACGTATGACTATACGTATACATGTGTGTGTGTGTGTTTATTTTGGCCATTTTTCTATGTATGGACTAGCTGTATAACTGTGTTGAATGATCAATGATCCCGCGTATGGAAACACGCAATACGTACAAATGGCCCAAAAAGATTTATATATATTATATAGTCAAATTCGAGATGCAAAAACAACAATAATTAATAAAAGTAATTATAATTTAATCACCAAGATATTAAATAAATAGCCCAAAAACGCCCGAAGGTAGCCAGTTGGTGGAGTAGGTGAAGAGCGGACCACGAGTTCGATTCCCCTACCAACACTTTCTTGGTTGGCGCAGCACAAATTGCCTAGTGTGGTTTACCGTAGTTTGCGAGTGCTAAACCCACGTTCCAGTCTTGTTTTCGAAGAGTAAGCGGCTTTTAAAAAAAAAAAAAAAAAAAAAAAAAAAAAAATAGCCCAAAAACGTTGTAAAAACAGCTTTTAATTAGCAGGTCATGGCAACTGCAGGCAAACGTCCAAGGCCAACACTCATCAACAAAGTCAAGAAAAGCAACCAAGTCATTGTCTACCCAACCAAATTTTGCTAGACTACAAGACTTTTACCCTATTATTTTATTTCCATTTGATTTTATCTTCCACAACCTATACAATACCCACTTGTATTTTCTTTTATTTCAAATATATATTTTAGTTTCTGTCATATTTTTCTTTTTCTTCATGAAAAGTGCTAGCTAATCTTCGTATTGACAAAATTTTGATAGTCAACTCACACTAAGTGTGTGTATATATATATATATATATAAATGGTTAGTGAGTACCATTGGCAATAATGAACAAACATTAAGGACCACTTGGAAGTTATGGGCGTGATTTTCAGCAAGTGCGGTCATAATTTTTTTCTTTTTGGCAAATCTAAAAGCCAAAATTTAAAAAAAATTGAAAAAAAAGGACAAATCTAAAGGCAGTACCTAGCAACAATTTTTGGCAGATTTTCATACTCTTCAATTTTAGCTTATCTAGAATTGACATTTTGGAAAAATGAACTTATCCATTCTAAATCAACCACCAAACAACTATTATTATTATTATTATTATTATTATTATTATTATTATTATTATTATTATTATTATTATAAAAAAACTGATTAGATCCAAAAGTTCATTTGAAAAGTGCTCCCAAAAACACTGCATTATCAAGTTTGAAACATATATCTCTCTCTACATAACAAATAAGACAATCATTCATCCACTCATATACCTTAATTGGGCCAGGTGCATCTTAATTCCTTGGGAAAAAACATTAGGTTTAATTTATCGTTTTTTTTTTTAAGATTTTAACTCTTTTTTTTTTAATTTCACTAGAACTTCGACTGCATTTTCAGTGCAGTCCAACCTAAATTTAACAGGGTCACTCTGAGATCTAGGGCAGTCCACCAACTGCACTGGTCATAAGGTGGTTAAGCCACTGCTTGGAGTATCTCAACAAAAACTTTGACAATTAAATTATAATTAGAATAAGAAAATATTTGTAGAATCAACATACACTACGAAAAACTTCTAGTTTATATCGATAGAATTTAAACAAAAATAATTTTGTCACTAAATTTTATATAGTTACCTAGCTATAGATATAATACCAACAAAATAAAAAATATTATTTTTTCCCAAACTATATGATTACTGACAATTCATCGGTTTTTAAATTTACCGATAGAGAGTTGTAGTATTTACAAACAATTTTCAATTTTGTTGGTAAACAATACCTCCAATGATTTTACACACACTTTACAGTTACTTTACTATATACATGCAGATTTCTCGGTAGGTAAATTGATTTTTTTCTTATAGTGGTATCAATACGGACAATATAATACGAATAAAATAACTGACCAAAAAAAAAAAGAATGGGATATTTATAGGCATTTATACAGAAGTGATAGATTGGAGCCTAGCATCTAGGTAAGGTCTAATCGGAAAAAAATATAGAAGGACGAGGGGAGTTTATCGCCTAGGTGAGGCAGGTAGAGATTTTTAGAAAGTGGCACACTAATTATAAAATTTCTTTGACGTTTGAGCTCATATAATTATTCAATTGATTTGACTATTAAACTCTTTTAAATAGTATAAGCTAATCAAATTCCATATAACAAAACCCTATATCATATTAAAAATTAAAATAGACGACCTATATAATATTCTGACGGATGATGTATAAAATAATGTAGGTGGACAAGCACACATATATCTGATTCTACCATACATATGCTGTAATCTACTACTACAAGATATATAAAATAATAATTAATACAGAAAATAAAATTAAACCAGTACTATTAGTTATATCTTATAAAAGGAGTTACAAACCTTATGTCCTCATGTCTGGTAGGAAGAGAGCAGATAGCCATCATTTGAATATATCATGCTTGCTTAATTTCTCCATATAAACCTTCAAAAGCCATTCCAAATTAAATTTCCCATCATTATCTTTTCCTGTTTTCATTAATGGCAGTGAAGAAGAAGATGAAATGGCAGGAGTACTGTTTTTTCTCCAGCTGTTTCAAGCCCGATATCGTCCCGAACCCGGATCAGAAGAAATCGGTCAGCAGCTGGAAGCATTCTTCGTTTCGTAGGATTTCCTTGTCGGATTTGAGCAGTTCAACGTTGTCGGAAGATCTATCTGTTTCGTTAGCGGGCTCAAATCTACACGTGTTCACGCTTCAGGAACTGAAGGTGATCACGCAGAATTTTTCTTCCAGTAATTTTCTTGGTGAAGGTGGGTTCGGGCCGGTGCACAAGGGCTTCATTGATGATAGGATGAGGCCCGGTTTGAAGGCCCAGCCCGTCGCGGTCAAGCTCTTGGATTTGGATGGCTCACAAGGCCACAGAGAATGGCTGGTATGAAATTGATTATTTAACATTGTTTTAATTATTTTATTAATAGTTATGTGCTTTGACATAAGCAGTAATTATTGGCCAAAATGGCAAAATGCATAATCGGTACTGTTACTAATCGGGTGTGTCGAATGTAGTCGTGTTCGAATTCAAAAACTCAATTTAGTCAAGTAACTAATTATTGGTTGGATATTGTCACATGAAATACATTTGGACTCAATTCGAGCGTTTTAATCAATTACACGACTAAATCGAATTATTGAATTTGAACATGACTATTTTTGACACCCCATATTAGTCACAGGACCAAACTTGCATTTTTGCCGTAATTATTTATGATAGAAGAAAGTTTATGTTGCATGATTCTTGATCTAACATAACTTTTTTTCTGAATTTAATGAACAGACCGAAGTGATATTTCTTGGTCAATTAAGACATGCACATTTGGTGAAGCTGATTGGATATTGTTGTGAGGAAGAACACAGGCTTCTAGTATATGAATACATGCCCAGAGGCAGCCTGGAAAATCAGCTCTTTAGAAGTAAGTATATTTTGTCCATATTTAGTATTTGTTTTCTCATCAATTAATTGGAAAACAGCAATGCTATTTTCATATTGTATTTTTCTTTTATTGCATTATTACACTTAAATGATGTCATCTTTTTTTAAACACTAATAATCTCTTTAATTTGGTTTCTTAACTTTATTAATTCAAGATTGTCGCTCTGGCTCCTCATACATGTGTAGCTGTAAATCACTAGGGCTATTTTCGTCATTTCACTTGATCAACTTGTTTGAAAAAGAGCTTAATTTAATATGTAAAGTATATAGTAAATTGTGTGCTCTTGGTTTGGAAGTTGACATTTGATGTGCCACAGTTGTATATAATAAATTGTCAATTAATTTGTTAAACAAATTCACACCCAATTTTATCTTGTCAAGACCTGGAATTTGTTTATATTAACTGTCACTCTGAACATATCAACCTTACTTTCTTGGCAGATGGCAACTGTTTTGACATTTCTGGATATAATTATTCCACAAAGTGAAAATGTAGTTGAAAGTATTTGACTTTTCTCCAGCAGTTGATTTTATTACTTCGTAAAACTTCAGAAAATGACTGACAATGATGCAGTAATTATTTGAAAGAAAAAAACATCAGAAATATTCACATAACATATAATTATGAAGAGATATTTGATATGGCATAATTAAATTGTTTTGACATTGTTTCTGTGACATCTAATTTCACAAATGGAGCAATTAATGAACTGATAAATTGTTGATTCTTGTACATAGGATTTTCAGTTTCACTTCCATGGTCAACAAGAATGAAGATTGCTCTTGGAGCTGCAAAGGGGCTAGCTTTTCTCCATGAAGCTGAAAAACCGGTCATATACCGCGATTTTAAAGCTTCAAACATTTTGCTAGACTCTGTAAGTTCATCTCTAATTCTTGATTCTCTGTTTCATATATATGTTACTGTTTTTTGTTTACATAATCTCATGTTTTGTGCTCTTTCTTGTTTTCAGGATTATACTGCCAAGCTCTCAGACTTCGGACTAGCTAAAGACGGTCCAGAAGGAGATGATACGCACGTCTCCACACGAGTCATGGGCACACAAGGTTATGCTGCACCTGAATACATTATGACAGGTAATTTAACCGTTAGATACTTTGTTTCATAATTTATTTTACATACGTGTTGTTATGCAAATGTTTTGCCTACCTCAAAATATGTTTCGAAACAGGGATGTTTTAAAGAGGCATATGGAATTCTGGTTGAGCGTTTGCGAATATAACAAAAATAGTAATTTCGAGTTCTATAGCATCACCATTTATCATATCAGAGTGTTCTCGCAGTTTGATCAAAAAATCACTATTTTGAATTAAACAGATTCCATTTGAATTAAACAGATTCCATTGTATCCTGACAGAAATTTCGTTACACCTCATCCTAACATCATAGAAGAAACATTTCTTAAAAACAGCAATTGTTTTGTGTTGTGGAGACCATTCATATTCACTTTCTTCCAGTCTAATATATCCCAACATTAACTTCACTTCTCAATGAAAAGACGATAACGCCATTTCATTACATCTGATCTAGGGCTGACAATGAGTGACACGATATAAACACGACACAATTGCAAACATGAATTACAGAGAGAAATGATACGATATGGCACGACACGACACGAAAGCACAACATTGTAAATTAAGTTAAAATTACAATTATTATTATATTTAAGATCAAATGAGATAGATAACACAAAAAACACGACATTGCAACACGAACACGACACCAATTGCCATCCCTGATCTGATCAACTCAAGATCTAATTTCTTTGTATTACGACAAATCATGACTTTTTAAACATATTATCGCGCAGGTCATTTGACAGCAGCCAGTGACGTATACAGCTTCGGAGTACTACTCTTGGAGCTTCTAACAGGACGAAAATCAGTCGACAAAAGCAGTCCTTACAGAGAACAGAATCTTGCAGAGTGGGCGAGGCCTACGTTAAAAAATCCTCGGAAACTAAATCGGGTAATGGATCCGAGGCTCGAAGGACAGTACCCTGAAATAGGGGCTCAAAAGGCAGCAGCAATAGCTTATCAATGCTTAAGCCATCGACCTAAACTTAGGCCGACAATGAGCGAAGTTATTAAGGTTTTAGAGCCCTTAAAAGATATTGATGACACTCAAAGTGGCACATTTGTGTTTGTCTCAACAGATAGTGAATTTTCAAGGGAAACCAAAAGGAAGAAGGAAATGAAAAAGGAGAATGGTCAGTTTCATCATAGACATAAACTTCATGATGGTCATAAAAATAAGAGCAGATCTTTTAAATCTCCAGTTGTTTTCACAGAAACTGCTATACAACAGAACCTTGGATAAGTTGATTTTCCAATTTTTTTTTTTTTTTAGTACAGCATAAGTAGAGAAATTTTCAAATCCAAATTGTATATAAAGATTAGACTAGAATTTATATTGGTTGCAGAGAGTGACACATATAATTAGGCGAAGTTTGTTTGCCCTAATTTTTTTTGGTTTTTGATTAATGAATACTTTGTATATTTATTTTTTTGTTTCTCAACTGTAATTGAAATGAGATTATTGAATTCAGAAACAGAGAATTGTTCCAATTGAGCATGAGCTGATGTGATACATTGTTTCTAGACTGGGATTATATAGTATCAAAATTCTTAAAGTTTTTAAAAATTACTTGAATAAAACATAATAATTTCAGATGATGTTGAAAAAGGGCTAGCCGCTAGTCTAGTCGAGAGATAGGTTGGGGTCTGCGCCTAGCCGGAGCTTTGATGGGATTAGACAGGACCTGGGCAGGTTAGGAATGGCCTAATTGGAAGAAAAACGTAGGCGGACAAGGGGAACCTAGTGGCTAGGCGAGGACTAATGGGGGCAAGGCGGAGGTTTTTAGAACAATGATTAAAAATTAGGTGACAAAATCTCTCAAACTTTTCGGTAATGAAAGTGTTTTTTTTCCCTATTTGAAAATAATTATGCTATATGAATTTATTTTTCAATTTTTAATACAAATATACAATTGTATTAGATACTAGAGTTTTTATGAATATCTTAATGATAAACTTCCCATTCCCATGAATTTGTTATTTTCTCTTAAAATAATTTTGTGTGCATATCAAAATTATTCGCGTATTATACAGATGAATCTTGTTATGTAATCTGATTTTAATCTTATAATTCCTAAATTATTCTGAATATGAAAAATAGACGAGATATAGATTTTAAGGAATAACGAATTATTCTCGAGATAACGTTACTATGTAAATGTTAGGATCAGATGGATCACCAACTTTGCCATGTGGACATTGTTACGATAAGTGACATTCAAAATTGAAAAAATAGATAAAAATCGAAGACAGAGAACCAAATCCCACCAAGATATTATTTATAGTAAGTTCTTTTTTCCATAGGATGGGCTTCATTCAAGTATTTCCTAAGTATAAACTATAGTTCCTCTAGAATTGATTGTTTGAAAAAAAGTACCAAATCCATTTTCTTATATGGTGGTTTTGACATTGTGAGTGAACCAACCCCCAAGAAAATTTCAACACTGATAAACAAATAGTTCCTAGGATTAGAGTGAGTGCAAAGCATGTTTTTGGTAAACAAGAAATTGGACTTGGGAAAGGGCTAGTTTCTAGAAGCATTATATTATGGATTACAATTATGAACTATATATGAATTATGAAGATGAGCCCAAAAACTAGGGATGAGAATCCCTTGCAACACACTATAGCCCGACACTGAGAGAAACCCGAACTCGAATACGAGAAACATGGATACGAATACGATTAACATGAATCTGACACGATGTTAATAATTTGTCTTAAATTATAATATCATATATTTAATTTAATTTTTATTGTATTTTGAACATAACCCGAAATTAACCCGATATCAAACACGAACACGACTCGATGACCCGATTTGTCATCCTTACCAAAAACAGTTTTACTTGGATCAGAAAGAAAATGAAATCTTATTTTCCAAATATATTCGACATTGTGGATTAATGAGGCCAGTGCAGTTATACTCACACACCAACCATGATCTGCCCTGTTTGGTTTCATTTCCAAACATCATCTTGTCTAAATTTATTATCACTTGAAAAATTGCATTAAATTTTAAAATATTTTGTTAAGGTAACTGCTATTGTGCACACTATAAATCAAGGTCGTGACTGGATATTAGAAATTTTTCATTTTCGTTCTTCTAGATTTTTTTATCTTAACCTTTGATTGCTTATGAAAATAATAATATTAAGAAAATAAAATGTTCACTCTTAATTAAGCATCTTTGGCATGAACATATTTCCAAAACCCAAAAAGAGAGATTGTTATACTCTTAATTAAGCATCTTTGGCACGAACATATTTCCAACTGGTACCAAAAACGAAAAGGGGGGAAATTAGCCCCCGGGCATAGTTCAACTGGTAAAGGATTTGAGTGACGTATTGTCTGCTTGTTGGCACCGCATCGTGGAGGTTCGAATCTCCCTGATAACAGGATGGATGATGATTTCTTGTGTGGTGACTCAGTCTATGACAGCTCAGGATCCCGATTTGTTGAGACACATCCCGCGATTCACCTCTTCCACAAAGCTCTAAGGCAAGGACAGTGGGCTCCCTCAGGATGGGGTTCATCCTTTTGGAAAAAGGGAAAATTATATTTACATATTATGATATAGTACGATATTTGTCGCTTAATAGAAACTAATTATTCTTCGATTATAGGCAATGTCACATGCTAAAAAACCTGAATTTTTCAGTATCAATAAGAATATTTTTTCTTTTTTAGTACAATGTGGAATAGGGGTAAGGAATACACATGTTCTCATATAGGATCGAACTCAGATCAATCGACCTTACAACACACGTCTCAATCACTGGAGTACAAGGTTGATCCCAGCATCAGTAAGATTATTTGTTACTAAGCAGAAAGCAATATTTACGAGAAAATGAAAATATATATATATATATATATATATGAGTATATATTTTACATTTAAATTAATATTGATTTCATCTTAATAACATTTTGACTCTTAATTTAAATGATAGGAGAAATATAAGTTGTGATTGCTTGTGTTATTTTTGCATAATTGTTTTTAAAGATTTTTTTTGTGTCCCAATAACGATTGCTTGTAAAAAATTTCAAATAATATACTATTCACTCACTCTCATTTTTCAATCATCAATCTCATCCAATTATAATCTCAATAAAAAATCCAATATTTGTCATTATTATACTTTTATATCACAAATACATTATTTACTCTCTGTTATTTTTCTAATTAATAACCAATCACATCATATCATTATATATTTTACTAAAAAGAATCATTACATCACCTTCATCATTATTTTTTGTTTTATATCCAATCATACTCTAAAAGTTCATTTTTATTCTAAAGGTTTTTATTTTCATTCTAGCGGAGATTTTTTTTTACTAGCTTTAAAATGCAATTGGTTATGAAAATATTCAAGAAAATACTATTCACGCACTTTCAATTTTTCTCTAACCAATTACATCTACTCATTAAAAAAAACATCAATTTACCAATCTTTTTTTCTCCAAAACAAAAGAGAATATATTAAACTGAACGAGTAATTACAACAGAATGGTCAGCAGACCAAGCTCTTGTTGAGAACAAGAGATATCTGAGTAAGAGTCCAAGAGAACTATTCACCAAGAAGGCCTAGAAACAAAGAAAAAAAACATTCCTAATGATAATGGCTATGAGGTAGTGCAATATAGACTGAAATCCCATATCATTATTATTACAAAACAACAAATTCGGGCCAAAGGCACCCCCCACAAGAGCCAAAAACCACTAGATAGAAACATATCCCTAGATAAGGATCAAAACCCAAAACCAATCCACCAAGCAGAAACGTTCCAACAACAGCAAAAACTCAAAAGTTACGGACATAACACACACTGATTCGCCACCCTACCTGATCTGCCCCACAAAATTTATTATCTTGGCACAGAAACTGCAGAGGAAGTTTGAAATTCATTCCATTCATCAATTGCAAAGTCCACCGTGCATTTTTCCAGCTTCAAAACTTTTTTAAAAATCCATAAGTTTCTTGATTTCCAAAGCCACTACAAGAGGTAAATGGTGAGTTGATGTATTTTTTCAGAGCAAGGATCCTAACCAATACCACACAACTTTCCTCACCAAACTGGAAATGAGTTTAATGGCCATTCCACCTAAGTGGAGACAGTTTCCAGATAAGTTTAGCTCTCCTACACTCAAAAAATAAATGTTCTAAAGTTTCATCCTCCTCACCACAAATCTGACAAATAATATCCACTTCCATCCTTTTCCTCTTAAGGTTGCATTTTAGTAGGCAAAATATTACTGAAGCATATCCAAATAAAATGTTTTATTTTTCCCTTAACATTAACATTCCAGCTTCTTCTTCTAGCGCTTATCTTTCACAAGTCTCGAATAGGCAAACTTTAGTGAGAAGCTCCCTTTCTTTTCAAAATGCCACCACAACTCATCTCTTTTACCTTCTTGCATCCCTCTTATCTTGAGAATCTTCTCAGCATCACTTTCACCAAATAACAAATGCACCAGTCTAGTGTTCGAAGAACCGCCTCCTTCATCCAACAACTCACTCACCCAAAAGTTATGTTGTAAAAATTCTCGTCTGCCCCGATTAGTCCCTGCCTAGGCGCTAGACTCTCCTTATCCGCCTATATTTTTATTCCGATTACGCCCCGCCTAACCTCGCCCAGGTCTCGCCTAACCCCGCCAAGGCTCTGCCTAGGAGCTATGCCCCAGTCTGCCACCTAACTATCGCCTAGCACTTTTTACAACATTGTCCAAAAGGGACCATCCTCACAAGGATTCAAACTGGATGGTTTGAATTGACAGCCTTCGGGATCCACGGGGACTTTCAGATCTTAATAGACTTGCCATCCCCAACATTATTAGTTTATTACACGTTTTCTCACAAATTCCACTATTCAATCACATACATTTCTATTTTCCAATTCATATCCAATTATTATTATATTATTTCTATATCAAATTAATTTATATTTTTTCATCTCATATCTAAGCACACTATCAAAATTTATCATTCTTAATCCAGAAACTTTAATCATTATTCGCTTGTAAAAAAATTCAAAATAAAAGATATCTCATCGCAGCCAAAGCTATCACAATCATAAACATTGGGGCTTAGGGGCCCAATTCTACTAAGTTTCTCATTTGGGGTGTAAAAGAAGCGAATCATTTTGATTCGATTCGTTATTCGAATTAAAAAAAATTAGAATACGAATTCAATTAAGAATATTTATTTAGATTTGTATATTATGCGGATACCAATATGAATATCATTATATCTGATTCGAGTATTCGAAAGAATATTCAAAAAATATTATACATATATTATATTTATATTCATACAAATAACTTATATATAATCTTTATGCATATAAATATATATTTATTTATGTAAATTGTTAATATATAATAAATCATGTATTCACTTATGCCCAAACTAGTAATTAACTCCATATCTAATTAAATCCCATCATGCATTTTGTCTAAGTTGGCTAATCATATTTTAATTATTCTATTAGCACAGTGGCATCAGAGGCCATATATTTTGCAAGGATCCAAGTCTTAAATCCTTATCGTTCTAAGTTCAAATTTGTTTCATGAACTTGATAGGATGGAGAAGCCCATTATGACATATATAATTTCTTTTTTCTTAAATTCCATTAGTAATTTGTATATTTTGCATGATTAGAAAAATACACTGATCTCTAATGAGCTTATTTTTTTATTGGAGGAAGAAAAACATGTTGGTATCCAATTGTGAGCATGATTTGGATGCTACCCAATATTATTGTATTATATTCGTGATTAGGAGTGACAATTCGGATCGCCAAGTATGTTCGTGCTTGGTTTTCGGTTGATTTCGGGTTATACTTAAATTACATCAAAAATTAATAAAAATATGAAATAACTTCGTTTTAGGCAAATTGGTAACATCCTGTCAGATTCTTGTTAGTCATGTTCGTGTTCAGGTTTCTCGTGTTCGTGTTTGGATTTCTCTCAGTAACTTCTGGTCGGATTCGTGTCAGGTTATCATGTCGTGTTAGGGATTGCCACCCCTATTTGTGATAGATTCGAGTACAATAAATTATTTTCTTATGTGGTGATTAATATGTTATTAATGTATTTAACAATTTCACGACCCAAAGTTATTGTTTTGATTCTAATTGTTGTTGCATTCTAATCATATATTGTTGGAAATAAAATACATTTTAAGATTTTGAATACAAATATTTGAATAATTAGTGTATATTTGAATATATTTTTAAATACGAAAAAGAATTAATTTTTGTATTCAATTCATTCAGATATTAAAAAGTACGAATGAAAAGAGTGGGTCTCTTGTGAGACCGTCCCACGGATCTATATCCATGAGACGGAGCCCCATAACCCGGATCCATCAACCCAGCACCCGGATCCTACCATTTAACAATTAAAAAAAAGGAAAAAGGCTGAACGACTGAACGTAGCGCTGAAAAAAATTAACAGAATGCAAATTCACAGAACACGCAGAATTGGAGGAAAAGTATCAACATAAAAAGGGTACCTGAAATCTTCTATTCATAGGTACAAACACATATTAATTCAAAATTATCGATCTGTATCAGTGATTTTCTCCATTAATATACCTTGCAAATCAAATTCTCCATTGATATACCTT
The DNA here is from genome assembly GCA_016081115.2 of Rehmannia glutinosa. Lineage (NCBI taxonomy): Eukaryota > Viridiplantae > Streptophyta > Magnoliopsida > Lamiales > Orobanchaceae > Rehmannia > Rehmannia glutinosa. The sequence goes on along the minus strand of CM071931.1, from coordinate 64,884,556 downwards.
GCAAATTTTCTTTTACAATTATTAAAATTATACCCACAATGTATTTGATGATTTGACTATGTGAAGAAAGGGGTATAATAATTGTTGCAACTCTTATATTGATCGAATATTTGACAAATCATTACTTATAATCGACAGAATACTACTTCCCACTGTTCATATGCAATGGAGAATCAATATCAAAACAATGCACCAATGAAAGAATGTGAAATTTGGATTCATTGGTTGTTCTTTCAAGTGATGAAGATGATATTGAAATTGTTGAAGGTAAATATAAATAACTTATCTGAATAAAGTTACTACTTTATTACGTTTTTATGATACTTATTGGTTTACATGTACAACGAACTTGTGCTAGGTGAACAAGTCGATGCAACGTCCATTAGTGAACAACATACACTGTCAATGGATGAAGGTATTACATTTTGCTGCAAAAGTATCATATTTTACCGTAAAAGTAATACATTTTATAATATGTCAATTTTCCTGGTTGAATCATTGCAGAACAATGTGAAGGAAAATATAAATAACTTATATGAATAAAGTCACTATTTTATTATATTTTCATGACACTTATTGGTTTACATGTACAATAATGAACTTGTGCTAGGTGAACAAGTCGATGCAATGGTCGTTTCTGAACAACATACACTGTCAACGGGTGAAGATATTACATTTTACTGCAAAAGTATTATATTTCACAGGAAAAGTAATACATTTTATAATGTGTCATTTTTCTGGCTGAGTTATTGTAGAACAACGCGAAGATAAATATAAATAACTTATCTGAATAATGTTACTACTTTATTACATTTTTATGATACTTATTGGTTTATATGTACAACAATGAACTTGTGCTAGGTGAACAAGTCGATGCAACGGCCGTTACTGAACAACATCACTAGCAATGGATTAAGGTATTACATTTTACTACAAAAGTATTATATTTTACAGTAAAAGTAATACATTTTATAATGTGGCATTTTTCTGGCTGAATTGTTGCAGATATAACTGGTTCTCTTATTGGTGTAAAAAAGAGAACAATTGAAGATATGTATAAGTTGTATCGTGACCATGGTCGTGCACTTGAATTTAGTGTTCGTAAATCGACCGCTAGATGTAGGGACAATGGAGTAGTGATAGAAAAGTACTCCGTATGCTCATGTGAAGGAACAAAGAGGACAACAATGCGAAAAACGAAAAACTTTCCTCATACACGCACAGTGTGCAATGCTTCGTTAAGAGTGAAATTAATTGATGATAGTATTTATGAAGTCATTAATCACGTTTAGGTACATAATCATTCATTCACGAGAACGAAGTGGCTCTGGAGCTGTTCACCTTATTTTTAGTTTCACCGCAAGTGTACGGTGCAGTTTATAGAATAGGGTTAGCAAGGTCGAATCCACAGGGACTAATAAATTATTGTACTAAGTATTGGGATTATAATAGTTTTATTTTTATCCAGACGATTGAAATTTGATGGATTGATTTTATTAATGCTAAAACAAGAATTTATCCTCAAATAAACAAAGTAAAGAGTGATTAAAAGATCAAGAAGATGAATGGATTCATGGGTTATAGTTTCAGTTAATATCCCCTTTTATCATCAAATTAATCACAACCAAAGTTATTATTGTTCTTCCCTATAAGACAACCACAAAAGTAAATTTACCCTCTCTCTCGAGATGTATGTAAAAACGTTGATTGGAATATCTATGCTAGCATCTCTACTCAACATGAGATATCCAACTCCCAAAAGCACAAAAGATTTAAATATCCTCACAAATATTCATAGACTTCTCAATCTTGCAAATATTCATGTCAAATACTCACAGATCTAGTATTGAAACTCATCTTTTGAATTATGAATCAATACATCAAAGCAAGTTAAACCAAACGTGTTTTGATAAAACAAGAATTAAAACAAAGTACTCGAATAGGGTTGGAAAACAATAACTTCAGTTGCAATTAATCATCTAATAAAAATATCCATTAACCTAATCCCAAACCCGGGAATCACAAGATGTTTAGCCAGACATCGAAAATAAATAATCCATAGACAAATTATTCAAGTTTATATCTAACTAATCAAAAGCAAATGATACGATGGAATGAGCAAATTCAGGGATGTTGATGATCTCTTAATCTAGGGGTGGCCCTGGAGCGGTTGAGGTGGTGCCGCCGCACAGGGCCCCCCGCCGGCAAGGGCCCCCATAGAGTTTTTTTAATATATATATATATATAATTCTTATGGTTAAGTAATAATAAAGGTTGAAGAAATACATAAATGCAGTTTGTCCTAGTGGCAGCTTGTCACTCTTGCACTTTTGAGGTCCCTATATCGATTCTCAAGAAAAAGCAATTAATTATTAGCTGTTGATGATTCTCAATGTTTATATGATCTAAAAGACCAATGGTGCACAACCCTGAGCAAGGACTTCTTTTCAGCTGAAATATTGTCTTCACAACGAAGTGAAAGTACTAACAATGCAATGGGATTCAATGCCAAAAAAAACAATAAACTTGACCGAATTTTATGGGATTTTCAAGGAGCTAGTGAAGAATTGGAGAATGAAAGAAGAATATAATGAATTCCAATCCTCAAGATCAATTCCAGCGACTACACTACAATTAACTGGAATGTTAAAGCACACTTCTGAGGTATATACATTGACGCTTTTCAAAGACTTTGAGACTGAGTTTATTGCATCAATTTCTACTACTTGTAGTCTAGTTCATCAAGAAGAGATACTGAATGTTTATGACATTTCTACTCATATTGGGGATGGAGACATAAACCGCTTGATGTATGATCCTTTAAGAAAAATGATCACCTGCTCTTGCAAGAAATTTGAAGAATGTGGTATTTTGTGCTGCCATTCCTTAAGGGTACTTCATCTTCATTCTCAAGTCAAGATACCAGAAATGTATATCATAATAAGATGGACAAGAATTGCGAAATCTGAAGTATGGGACAAGTTAACTAATAGAATTGAAAAGCCTGACAAACCTAATGATTGTATTCCTTGGCATCATAAAATGGCACCGAAAATATTATGATCTTGTGTTGAAATGTCAAGGGAATCAAGAAGCAAGGAGAATCATTGAGGAAGGATATGACAGGGATTATTCTGCTATTACCGCATTGAATAATTCACTGGATTTCATTGAGAAAAATGAATCATCTGCTGTTTGAAGATCGTCTACATTACAAGATCCTACTCGTTCCATTACGAAGGGAAGAAGAAAAAGGATAAAGGGCAGTTTCGAAAAGGGAAAAAAGAAAACTACTGATTTGTCTAATTCTATTCAAGCCAATGAGTTTGGTTCCAAGACTCCAAATGCTCGATTATTTTAGTGGAAAATACACTATTCTGTCCTAGACTTTACATTCATTTTAAGTAATACTTTATAGTTCAAATAGTAATACTTTTGCAATTATTTATAATACTTTTACACTCTTAACTTGTCTTGATGCAATTTGTTGTGTTTTCCAACACATTTCATATTACCTATGTCCATAAATGATGCCTACCAAAATCGAGGGGAAACAACAGAAAAATGTTACTGAATAAGTCTTATGTGTATTTTAAACAAATTTACTCTTGATGAAAGTGAAAACAGAAAAATCCTAATACTTTTAGCATAAAAACTAATACTTTTACAATAAAAAGTAATACTTTTACGATAAAAAGTAATACTTTTACAGTAACAAGTAATACTTTTTCCAAAACAAGGTAATACTCTAAAAGTAATACTTTTACCATACAAAGTAATACTTTTACAATGAAAAGTAATACTTTTTCTAAAACAAGGTAATAGTAATACAATAAGAAGTAATACCTTTTTCCTATATAGATTAGCCAAATGTCTGTTTCTATGATATAGTCTCACTCATAACTAAAGTAGTTCCTCGCTTCGTATTCCACACGGCGGCAGTCTCCACGCTCCAACAACTTCTTCTCACTCTCACCGCCGTCATCAATTACTTTCTACCAGAACACAGGTTTTCTTTCAAAACTCTTGGAGATGTCAATTACTTTCTTGGATTGGAGTCTATGCCATAACATCATCTAAGCATGTTCATGATCTACAAGGTAATACTTTTTCTAAAAAAAGTAATACTTTTTTGAATAAGTCTTATGTGTATAAAAAAAGTATTTTTGCACTTTTGACAGGCAGTGTCCCTTAACTAGAGATGAAGCTGAAGCTGAAGCTAATACTTTAAGTAGACATTTTGTATGTCATATATAATAGAGAACTTAAATGTCTTTGAATCTCTCAGCTACCATGCGGTCGAGGAACACCATTCTATTAAAAATAACTTACACGTTAAACTTTATTAAACGCTAGAAAAAAGAGAAGCAAAAGACGAAAAACAACAGGCATGATAAATTCTTTATCCAACAATGGCTAATTTAATTAGCAGACTGACATCAACAATAAGTTTACTTCTGTAAGAAAATATAAATGCAGCGAACTATATCTCTTCATTAGAAAAGGCCATATGGAAATATTTTAGAAGGTATAGTGATTGCAACCAACTATTAAAATGTACCAAAGGATGAATTCTTTCATTGTGAACATGGAAGCTCAAGAGAAGGGTGCATATCAATCCCTGGTCCTCAAAATTGTTTTACCAACAAGTTTACACACAACATTTTTGAGCAGACTAGTCCCTCCAAATACCATAAATTCAACAACCTCCTACCTTGTTTACAAAATTTCCCATAAAAACCATTCCTAATACTTTTAGCATAAAAACTAATACTTCTTGCCCATACACAAATACTCAAAAATCCATAAGTCAAAAAAGACCCATATCCAGTTCTTGGATTTAAAAAAATCATATAACTCTTTCTAATTCTTGGATTTCTTCTTTTTCTTCTTTAAATCGGCTCCCTTTCTCTTCAAGTCCGCATCGGTCCTTTTCTTCTCCTTAATCTTTTGCTTCAAATCAGATTTCTTCAGACAAAAATCCACTATTTTCTTCAAGATTTCCAATCTCACACCATTGAGACCACTCAAAAAAATTCTTAAACAAATTTGTGCTCTCAATACTAAATCGTACCAAAGCCTACAAAAATAACATAAAATATATTATACGATAAATTGACTGTCAAGTAAACAAAAAAGAACATAAAACATATTATACTATAAATAATACCTTTGACAAATCATCGGGGAAGTGTAAATTTTCCCTTTAAAGTACTCCATACGGTGCATCAAGAAAACACCACAGTCATTCGCTTCATCCTCTGGGATTTGCCAAGGAAATTAACATATTCTCTTGAACAATGTACTTTAGCTTTTGGGTGATTTTTTTCTTCAAGGAAGATAGCCATCTGATATTGCTATAAAACATATATACATATAAAACCAAAATGTCAAAAATATTATACAAAAGGTAAGAGTAAACTAAACAAGTATAAAGTAAAGGGATTATACCACGAGTTGGACAACTCCAATATAATAACTTAAATCATCATACTTCCTATTATCCAGAAATTGCATCTTCTCATCGCGAAAGTTTACGACAACACAGAAGAAATGACTCTTAAAGTGGATTGGAACAAAAATCTGCAAAATTAAAATAGTATCACAAATAAACAAAGTAATACTTAGTACTGAAAAAGTAATACTTTTACAATCAAAACTAATACATTTACGATAAAAAGTAATACTTTAACGATAAAAAGTAATATTTTTACAGTAACAAGTAATACTTTTTCTAAAACAAGGTACAATAAGAAGTAATACTTTTACCATACAAAGTAATACTTTTGCAATGAAAAATAGATTAGCCAAATGTCTGTTTCTATGATATAGTCTCACTCATAACTAAAACAAGAAATCAATGTCTAATTCTTCTCTTTTCTTTAAGAGGGAAAATTGGTTAATTGTTGCTTATTAAAGTCTATGTGGATGATTTTATAATCACTGGAGATAACTCAGCTGATGTGACTGATCTTATTATTCTACCGGAACACAAGTTTTCTTTCAAAACTCTTGGAGATGTCAATTACTTTCTTGGATTGGAGTTTATGCCATAACATCATCTAAGTATGTTCATGATCTACAAGGTAATACTTTTTCTAAAGAAAGTAATATTTTTTCTCAAAAAAGTATTACTTTTACAATAAGAAGTAATATTTTTACAATTAAAAATAATTCATTTACCAAATCACATGTGCTCAGGTCTTGTTTGACATGTTGCATATATCTCTCCCAACATTTTCTCATACTCCTTTCATGCTCAGCAACAACACCAACCTTGTTTATAGCCTTTGTCATATAAAACGTTTCTAGAAAAGAAGAAACAACATTAAAATCCAAACCGAATAAACATCAAAGGGATTAAATATAGGAAATTTGTAAGTTAGTAAAACTAACACTGTGTCCGATATTAAAAAACACCCTTTTGCAGAGGTCGTCACTAGCTTTTGTTCGGTTAAGAATCAAAACCATTGCATCAATCACATTTCCGTATATCTATCGTTTCTGATTTAGAGATAAGATCTCGTTCTTTGAGATAGTGTACAACCCATCATGTGTGAAAAAAAGATCACTAAAAAAAAGGAAACAAAAACAATAGTTACTTTATATGATTGAATAGAGTAAAAATCAAATCCCAATGCAAAAACTATAACTTACTTTTCAAAAAATGGTTCAGTGTCAAAAAGACAGAAATCAACAACTTGTTTGTCTCTTATATCCATATCAACTAACAACCTTTTGTTTTGAGTCACGAAACTCGAAACATAACCAGCATCTTCACTTACTGCCCAAGCATCAGTCGGCAGACCGACATATTCTTCCCTTAAATCACGACGTGGTTTTAAACTAGCAGATGCAATAGCTTTATCAAATCCATCACTCAAATGATCGTCATCGCAACTCAATTGTTTTGTCTCAGGTGTTAGACGATCAAAATTGGGCATTGCTTCAGACAACTTCTTCATCAAATTAAATTTTCTCAACTACACCATCAATAAACTTTTGGACCTTGTCATTAGCAAAGAAATTTTGAGTCTGAGACAAAACTGGAGATTGCGATGATGAGACCTATGGCTGATTAGGTTCCATTTTCTTCTTCATTTTGTTCAATCTACCCATTTGAAAATCAAAAACCACAGCCATATCCTCTTAAGCAAAAGGAAAGTCTCATGCACATCCTATAAAAACAGAAATTTATTTGTCAAAAGTATCCTAAAAAGTAATACTTTTCAACACAAATCTAATACTTATGCACAAAATATCATAACCTTGATTTCATAACACTACATCAAAAAATGATATTTTTTCAATAAAAAGTAATACTTTTCAGTTAAATAGTAATACTTTTCAACAAAAATCTAACATTTATGCACAAAATAGCATAACCCTGATTTCATAACACTACTACATCAAAAAATGATACTTTTTCAATAAAAAGTAATTCTTTTCAGTTAAATAGTAATATTTTTCAACAAAAATGTAATACTATGCACAAAATAACATAACCCTGATTTCATAACATTACTACATCATAACATAACCCTGATTTCAGTTAAATTGTAATATTTTTCAACAAAAATCTAATATTTATGCACAAACTAGTATAACCCTGATTTCATAACACTACTACATCAGAAAATAGTAAAACTTTTTGACAAAGTCATGAATTTAGAACACTATTACACATATTGCATAAAAAAACTCATACAAATTAAAAATTTATATCTTTTGCAGTTTTATGAATCTCGGCATTTGTTAGTTCGCCCTCCGGTAATTCAAACTTAATCAGCCTTGATGATTCATCAACACACTCTTTCCTTTGCTCCACTTGCCTTATCATCGGCCTTTGCTCCACTTGAATAATGGACCTTGTAGGTCCCAAGGGGTGTGAGTAAGGTTTAGAAGGGGGGGTTGAATAAACCTTACCAACTTTTCGATTTTAGTCCTTTTAAAATAACAGAGTTAATTTCACAGCTATGTCCTTGTGGGACAGCTAAGTTAGTTAACCAAATAGAGTTAGCCACTCAACGCACTCGATTGAGTCTGTGATAGAATAACTTAGCCGCTTAGTCTAAACTTTAACTTGGTGTGATGAGATTTTCAATGGAAGACTTAACACCCTTAAATTTGGTTTGAGTTTGTTTTAACACTTGGTTTTAGCACTTTGTTAATTATCGGTTGGATAGCAAATTATCGTGAGATATAAAGTAATATGCGAAAATAAAAATCTTTGAAATGTAAATGACACAATAATTTTTATAGAGGTTCGAAGATGGGGTAATTCTTCTCTCTCTCTTCTCCAACTCCTGGAGGAATCCACTAAGTATTGATCGTAGTACAAAGTGGTTATCATCCCGGATACAAGTCTTGATCACACAGGTGACTTGATCCTTTGGGACTCGATCTGGAGATGCCTTGGTCACACAAAGTGGCTTCTCGTCCGACTCAAACTTCTTCACGGGGCGGTACCGCTTGCTACTTCACTCACTTGCTCAAGCTTTTTGGATTTGATCACGAAGCCCTCCAATAACTTGAGACTGGTTCAACCTTGAACCTTTCTACAATCCTCCTTAGAATGTAGACCCCTTTTGATTCTTCAAAAGTTTCCTCTTCAACAGTTTGAAGTTGTCTTTTCTTCACAGCTTGGTGTTGGATTGATTTCCTTCGAGAGTTAGGCTTGAGGATTTTGCTCGAATAACTTGAGAATATTTTGCAAGTTACAATTCGAATAATTGCTTGGATGTTCGTGGTTCAGGTATGCAAGGTAACCTTTTCTCAAAGTGATTCCTAAGCCTTTTATAGTGAACTTTCAAAAATCTGCCCGTTGAAGAGATATGCTAATTTTCAAAAGTCACTTGTGTTCGTTGGATTGTCTTGTTTATGTCCTTGATGTTGACATTTCCTCGTATTAAATGAATGTTAAGCTTTTCAGAGTCTGACACAAGGTGCAGTGTTTCCTATTGGTTTATTCCTTTTGTACGCTTATGGGACTGAGCACTTTAAGACATGGCAGAATGGAAGTATTACTTGTTTAGGTAATATTCTTGACTTCTGTGCAACGGATTCTTTTCAGTTGCCTTGACTTGACTGCAGTTCTCTAACTTCCCCAGGTGACTTCGAGCTAGCTTCCAATCAATGGACGACTCATCTGTCACTTCAACTTGAGACTTGGCTTCTTGAGTTGACTTGGTGACATTTTACACAACAGTATCCCGGTGATACTCCTTCGATCGAGTTCTTGACGTCTCCTCCTTGCCATACTCGGTTGTTTCACAATGAGTCTTCATCTCGATCTCGATTGACTTCTTGTATGTTCAGGCATAACTGACTTGACTCAGCTCGAACAACCCTATCTATTAAAATGCAAATTACAAGGAAAATGGGGTGCCAACTTTCTAGTCTAAGTTTTACATGGCATTCATCAAAATCTAAGAAATAAATTTTCCAACAATTTCCCCCTTTTTGATGATGCCAAAACTTAAAACATACATACAAAATTAAGCATCAAAGATACATACAGACAATGTAGAAACAGAGAATGTATGCGTAGAATCAATCTTTTTATTGATCATAACATTCTTGTCCTTTACAAAGCTGTTTACAATGTGTATCATAGCAAACATAGCAAACTATATCTACGCAAATATAGAAATTACACAATTTTTATTCATCATACAGAAGACTTACATACATATGTGTAGGTCCCAAGGGGTGTAAGTATAAGGTTTAGAAGGGGGGGGGTTGAATAAACCTTACCAAATTTTCGATTTAGTCCTTTTAAAAATACAGAGTTAATACTACACAGCTGTGTCCTTGATGGACAACCAAGTTAGTCAATCGGTAGAGTTAGTCTCTCAAATGACTCAACTGAGCCATGGATTAACTCAGTTGTTGAGTCTAAATTAACTCAATTGTGGTTTTGTTTTCAGCGGAAGACTTAACACCCTTAAGTTTGATTAAGCAAGGATTTAGTGCTTGATTTAGTACTTATAGATTATCAAGTGGATAGCAAATTTATCGATTTAAACAATTAAGATGCGGGAATTAAAATCTTTGAAATGTAAATGACACAATAAAATTTTTATAGAGGTTCGAAGATGGGGTAATTCTTCTACTCCTCTCTTCTCCAACTCCCCGGAGGAATCCACTAGGTATTGATCAAGATACAAAGTGGTAATGCAGTCCGGATACAAGTCTTGATCACAAACGGTGACTTGATCCTTTGGGACTCGATGAGACGCCTTGATCACTCACCGGCTTCTCGTGCGACTCGGCTTCTTCACAGATACCGCTTTGCTACTACGACTCACTTGCTCAAGCTCTTTGGATTTGATCACGAAGCCCTCCAAAAGCTTAAGACTTGGTTCGACCTTGAACCTTCCTACAATCCTTCGTGGAATGTAGACCCCTTGATTTTTCGATTTTTCCTCTTCAACTCGATTGAAGTTATCTTTCCTTCACAGTGAGTGTTGGATTGATGTTCTTCGTAGTGTAGGCTTGAGGATTGAGAATGTTTGGATTTTCTAATAATTGCTTGAACGTTTTGGTTCAGTCCGCAACTTGTGTCACTTAGTTCCTTGACCTTTTGTGTCTCTTGTGTCTCTTGTGTCTCTTTTTTTCTCAAATAAACTCCTCGGCCTTTTATAGTGATCTTTCAAAAATTTGCCCGTTGAAGAGATAGGCTTTTTTTGAAAGTCACTTACTGCGTCGTTGGCTTGTCTTGTTGCGGTCATTGGAATTGCCATTTCTTCGTATGAATTGTTCTTTCACCTTTTCGAGTTCGACACGGTGTAGTGCTTCCCATTGTTCATTTCTTTTGCACGCTTCTCGGGACCGAGCACTCGAGAAAGGTGATATGGAGATATTACTTGTTTAAGTAATTCTCTTGATTTCTCAAAACGATCTTTTCTGATTATCTCGACTTGACCGCATTTCTATGCTTTCCCAGGTGACTTAGAGTCAACTTCCAATCATTGGATGACTCTTCTGTCACTTCAACTTGGGACTTGGCTTTTCTCGAGTTGACTTGATCGATACTCCACTCACCGCATCTCACCGATTCTTCATAGAGAGTTCCCGTCTACTCTTCTTTGCCATACTCAATTTGTCTCGCAGCAGAGTCTTCCTTCTAGTCTTGATTGTCTTCTTGCATGTTAGGGCGTAGGCGACTTAACTCGGCTTGGCTAGCTCTATTTATTACAATGCATTTTACAACAAGAATTGGGGTGCCAACTTCCTATTCTAAGTTTTACATGGCATTCATCAAAATCTAAACAATAATTTTCCTAACAATTTCCCCCTTTTGATGATGCCAAAACTTAAACCATTCAAAAATGCAAATAGCAAAGATACATACGAGATAGTGTATTGACATAGAATGTATCTTGCGCAGAATCAATCCTTTTATTGATCATAACATTTTTGTTCTTTTACACAATCAAGTGTTTACAAGGTGTATCAGAGCACATATTTGTCTACACAGAAAATAAAGAATTTATAGCTTTATTTCGAAGACTTACATTGTATGTATTTACATAATAAAATACACGGGGGGTGGACAACAACACTTCATCTCCTTCATTGTCTCTTCTTTCATCTTGTTCAAAGATCTTCTTCTCTTCTTCTTTTTTCTCATCGTCACCGCTTTCTTTTTCTTTTCATATGCCTTCCTGGCGCACTTCATCTCTTCTTAATCTTTCCCGTCTTTCCTCCCATAGCCGAGTTTGTCTCTTGTTTTCTTCTTCTATTCTTTTTGCATACTCAGCGTTACTTTTAGCCACTTGCAAATTTGCTACTTGGTCAAGACCAACCCAAGATCCCTCCTTTCTTGCCTGGATCTACGATTCGATGTTTTTGGGCGAGGCCCAGGTCCAAGCTTCTTCCTCCACCACGCTTCTCCTCTACCTGGGCGTGTCTCATCTTGGGTCTTCTTCTTTCCAAATTGAGTGACCACGGAGTGACCAGCAGAGTGATCGGTAGTCTGCTCGCTGTCGGCTTCTTCACATAACGTGAGACCCTTTTCCCAAGATAAGTCCCAAGCTTGAGCCATAGACATATTTGCAAAGTATCCTTCGATTCGAAATGCGTTTTAAATTCATCAACTGATCGTGGCTCGTCCCGACATCCGAGATGGCATAAGTATCTCTCGTCTCTTTGAATGCCTCCATGTTCTTTCAAGATGTTCATAACTCGGGCATCCATTCTTCCTTCCACTTCCTTCATCCCCGCTTCAATTGTTTTTCTCTTTTCACCATAGATATAGCAGTGTTGGAGTGGCGAGTCACGAGGAGTTTGTCATGTGATAATGTCACCAGGTGAGACCTGTTGGGGTTTGTGCAATCATCAAGGTCACATCTTTCGATCCTTCCCCCTCAGATTTTCCTTTCTTTTGTTTCAGTAACTTCCTCACCGTCTTTCCTTCACAACAGATCCTCTTTTTTCGGATCTTTTCGTGCTTTAAGGTATTCCTCTTCCCCTTTTTGGCATCATCAAAAGAGAGAGGGACACTGAAACATCTTGCAAGCGGAAGTCGAGTCTGATGGTAGAGTTCTGTCTCAGTGCGCTCACAGAGTATGCGGACGAAATTCGGATCGGTAGCGTTGGACTCTCAAATCGCTTCATCTCACCGTGAGAAGGCTGAATTTTGTATTCATGGTTTCTTCCAAAGTCAGATCACTCTTATTTTGCTCACGCAGCTTTATCTTGGCAAAGTGTGAGCTTCATGCATGTGCTCAATATGTTCTCTCGAACTTCGTTTTGCATCGCATTTTCACTCTCCATACCAATGACTTTGTTGAACAATGTCCTGGGCGGTATCTAACTTGTTCCACACGCATTGTTTGCTTTGCTTTATTGGCACCATTCCCGATCCCGACCGTTATGCCTCTTAAATCGCCAGCAAGATTGGCATCTCTTTGTCGATCCGCATGTCCATAGAGGCTCGATGCCTCTCCATCCGTTCAATCTCGGCCGAATAATGCCTTGAACACTTCGCGGACTTGGTGATTCTTCCGTGCGGTGATGGCCATGCAACAAAATCATAATCACCGGAACAATGGTGCCTCGATGGAAAAATGGGAGCTGGTCTGTGATAGCGTCTTGCTGCGTTCGTTCTCGACTCTTCATGGAGGTCGAGTACCTCCAGGAAAAAGGAAAAGATTCTATAAAGGATTCATCACCGCCAATCGGGATTTGTTCGATGATGAGCGGTGCGCGTGAAGTTCTTTTTTTTTTTTGAATCGACCTGCGCGCAGCTTGAGGAGCTCCGCGATGGACTCTGTTCACCGGGGGTTTGTTGTGAAGTGGACCCGACTTTGCCGAGCCTCACCATTTGTCTCAACGTCGTTGGTCTCAAAATGATTTCTCCAATTGGAGTAGACGGTCCTCGGCCTTATCGGAAGCGTCATCGGACGATGATGAGATTTCCATTGGTGGCTCATCATCAAAATTAAAGGTTTGACGAGTAGTCTTGGGATCGACTTGCTCGTGCTTGGAACATCCGCATTGAGTCTTTTGGATCATCACATCGGGGATGACTCGGCTTTCTTCTTCGCCTTTCCGATCCCGAGAAAGGTGACATCGAGGATTATCCTGGGAATCATGAAGTGCGCTTATCTCCTTTTTCGGATGGGTCGATGATAGCAGGAGGGATGTTCTCTACTTCAGCTTTCTTTACCTCGGGAAGTCTCAACCTCTCGTGGGCCTTCATTACCTCCCCGCAGCCTCAATCTGCAGCGAGGCACTGGTCCTCCTTTCGACAATGTCACTGTCTTAGGGTCTTCTCAGGTGGCATCCATTGGAGTCTCAACCCCATGGATTGCACTTTCATTGCCCAAAGTGTTAACTCCCAGTATCGTTCCTTCCTCGTGCCTCGACCGCATCGCAGCGTCATTGGCCTTCGTGAGCGCTTGGCACCTCACCGAGATCCGAATCGCCTCGAGCTTCGTTGATGACAACTTGCTTTTTGTTTAGTGTTTGTTCTTTTTCCACTTCGCCTCCTTGATTCATTGTGGAGTCATCTGCGAAGATTCTCCGACCTTACTGCAGTGGAGGGAGTTTCCCCTCACCGGCGCACCACCGAGTGACTTGAATGGGGTCACTTATCTCCAAACTCCCGGCTGTTGCTATTGAATGTTCAGCCGTTGGGGCGGGTGGTAAGACACCTTCAATAGGGGTTGGCTCGACTTGGGGTCCCCACTATCCCGCCATCGCCAAGTCCCTTATCGCCTTTCTTCCGAGTGAGTCAGGAAGTGGTGGCAAAGAATAACATGGCGATTTGTTGAACCACTCCCATTGGATCAATTTCAAATGTGTTCGAGGACTCTCCTGGTCCCTCCATCAATCTTTGCTCGTGAAGGATTCTCGATTCGTGCAATGCTTGCTGCATTTGCAACTCTTGATGGCAAAGAACATTCTCCGGATCCTCATCATCGCTGAGAAAGACATCAAGAAGAGGATGTGTATGTTCTGTGGTGCCGAGATAGGGCGGATGATCTTTGGCCTTCTCACGTGCCTCGCCTTCCTCTCGCTTGCTTTTCCTTCTCCTTGTCCTTGAAGATCCGCACGTCCGTGCGCTTATCTTTCATCTAGTCTTCAAGCACAGCGATGGTTAGTCCAAGGAAATTTAACAGCTTCCTCTTCTTCTTCTATAAACTCGGGCCGTTGGAACTGTTCCTTGATTTACTCAACTTCCATTTCCTCCACTCACGCATACGATTTTGGATGTCCGGGTAAGGTGGAGATAGGATCATCACATCACTATCGGCTTTATCGCCTTCTTCTTGTGTTTCAAATTGTGTGGACTACAACAGTGTCTTGAGTTGCCTCTCGCGACGCCTTGCCAGACTTGGTCGTTTCATCAATTACATCCGAGACTCTACTTCTCCAGCAGCTCTCCAGATCTGCTTCGGTGAGTGGTCGACTCACTGGTTTCTCAAGCTCGAAGTGCTTGATAATTCTTCTTCGTCTCCTAGTTTGTACCGGAGGGATTTCTGGTTCGAGACGGTTTCTTTCCGAGTCTTGGGGCGGCGGGGCCTGCTAGTGTTTTCTTCTCGAGGAGCGCCATCTTGGCTTATCGCTTCTCCTCCTTTTGACGATCGGAGAAGGTATTTGAGAGTCCTTCTCGACCGCTGCTGCTTGGGGCAAGAGACACGGCCGCGGGGCGAGTGTGACTTTCACTGCGGGGGCGGAGCGGTTTGACTTTCTTTGTTGCAGGAGCGGCGAGCTCTTCTTAGCAACTGCAGGGGCAACTTTCTTCTTGGGTGGAGAGAAAATAGCTGTATCTTCAGGGTCACCGATTCCCCCTCACTCGTGTCGGCTCTCTTGGCATAGGCTCTCTTCGTGCGCCGAGAGGTTTGCTCAACATCCTCTTGTTAACATGGAATGCCTTCCCATGTCTAAGAGAGACTCCTTTCACCTCCATCACCGCCCAATCACTGGCCATATCCTAGGGATCCTCCAAATGTGCCATCTTCCTTGAAGGATTTGTTCCTACGTTCGCAGAGTCTGCATTGTGAGACAAACTCAGCCTCGATTTATTTTCTTTTCTTCGATGATCGCGGCCATTCACGATCGACAGCTTTTAGCTTTTGATAGCTTGGTCAAAGCCGCCAAATTTGATGTCAATACATTTGGCAACTATGTCCAACAAACTTGTGATAATCCTCCTTCAGCAGCTCTTGTTTGTTTGTGTACACTATTTTATCAAAGATAGTCGGGCTTGGCTATTTCTTTCCAAGCAAAGCGGCCAGTTTACATCACCGTTAATTTCGATGCTCCTTCATTGGTAGTGAGCAATGTTCGCCAAATCCTCGCGAGATAGTTAGTCGCTTTCCGTGAATGAGATGATGACTTTATTCCTTCATCGTGAATCTCAAAGATTCACGTAGAATTGTGCGACCTCCTCCACATAGGTCATCGGATATTCTAACGCCGTAAACAGCTTTTCACCGTCGCTTTCTAATTTCTCAGCAATTTTCTTCACTAGGGTGTCGTCGGACCCTGTTTCACCATGCCGTCGAAATCCACATGAGACCCGTGTGGATTTGCTTTCCTAACTTGGTAAAATCATAGGTTGGTGCCATTTTTCAGATTTTATCAAAGAAAAACTCGGAGATTGATTTGAAGATAGATAGGGTTTCGAGAGAATTTTTGCCTTTGCTTTTGAGAGAAAGAAAATGAACAGCTTTTGGTAGTGTGAGAGAAAACGGACGGAAATGGTTTAAGTATGGTTTATGAAAGGACGTGCGGGTGGTTTTTTGAAATGTGATCGAAATCAATGGCTTAGATTTTGCATGCCTATTTAGCATTTAATGTCTCATATTTAATGCGGCAAAGATTTATATCCAATCATAAGCTTGGTGTGCGGCTTTATGTCTCAGTACACATCATCATTATCTTTGACGTATTCCTTAAAAACATTCCCGCTTAGTCAAATCGATCGCGTTTTGTCACTCTGCTCATAAGTGACTCAAACATCCTTTAGCCGATTTAACTCTTCTTCTCACAGTTCTCTTAGTGACTCAAACCTAAAAACCGACTTGGTATAATTGTCTTTCCGATACAAATGATTTACTTAGCTGATTTGTGAGTTCACTCTTTTTTCCTTTTTGTGTTCCATTTCTTTTCTTTGATTCTTCTCGAGTGTCACCACAATTAACCCTAACTCATGTTTGAGTTCTTCAAATCTTGACTCACATAATGGTTTTCTCAAGATGTCACCAATTGTTTATCAATTGAGATATATTCCACGATGATGTCCTTCTTTTCAACATGATCTCTTATGAAGTGATATTTGACATCGATATGCTTTGTTCTTGAGTGCAACACAAGATTTTGAGTGATTGCAATTGCACTTGTGTTATCACACATGATTGGAATTTCTTTTTCCTCAACTTCATAGTCTCTCACCGTCTCATCCATAGGACTTGGGCACAACAATGCTGCCAGTTTATGTATTCTGCGGTAGAGAGGTGGCTATGGAATTTTGCTTCTTGCTAAACCAGAAATCACTGTTTCCTAGCATTTGACATGTCCCTGAAGTGCTCTTCCTGTCCACTCGCATCCAAAGATAGTCGAATCAATAGCCAATTAGCTTGAATCCACCTTCCTTTGGATACCATAGGCCTACTTCTTGGCTTCCTTTCAAGTATCTCAATATTCTCTTAGTCGTCATATGGCTCTCTATTGGAGCAGATTGAAATCTTGCACATACACCTACAAAGAAAGGTGATGTCTGCCCGCTTTGTAAGATAGAGCAATGATCCAATAAGTGCTCAGATCTTGTTTGATCTACAAAGCTTCCCATCGTATCCATGTCCATTTTGATGATGTATTCATTGGTATTTTTACGTAAGACTTCTCCTCCATACCAAATTTCTTCATTAAATCTCTCGTGTATTTTGTTTGACTTATGAAGGTTCCATCCTTCAATTTGTTTCACTTGGAGTCCAAGGAAGAATGTCGACTCTCCCATCATGCTCATTTCAAATTTACTTTGCATGAGGTTTGAAAATTTTTCACACAGACTCTTTGTTTGTAGATCCAAAAATGATGTCATCCACATATATTTGAACAAGCAAAGATACTCTTTTTGTCTTGAATTAAAAAAGTGTTCTATCTACTTTTCCTTTTGTGAATCCATTTTCATTAGGAATTGTGACAAGGTATCATACCATGCTCGGGTGCCTGTTTCAATCCATACAAGGCTTTCTTGAGTTTGTATACCTTATCTCCAAGAGTCTTCTGCTCAAATCCTGGAGGTTGTTCAACATACACTTCTTCTTCCAATAAACCATTTAGAAATGCACTTTTTACATCCATCGATATACAAAGGAAATTCTTGTGAGTGCATAGGCAAGAAACATTCTTATAGCTTCCAATCTTGCTACGAGGAGCAAATGTTTCATCAAAATCTATTCCTTCTTCTTGGCAATATCCTTTGGCTACTAGTCTTGCCTTGTTTCTTACCACGTAACCTTCCTCGTTCATCTTATTTCGAACACCCATTTGGTGCCAATAACGTTTTGATGTATGGGTCTTTGCACTAATTCCCATACTTTATTTCTTTCAAACCGATTCACTCTTCTTGCATAGCTTGAATCCAATGTGTGTCGTCCAATGCTTGTAACACATCTTTGGGCTCTATTTGCGAGATGAAGCATGTGAACATAGCTTGTTGAGTTCTCGATCTTGTTTTGACACCTTCTTATATCTCCAATGACAAGTTCTCGTGGATGGTCTCTCACCATCTTACATCAGGTTGGAGTAAGTTAGCCGGATTGATCGTCTTGCAACAGTATTCTTTGGGTCGCTCTCTCGTGATCACTTAGTTAAATTTTCCAAATTGTTTTTGAGATTCACTATCTCATCTTCTTCAATTGATAATTCCAAATTTGGCTTCAAAGATAGGGACTCTTCGTATGGTTGGATGATTCACTTTATCACCGACTCTTCAATGTCTTCTCCATTTACATTTGGCTCATCGAATACCACATGAATGGATTCTTCGCAACCATAGTCCTTTTGTTGAGTACTCAGAGGCTTTGCTTTCACCGAGTATCCTAGAAGATACCTTCATCGCCTTTAGCATCAAAAGCCTTTAGATTGTCTTTGCCATTGTTGTGGATGAAGCATTTACATCCAAATATTCTCAAATATGCAACATTTGGTTTTCTTCCAATCAAATCTCATAGGAGTCTTTGTCACCGTCATTTATCATACATCTATTTTGAGTGTAGCAAGTGTGTTGATTGCTTCACCAAAATCTTTTTGGTAACCCCCTTCACCTAACATGGTCCTTCTTTGCTTCTTTGAGGGTTCTGTTCTTCTTTCTCGCAACTCTATTCTCATTGGGAGTCCTTGCTGCTGATAGTTCATGACCAATACCATTCTCAATACAATCGAGTTATTATTCCATTGACAAACTCGGTTCCTCATCCGATCTTATTTTGATAATGGTTTGACTCTTCGTTTTGAATCCTCTTCATCACCGTGGTAGTTTTTGTAGAGTTTCTTTCTTCTTACACATGAATATTGTCCATGTATATCTTGAGTAGTCATCTACTACCACCAAGGTGTATTTCTTTCCACTTATGTTGGGGTTCCACTTTGGGCAAATAGATCCATGTGTAGCGATGCATATTCTTGTTGAAGATGAACATGTCTTTTCTTTGAATGAAGATTTGATTTGTTTTCCCTTTTGACATGCATCACATATACTCTCCTTCTTGTATAATCAATCTGAAGTCCTTCCACAAGATTACTTCTTGCAAGCTTGTTAATCGTTTTGAAATTTAGGTGACTCGGCTTTTTGTGCCACACCAACTTGATTCAAGTTGTGCTCTTTACTAATAGACAGTCTTTGGTGTTCTTTGTTGACCAATCCACGACATACATGTTCTTCTCATGCGCATCCGCATCCTTGCAACACAACTTCATTCGATTCAATATTCTTGATTTGGCATGTATCCATGTTAAATCCAACATTGTAACCCTTGTCACGAGTTGGTCGATGCTTAGCAGGTTGAAGTTGAGTCCTTCAACATATGCAACGCGTCTGATTTCTAATCCATTCCTCTTGATGGATCCAATGCCTCTTATTTCACCAGGAGCTTCATTTCCTCCAAATATGACTTTTGCTCCTTTTATTTCCTTGAATTTTGACAGATTTTTCTTGTTTCTGTCATGTGTCCGGAACGACCACTATCCATGTACCGATTCCTTGGCACTTACTGTTCTTGAACCCGCAATCAAGGAAATTAAGTTTTAGGTACCCATACTTGTGCGGGTCCTGAGGGGTTAGAATTGTAAGATGATCCAACCAACTCATAGCCAAATGATTTGACTCTGGGGTTGCCATCTATCGATGCCATAATCATAATTAATCCTGCAAATTGCTTGGGGATTCTAGGTTCATACAGATTGTCTCTTTTGTCTGTCGTATGCTGTGTATAATTTTTAGCAATCGCCTTCTTTGGGTAATTGTGGTGTCTCTGAGTGTAGTGCCTGAGTGCATATGTGTCTTTGATGAAAGCTCTTATACTTTTGGAATGGCCTTTCTTGAGTTCTGGCCTTTGCCATTTGGGCTTATATTCCATAAGTCTATGCGATAGTTTACATTATTCCAATCGGCTTGGCTTGGATATTTTCTACCATTCCCATCATATGTATTTCTTTTATAGATTTTAAGGGTTTTGGTAGCTCTGTTTCTTCTTTACAGAGTATTTTCTGCTTTGGAGTTTCTTTGAGAACTCGTGAATCTCTTCTCACTTCCTTTCGGTAGCACTCAACTGTTGTTTTCCTTTTCCTTTATAACCAAGGCCAGTTTGCTTGTTATTGTGCTTTGGAGTGAATGTGTGTGCAACATTTAGAGTTTTGGATTTTTCGGACTCTTCATGGCTTGAAAGATCCTTTTTCCAAAATTACTTTTGAGGTTTGACATAGCACAGAGGAATTAAATCCTAAGCTGTCTTGTCTCCACATTCTCTTTGACTCATAATAAGATCATCCAATGATTTAGATGCCTTAGTGAATGAGGCAATAACATTTTTGAGGTCATTCTCCTCTTCTCTATGGCAGCAATTTCTCGCTATTAACTTAGCATTTTCAGCCTTTAAACTATCATTCTCATCAACTATTTGACTTAGAGTACTCGGCTCCTTAGTCGGCTTTGAGTTTTGGCTCTTGAGTAGGTCATTTTTCCTCATTCAATAGTGTGTGTGAGGATTTAATGTGTTCAAAATCTTTCATCATTTTGCCTAATGAATCATAAAGATCAGTGGGTGATGAAGTGTGTGTGTCACGATCCACTATCACTAGAGTCGAGTTTGTTTGATGAGTTAGAGTGTACCTCATCTTCTTGGTCGGAGTTGATCCTGTTCCTTGGCCATCAAGCGATCGGGCTTCTTCTTCGGTCACTTGAGTAGTCGGCTTCATCGCTCTTCAATCACTGTCTCTCTTGACTTGGTCATTTCAGCCAGATCTCTGTAGCCATCATTGCCTTTTTCTTTTTTTCTCTTGTCTTCTTTCTCTCAAGACCTTCCTTTCTTCTTCATTCCTGTATTTGTTAACTACAGGATATGAGCAAATCAATGGCATAGTGACCTGGTTGTCTATAGTTCCAAAGATAGATATTCAACCTTTTGATCGACTCTTTCCATTCTTGGATTGTCGGCCCTTTGATACTCAACTTTTTGATGATCTGTTCTCTTGGTTGACCTATCTTCCCTTGATTTGGAGGAGCCGAGTGTCTTCCGAAGATTCGCCCTTTCCTCTCTTGTAGTTCTTATTGAAGAACTTGTTGAATCTTTTGACCATCGGGGCTATTTCTTACGGATCAATGACTTTTTGACCTCGGCTCTCTTCCCATCTTTAACAATTAGAGCAAATTTGTTTTGGGTACGATTGTCTCTTCCTCGGTGTTTTCTTCTCGGCTCAAACTCGTAGGCTTTGAGGTCCGAGAATAATTCATGGTTGGATGTCTTTGATAGGTCCATGGAATGTCTCGATGCCATGACCTTCATTTCCCATTCAAATTGGAAGACTTTTTAGGATCTTCATACACATTTCATCTGTGTATATTCCTTTCCAAGTGCGATAACTCGTTGGTGATTTCTATGAATCGAGCATCCGAGTTGATCCAGGTTTTCTCCTGAGATCATTTTGAAGTTCTCAAATTTCGTACGACACGATAATTTGTTTTCTTTGATTTGCTCCGAGCCTTCACAAATCAATGTGAGCTTGTCCCATTTCTTTAGCCGTTTTGCATGATTTGACTTTATTGAACATGGCTTTGTCCAAGGTTTTGTAAAGGATGTCCTTGGCTACATTGTCCAGGTTGTATCTTTTTCTCATCATCATTTGTCCACTCGCTTCTTGGTTTTTCAACCATGATCGTGCGGGAGCAACATCCTCTTCTCCTTCACCACCGCAGCTCTTCTTACAAATTTGTGTTCACCTTTAAGATTTGCGATGGCCCATCCTCTATCACTATCCACATCTCATCATGTAATGCCGATAGATGAGCTTGCATACGAATTTTCCAATCATCAAATTCTTCAATAGTGAACATAGGGATGCGTGTCAAATTTGCTTCCATGATAATAACTTTTAATGATAAAAGGAGTTTTGATAGTTTAAGTACTAAAGCGGACTTTGAAAGGTTTGGAGATCTAGTTCAAGAACCGGTCGGGAGGGTTCAATGAACCAACCGCTCCGATACCACTTGTAGTCCCAAGGGGTGTAAGTGTACGGTTTAGAAGGGGGTTGAATAAACCTTACCAAATTTTCGATTTAGTCCTTTTAAAAATACGAGTTAATACTACACAATTTGTGTCTTGATGGACAGACCAAGTTAGTCAATCGTAGAGTTAGTCTCTCAACGCACTCAACTGAGTGTTGATGGATTAACTCGGTTGTTGAGTCTAAATTAACTCAACCGTGGTTTTGTTTTTCAGCGAAGACTTAACACCCTTAAGTTTGATTAAGCAAGGATTTAGTGCTTGATTTAGTACTTATAGATTATCAAGTGGATAGCAAATTTATCGTGATTTAAACAATTAAGATGCGGGAATTAAAATCTTTGAAATGTAAATGACACAATAAAATTTTTATAGAGGTTCGAAGATGGGGTAATTCTTCTACTCCTCTCTTCTCCAACTCCTGGAGGAATCCACTAGGTATTGATCGATATACAAAGTGGTAAGTCCGGATACAAGTCTTGATCACACACGGTGACTTGATCCTTTGGGACTCGATCCCGAGACGCCTTGATCACTCACCAAGCTTCTCGCTTCTGCGACTCGACTTCGAAGCTTTCTTCACAGGCGGTGCCTTGCTCTACAACTCACTTGCTCAAGCTCTTTGGATTTGATCACGAAGCCCTCCAAAAGCTTAAGACTTGGTTCGACCTTGAACCTTCCTACAATCCTTCATGGAATGTAGACCCTTGATTTTTCGATATTTTCCTCTTCAACCGATTGAAGTTATCTTTCCTTCACAGGTGAGTGTTGGATTGATGTTCTTCGTAGTGTAGGCTTGAGGATTGAGAATGTTTGATTTTCTAATAATTGCTTGAACGTTTTGGTTCAGTCCCAACTTGTGTCACTTAGTTCATTGACCTTTTGTCTCTTGTGTCTCTTGTGTCTCTTTTTTTCTCAAATAAACTCCTCGGCCTTTTATAGTGATCTTTCAAAAATTGGCCCGTTGAAGAGATAGGCTTATTTTTGAAAGTCACTTGCGTCGTTGGCTTGTCTTGTTGCGATCCTTGGAATTGCCATTTCCTCGTATGAATTGTTCTTTCACCTTTTCGTAGTTCGACACGGTGTAGTGCTTCCCATTGTTCATTCCTTTTGCACGCTTCGGACCGAGCACTCGAGAAAGGTGATATGGAGATATTACTTGTTTAAGTAATTCTCTTGATTTACGGCAACGGATCTTTTACGATTATCTCGACTTAACCGCATTTCTATGCTTTCCCCCAGGTGACTTAGAGTCACTTCCAATCATGGATGACTCTTCATCACTTCAACTGGACTTGGCTTTTCTCGAGTTGACTTGACCGATACTCCACTCACCGCATCTCACCGCTTCTTCTTGATAGAGTTCCCGTCTACTCTTCTTTGCCATACTCACTGTCTCGCAGTGAGAGTCTTCCTTCTAGTCTTGATTGTCTTCTTGCATGTTAGGGCGTAGGCGACTTAACTCAGCTTGGCTAGCTCTATTTATTACAATGCATTTTACAACAAGAATTGGGGTGCCAACTTCCTATTCTAAGTTTTACATGGCATTCATCAAAATCTAAACAATAATTTTCCTAACAATATGTATTCACAGCAGTAGAATACATGAAGGGGTGGACAACAACACTTCATCGTCTTCGCTGTCTCTTTCTTTCTTCTTCAGCTCTGTCGTCCTCTGCTCTCTTTCTTTTCTTTTCATCTTTAGCTGCCTTCTTTTTCTCGTATGCTCTTCTGGCAGCTTCGTCTTTTCTCCTTCTTTCTTGCCTTTCTTCCCACAGCTGAGTTTGTCTTCTATTTTCTTCTTCGATTCTCTTAACATACTCAACATTTTTCCTCTCCACTTCCAGATTTGCTGTGGCATCATATCTAGCCCAATAGATCCCTCCTTCCTTCCCTGGATATATGTATTCAATGTTTTTGGGTAGAGGTCTAGGTTTGAAACCTCTTCCTCCACTGCTTCTTCCTCTTCCTCTGGGCGTGTATTGTACTAGAGCCTTCTTCTTTCGGCCAAAGGAGGATCGCTGGTAGTCTGCGTTTGCCTATCGGTTTTTCGCACGACCTTGAGGCCTTTCTCCCAATACAAGTCCCAGGCTTGAGCAATGGACATGTTCTCAAAGTATCCCTCGGATTCGAGCGTTTTGAATTCATCAACTGATCTAGGCTCGTTTCCGACGTCAGAAATGGTATCTGTATCTTTTCCTGTCGGAATGCCTCCGAATTGTTTTAACATCTCTTCAACACGGGCATCCGTTCTTTTGTTGAAATCCTCCATCTCTGCTTCTACTAGTTTCTTCTTATAAGACATGGGCACAGCAGAGTGTTGGAGCGGAAGATTTACTGGAAGTTTGCTGATTATGTCAGCTGTGAGTAATGTTGTAAAAAGCGTTAGGCGCTCGCTAGCGGGTGGACGGGGAGCTAGCGCTGGCGAGCATAAAGGCGGTTAAAGGGACTGGCGGGCCTAATTGGAAAAAATCGTAGCGGACAACGGGGCCTAGCGCTGGCGGGGATTAATCGGGTCCAGGCGGGGATTTTTACAACAGAGGCCGACAAGGCCTTGTTGAGGGGTTTCGGCAAACATTAGAGTCATATCTTTTGAACCTTCCCCTCTCTTGCTTTTCCCTTTTCTTTCTTTTCTTGTTTTTTTTTTTTCTTCTTCTCAACAAATGCGACTTCTCTTTCTCCACTTCTCGACCCTTTTAAAGTCTTGAGTATTCTTCCCCCTTTTTGGCATCATCAAAGGAGAGAGACCCCCCGGGAACATGCCGCAAGCATGAAATCGAGGCGCCGATAGCCGAGTTTTGCTTGAGTCTGTTGTGGAGTATCTTTGATAAAATTACGAGCGAGTGGCTTTGGATTCGGTTGCCACTGCTTCATTTCAGCCATAAGAAGGCTGAACTTTTCATTCATATTCTCCTCTACGCCGCTGTAGTTCTTTTCGATGAAATTCTCGCAGTAGTTCCATTTCAGATGGTGTGGGAGGCATGCATTCTATCAATATTTTCTTGCATCCTCCTATTCATGTCGACATTATCGCGCTCCCGGATCAACATTTTGTTGTACAATGCCTTAAAATATCGACTTGTTCAAGTCGCATTGTTGTTGATGTTGACACCATTCCCGATTCTAAGCACTATTCCACACAGACGGTCAGAAGATTTGCATCCTCTGTTGTCGGTCGCGTATCCAATGTGGCTCTCTGCCGCGTTCTATCTTCTCAATCTCTGCAAGGATTGTCTTGAAGACCTCCGTGCCTCACCGTCACCTCAGTCTCAGCTGGCGACCAAGCTGCACCAAATGTATAGGACGATAGTGTCTGTGGGAATAACTGGAACAGGTCTGACATTGAAACATCGCTGCTCTCGAGCTGTTTTTTCATCAAGATCAGGCAGCTCAATAGAGAAAGGGAAAGTTTCTTCAAATGTATCATCACAGACATATGGTATAGATTCCTTCATAACTCGTGCCTGTGATGTGCCTAGTTGAGTAGAGTCTGCTGCAGCTTGGGGAACCTGCGTAGACGACTCGGTTTCAGCTGGGCCTTGGTGAGCGATTTGGCCAGCTGACTGAGCCTCAGCTGTCTTAACAGCGTCTTCGGCCTCAGTGGATTCTGCTAAGTGAATTTGTTGTTCCTTAGCTGCACCATCAGCGTCATCGGAAGATGATGAGTTTTGAAGGCTTGGCTCATCATCAAAATTGAATGTTTGTCGAGCAGCCTTGAAGTCTGGCCTACTCGTACTTGCAAGAACATCCTCAGCTGAGTCTTTTTGATGTGCAGTTGGGGTAGACTCAGCTTCATCTGCAGATCCCAGGAAAGTTGTATTAGGATCATCCTGGGAGTCATGAAGAGCACTGATTTCCTCCTCTGAATCGGAAATTATGGTCTGAGGAATGCTCTTATCTCCTTGATTTTTACATATGGAAGTCTCAACCTCCCTTAGGCCTTCATTACCTCCTGCAGTCTCAACTGCAGCGGGACCTTGTTCAATCCCTTCGACAGGCGCAGCTGTCTTAGGGTCTTCTGATGGCATCCACAGAGTCTCAACTCCGTGGATTGCACTTTCATTGCCCGAGTGTTAACTCCCGGCGAGAACCATCCCCGTGCCTCGATCGCATCGCGCGCGTCCTCGGCTGCGGCGAGTTGGCACTTCACCAGAGACAGATTCAATCGTCCGAGCCACAAGGATGACAACTTCATTGTGTTTTTTTCTTGTTCCTTCTCCACTTCGCCTCCTGGATTCGGGGTGGAGTGGGTTCGCCTTCCTCCGACCTAGCCGCAGTGGGTGAGTTTCCCACCTCGGTGGCTCACCAAATGAGTGACTTATTTTGGGTCACTCTGCTCCGGACTCCCAGCTTTGTCAATTGAGTGGTCAGCCGTAGGGGCAGGTGGTAAGACATCTTCAGCAGGGGTTGGCTCAACTTGGGTGCCCAAATTCCCAGTGTCATCGCCAAGTCCTTTAGATCCGTCTTCTGAGTGAACTGAGGAAGTGGTTGCAGAAATAACAGTGGCAATCTGCTGTACCACTCCCAACGAATTAATTTCCAGCTGAGATTTGGAAGACTCTCCAGGTCCTTCCATCAGTTGTTGCTCATGCATCATCCTGGATTCCCGCATGGCTTGCTGCATTTCCAACTCCTCCGTTGCAACAGCAGGATCCAAGTCCTCGTCACTTCCTGAGAAGGCATCGAAGTGAGGATAGGTGTGATCGGTGGTTCAAGTGAAATGACAAATGTTGGCCTTCTCACGAGCTTCAGCTTCCTCTGCCAATCTCTCCTTCTCTTTTTCTTTGAAGATCTGTAAGATATCTAGGTAGTTATCTTCATCAAGTGCCTGGACCAGTGTGGTCAACCCGAGGAACTCCATTAGTTCTTTCTCTTCTTCAATGAATTCAGGTCTTTCGAACTGTTCCCTCGAGCGACTCAACTTCCTTTTTCTCCATTCTCGCAGACGATTTTGGATGTCTAGATATGGTGGAGAGAGCATGATCACATCATCTTCATCTTCTTCTTGATGTCCTTCCTTTTCAGGAATGGAGGGTAGCAGACTTTGCTGCTTGTCACCCTCGCCAAAGATTCTGTCGCGGTGGAGACACGATCCTGTCGACAGAGATTCAACTATCTCTATTGCTTCTTGTTCCTCGCTTGTTCATCCCACAACCAAGTCTTCGATTTGCCTCTGTGACAAATCAACAGACTTGTTTCATCAATAATATCCGAGATCGCGACTTCTCCGCTGCCTCTCGAAGATCTTTTTCGGTGAGTGGCGGACTCGGTTGTCTTCTCAAGCTCAACGCTTGGTGAGTCTTCTTTTTTGTCCTTACCGAGGAATTCTGGTTCGGATGCGGCTTCCTCGTTATTCCTCAAGCGGCGGGGCGTGCATCTTTCTTCGTCCGAGGAGCTACCTTTCTTGGCTTGCAGATCCTCTTTTTTTCTTGACGGGAGAAGGTATTTGAGGTTCCTTCTCTACCTCAGTGGGGGGAAGAGACACTACTTTGTAGGGCAGGTGACTCCTACCGCAGGGCAGTGCGGTTTTTTTTCTTTGCTTAGGCAGTGGTGGCTTCTTCGCAGCTTGCATGGGCAACTTTCTTCTTCGGAGGGGAAGTGACAGTTGTTTCATCGGGATCAGCTGATTCCCCCTCGCTGGTATCCGTCCGCTTGGCATAGGCTCTCCTTTGGGCTCCTGAAAGGTTTGATCGGAACATCTTTTTGTTTAAATGGAACAACTTTCCATGTCGGAGTGGAACACCCTTCACCTCCATCAAGCGGCCAATTACAAGGCCATAGCCCGTAGATCCTCCAAATGACCCATCGCCCTTGAAGGACTTATTTGCAACATTCTCGCGCAGTCTAGGCGAGACGACTTACGCCCGATTGACCTTCTTCTCCTCCATGATCGCAGCCATGACGATTAGCTTGGTTTTGGACAACTGATTGAAGCTTCTAAACTTTATGTCTACACATTTGGCAACGATGTCCAGCAGTTTGTGATAATCATCCTTCAACACTTCTTGTCACCGTTGAGACAACTTTTGCGGCCTGACACTCGGGTTTGGCCACTTCCTTCCATGCAAATGACCAAATCTACGTTAGCCTCAAATATCTCCGCACACCTTCCGATTTCCAAGAAGAAACAATGCTCCGCTAGATCTTCAACAATGATTGTAAGATCCTTCCCATGAACAGAGGATTTGATGCCATCGCATGAACTTCGAGCGTTCACGTAAACTGTGCTACTTCTTCAACATAAGTAATCAAAACTCCATCGTGAGAAAGGGTTTCATCCAGTTCTCGATTTTGTCGGGTTATCTTCTTCACAAGGGTTTCTTCGAACCCTGTTTAACCATTCCTTCAAAATCCACCGTAGAACCGGTGTGGATTTGCTTCCCTAGTTTGGTGAAATCATAAGTTGATGCCATTTTTCTGAGTTTTACTGAACGAACCTTGACAAACTTGCCTTGAAGACCGGTAGGGTTTTGAGAGAAAAATGCTTTCTTTGCTTTGGAGAGATGAAATGTTTTGAGTAATGTGAGAGAGAAAAACGAACGATTGAGTATATAAGGGTTGTGAAAGGATGTGCTTTCGGTTTTTTAAATTTTGATCAAGATCAACGGCTCAGATTTAGCACGCCGATTAACATTTAATTGCCCGCATTTAATGCAACAACATTTATATCTAATCATATGCTTTGTCGTGCAACTTTTGACTGTACCTGCCATTATTACGTTGATGTCATCCTTAAAAACATTCCCGCTTATTAAAAACGACTGCGTTTTTGTCACTTAGCTCATAAATGACTCAGCTTGCTTCTTAACTGACTCAACTCTTCTTCTCTCTATACGTAGTGACTCAGCTGTTCAGCTAACTCGATACAACTGACTTTCCGATACGGCTGATTTACTTGGCTGATTCACGAGCTCTACTCTGTTTTCATCTTTTCTCGTTCCATCTCTTCTCCTTGAGTCTTCTGAGTGTCAACTCAGCTCAATTAACCCTAGCTCATGCTTGAGTTCTTCAAATCTTGATTCACATAATGGCTTTGTGAATATGTCGCCAACTTCTTGTTTATCAGTTGAGATGTATTCCGAGGTGATGTCTTTCTTTTCAACATGATCTCTTATAAAGTGCTATCTGACATCAATGTGCTTTGTTCTAGAGTGAAACACAGGATTCTGAGTGATTGCAATAGCACTTGTGTTATCACACATAATTGGAATCTCCTTTTGTTCAACATCATAATCTCTCACCTTTTTGTCTCATCCATAAGACTTGGGCACAACATTTGCCCATACCTATGTATTCTCGCTTGATTGTAGATGTGGCTATTGAGTTTTGTTTCTTGCTAAACCAGAAAACCATCTGTTTCAAGCATTTGACATGTACCTCAAGTACTTTTCCTGTCAACTCTACATCCAAAGATAGTCGAGTCTGAATAACCAATAAGTTTGAATCCACCTTCCTTTGGATACCATAAGCCGACTTCCTGGCATCCCTTCAAATATCTTCAGATTATCCTTTCCATTGTTATGGATAAAACATTTACATCTGAATATTCTAAAGTATGCAACATTTGGCTTCTCCCTATCCAAATCTCATAGGGAGTCTTTGTCGGGTTCTATTTATCATGCATCTATTTTGAGTATAGCATGCGATGTTTATAACAAAACATTCCCAAAATCTTTTAAGCCCCTGTTGGTAACATGGTCCTTGCAACTTCCTTGAGAGTTATGTTCCTTCTTTCTGCTACTCCATTCTGTTGTGGAGTCCTAGCTGCAGATAATTCATGAGCAATACATTTTCAACACAATACTGAGTTATTATTCCATTGACAAACTCGATTCCTCTATCGATCTTATCTTAATAATGGTTTGACTCTTCTCATTTTGAACTTTTCTCATCGATTGAGGTAACTTCGCAATGTTTCCTTCTTTTTACACATGAAGATTGTCCATGTATATCTTGAATAATCATCCACCACCACTAGGGTGTATTTCTTTCCACTTATGCTAGTTTGCTCAATCGGACCAAATAAGTCCATATGTAATCACGCAATATCCTTGTTGAAGATGGACTTGACTTCTCTTTGAATGATGATTTGATCTCCTTTCCCATCCGGCATGCATCACAAACACTTTCCTTCTTGTACACTGAGTCTGGCAGTCCTTCTACAAGATTACTCCTTGCAAGCTTGTTAATTGTCTTGAAGTTCAGGTGACTTAGCTTCTTGTGCCATAGCCAACTTGATTCGGCTGTACTCTTTGCTAGCAGACAAGTGCTTGGTGTGGTAGTCGACCAATCTACCACATACATGTTCTTTTGTCTGGATTCTTGCAACACTACTTCATTTGATTCATCTGTCTTTGATTTGGCACACTCCCATATAGAATTCAACATTATAGCCCTTTGTCACGAGTTGGTGATGCTTAACAAGTTGAAGTTGAGGCCTTCAACGTATGTAACATCTGTGATTTCTAATCCATTTTTCTTGATAGATCCAGTGCCTCTTATTTCCCCTGGAGCTTCATTTCCTCCAAATATGACTTTTGCGCCTCTAATTTCCTTGAATTTTGATAGATTTTTTTATTTCTGTCATGTGTCCGGAATGCGACCACTATCCATGTACCAGGTTCCTTGGCACTCCGCTTGTTCCTTGAACCCGCAATCAAGAAAATTAGTTTTTAGATACCCATACTTGTCTGGGTCCTGAGGGGTTAGTACTGTAAGATGATCCAACCAACCTATAGCCAGATGATTTGACTCTAAGAGATTGCCATCTATCTGTGCCATAATCATAATTCACTTTGGCAAATTGCTTGGGGGCTTTAGGTTCATACAGTTCTCTATTTTGTCTGTATGCATGTGTGTATGTTTTAGCTATTGCCTTCTTTGGGTAGTTGTGATATTTGTGAGTGTAGTGCTTGGGTGCATATGTGTGCTGATGATAGCTCTTTTGCCTTTGGAATGACCTTTGTTGAGTTCTAGGCCTTTGCCATTTTGGCATATATTCCATAGTGCTGATATTTCACATTATTCCAATCAGCTTGGATTGGGTAGTTTCTACCATTCCCATCATATGTGTTCCTTTGATAGAACTTCTGGGGTTTCTTGTAGCTCTGTTTCTTCTTCACAGAGTACTTCCTGTTTGGAGTTTGCTGAGGCACTTTCTTTGGATTTCTTCTCACTTGCCCTCTCAAAGATACTCAATCAAGTTGTTTTCCTTTTTCTTTATAAACAAGGCCAGTTTGTTTGTGGTTGTGCTTTGGAATGAATGTGGGTGTAACATTTGGTGTCTTGGGTTTTTGAAATGCTTCATTACTTGAAGATCATTTTTCCAAGATCACTGCAGGGTTTGACTGCACAAAGGAATTGAATCCTATGCCTATCTTATCTCCACATTCTTTTTGGCTCATAATAAGGTCATCCAATGATTTAGATGCCTTTGTGAAGAAGCAATCACATTTTTGAGATCATTTTCCCTCTTTTCTATAGCAATATTTCTCGCTTTATTAGTTTAAGATTTTCACCTTGACTCTTTGTTCTCATCACTTACGTGACTTAGAGAACTCGGCTCCCTGGTCAGCTGTGAGTTTTGGCTTTTGAGCTGGTTGTTTTCCTCATATAATAGTGTGTGTGAGGATTTAATGTGCTCAAAGTCTTTCATAATTTTGCCTAATGAATCATAAAGATCAGTGGGTGATGAAGTGTGTGTGTCACAATCACTATCACTAGAATCTGAGTGAGATGAGTTTGAGTGTACCTCATCTTCTTGGTCGGGTTGATCTTGTTCTTTAGCCATTAGCACAGATTAAGGCTTCTTCTTTCAGAGTCACTTGAGTAGTCACTTCACTACTTTCTCGAAATCACTACTTCTTTGACTTAGCTGTCTCAATGATCTCGGCGATGCACCAACATTACCTTTTTCTTTTCTTGTCTTCTTTTCAGAAGACTCTTCTTTCTTCTTCATTCATGTATTTATTGACTACGAGGATATGGATACCAATAGCAAAGTGTCCTGGTTGTCTACAATTCCAACACAGGTTTTCAACTTTTTGGTCAGCTCTCTCATTTCTTGGGTTATCAGCTCTTTGATATTCGACCTTTTGATACTCGGCTCTCTTTGGTGGCCTATCTTCCTTGACTTGGAGGGAGTCAATGCCTTCCGGAGGATTCGCCTTTGTTTCTTTTGTAGTTCTTGTTGAAGAACTTGTTGAATCTTTTAACCATCAAGCGCATTTCCTCCCCTGTCAATGGCTTCCTTAACCTCAGCTCTCTTCCCATCCTTAACTATAAGTGCAACCGTTTTGGGTACAACTATCTCCTCTTGATCCTTTCTTCTCAGCTCAAACTCATAAGCTTTGAGGACTGAGAATAGTTCATGATTGGATGTTTTTGATAGGTCCATCGAGTGCCTTAGAGCCATGGTTTTCATTTCCCATTCAGCTGGGAGACTCCTTAGAATCTTCATACACATCTCCTTCTGTGTGTATTCCTTCCCAAGTGCTGAGAGCTCATTTGTAATTTCAGTGAATCTAGCATTCAGCTGATCCATTGTTTCACCTGCAAGCATTTTAAAGTTTTCAAAATTTTGAAGTACAAAAGATAATTTGTTTTCTTTAATTTGCTCTGATCCTTCACAAATTAAAGTTAATTTATCCCAGATTTCTTTGGCTGTCTTGCAAGATTTGACTTTGTTAAACATGGTTTTGTCCAGAGTCTTGTAAAGTATATCATTGGCCACATTGTCTAGGTTGTATCTTTTTCTGTCATCATTTGTCCATTCAGCTCTTGGTTTTTCAACCATAGCTGGTCTAGGGGCAACAACATCTTCTCCTTCAGCTGCAGCAGCTCTCCTTGCAGCTGTGTTCACCTTCATTATTTGCAGTGGCCCATCCTCTATCACTATCCACATCTCATCATGTAAAGCTGATAGATGAGCCTGCATACGTATTTTCCAGTCATCAAATTCTTCAATGGTGAACATAGGAATGCGTGTCAAATTTGCTTCCATGATAATAACTTTGCTGTTTTAAAAAAATGGCTTTTGAAAGAACAAGTGTTAAAAACTTCTTTGAAGGATTGGAGATCTAGTTCAGCAACCAGTGTGGAAGGCTCAATGAACCAACCGCTCTTATACCACTTGTAGGTCCCAAGGGGTGTGAGTAAGGTTTAGAAGGGGGGTTGAATAAACCTAACCAACTTTTCGATTTTAGTTCTTTTAAAATAACAGAGTTAATTTCACAGCTATATCCTTGAGGGACAGCTAAGTTAGTTAACCAACAAAGTTAGCCACTCAATGCACTTCGATTAAGTTTGTTGATAGAATAACTCAACCGCTTAGTCTAAACTTTAACTTCCATTTGTGATGAGATTTTCGTGGAAGACTTAACACCCTTAAATTTGGTTTGAGTTTGTTTTAACACTTGGTTTTAGCACTTTGTTAATTATCGGTTGGATAGCAAATTATCGGATATATAAAGTAATATGCGAGAAATAAAAATGCTTTGAAATGTAAATGACACAATAATTTTTATAGAGGTTCGAAGATGGGGTAATTCTTCTACTCCTCTCTTCTCCAACTCCTGGAGGAATCCACTAAGTATTGATCGGAGTACAAAGTGGTTATCGGTCCGGATACTGTCTTGATCACACAAACACTTGATCCTTTGGGACTCGATCCGGAGATGCTCTTGGTCACACAAGTTGGCTTCTCGTCCGACTCGACTTCTTCACAGGCGGTACTGCTTGCTACTTCACTCGATTGCTCAAGCTTCTTGGATTTGATCACGAAGCCCTCCATAACTTGAGACTGTTCGACCTTGAACCTTTCTACAATCCTCCTTGAATGTAGACCCTTTTGATTCTTCAAAAGTTTCCTCTTCAACAGTTTGAAGTTGTCTTTCCCTCATAGCTTGGTATTGGATTGATTTCCTTCGAGAGTTAGGCTTGAGGATTTTGCTTGAATAACTTGAGAATATTTTTCAGGTTACAATTCGAATAATTACTTGAATGTTCGTGGTTCAGGTATGCAAGGTAACCTTTTCTCATAGTGATTCCTCGGCCTTTTATAGTGAACTTTCAAAAAATCCCGTTGAAGAGATAAAGCTAATTTTCAAAAGTCACTTGTGTTCGTTGGCTTGTCTTGTTGCGATCCTTGATGTTGACATTTCCTCGTATTAAATGAATGTTCGACTTTTCGAGTCCGACACAAGGTGCGATGTTTCCCATTGGTTTATTCCTTTTGCACGCTTCGGGATCGAGCACTCTAAGACATGGCAAAGATGGAAGTATTACTTGTTTAGGTAATATTCTTGACTTCAACTGATTCTTTTCAATGAGCTTGACTTGATGCAATTCTCTAACTTCCCCAGGTGACTTCAAGTTAGCTTCCAATCAATGGACGACTCATCTGTCACTTCAACTTGAGACTTGGCTTCTTGAGTTGACTTGACTGACACTTTACACAGCTGTATCCCAACTGATACTCCTTCAGTCGAGTTCTTGACTTCTCATCCTTGCCATACTCAGTTGTTTCACAGCGGAGTCTTCATCTCAGTCTCCAGTTGACTTCTTGTATGTTCAGGCATAGCTGACTTGACTCAGCTCGAACATCACTATCTATTACAATGCAAATTACAAGGAAAATGGGGTGCCAACTTTCTAGTCTAAGTTTTACATGGCATTCATCAAAATCTAAGCAATAAATTTCCCAACAGACCTTTTCCTCGCCTTCTAATCTCGCCCTCCCAGAAACAGGGTAAATGTCTGTGACCCAATCTCCTTGGCCAAATGCTCTAGCCTCTTTCTCTTCTTTAAATCGTCTTCGAATATTCTCTGAAGTCCAATGCTGAATTAGTGGCAGAGAAGATGGTTCGGCTTTGCCTTTCCATTTAAGCCTATGAAAATATATGATCTTTAAAGCCAACACACATCCAATTATATTAGCTCTGGACTTCTTGTTATAGTTATCAATGGCTCTGCAAAGCCTCTAACACATATGAACACCAATCAAGCTGAGAAATTGTGTCCACATCCACCAAAAATTTCAAAAAGGAAAGGTTCACTTTGCGATTTGTTGTTGGAGTGAGAAAAGTTGACATCGTATGTAAAACGAACAACCTCTTAAAATCATCTCTTCCATCTTTAAATAAATCCATGAGTAGTTGTCGCAAAAAACTTACAGAACTCTGCCCATCAATGCCGTAGTTTCCCTTCAGCTCACCAGCAATATCTAGGACATCATCCTAGTGTTTGACAACTAATACCTCCCGTCCATCATTCCTCAGTAGTAAAAATACATCACAGATATCATCAGCCGTGATAACAACCTGCTTCTTATCATCAATAGTAAGCAACCTACTCTTACCATTGAACCTCTTCACCAACCACTCTAACAAATATGTGGAAATTTGTTTAACTTTCATTTCCAGCAACCCACCAAATCCAATTCTTTTGATATCTTTTTTTTGCTTAGGATTCATGGTATCCAACAGTTGAAGTAACCCGAGTGGTCTGCACTGTGAGACAAAATTGCTGCTTTAAACAACTAATATCATAATAAACTGACACTTTTAAGGGAAAAATAGATACTTTTTAACTAAAAACTAATACTTATCTATTGATAGCAATCACATAGTCCACATACTGAACAACTGAACAACTGATACTACAAATAAAAATTAATACTTTTAGAAAGAAATGTGATACTTTTTAACTAAAAACTAATAGTTTTTCTATTGACAGCAATCACATAGTCTGAACAACTGATACTACAAATCAAAACTAATACTTTTAGAAAGAAAGGTGATACTTTTTAACTAAAAACCGATACTTTTCTATTGATAGTTATCACATAGTCCACATACTGAACAACTGATACTACAAATAAAACTAATACTTTTCTAAAAACTAATACTTTTTCCATTGACAGCAATCACATAGTCCACATACTGAACAACTGATACTACAAATAAAAACTAATACTTTTAAGAAAGAAATATGATACTTTATAAATAAAAACTAATACTTTTCATTTGACAGAAACAATCCAAAAATATTTCAACTTAAAAGTGATACTTTTCTAAAAATCTATAAAACTTTATAAAATAAAATGTAATACTTATAGTATAACCTGCCATCATGGTCTTTATCTTTTGCCTTCTTTGATGGTTTCTTGACTTCAACAACCTTCAAAATTTTCTCACCCTTTGAATGTTTCTTTAGTTGTCTCTCATTTGCCGTGTGTTTTGTATGTCTCTCCTCGTCATGCTTTGTGCATTTCTCATCCTCTACGCGCTTAAATTCACTGTCTTCATTCAACGCGAGTTCTTTCCCTTTTTCTCGAGCGCCTTGTTTTCTTTTGTCCTTGGATAGTTCATCCCCCTCAATGTTCTTAGATTTATGAGCAAATTATTACCAACAGTACAAAACAGAATGAACTCACAAGCATCAACAATTCATAACAACAAAAACAGCACACAGTGAGAGACAAATTTTACAAATGGAAAGTGTAGCTCCACACCATTTGAGGAGAAACACTTTCTATTAATCATAAAGAGCTTGTCATAAATTTGATTCAAGAAGCAACACACCACACTTTAAACAACTGCAACGCTTTGTCAATATATAAAAGAACTTAAACTGATATATAATAAAAACAATAATACTACTAATAATAATAATCAAAGAAATACTTCTATATTCTTGTACCAAATTTTCGGATTCTCAAAATCTTTAGAAGGCTTATCTGATCAGGCAGCAAGTACTACAATCACTATGAGAAGCACGATGCCAAATATCATGAGTAGTAAGTAAGTCTGCAAAAAGGAAAATAAAATATGAGAAATTTGAGTAAACAGACACTATATTCTTCATTAAGAAATATAATGATGAACAAGCAGTCAGATACTTGCTTGAGGAGATAATAAAACTAATTTGCACCAGAGGGTATCTGCAACCATTATTGTAATTTACATGAAGCTGAAGACAGAACTAATTCAAAACAAATCAAATAAAATTGAAATCATTACTTCATGGTTGCTCGAAATATAAGGGAAAGCATGGAGAACTATAAGGGAAAGTTTCCTCAAAAAAAAAGAAATATAAGGGAAAGCATGGAGAACTATAATTCATGTGCAAATGTCAAGTGCTAGTAACACTGTCATGCAACTCGTGATATTATATATTCACATGTGAATGAATCTTAAAATACAACTAGTAAAAACCAATTGAAAAAATTAAACAAGACAACATGTGACAAATAGGACTCAGGGCAAGACAAAACACAAGTTACTATAATACCCAATCAATATAAGCAATTAAATACACATATTTTTCTTTCTCTGTTTCTTTTTTGTTTTCTTTCACTACAGAGTTCAAGAGAAGCTGATGTACACTGCTTTCGTAACTTTTTACCTTCATAAAATGAATATTTGAGTAATGAAGTTTAAAATATTTTAAACTAAGAAAAATATATTTTAAACTACGAATTACCGTTGGTTTAATTTCGACCAACATTCAATTATCCTATGTTCCTTTACTTATAATATATCTAATCAATATTCATCATTTTATTTGGTCAAGACATATCCCAGAAGGAGAAACTTTGTCTCGCAGAAGGAAATACTGCAAACCTCTTCTTAATACACTAAGCCACAATAATTTTTCCCTATCATGTTCTAATGTAAACAATGATATTCTGAATCTTAAGAATAAAAACTGAAAAACACACACACACACACACTAAGCTTAATGCTCAATATCAATATCCTAAATGTGTTGTGGTAAAATGAAACCAGACAAAAATAGCACAAAAATCTCCCAAACTAAAACCCTAGTTTAAAATTTTCGAAAAAATAACATATGCTTAACATAAAAACATGAATGAAAACTTACATATGAGTCGAAAAAGCCTAGGTTTAACAGATATGGAAAAAAAACTAAAAAACTACATAGAACAAGTAAAGTGTCGAAAACTTACCAGATTGGAGTCGGAGACTGAGATTTTGAAGAAAAACTGAGTAAAAAGGAAAACTAAACAATGAAAGAAGAAGAAAGAAGACAGAAATTGAAAGAAAAGGAGGAGGGAGAAGAAAATCTCGAAGAAGAAGAAAAAAGAAAAGGAAAGAAAAAAAAAAAGAAAAATGAGGGAAATAATTGGGGAAAAAAAGAATAAAAAAATAATTAAAATGTTGGATCGGGTCAGGTCGTATGGTCGGGTTGGGCACGACCCGTCTGACACTAGATGACCCGTAGGACGGTCTCATATTGTCTTTGTCGAATGAAAATATATCCAAATGAGCCAAATACAAAAAGAAGTATATATTCGATTCGATTTATTTGCCCTCCTAGTGCAATTGAGTCTAATACTAGTACATTACCATTGAGAGTCCAATCCAATAAGCCCAATTCTATTAACCATCTACCACTGAAAGCCCAATCCTATAACAGCATCTGTCGACATAGTCTCCTCATTCCTTTCTTTCTATATAGAAATCGAATTTCTTTCACAATCACAGGCTCACAGCTCTACAATCGCAATTCACTTCAAATCAAAAGCAAGAAAAACTGAAAACCTGTGCCCTAGCCAAGCGAATATGGCTTCACTCGACACCGACGTGAACATGGTTCCCGCCGGCGAAGGATCCTCCGGTGCTGGGCCCTCCAACACTAACCCCACGCCGTCCACCAAGAAAGCCAAGCGATTCGAGATCAAGAAGTGGAACGCCGTCGCTCTCTGGGCTTGGGGTATGTATTCAGTTCTAATCCTAGCTCTACTTCGTTTATTTAAAATTTACGTCTACGAATTTGTATTCTGGTTTTTTGATTGCTTGAGACCTAAACCCTAATTCTTGGTGCAGATATTGTTGTCGATAATTGTGCTATTTGCAGGAATCATATTATGGATCTATGTGAGTTTTTTATCTTTCTATTTTTGCTTCTTCGTTATTTTTTAATTTGTTTCCCCGTTTATATTATTGGTTCTGATATTTCTGATATTGTAATTAGGCATCGAATGTCAGGCTAATCAAGCCAGTGCGACAAGTGAGGAATGCACGGTTGCTTGGGGTATGTTGCACTTTATCCCTGTTTTTTCTTTTATCATATACTTTGGCTATGTATCAATATTGTTGTTTGGTTATTGATTTGGTTGAATTTGTTGGTAACATTGTAGGATTATTACACAGAGTTGATGTATGTTTTACTTCAATTTTGATAAGTAGGTTATATCTTTTTATCTTTAGTTGATACGGATATCTTGTTTCAGCAAAAAATTATTAACGATGCCTTGCTGCCCCAGTTTGTTGTAGTGACTTTTCTCAAAACTTTTTGGTTCTGATGTGTTATAACGATTTGTTGTAACGATTCTGGTTTTCTCACTCTGTTGTGTTCCGTGTAAAATTTTAGTTTCACTCATCTCTTAGACGATTAGGCATTATAGGTGTAGGCTTTCCACCTACACAAGATGTGAGCCCCATAAAACTATATATGCTATTGCCAAAATAAGCTGTATTGAGATTTGAGTAGCTCATTTTGGGATTTTCTCTTGTTTTATTAATGTTCACTTGATGAATTATAGTTAAATTTAAACAGTAGCATATGAGATCTACTACTATCAAGATCAACCAACTTTGCACACATTGTTAAAAAATTTAAGAGTTGGCTTATATTATACCAAATGTATTAGCTGTCATTGATATGCATGGAATATCTCGAATATGCTTGGTAATAATTACCAATGTGGACATAGCAATCTTGATCTATTAAAAAAACATCTACAAAGAGCTAAATTTGAAATAAGAGCCTCTTAATAGTAACTTCTAGCAAATAATATTGATTATGACTATTGTTTGTTGAGACTTCCATGGTCATTCTTTTACAACAACAACAACAACAACAAAAAACTAAGCTTTAATCCCACTAAGTGGGGTCGGCTATACGGATCATACCACGGGCATTCTTTTAATGTTTTGAAATGTGACCCTCTCGAAGTGGTTAGACCTGCTTCCAAAGGTTTATTTTTTTCTTAACAACAAATTGTTATGGGGGTGCGCTCAATGACAGCTGATTATGTAATAAGCCTAGCCACATAATATTATGGAGAAAATATCCAGAACCAAAAACTGTTAGCCTGACGAGGCCACATATGTTATTTTGCATATGCCATTGCATATATCATTCTGAAAAGTATGTTTCCTCTCTCTTTGTTCAACAAAACCATGTTTTACATTGGTGGATTGAAGTTTTCTCTGTTTCAGAGCCATTTTGCGGAATTACTTATTCTAAGATTCTTGAATAAACATCCTTTCATGAACAAATGTAGGATGAAATGTCATTAAAAACGAAGTATTGTATATAAGAGAAATCAAACCAAGACATTAATTTTTGATGAAGTACAGTCCTGCATGAGTCTTTCTTATTGCCCCTCTCTGGAAAATTGACCAGTTAATAAAGCAATTGAAAATCAGTTGGTGCACCTAATGTTTCAGACAAGTTTTCTTTATTGTGTCACATTGTGTCTTCCATGTCAAGATTTTTGGTTAAGATTTTCTTGCCATTCAAAGACTAGCATCTTCTGGAGGAACGGAACAGAAATTTGGATGCAATAGGCCAACTGATAGAATCTCATCATAAACTTCAACTTCACTGGTCTATTTATTATAATCTTTAATCTTTATTAAGTTTTCGATTAAAAATTTGGTTAGTCGAAAAAAACTGAATCGGAAAAAACTGGAAGAAATTCGTGTTATTTCTGTTTATGATTTGTCCGTCCGAAATTTTGTTCTCAATTTGATTATGCTGAATGTGCACCCCTGCATAATATCTGCATTTCCCAACTCCATATTGAAGAAAATTTTGGTGTCTATTTAATTGATTTATTTGTTGGGTTGTGGTGTGCACCATCTTCGAGTTCAGTAGCTCCTTGTCATGCATAATCATTACAAGGAAAAGGAATATTAGCGACAAATTATTATTGACGCAGCAATGCTCGCTCAAGTTTAATATTGTCAAAAACTAATATTTGAATGTTTATTTTAGTGACGTGTATATGGTGTTTAAGTTGTCAGTTTTGATATTTGATGACATATGTATATTGACAATAAAATTGTCGCCATGACTTGCGAAACTTCTTTTGTTGTCACTATACGTGTTACTAATTATCAATTTTGACAATTTAAACACAATCTTTTTGTTACTTAAACCTGTGAAAATCAATATGATGGCGAAGAAAATTTCCTCTTATCATGACAATTTTCATACTGCAACCCTATATGTTGCCTCTGATATTTCTTTTTCTATTGAATTAGCACTTTAAAACTTCCTCAGTTTTGGTTTAACTTTGGACTAATTACAAGATTTTACTACAAGAATCTAAAAAGGTTAGGCGAGAAAGAAAACTTAGTTTCACTCTTAGAGGTAGCACATAGAGTTGGTACGTTACATTGATGTTTTTGTATTCCCGTAAGATGGAAGCTTTAAGAAGTCATATTCTTTGAAATAGAGTTCTGAGCAGTGACTTCACTATCTGCCATTTTTATCACCAGTTAGTTTTTGAATCATATTTGTAAACCAGTTATCGATGGTGTTGCATCTAATTTATTTGGTTTCATTTAGAAAAACTCTTTTTAAATAAAAAAATATATTCGACAGGTGTTTGCAATCATGCCTTCCACTTCCACTGCATTAGCAGATGGCTCAAGACGCGTCAAGTTTGCCCTCTGGGTAAGTTCTCTCTGATGTTGCAATTTATCCGTATTATCTTCAGATTATTAAATGGTGTTTACAATTAGTCATTTACTCAATTCTACAGATAACAGCGAGTGGGAGTTTCAGAAGTACGGTCACTAGAATCTTTCCTGGAATCGGACTGATGTGTTCTCATTTTGTCCAAGA
This sequence comes from Rehmannia glutinosa, assembly GCA_016081115.2. Taxonomy (NCBI): domain Eukaryota; kingdom Viridiplantae; phylum Streptophyta; class Magnoliopsida; order Lamiales; family Orobanchaceae; genus Rehmannia; species Rehmannia glutinosa. The sequence goes on along the minus strand of CM071931.1, from coordinate 64,842,434 downwards.
AGATTGGGGTTGCTTCTGTGTTTTACTGCAATTATTTAGTTTTTATTGCAGCAAATTTGGAAAAACTATATTTCATCGAGCATATTATATGTATATTTATATTTGGATCCTTGTGCATGACTATGACGATCCATGTTGCTAGTTAATGTTCTTTCAGTGATTCTCTTTAGATGCAGATATTGTGTGAATATTCGGCTAATGATCATGCTTTATTTTCTCCTTATTATGTGTTTTAACTCATTTGGAGGGTGGGTCTAAACATTCTTCCAATTTGTAATTTGGCTCTTGTTTTTGGAAAATGTTGGAACTAATTAAACCAGATTTCGAATTCGTGAAACAAAGTTGGAAATGGAGTGAATCATTTGCAAGACTTGTTTTTTATTGTAATCTGGAGTAAAAAAATTTCATGACCATAAATAAACAACATCGAGTCAAGGGGCAGCGCTGGAATTTAGAGAGAGAAAAATATGGCCGAGGGCCAAGGCAAGAGCAAGGCGAATTATGGAAAAACAAATACACGAGGTTTGGCCGTTTGGGTAATTACAAAAAAAAAAAAAAAGAATTCCAGCTAAAATTTCAAATTATAAAAAAATACTTGTATCCGTATAACATTTTATTTCAGTTGTTAGTTGGCTTAACTTCATAATAAAATTGACATGAAAATTCAAAAATACTGATCATTGCAATATTGTTCATAGGTTTTGAGGAGACAAAATTCTCTTTGGCTTATTTAAAAAATTACAAAAAAATCCCTTGCCAATTGGTATATAATTTTCAAAATAATTCTTGAGATTCAATAGAAAAAATAACATTCCACGTGAATATTATTAGCTATACTGAGCATATCTACAATCAGGAAAGAAGAAAATTTGAGATTTGAATAAATAATAAAAAAAACACAAGAACAATTGAAAATAATTTTAAATTTTCACAAATTAAATAACATCAAAACTCGACCCAAAATCTTGCAAATATCCCCTCTTTAGTTACGCAGAAGAAAAAACTTAAATCCCTCTGTTTTTTTTGTAAACTATAGAAATAGTGTTCCAAAATAGAGTGGAGTAATTTTGTCCATCCACTTCACTTTTTCTTTAGTTTTTCTTTTCTTTTTTGTAATTTACGTCAAGGGCAATATCAACTTTTCACTTTATTTTTTTAGTACATATCCTGAAAGGGGAGGGATGATGGGCTTGAGTGTCTGAACCACTCGACCACTATCCGACTCCCACCTTATACTTCTGTTTTGTTTTATCCTAGCCTCTCAAATCTAAAGGGTATTTTTTGTAATTTTGAATCTTCGTTAATTTGCCTTTTTTTTTTTTTTTGTATTACCCCATGCGCAGGGGTATTTTTCGTAAATAAACCAAATTGTAAAATTGGCTCTGCGTATTTTCTTTTAGGTCATATCTCACTCTTAACCTAAATCTTTTTAGTTTTTCTGCATTCCCATCTCCCATCTAAAATCCTACTAATTGTTTGAAGTCTTGTGAACTATAATTAAATTCCTAGTAAAAATTGTGCCTCTAAAAAAAAAAAAAGAAATTCCTAGTAAAGATCCGTAGTATAATTAAATAAACAAGTTGTAGTGCCCCCGGAGCATAGCTCAACTGGTAAAGGACTTGGGTGACGTGATGTCTGCTTGCTGGCACCCACAGTGTGGTTGTTCGAGTCCCTCTGGTAACGATTTATAGGGTGGAGGAGAACTTCTTGTGTGGTGACTCAGTCTTCGGCAACCCAAAGACCCTGACTAGTTGAGGCATAACCCGCACTTCACATCCTCCACAAAGCTCTAGGGCAAGGGCAGTGGGGGCCCTCAGGGATGAGGTTCATCCTTTTTTTTAATAAACGAGTTGTAGTTATTTTAGAACATCTAATAATGAGCTTTAAATATAGTGTCCAACAAAATGGAGTTGAAAACAGACACAAATTCATTTAGAAGTTAAATCCACGGATTCAGAGTTGTAGTAGGGGACAACATTATTTCACTTAAGTGCCAATTATAAGCTTAATGTTCATACATTACTGCTAATTAAAGTTTGCCTTAGTATATGAAGAAGTAGGTGGTCACTCTAAAGCAATAGTAGCCTTAGTATCCAGTATATTCACAACACGTGAATCAATAATTTCGTCCTTCATGTTGGAAAAATTAATCACCAGTACAGAATTGGTCATTCGTGTCGGTTGTAAACGACAATAAGCATCGATATCTGAAGCGACACGCTTGGAGGCGACACTAATTGGTGCCGGTTATAACCGATGCATATTGTTCACAATAAGTGTCGGTTTCTCTACAATAACCAACACCTTTAGTAGACAATAGGCATCGGTATTTAAGTTAAAATCGACACCTAAGGTTCTCTAAATAGGCATCGGTTGTTTCTAGCAACCGACACCTATTACAATTTTTTTAATATAATTCTCATAATAATTTTGTACCCTTCAATGCACAGTATCTGAACTGAATATACACAGACAATCCAACATGCCATAAGCAAAAAACAACATAAACCAATTCAATAAAATAACCCGTTTTCAAACACTATCCATTTCAAACACTATCCATAAATGTGAAAAACATATAGAAAACTCCTTCAGTTTTCAATCCGGCTTAATCAAAATCCAACTCACATATAAAAAAGGATTAATTTTAAACCATTGCTGCACGTCATCCATCCTCAACGCAATCAACTACGCTGCACGTCGTCCCTCCTCAACACCATCAACTACAAGAACCGCAAACAACATAAAACAATCCAAAAAGTTATAACTAAATAAGAAGAAAAATATAACTATAACAATTTATAGAAATAATTTTTAATGGAAAGAACCAATAAATCAATAACTTACACGCAATTTTCAATAAAATTATGTGCCCATATTTCGCGAATCTCGCCAATTTGCTCTTGTAAGTACGATACATTTCCAAATGAGTTCTACAAAGATTCATAAGAACTTTTAAGTATATCAATTAAAGAAGTTAGAAATTTATAATTAAAAGCACTTAGTAATATATTAGTTTTTACTTACCTTATCTAAAGAATCAGCATCGGACATTTGAGTGCATATTTTCCACATATATCTCATAACATAATATCCACACTCACTGCCTCCCGATTGTTGAGGACACTACAAAATGGTATATATTTAGCCTAGTGATCTGAACAATATATATTTTTTAATAAATTCATACTAACTTTAATATTCTACATTGCATAATATACCTTAATTCCATTCCAAATTGTTTATCGTCCCCTTTTACCAACTCGTGTCCAATATGATCGAAATGCTCTATAAAGTAATTAATGTACTTAAAGAACTTAGAATAACATATAACAAACATGCACATGCAACAAACATAATACGTGCAATAATTATCATATATATTTTACTTACATATTTATCGGTGCCTTGATTCCGATGGTGTGCTTACAATCCTTTAGATCTAAGACATATACCGTACTCGAAGCAATAGAAATCACTAGCAGCAACCAATGATCACTACATATTAGAAACATGAACAATACTTTTAATTATAAATATAAAAGTTGTGATGGAGCAAAATTAATAAAGAAAAATATAATTTTCTTACTGTTGATGGTATGGTGCTAGGATGAAATTTGTGTGAGTCATTTCAAGCATAGCCTTAGATAGATATGATGTCAGGGAACATGGTGCAAAGTTGTGGTTAACACTCCATTGGCTTCTTGCAATGCCAATTTACTATCAGTTTGCGGCCTGGTCTCAACAGAAAAAATAGTTTTTTATTAGTCTAGAAGTTGAAACTCACTTTATATTCAAGAGTATTCAAATAATTCCATATTAGGACTAATTCACACGACCAATGCTACTAAAAAATCTCAACATTCACCATATGACAAGTAAGACGAGCTTTCAAAATGCCGGCCAGAGACAAAATTGGACTAGGCCGACCCAACCCAATTTTTATCCGGGCCACAAAATAACTAAGCACAACCTGTGGTTGCATTTTGACAAGGGATAATTACAAAAAGTACCCCTGAGGTTTGAGCTAATTAAAAAAAAACCCAGCTAACTTTAAAACTTACAAAAAGTACCCCTTAGGTTTCAAATATATTTCAAAATCCCCCTTCATATTTGTAAAATCATTGCAGATTATCACTTAATTTTAACACTAAATCAAACCTCATGGGTACTTTTTGTAAGTTTTAAAGTTAGCTGGATTTTTTTGTAATTAGGTCAAACCTCAGGGGTACTTTTTGTAATTATCCCTTTTGACAAACAACTATAGAACACCTACCAAATTTCACTACTAGGCCACTTTGCTATAGTTGCCATATATATTTACATATATAATAATTGTTGTCCCACATTAGTTTTTATGTTGTATTAAATGAGTTCCACATTGATTGCATCACTTTTAGGAATACACTCTCATTTATTGCATTGTCCCACATTGATTGTGTATTGAAGTGTGGAACTCAACTTGGTGTATAAAAGAGTGTAAGTTTGGTAAGTCCTACCAAACTTTGGAGCTTTCTCCTTATTATGGAGGAAACACCAAGTGGCTTCTAATTTTAAATTTTCTATATATATATATAAAAGAAACAAAAAAATAAATAAAAATAAGGAAAAGAGAGGGGGAAGGGCAGACCGGAGTCCGATCGGGCTGTTTAAAACAATTTAAAATTTTGAACGCAAAGGTGTGTCTTTTGTTAAAGAACACAACCTTTCGAAGAGGTGCAACTCTTGGAGGCAGCCTCTAGAAATCTTTAAATAGACATCCATATTCTGCACCAAGGGTTACGAAAATTAGTAATCCTCCTTTCCCGAGTGTTCATTCTTCTTTCTTTCTGCTTATTTTACAACTTCTGATTCTTGCTCCAAAAAATTCTGAGAAGTGTAGTCTTAGAGTTTTTGAGATTAGGCTTTGTATCCTGGAGGTTAATTCTTTGAGACCATTTACACCATGTGGGAGGAAGTAATACCTTAAAGATAACATCTTTAAAGGTGTGCCTAGCCTATACAGATTTCGTTACCCACAATTTTATACAACAATTTTAAGGTATTAAGTATCCTGCAATGGAGTATGTTTTGGTGAAAGCACAATTGCACGATGGAGACAAACGGGAACGTTTGAACGGGCTGAACTACAAGCGCTGGTGCTTGAAGATGGAGTATCTGCTGACTATTGCAAATGTGTTCTATGTGGTGTCCGAACCATGTCCAGCAGAGGTGACTGATCCATATGCAACATATGCACAAAAGCGCAGAGGCTGCAGAAAAGGCTAAAAAGTGGAAGGATGATGACTTTGTTTGCCGTTTCACTATTCTGCAATCGCTGAACAACAATCTTTTCAACGTCTTTCATATCCAAAAACTTCTACAAAAATTTGGAATGTTATAAAAATGAGGTATGTTAATGAGGATGCTGGTAATAAGTCTTTTTTGGTTAATAAGTATATTGATTACAAGATGGTGGATACTAAACCTGTTAATGATCAAGTGAATGAGTTAAGTGATATAGCAACAGAATGTGCTGATGCTGGTGAATCCATTTCTGAGACATTCCAAGTTTCAACCATCATTGGTAAACTTCTACCTTCATGGAAAGATTACCAAAAGAAACTGAAACATAAGAAGAAACCATTTCATTGGATGAACTTTTGCAAGGTATCCAAATTGAGACTGAAAGTATTAAAAGGGATGGTTCAGTTTCTTTGTTGAACGATGGTGTGAATCAAGTGGAAGAAAAGAACCTTCAAGGAAATTCCTAGAGAAACCAAGGAAAATCCAAGACGAGGAAAAATTCTGCAAAGAATGATGATGGGAATGCCAAGAACAAAAAGAAGAAAGGGCTCTGCATGTTTGTGGCAAACCTGGTCACTTGGCTAGGGAATGTCGCCATCGCAAGGGGCCAAAGAAAACAGAAGAAACAAATTTGGTAGAGGATGATTTTGTTGCTGTTCTCACAGAAATCTGTGTTGTCAATGACATGGATTTCAATTGGTGGGTTGATTCAGGAGCAACTTGTTATGTTGCACCAAACAGAAGTTTGTTCTAAACTTACGAGGAGTTAAATGAAGGCAAAACAGTCTACTTGGGCAACTCTTCGACAAGTGAAGTTTTGGGCAAAGGAACCGTGTTTCTTCCCCTCTCTTCTGGCAAAACTTTAACTCTGAAAAAATGTGTACTGTATCCCCTCTATGAGGAAGAATCTTGTATCAGTCCACAAGTTAGACGAAAATGGTTTTAAAGTAGCTTTTGAGTCCTAAAAAATGATTATTACTAAGAAAGGATCCTTTGTTGGGAAAGGCTACATTAAAGATAATATGTACTTATTGATCATTGAGAATAAAATTACTAGTACCTACTATTATGTTGACTCTTTTAAGTCTGTTGATTATGCTTCTAATGAGTTATGACATTTTAGATTAGGACATATTGGTATGAATGCTATGGATCGTATGATAAACTGACATTTTATTCCTAAGTGTTTAAGTACTTTATCTATGGAAACTTGTGAATGTTGTGCACAATCTAATTTGACAAAAACTTCTTATAAAAGTGTAGTTAGAAGAATTGGACTACTTGAACTTATTCATACAGATATACGTGATTATAAAGAGCATGTTACTAGAGGAGGAAAACGTTATTTTATCACATTTATTGATGACTTTTTGAAGTATTCATATGTGTATTTGTTAATAACCAAGGATGAGGCCTTTGATAAGTTTAAAATCTTCAAAGAAGAAATTGAAAATAAAACCAATTTAAGGATCAAGAGATTGAGATCAGATAGAGATGGTGAATATCTATCTAATGAATTTATATCATTTTGTTTACAAAATGGTATAGTAAGAGAATTTTCAGCACCAAATACTCCACCTCAAAATGGAGTTGCTGAAAGGAAAAAATCGATCTTATTGGAAATGGTTAGTACTACGCTAATACATTCGAAATTACCAAAGAGTTATTGGGGAGAGGCACTACTAAGTTCTTGTTACATAAGCAACAGAATTGTGAATAAGAAACATATGAAAACTCCATAGGAATTGTTGGTTGGGCATAAGCCGAGCATTGAACATTTGAAGGTATGGGGTTGTATTGCATATGTTTGTGATGCAACTTTGATGAGGCCAAAAATTGGAAATAAAGCTATGAAATCTATTTTAATTGGTTATTCTTTAATGAGTAAAACATATAGATTTCTTAGACTTTCCAATAATAATGTGTTTGAAGCTTCACATGCTATTTTTTATGAAAAGTTGACTGTTAAGGATGTAGATAAGTCAGATTTTAATAAATATTTGTTAAAAGAAACTGACTTACAAGCTTTATCTAAATCAACTTTTAAATCTGATGTTGGAACATCTACAAATGATGAACATTTAGATCAGGATGAAAATGAACAGTCTGTTGAGTTGAGAAGGAGTAAGAGACGTAAAATTGAAAAGAATCTTGATCCTGATATGTTAACTTACATGTTAGAAGAGGACCCTAAAACTTTTCAAGAAGCTATGTCTTTATCACATTTAATAATGTGGAATAGAGCCATGGATGATGAAATAAAATTAATTCTTGATAATCAAACATGGACTCTTGTTGATCCTCCTCCCAGCACTAAACCTATTGGCAGTAAGTGGGTTTTGAAAAATAAACTCAAAACTGATGGTACTATTGATAAGTACAAAGCAAGGTTAGTTGCCAAAGATTATAGTAAAAAAGAAGAATTGACTATTTCGAGACATTTTCACCTGTTACTAAATTTACTTCTATCAGAATAATGTTTGCCATTACTTCTATGTTTAACTTAAAGGTTCATCAGATTTGGATGTTAAAACAGCTTTCTTAAATGGTGATCTTGAAGAAGAAATTTACATACACCAACCTGAAGGGTTGTTAAAGATGAAGAACATAAAATATGTAAATTAAATAAATCATTGTATGGTCTTAAACAAGCACCGAGGCAATGGTATAAGAAATTTAAGGAAGAAGTTAAGAAGTTCGATTTTAAGAGTAGCAAAGTAGAAAACTGTGTTTTTACTAAGGTTACTCCTGAATATAAATTGCTTTTAACTTTATATGTGGATGATATGTTGATTTTTGGTTCTAATTTACAATGTGTTAGTAAAACCAAAAATTATCTAAAGCAAGTATTTGACATGAAGGATTAGGTCCAGTAGATGTCATTTTGGAGGGGTCAAAGTGATTACAAGGGATAGACCATTTATGTTAACACAATCTCATTATATAGAGAAAGTGTTAAGAAAGTTCAATTACTTTTATTGTAGAGTAAGTAAAAGTCCTATTGATCCTCAAGTGAAGTTAGTTCCTAATGAATGTGAAGCTGTAAATCAAGCAGAATATGCCAAAATAATTGGTAGCATTATGTATGTGGTGAATCACACAAGACCTGACCTTGCATGTTAGATTGGGCATATTAAGTAGATTAACTAGCAATCCTAGTGAAGAACATTGGACATAACCGAAAAGAGTCCTAAGATATTTGAAGTTCACAATAAATTATGGTTTGCACTATAACTGTAGTTCATCTACACTTGAATGTTATAGTGATGCAAATTGGGCAGCTGACAAGATTGATTCTAGGTTAACTAGTGGTTGGTTGTTCACTATCCGTGGTGCCGTAGTTGCTTGGGCTTCAAAGAGGCAAACTTGTGTTGCATTATCCTATATGGCTTCTGAGTATATATCAATGTCAACTGCTAGCAAAGACATTCTATGGTCCAGAAGATTCCTTAGAATGATTCTGTTTTTAGATCCTAAAAAGGGTCCTACTAATTTGTATTGTGATAATCAAGCTGCGATTTACAATACAAAGAATGAGAGAATATCAAGCCATAGGAAACATATTGCTATGAGGTATAACCATATCAAAAGTATGGTTAAAAAGGGAAGATTGTACTTGAGTATCTTCCAACAAATCAAATGTTAGCTGATCTACTAACAAAACCTTTACCTGGTGAAAAGGTTACAATGATCATGAGAGATATGTGGTTGTTACCGATTAAACAATGCATGATTGAAACCAACTATATCTTAAGATACAAGTCACACATTTGTCATCTTATGTATGAGAATTAAAAAGGCAATTCAATATTAGACATTGGTGAAATGGAAACTAGGATACATTTCAAGTGCATATCTTAAAAATATTGGGGGTGACACTATTTTGAAAAGTCCCATGTTTGATCTATGCACTTTATTCACCATAACAAGAGTAGGTTAGATTTGCAAACCTTAATAGACTTATAGCATTGTGTAATGCATTATGGACATTCTTACTTGGTCTACCTATACAAGTAGAGAAGTGAGAGGCCGCTTCTTACGGATTACTCGGTAAAATTCTAGAGTACATGTGAAAATCAGGATTCAGCACAAGGCCCATTACAAAGGTGCTACCAAGAACAAAAGAAGCAAAGAATCAGCATAGTGAGAATATGTCTACTTAGTGTTACATATTCAACCATAAGTTAAAGGCTCGTCCACTTCATGGCTATTCACTATGAAACAAGTTGTATTTTTATTTCATATGTAAATAAGTGGGGGATTGTTATATATATTTACATATATAATAATTGGTGTCCTATATTGGTTTTTGTGTTGTATTAAATGAGTTCCACATCGATTGTATCACTTTTAGGAAGACACTCTCATTTATTGCATTGTCCCACATTGATTGTGTATTGAAGTATGTAGCTCAACTTGGTGTATAAAAGAGTGTAAGTTTGGTAAGTCCTACCAAGCTTTAGAGTTTCCTCCTTATTATGGAGGAAACACCAAGTGGTTTCTAATTTTTAATTTTGTATATATATAATAAAGAAAGAAAGAAATAAATAAAAATAAGGAAAAGAGAGGGGAGGGGCAGACCGGAGTCCGACCCAGCTGTTTAAAACATTTTAAATTTTTGAATGCAAAGGTGTGTCTTTTGTTAAAGAACACAACCTTTCGAAGAGGTGCAACTCTTGGAGGTAGCCTCTGGAAATCTTTAAATAAACTTCCAGATTCTGCAGAAAGGGTTACGAAAATTAGTAATCCTCCTTTCCCGATTGTTCATTCTTCTTTCTTTCTGCTTATTTTACAACTTCTGATTCTTGCTCCAGAAAATTCTGAGAAGTGTAGTCTTACAGTTTTCGAGATTAGACTTTGTATCCTGGAGGTTAATTCTTTGAGATCATTTACACTGTGTGGGAGGAATTAATACCTTAAAGATAACATCTTTAAAGGTGTGCCTAGCTTATACAGATTTTGTTACCCACAATTTTATTCAACAATTTTAAGGTATTAAGTATCCTGCAATGGAGTCTGTTTTGGTGAAAGCACAACTGCACGATGGAGACAAACTGGAACGTTTGAACGGGCTGAACTACAAGCGCTAGTGCTTGAAGATGGAGTATCTGCTGACTATTGCAAAGGTGTTATTTGTGGTGTCCAAACCATGTCCAGCAGAGGTGACTGATCCATATGCAACATCTGCACAAAAGGCGGAGGCTACAGAGAAGGCTAAATAGTGGAATGATGATGACTTTGTTTGCTGTTTCACTATTCTGCACACGCTGAACAACACTTTTTTCAACATTCTTCTTTCTTTCTTCTTATTTTACATCTTCTGATTCTTGCTCTAGAAAATTCTAAGAAGTGTAATTGTATCCTGGAGGTTAATTTCTTGATACCATTGACACCGTATGGAAAGAATTAATACCTTAAAGATAACATCTTTAAAGGTGTGCCTAGCCTATACATATTTCGTTACCCACAATTTTATACAACAATAGTCTCTGAAGACTTTATAGTATTATTCCTCCAATTATATTTGCAACAAAATTATTCTCCATAACTTAGTAATTCAAAGGCGAGTATGCTCTCAGTGCATCATAGTTCCACCTCTCAAGCTGTAATTATAGATACTTGAAATTGTTCCTTGCAAATTGCATAAATTCAACCTACACTCCTTACTATGAAATATGAACTGATACTGGCCAATTTCCATCATCTACCAACTTTTGTCAACAAGTGGCAACTAATGAAAAAGAAAAAGCAAAGAGAAAAAAATTCTTCCAAACTAGAAGCACATGACAGTTTCATATAATAAAAAAATAAAAAAAATAAAAAAATTAGAAGTAGCCATCCACACTTGTAGCCTCGTTTAATCATGGTACAAATGGACCAAGAAAACAACAAAGCTATTAAAACATATACATAACATGTAAGTTCGAGATTTATAGTTGCTTTCTCACCAAAATAATTGTTGCATGGCATGTGAATATTGACAGTATTCACAAATTACAAGATTTTATTAGTGGAAATGGATGAAAGGATGGATGGATGAAGGCTGCCAATACAAAACCCATACCCTTAAAGGTACGGTTCAAGGTGTTGATTTCTACGTTGGTGCTTGGAAGGGCCAAGCAAAATTTTCAATAGTGTCGATGGATGACTACAAGATGGTGCTTGGGATGGACTTTTGGCGCAAGGTGTGTGTTATTCCCATACCTTTTCTCAATAGTGTGTGGATTCTTGAGAAAAAATAACCGTGTATAATACCTGCCACCACCAATGAACATCAAGATACAAAAAAGCCAAAATTATTTCTCAGCCATGAGGTTGATAGAAGCCACCACGAAGACGACTCATCGTAGGAAGAGAAAAAAGTCAACACATGATATGGGTACAGCGACGAAGGCATCGCCAGATTGGGTGGGGGAGAATGTCACGCAGTTGGTCTTTACGACCCATTTTTGTAATAGCCGAGGCTCACACTGCTCTCTCGGCCAATATAGTGCATGCATTTCATGTAATCTTCATTATATCAACATTTCATAACGCACAATATTGTATATTGCATTTTAAATAAATAAAGTTTTAAGCTATCACATGATATTACTTTAAAGATTCATTAAATTGATTGGTGAATCGTGTACTAAAGCAGAAGGATTTAGGTGTCAACTATTAGTGGTGCAAAATGATACGTGGTATCAATAGAAATATGAAAATCACCAGGCCACACGTGATAAAATTTAAGGTGAAATGCGGCATCAACGTGTTTATCAAGGTGGATAAATTGTAAATAAATTAAATAGAGAATAACTGATATAATAATAATATAGTGTAATATATATAGTTGTATATATTTAATACTCTTAGTTAATATATATACATACATATTGAAAGCCTATTATACATATGTGCACGTGGGATAGATAAAACAACTTATATATATATATACATATATAACTATATAATAATGTCACTAATATATATCTATATATTAACGTGTAAAGAGCAGACATATGTAATAAGGATTATACTATAATAAAATAATTAATCTACATATATGTGGGTGCTAGAATATATTTGTTTGTGTGCTTTCTATGTACGTAACCGCCTTAGTTATATTCATAGAATATATGTATATGCACTTTGTCATTTTTAACACACAACAATACACACATAATCTTAGTGTTCTGTTCATGAATTGAGAGTATTTGTGAAGAGCTTCTCGCCTAATAACTTTTGAGGTAATGAGCTATAGCTTGTGATGCAATTACCACTTTATAGGTTCCGAATAAGAGAAATTAGATTAAAGCAAAGTGATTAAAATTCTAGTTGGAGTGCAGAGTTTTCCAATTCCTAGAGAACTTCTTGTTGTTCCATTTATTAAGCAATTGAGTTCATAGATAAACCCTTATAGGAAATCAAAGAAGTATGAAGTCTTGAGGTGGGAAAATAATATATATATATATATATATATATACCTGAAACTTATAATCATCAAGAATATAGGAATTTGTTTTCAAAAAAAGAAAAAAAAAGGGGAATGTAAGAATTTAAATATCGAGAATTAATTTCATTTGATACTGTTTTCAAGTTCTTTCTTGTGGTGTAAAAATGTTCCAAAACTTATATAATATGTAATAGTTAATTAATTGATACGTGACTAGCATGACTTGAATGAATTAATTTAATCTCAGTTTTTTATAAAGTTAGGTAAAGGTCTTAGAAATTTCTTAGCATGAATTCAACAAGAATTTTGGAGGGTGAATGCCTAGTAGTATCAAATACTCATAGTACTTTATTAAAATAATAATAATAATAATAATAATAATAATAATAATAATAATAATAATAATAATAATAAGTTATTAATAAAGTCAATAGGTGAGCATGGTTTATTCTTAGTTAAATTAATCAAGTGAAATAATATCTTGTTAAACTTGTGGTCATTATAGTAAACTTACTAATGGCATGTTAGAAATTAATATCCTTTACCATTACAGATTGTTCACACTTAACGTTTGGGAGGTACCAATAAGTAAGGCACGACAAAAGAAGGTAAGTGAAAATCCATCTGCAACTACAATGCATGAACATAGTATTTCTGTTTTATTGATACTAAATGCGATTCTTGTATCTTGATGGATGCATTATGGAAACCTTGATGTTCATATGTTGCTTGGTGGATATTGGAGTGTGATGATTATTGTTTCATTAAGCATGTCAATCATTGACATTTGCACGTGCATGCAAACATGTGAGCATTGTTGAGATGAGGAATGCACGACACGGTAACTTTCTTTGAAAAGAAAAGTTTTTGGTTGGCCACTGCTAGTGCATCGAGGCATGCGAGGCGTGCTTTTATGATATATTTTAAGGTGTAGTGGGTGTTACTCCTCGGAGGATTATAGGGGTTGACAGGGGGTGTGCCTCTGATGGTCACGAGGGGGCGGACCACTTGACTGTCCTGGGGGATCATTACAGAAGACAGGGGTGGAGCTCAGGTGATCCCGGGAGATGGCCCTAGGTGGTGTCAATATGATTATGGCCATGTGATTATTGATATTGTGTTGAACTCTTTCCGGTGCATAGCAGGTGGGTCAAAGGCCCTATGTAAAGAAATGATTATAAATAATATATTTCAATGCAGTCAGTGCAATTCTGGTAAATATCTTAGAATGCATTTTCATTTGTATTACATTGTTCATTTAGCATGCATGGTTTTCGCTTACCGGGCATCAGCTCACGTAGTTCATGCATTGTAGGTGAGCCCGCGTGTTACTCAGAGATCGTCCATGTACACGAACTCGAACTCGTGGAGCTCAAGTATGCCAATATGTTTTACTTTATTGTTTGGTGCACTGTATGTTTCGTGAATTCTATTGGCCATGTGTTATTAGGTTTCCTCTAAGACAGTGTTCTAGCTATGGTGAGAACTAGGGGTGAGAGTAGTACTGGGGATAGAAACCAAGGAGGGGAGATACCTATACTGACTTGTGACCGAGATGACGTCATAACTCGACTTAAAGAGCTTATTCAACGACAATCTGAACAAATTCAACAGCTCATCCATCAGATGGATACTAATGGCCAACAAAGAGTGGAAATGAATCAACCGCAACAAAGGATAGATCAAGTCGAGATAGTGGGGGAAAGATTCCAAACTAAACCCACCAACCTTTGAAGATGCAGCCGATCCCACAGCAACATAAGAATGGTTACGAACTTTGGAGAATATGTTTCAATACAGTAGGGTTCCAGAAGAAGAGAAAGTGATGTGTGCATCTTTCTTACTTCGCGGAAGTGCGGGACATTGGTGGGATACGATGAAGAGTATTGAAGATGCTACAATCATGACCTGGGAAAGATTCAAGGAGTTATTCAGAAACAAATACTTCACAGCTCCTGTTCGAGTAATGAAGATGAATGAATTTATACAATCTACGACAGGAACTATGACAAAGAGGGGACTATATTCGCAAATTTGAACAACCTGTCTAGGTTTCTTTGCACACATGTTAGCACTAATATTTTAAAAGTGGAGAGATTTATTAAAGGCTTAAGGCCGTAACTATACGAGACGCGCATGGCAGAACTCAAGGAGTGACATACTCACAAGTTGCAGAGAGAGCACTGATGGCGGAACAAGCTAAATTAAAGATCATTCGTGCTCAGGAAGCCCTACGCCAGTTCAAACAGGGACAAGGACAAAGATGGGTTGGAAATCAACAGAAAAAACCCATCCAATCTCCACAACAAAAACCTAGTTTCCAACCAAAACAAGGTCAACAACAGTGGGATCCAAGTAACAAACCTAGGGTGGAACAAGGGAAAGCACCAATGCCACTTAAATGTCCAAAATGTGGAATCCAACACGTGGGAAACTGCCCTCCAGATACTAGAAGATGTTTTGTGTGTGGGAAGGTTGGTCATCTCACCAAAACGTGCCCAGAAAACCCAAACCCTACAAGGCAACAGAACGTACGAGCTAAAGTCTTTACCATCACAAGAGCAGATGCCGAGGCCAATCCATCAGTGGTGACAGGTAAACTCTTTATCCACAATGTTCCAGCATTAGTACTATTCGATTCAGGAGCTACACATTCATTTGCATCAGCTGAGTATGTGAAGAGGCTGGGTATAACACCAGATATTACGAAGGTTAGTTACAACGTGATGATCCCGTCTGGGGACTCAAGGCAAACCAATCAAATTTTGAAAGCGTGCACTGTTCCAATAGAAAGTCGAGAGCTTTATGTTGATCTTATTATAGTACCGATGAATGATTATGATATAATTTTGGGTATGGATTGGTTGTCAAAGTATTATGCTACAATTGATTGTTAAAAAAAGACTATGAGATTTCAACCCCCAAGAGAGGATCTATTTACCTTTGTTGGAATCACGACCCGCTTTAGATTTCCAACGATATCAGCACTGAAAGCACAACGTTTACTGAATGCTGGTTGTGAAGGATACCTAGTAAGTGTCATGAGCATCGACGAACAACATCAACCAACCCTTGATGAAGTTCCAATAGTATGAGAATATCCTGATGTATTTCCAGATCTTTCCAGATGATCTTCCCGGATTACCACCCGACCGTGAGATCGAGTTCATTATTGACTTATTTCTGGGAACGCCTCCAATCTCTAAAGCGCCATACCGCATGGCTCCATCTGAATTAAAAGAACTGAAGGTACAATAGCAGGAGTTGCTAGATAAAGGCTTCATTAGACCTAGCTTCTCGCCATGTGGTGCGCCAGTTCTATTCGTGCAAAAAAAGGATGGTACGATGAGATTATGCATAGACTATCGAGAGCTAAACAAGGTTACAATCAAGAATGGCTTGGGATGCGTACTGATGCAAAACAGTAAGGTTTTGTAGTTTATAGTGATGCTTCAAAGAATGGCTTGGGATGCGTACTGATGCAAAACAGTAAGGTTATTGCGCATGTGTTTAGACAACTGAAGGACTATGAAAAGAACTATCCTACACATGATTTAGAGCTTGCCGCAGTGGTGTTTGCACTTAATATATGGAGACATTACCTATACGGGGAACGATGTGAGATCTACACAGATCATAAGAGTTTAAAATACTTCTTTACACAGAAGGAGTTAAATATGCGACAAAGACGGTGGTTGGAGCTAGTGAAGGACTACGATTATGTGATTAATTATCACCCTGGTAAAGCTAATGTCGTAGCAGATGCATTGAGCCGGAAATCGAAACAAAGCAACACAATTGCGATTAAAATTCTGAAATCAGAGTTAATGGATCTCCAGAAAATGAATGTCGAGATTGTATCATTGGGTTTCATTAAAGCTAGATTGGCTGCGTTAACACTACGACTGACGTTAATAGATAGAATCCAAAAGGAACAACAAGGTGATGATTACTATGTTAAGGTGAAGAAAGATATTGCCTCTAGAGTGCCTTCTGATTTCAAGATATCCAAGAATGGAGTATTGCGGTTTCAAGAACGATTATACGTGCCCAATAGAGAAAATCTCCGAAAGGATGTTTTAGCAGAAGACAATTCAACACCATATTCTGTACATCCAGGAGCTACAAAAATGTACAGAGACTTGAAGATGCATTACTGGTGGCCAGGTATAATGTCGCGCAATATGTAGAACAATGTTTAATCTGTCAACAAATAAAGGCGGAACACAAAAGGCCAGCTGGAACGTTGCAACCTCTGCCTATTCCGGAATGGAAATGGGAAAGGATCACCATGGATTTTATGACAGGTTTGCCTAGAACTGTCAAGGGCATGATGCTATTTTGGTAATCATAGATAGATTAACCAAATCCGCTCATTTTACTCCTATTTGTTCAACTTATTCCATGGACCGATATGCACAACTTTATATACAGGAAGTGATTAGACTTCACGGTGTACCACTATCTATTATTTCAGATAGGGACTCTAGGTTCTTATCTAATTTTTGGAGGAGTCTACAGAAGGCACTGGGAACACGATTGTCATTTAGTACTGCTTATCACCCTAAGATCGACGGACAATCGGAATGAACGATACGAACTTTAGAAGATATGCTTAGAGCATGTGTTCTGGATTTTGAAGGATAATGGAGTAAATGTCTACCTTTGATAGAATTCTCATACAACAATAGCTACCAAGCCACAATCGGGATGGCTCCCTATGAAGCACTATATGGTAGAAAATGTAGATCATCGGTTCATTGGGACAAGGTTGGCGAAAGAAAGCTTTTAGGCCCGGACATGATTCAAGAAATGACAGAGGCCATAACGCAAATTCGACAGAGAATGGAAATGGAAAGCGCTCAGGCCGAGCGGAAAAGTTACTCGAGATCAAAGAAGAAGAATGTTAGAATTTTTGAGGGGGATCAAGTATTTCTTAAGGTGGCACCAATGAAAGGGGTAATGCGATTAGGAAAAAAGGAAAGCTCGATCTAGATATATCACCCATTCCACATCACGGGAAGAATTGGTGGTGTTGCCCTACGGACTTGACTTACCAAAGATCAATGTCTTAAATACATGACATATTCCACGTTTCTATGTTAAGAAAATATGTTTCAAACCTATCTCATATTTTGAAGAATGAGCCAACAATTAAAAAGCGTACTTGAGCTACGATGAGATACCCGTAGAAATATTGTTACGAGAAGTAAAGAAACTCGGAATAAGGAAATCCCATTAGTTAAAGTACTTTGGAGAAATAAATCAGAGAGGAAGCCACATGGGAAGGAGAAGATGAAATGAGAGCTAAGTATCCTGACTTATTTTTAAGTAAAATTTCGGGGACAAAATTTTTATAAGGAGGGGAGGATGTAATATCCGAGCCTCACACTGCTCTCTCGGCCAATATAGTTCATGCATTTCATGTTATCTGCATTATATCAACATTTCATAACGCACAATATTGTATATTGCATTTTAATAAATAAAGTTTTAAGCTATCGCATGATATTAGTTTAATGATTCATTAAATTTATTGGTGAATCGTGTACTAAAGCAGGAAGATTTAGGTGTCAACTTCTAGTGGTGCAAAATGAGACGTGGTATCAATAGAAATATGAAAATCACTAGGCCACACGTGATAAAATTTGAGGTGAAATGCGGCATCGACGTGTTTATCAAGGTGGATAAATTGTAAATAAATTAAATAGAGAATAACTAAGATAATAAAAATATAGTGTAATATATATAGTTGTATACATTTAATACTCTTAGTTAATATATATACATACATATTGAAAGCCTATTATACATATGTGCACGTGGGATAGATAAAACAACTTATATATATACATATATAACTATATAATAATGTCACTAATATATATATATATATATATATATATATATATATATTAACGTGTAAAGAGCAGACATATGTAATAAGTATTATACTATAATATAATAATTGATCTACATATATGTGCGTGCTAGAATATATTTGTTTTTGTGCTTTCTAGGTACGTAACCGCCTTAGTTATATTCACAGAATATATGTATATGCACTTTGTCATTTTTAACACACAACAATACACACATAATCTTAGTGTTCTGTTCGTGAATTGAGAGTATTTGTGAAGAGCTTCTCGCCTAATAACTTTTGAGGTAATGAGCTATAGCTTGTGATGCAATTACCACTTTATAGGTTCCGAATAAGAGAAATTAGATTAAAGCAAAGTGATTAAAATTCTAGTTGGAGTGCAGAGTTTTCCAATTCCTAGAGAACTTCTTGTTGTTCCATTTATTAAGCAATTGAGTTCATAGATAAACCCTTATAGGAAATCAAAGAAGTATGAAGTCTTGAGGTGGGAAAATAATATATATATATATATATATATACCTGAAACTTATCATCATCAAGAATATATGAATTTGTTTTCAAAAAAAGAAAAAAAAAAGGGGGAATGTAAGAATTTAAATATCGAGAATTAATTTCATTTGATACTGTTTTCAAGTTCTTTCTTGTGGTGTAAAAATGTTCCAAAACTTATGTAATATGTAATAGTTAATTAATTGATACGTGACTAGCATGACTTGAATGAATTAATTTAATCTCAGTTTTTTATAAAGTTAGGTAAAGGTCTTAGAAATTTCTTAGCATGAATTCAACAAGAATTCTGGAGGGTGAATGCCTAGTAGTATCAAATACTCATAGTACTTTATTAAAATAATAATAATAATAATAATAATAAGTTATTAATAAAGTCAATAGGTGAGCATGGTTTATTCTTAGTTAAATTAATCAAGTGAAATAATATCTTGTTAAACTTGTGGTCATTATAGTAAACTTACTAATGGCATGTTACAAATTAATATCCTTTACCATTACAGATTGTTCACACTTAACGTTTGGGAGTTACCAATAAGTAAGGCACGACAAAAGAAGGTAAGTGAAAATCCATCTGCAACTACAATGCATGAACATAATATTTCTGTTTTATTGATACTAAATGCGATTCTTGTATCTTGATGGATGCATTATGGAAACCTTGATGTTCATATGTTGCTTGGTGGATATTGGAGTGTGATGATTATTGTTTCATTAAGCATGTTAATCATTGACATTTGCACGTGCATGCAAACATGTGAGCATTGTTGAGATGAGGCATGCACGACACGTTAACTTTCTTTGAAAAGAAAAGATTTTGGCTGGCCACTGCTAGTGCACCGAGGCATGCGAGGCGTGCTTTTATGATATATTTTAGGGTGCAGTGGGTGTTACTCCTCGGAGGATCACAGGAGTTGAGGGGGTGTGCCTCTGATGGTCACGAGGGGGCAGACCACTTGACTGTATCCTTATTGACACGTTAGGGGGAAGACTCATGGAGGATCATTGGGGAAGACAGGGGGTGGACCTCAGGTGATCCCGGGAGATGGACCTAGGCGGTGTCAATATGATTATGGTCATGTGATTATTGATATTGTGTTGAGCTCTTTCCGGTGCATAGCAGGTGGGTCAAGGGCCCTATGTAAAGAAATGATTATAAATAATATATTTGCATGCATTCTGTGTAATTCTGGTAAAATATCTTAGAATGCATTTGCATTTGTATTACATTGTTCATTTAGCATGCATAGTTTTCGCTTACTGAGCATTAGTTCACGTAGTTCATGCATTGTAGGTGAGTCTGGTGATGCTGTTGGATTTCATGGGCTTACTGGACAGGCTGTTGGAGCTCCTACAATTTATTGAGGACAGTGTACATGGATGATGACCTGTTGGGATATGTTGGTGGGTTACCTTTCTTTTTGATCTTATATTATATTTTGGTTTAGGGTTGTACCGCCTTTTGAAAACTCTGATGTAAATATGTACATGTAAATAGCTGGGTGATGTGGGTTATGAGTTTGGTCATATGGATATCTGTTGTATTTAATAACATGGTTTGTTACCTTTTCTGCTTGTGGATATGGGTTGTCATTTTCTTACAAGTAATGTGATCTTGCTTGTTCGTTGTTAAAATGTCACAGGTAAAAAAATGTGTACATGTATATAGGGTACGTTGTCAAATTTCACTTTTTATATTGCTTAGTAATGCAGTAATAGGGGTGGGCGTCACAAAGTTTCGCCATCTGCCAGAACAAGAGGCTCACCATTGCATGTAATCCATCATCTAGAATCACCTAGCATGATTCTGGAATAATCTAGAAGAGTCTAAAATATTGTAGAAGAGTCTGAAATATTCTAGAAGTGTCTAGAATATTATAGAAGAGTCTAGAAAGTGGTAGAATAATGTAGAGAATTTTAGAATAGTCTAGAATGTTATAGAGTAATATGGAACTATGTAGAAGGTTGTAGACTAGAGTAGAGAATTACTGAATATTTGTAGAATATGTAGGAATTATGTGGAGAGTTCTAGAGAACTTCTCCACCATTGTATCAAATGAATCACCACCGTTCATTAAGGAGGTGAGGTAGTATAAATAGGTGTAGGGACTCATTTGTAACCAATCAAGCAATTGTAAGCAAGTTGAGTAGAGTGTTCCTTTCCAAACTTTGTTGTGTGCTTATTATTTAGCCATCTTCTTACATTTCTTCACACACAAATACTTGGGTGAAGTTGACTTAGCTAACCGTACACACAAATATTTGGGTTAGGCTGACTTAGTTAATCACAAGGGGCGATTGAAGGAGCTAAGGCCGCATTAAGGGAACTTTTGGTTTATACGTCGAAATCATCAACACTAATGAGATAATTCCAATGACATGGTTCAACATTTAAGATTTTAAATGCAAATTAAAATCATATGTGAAAATGATAAAGTGAGACAAAAAAGAGAGTAAAAATGGTAAAACAAAATTAATTCAAATGGTAAAAATACAGAGGAATAAAAAATAATACTCAGAACAGAGGAAGGTAAAACAAAATTAGCCCAAAATTAGTAAAATCCTTCATCTCAAATTCGAAATTAATAAAATTGACAGCAAAAACACAAATCATTCATGAAATTGGAAGACATAAATGTCATAAGGAAAGACATGCGTACCAAAATTTCCCAAACTAAAACTAAGATTAACACTCCTTATTATTGTCTGCTTGCGAGGTGCGATGGGGGTGGCGATTTGGTGGCTTCAGAGGTGAAACAATAGGGGCGGTAGGGCGGTGGCTTTGGACGTAAAATGGTGGGCGCGGGGACGCGACTGCTTGAGAGGTAGGCAGGGAGACGAGGCGGCCTGGGGTTATGGCGGATGGGAGCTGCAGCGTTAGATTAAAATTAGGTTAAAGTACTGATTAAAAATAAAAATCTTTGAGTGTCGGTTTTTACTAAGAAACCGATGCCTAATGCTGCGTTTAGGCATCGGTTGTTTATAAAAAACCGACACCCAAAGTTTTTAATTTAATTAAAAAAATAAAAAAGTTTATATGCATCGATTTTACTAACAACCGACACGTAAAGACTTTGTTTATTTTCCACCGACCCACTTTAGGCATCGGTTTTCATGAAAACCAACTCGTATTTGGTGATTCTAATAGTATTTTTTGTACTAGTGTCACAAAACAACATGGAATTTATCTACTAATTTAGGAACAAATAATAATAAAATAACAACAATAGCCAAAAATTAATAGGAGTCAAGTTTCGAATAGCCTGGGTTGCTTTATAAAAAAAAAAGAATAGCCTAGGTCGAAGCACGTCGTAGCGCTATCTTTAGAGAGGAAACGCCCCCACTACATAGGTAGATACGTCGATAGTACATCCCTCTCCCAATATTCGATAACCTGATGGTACTCTTGTGTGTAGCAAAGTGAACCTCGAACCACTTGTATACTCATTGCTCAAAATTATGGGGGAAAGGGGTTGTCTTTGTTCTTAATAGAATGGAAGAGCAATTTTTTTGTTCTTAAATAGAATGAAAGAGCAGTAATGGCGAATATGAAAATGCAGAGCAATAGTTATATTTAATAAATAACCCCATTGTTCCTTTTATAGTAAAAGTTGAAGAAAGAAACACTTACCCATGTTGTTAACCACTAGCAAGAAAATGGAAAAGTGTGTGTAAATTAGCCGTTAATGGCTAAAATGTAGGGATATTTGTTTTAAATAAAAAATGATATTATCCAACATTCTCCCATATGATTTAAAACCCATAAACAAATTTGGGAGCAGAAATGAACATATAATATCGTGTAATATGTGTAGTTACCTTCCAGGTTAGAACCTCACTTAGTGTGAATGAACTACTATTTATAAGACAATAGAGACTTGATTGTCTTGATCTAAGTCCATAGGGTAAAATGGAAACACATAATACATCACGGTACGAGTAAACATTGTGGTTCTATTAGTGGTGCGCTTCAGTCATGCACAAGAATCTTGTATCATGAACGTTATTAGGGAGTAGCCAACACTCCCATAGTGGCAACCCCACCACCATGTTCGCTTAGGTGAATCCTCCAAGGGTGACTTGTGACAAACCACCCCACTAAATTATGATATTGGATTTATTAAGAGATAAATTCAACCTCAATCGTCACATAAACAACACTAAACACCATAAGATTGGGACTCTAATAAATTTCCACAAAAATAAATAATTTATTCATATATTGTGCTCTTCCAAGGTACCATATGTTAGATAAATGTTTTTATCGTAATTTTGATGATTTCATATTATTGAGTTTTACACCAAAACAATGTCCCCAAATGTTGTCCAAATACTTCAAAATGATTTAAATAATTTTTACTAATTTTTTGGAGTATTTCTTGAAGATTATTTTTGACAAAAATCGGACAACACTTTTGTTTCGAGGCCAACTGTTTGCCCTAGAGGGCAACCCGTGCCTGAAGATTGAAAACTGAAATAGAATCGAAATAGAAATAAAAATAGAGGAGGGCGATCGGTCGACCGGTGTCTGAGTTGGTTCGAATTGTTAAAAATGTTTCTGACTCAAATTTCTCCAAGGGTGACCGGTCCAGGTCAAGGGTGACCGGTCGAACCCTAGGTCGACCGGTCCAACCCCCTGGACCGGTCCACAACCTTGTTTTCAAGCATTTTTCAATTTTAAATGTATTTTTTATATTAGAGATCGACCGGTGGACCTAAGGTTTTATCAGCAGAAACTATCCGTTGCACATCAGACAATTTTTCATGAAATTGTGGGATTGATTTCTAACAGCTATTTTCTCCATTTGATTTGCAATTTTCTACAGATTTCAATCTCCACGGAGGATCCTACTGTTGGGATTCAAATCCAAGAGCTCTCCTATAAATACTTGAAGGTTTGAAGGATTAACATATAACACAAGCATACAACACAACAAGAAAATCTGCAAATTTGTCTAAGCTCTCGTTTTTAACATTCTTGTTATAATAACCTAAGCACATCACTTTCACATCTTGAGTATTAGGCTTTCCTTCTTGATTACACTGGCACTTTTGAGTTGTAATATTTCGTTTAAAGTGTAATCTTGATTGTATTTGTAACATCATCCAAAATAAGAAATGTTTGTTAGTGTTTTTTTGGCAAGAACCTTTTTGGTTGATTGAAGGTGGTTGATTGAAAAGCTTGGTGCTTTACGTGTTGAAGAGTTTGGTGCTCTTCGAATCAGAAGAGTTTGGTGCTCTTTGAGGTGAAGAATAGTTTGGTGCTCTTCGAGTTGGAAGATTGTGGTGATCTTCATAGGTGTTGTTGTAAGAAGAGCTTGGTGCTCTTCAAGGTAAAAGATTGTAATAGTTTGGTATCTATTAATATACTTTTTCCCTTTAAAAATCTATTCGGACATACCAGGTGGTAGAGCATTAGGTCCTAGGTGGGTTGAAGCTCTATAAATCATCGTGTGTTGTTTACATTTCCGCATTATTATTTTGGTCATCATCTTCATGTTCAAAAAAGATAGCGTAAATCGGAAAACCGAGAAAATCTATTCACCCTTGCTCTAGATTTTCGTAGTCACTTGGACTAACAAGTGGTATCAAAGCCAAACTCTTTGGCAAACTCGTTTTCCATTGCGAGTAAGGAAAAATCCATGGCTACGAACGAGAGCTATTTTCCAACCGATGCTTTATTCAATAAGCCGCTTCTTTTCGACTCCAATAATTATGCATTTTGGAAAGATAAAGTGGAGTGTTTCTTACAAGGTTGCGGGTTCGATATTTGAAATACGGTAATAAATGGATTATCCATCCCGATCAAGAAAAAGGAAGACTGAACTCAAATTCCCAAAGCACTCAAGGAGTTCAAAGATGAAGATAAGAAAATATTATCCTTAAACGGTAAAGCTCTTAACATTCTTCATTGTTCTCTTACCGCTACGGAATATAATCGTATTAGAGGAATTTTATCTGCTCATGATGTATGGGAAAAATTAGAAGTTATCTATGAAGGCACAGAGAAAGTGAAGCAACCTCGAAAGACCATGTTGGTCAAAGAGTTCAAAAATTTCACTATGAATGTTGGAGAGAATATTTCCAAAATGGTTGAAAGGCTTGATAATATTGTAAATCCTCTAGTTGCACTTGGGAAAATTATTTCCGAAGAGTATAAGGTCACAAAGTTCTAAATTCTCTTCCCGCCTCTTGATCCGAAAAAGTTACCGCTATTACGGAAGCTCAAGATTTAGAAACTCTAAATTTTAATGAGCTTATCGGCAATCTTCCCATCTATGAAGTTTATACCAATGAAGGAGTAATTCAAAAGCATCGACTTCTCAACCAGATATATGGGATCAGCTCCAAAAGGTCTTGCCTCAAAATCGAAAATTTATTATTCACGTGATGAGGAAGATGAAGAAGAAGATGAAGATGAAGAACTTATTAGAAACTTTACAAAATTTATAAATAAAAACAAGGAAAGAAAGGCAAGAAACAAGTCTTGCTTTAGATGCGGAAAACCCGGACACCATGTTGCCGATGTCCAAAAAGTGGAGGAATAACAAAAGAAGAAGGAGAAATTCCACAGAAAATTAAAAATCTTGAATGCCAAAGCCTAGCAAAAACATGGGATGAGCGTCTTGCAACATCCGATAATGAGGAAGCCGAACAATGTCTAATGGACATTGAAGAAGACAATGAGGTACGCTCTAACTCTTCTATCTCTTTTATTAATGAATTTCAAGATGATTATGATGAATTTCTAAATGAATTGCAAAGCCTGCTTTTTAGTACAAAAATTTGAAAAAGGAATTCAACACTTTGAAAAATGAAAATGATAGTTTACTTGTTTCATATGAATCACTTTATTTTGCTCACACTACTACACTTGATAAGGTTAGAAACCTTGAAAAAGAAAATGAAACTCTCACTAAGGACATTGATTACATGAAAAATGATATGATGAAGTTTAATTTGAGTACCGATAAAATGAGAAAAATTCTTGATGTTCATCGTTGTGATCATTTGAAACTAGGACTTGGTTATAAGCCAAATGTTATCAATGATATTAAAAAAAATTAAGTACCTATTTTGTTTATGCCAATCATCATGCTTTTATAACTATTACATGTTTTTGGTGTGGCAAAAGTGGTCACACGGCAAATACTTGTCGGGCTAGAAATAGCTCAAATTATTATTGGAGACCTAAAAGTCTCAAAGCTAATCCCAATGGAGCCAAAAACTTGAGGGTACCATAAGATAATTTCATGTTAGGTACTCAGCACAATAAAAGTCAAAGAAAACTCAAATCGTCAAATAGACAACAAATGTTCACGCCATTTGATCAAATGAGAAGACATTATCAACAAAATCATTTTTCAAGAAGAAGGTATAATCAACAATGGGAAAGACACAACCCTTAGCAATAGCGAAATTGGTAACTCTTATCATTTTCTTGAATTATGCATTTTATCTTATCTCTTATAACTATTACACATATTCATGTATTTATTCTTTTCTTGATTGTTAAATTTTTTTTCAAAATATTTCTTCAAAATGAGGTCTCAACTACATACTCTCGGATTTTCAAATTTCAAAAGAGACCTTATATAGCTTTTCTATAAGCTCATTAGAACTTACATGTTTAATCAAACTCTTGTTGGTTCTTACAAAATCATAGTATGTCCTACTTATTGAATTTCTAAATTGGTTTTTATCAACATTGTCTATATAATTCGGTACTACTAAACTCTTGTGCAAGAATTTTTTTTAAGATTTTGTAGGAGATACTTGGGTGTTAAAGGACAAATGATCATAGAGATATCAATGATTATCTACATTAAATTGGTCAAGTTTGAATTGGTTGACGAAAACACAATCGATGTATGTTCATCAACTTTTATTAATCTCATAGACGGATATTCTTCATGTCGTATGCCTATGTGCTCGATTTCAAAGCAATCCCAAAAGAATCTCATTTAAGTGTCGTAAAAGAAATTTTCGATATTTGAAAGGCACTATTTTATATGGCTTGTTATATCCAAAGAATGAAGATTTTTCTCTAAAAGGATACAGTGATTCGGACTGTGCGGAAAATATTGATGATCATAAAAAAGTACCTCTGGATCATGTCAAATTTTAGGCGATTGCCTAGCATATTGGTTTTCAAAGAATTTGTTTTTTGTATCTTTATCAACGATCGAAGCCGAATATATTTCCGCGGCCTTTTGTTGTACTCAACTTCTTTGGATGAAACAAACTTTAGCGGATTACAAATGTTCTTTCGAAAATGTTCCTATTTTTTGTGACAATACGTCCACTATAAACATTGCTCAAAATTCGGTGCATCATAACCGAACAAAACATATTGAGGTTTGACACTATTTTCTAAGGGATTGTGTTTCTAAACGAAAAATTGAGATGTGCTTTGTCCATTCTCAAGATCAGCTCGCGGATATTTTCACAAAACCTTTAGCCGCCGAGTCTTTTACTTCAATTCGAGCTCGTTTAGGCATAATGCATATCGAATAAGGTTTATGATTGCATTTTGTGCGTTTTCAAAACTTAGGAGTGAAAATTCGCATTTTTAACTCAAAATTCGAACAGAAACTGGACTACAATACAGGTACCAGTCGACCAAGGTGGTTGACTGATCGACCAGGCCTTAGACCGGTCAGACACTTGGTCAACTGGTCGACCATGGCCTTTTCAGACATAAAGTTGTTTATGTCCAAACATTTCGTCTATTTTTTCAAATTTCACCCCTTCGCCCAATTCACACACAAATCTCTCAAAATAATTTTATTTTACAAATTCCACAATATTGGGCTTGTATTATGTCTACATCTTCTATATTATTCATCTTCTCTGATCAATTGGTAAGTTTAATTCCCTCTTTAATCTCAATTGGGTTGAACCCTTTAGAACTTTGTCTATACTTGATGAATTGGTGAAATTCTTGTATGATTGTGATGGGAATTATGTATGTTGATGGATTGTAACTGTAGAATTACAATTGGTGTAGAATTTTTGGGCATGATTACATTTACAAATGTTATATACAACTTCGATTTTATACTATGCATGCCAAGTGTTCGATAAAATATCTCAGTGAATATTTCATCTTTTACATGAATATCTTGATTACAAATGTCCTATATGTTTATAGAGATTATGTTTTATCCATCAAATGAGCTTTTACAAACTTTCTTCTAAAATTTCCCTTACATTTTGGAATTTTAAGCCTTCTATTCAAAAGCATGATGATTCGATTCAATGCGCACTTTGATATGTATTTATGATGTTTTTATCGTGCTAATAGTCTTTTGGATAATTCCAAAGTGGGAGAAAAATGGAATAAGCTCATACACTTATGTTTAGATCAAAGGAGTTAGAAAAAGCTCGCGAAAAAAGCTATAAGTTGTGGATGAAAAAGCCATAAGCAGTGGATCAAATTTAGTCTAATGGATGCATAATGGACTTTTAATTGTGACAAGTGAATTCTTTTTTACAGGGGGAGCTTTAAGCTCTTGAACTTCAAGCTATACTTGTAAAAGCTGAGCTTTTAGCTTTTAATTGATTGCTTCTATGCCTATTTTTGTTTAGCATGTTGATAGGGGGAGCTTTTATAAAATGTATTGAAAAATCTTTGCTCCTATCCTTATGATTCTTAATCATGAAAAGTGTCGCCTAAAATGGATAGTTGTTTTTGACCAGAAAAACTTATTTCGTTTGTAAATTCGACCAAAAATTATTTGGTTTGTAATCATCAAAAAGAGGGAGTTTGTTAGATAAATATTTTTATCGTAATTTTGATGATTTCATATTATTGAGTTTTACACTAAAACAATGTCCCCAAATGTTGTCCAAATACTTCAAAACAATTTAAATGATTTTTACTAAATTTTTGGAGTATTTCTTGAACTTTAATTTTAACAAAAATCGGACAACACTTCTATTTCGAATTGGTTCGACCGGTCAACCAGTGTTTGAGTTGGTTCGAATTGTTAAAAATGTTTCTGACTCAAATTTCTTCAAGGGTGACCGGTCCAGGTCAAGGGCGATCGGTCGAACCCTAGGTCGACCAGTCCACTCCCTTGTTTTTCAAGCGTTTTTCAATTTTAAATGTATTTTTCATATTAGAGATCGACCGGTTGACCTAAGGTTTTCTCAGCAGAAACTATCTATTGCACAAAAGACAACTTTTCATGAAATTGTGCGATTGATTTCTAACAGCTACTTTCTCTATTTAATTGCATTTTTTACAGATTTCAATCTCCAAGAAGGATCATATTGTTGGGATTCAAATCCAAGAGTTCTACTATAAATACCTGAAGGCTTGAAGGATCAACATATAATACAAGTATACAACACAACAAGAAAATATGCAAATTTGTCTAAGCTCTCATTTTTAACATTCTTGTTCTAATAGCCTAAGCACATCACCTTCACATCTTGAGTATTAGGCTTTCCTTCTTGATTACAGTTGCACTTATGAGTTGTAATATTTCATTTAAAGTGTAATCTTGATTGTATTTGTAACATCGTCCAAAACAAGAAATCCTTGTTAGTGTTCTTTTGGCAAGAACACGTTTGGTTGATTGAAGGTGGTTAATTGAAAAGCTTAGTGCTTTTCATGTTGAAGAGTTTGGTGCTCTTCGAGGTGTTGAAGAGTTTGGTGCTCTTCGAGGTGGAGAAAAGTTTGGTGCTCTTCGAGTTGGAAGATTGTTGTGATCTTCATAGTGTTGTCGTAAGAAGAATTTTGTACTCTTCAAGGTAAAAAGTTGTAATAGTTTGGTATTTATCAATATACCTTTTCCCTTTCGAAATACATTCGGACATACCAGGTGGTAGAGCATTAGGCCCTAAGTGGGTTGAAGCTCTATAAATCATCGTGTGTTGTTTACAATTCCACATTATTATTTTGGTCATTATCTTCATATTCGAAAAAGATAGCGTAAATCGGAAAATCGGAAAAATTCATTCACTCCCCTTCTAGATTTTCGTAGCAATTGGACTAATACCCTCTTACAGTTTCGTTTGTTCCCATTGAACTTCATTCCTAGGATCAGCATACAACCGAAGACGGGCTTTCAATGTGGTGACTTAATTAATACGCTCCAATCTTATTCCCCTAGATGTTGTAAAACTTGTTGACGCGCCAGTCCCTTTGTAAGCGGATCCATAATATTGTTTTTAGACCTGACAAAATCCAAAGAAATAACACCATGAAAAACTAGATGTCTAATTAATTTATGTCTAACAGTCAAGTGTTTTCTTCTCTCATTGTAGTTTTTGCTTTTGGCTTTAGCAATAGCAACTTGACTATTACAATGTAAAGAAATAGGAGGAATATGCTTAGGCAATAGAGAAATATCATTTAAAAAACTTTTAAGCCACTCAGCCTAACTGCAAGCAGCATCTAAGGCAATTAACTCAACCTTCATAGTTGACTGAGAAATTACAGTATGCTTACCGGACTTCCATGATATTGCTCCACTTGGTAATGTAAATACATATCCACTACTGGACTTTGTTCCTCCAAATCAGTGATCCAATTTCCATCACTGTAACCTTCTAGAACATCAGGAAAACCTGTGAAGTTAATAGCATAATCAATAGTATTTTTTAAATATTTAATAATCTTTCTAATGCATCCTAATGGAAAGTATTAGGACTATGAGTGTATCTTGCTAATCTACCAACAACATATGCAATGTTCGGTCTAGTATGATTCATCAAATGCAGCAATCACCTTTACTTTTTCTCAACTTAACAGTTGGATCATAAGGAGTAGATACTGCGTTCACACAAGAATACTTTAAAAATTTCAACGATTTTTCAATATAATGAGATTACGACAAAGAAATAGAACCACCATTTCTAATTATTTTTATTCCTAAAATAACATCAACATGACAAAGGTCTTTCATATCAAAATGATTATACAATAATTTTTTGTATCATTAATAACATAAATATTGCTACAAAAAATCAAGATATCATCAATGTATAAGCACAAAATTACACAAGTATAATTGACAACTTTAATATAAACATACTTATCACTTTATTGATATAAAAACCATTAGCAATTATAACACTATCAAACTTCGCATGCCATTGCATTGGAGCCTATTTTAATCTATAAAAAGATTTAACAAGCTTACACACTTTCTTTTCCTCACCGGCAACAACAAAATCTTCCGGCTAGTTGATACAAATTTTCTTTTACAAATCACAATTTAAGATGGTTTTGACATCCATTTGATGTATATCTAATTTATAAATAGAGGCAATAACAACCAACATTCTAATAGTAGTAATTTTAGAAATTGGCGGGTAAGTGTCAAAAAAGTCAATCCCAGGTTTTTGCTCAAAACCCCTAACAACTAGTCTAGCCTTGTATTTTTCTACTGAGCCATCAATCCTCACGTTTTCTTAAAAGTCCATTTACACCCAATTATTTTACAACTAATTGGGAGGTCCGTTAAAACCCAAGTTTTATTAATTATAAGGGAGTTTGTTTCCTCCATAACTGCTTCCTTCCAAAAAGGAGCATCTACGGACAATATAACATCATTATAGGTCTTTAGGATCATCTTCAAGTAAAAAAGTATAATAATCATCACCAATGTTTTTAGCTTTTTTACTCCTTTTACTCCTCCTAGGCTCAACATGCTCCTCATTAAAAACAATCAACGAAGAATCATTAACATTGGAAAAATATGCACCAACATACCTAGACAATTTATCTTTCATAGGAAAAATATTTTCAAAAAACACTGCATCTCTAGATTCAATAATAATATTATTGGCAATTTCAGGAACTTCATAATTAAACACAAAAAATTTAAAAGTAGTATTATTTAAAGAACAACCAACAAAAATACAGTCAATAGTTTTGGGGCCAATTTTTCTTTTGTTAATAATAGGAATATTAACTTTAGCTAGGCATTACCATACTTTCAAATTTAAGAAAATATATGCTTCTTATTCTTCCATAACTCATAAGGAATTTTATGAGAATTTTTATATAGATGTTCAACCGGTAAACACCTAAATTAATTTAGCGATCCTCGCAAGAGTACGAGATCAGTCATAGGGTATCAAGTTGACCAAAGTCGTCCCTCACGGAAGACTGAACCGGCAAATAATTATTATGTGTCATAAATAATAAAAAAGGGAATCCTAAATATTCGAATCCATTTTTTAAGGCTTCTAAATAACTAAATTAATTATTAAAATTAATATTCAAACCTAACACATGAGATCTAGATTAAATACGAATGGTAAAAATGTCTAGAGATTCATATTCTTTTTCTCAAATTACCAAGCATAAGATCAAGCAATCAATAATGCAATTTAACAATTAAGAAAACAAATATAAACTAGGCATAGATCTGATAACTTCCATATTAACAAACTAAACATGGATAGACCCAACCTCACCCAATTATTTAACCAAGTTAGATAATACATTACTGATTCATATCTTACCCCCAAATTGAATTTAATCCAGAAATAATATCTTCTCTCGATCTCAATTATTTTCTTAAAATAATCAAAAGTTGGCCAAACAATTAATTATAACATAAAACAATTCAATTAGAAAAACATAATCAATTAATCAATACTCATGATTGGTTATTTGATTCAACTCATCCTAACCCTAGAACAAATAAATTAGCTCATGGTTTGATTCATCAATTCAATTAAACAAGAGATAATAATCACAATATCATTATGAAGTAATTAATAAAAAAAAAATTAAATAGACAAATAAAGGAGGAGAAGAATTGCACTTTTTCAAGTTGTAAGGAGATCCCTAGGAAAAGCCTTATAATTCACGTTAAGAGAGAAGGAGGAAGAAGAGAGAAAAATCTAAATCTTGTATCTAGTTTGAATGATTGAAAATCTAAAACCTAGACTCCCTTTTTATAGCCCAGGGGCCCCCTAACAACTCGAGAGAGTCCAAATCCTAAAAGAAATTGAGTAAAATCGAACATGTTAAAACGCGATGAATGGTCATGGAACGGCCACCGAATGGCCGTTCCCAGCCTTTTCTTCTTATGAACAACCTTTGAACGATCTGGGAATGGCCGTTCCCACCCTTTTTCCCAAGCGAACGGCCGTTTGCCATCCGTTCGCGGAGTTTTCTTCTTCTCATTCACTTCTCATTCCCAAAATTGTACTCTCAGCCCACTGGTTGTTCACTCCTCGTTCCCTTCTCCAAAATGTTGGAATTTGCTCACGTGTCCTTCATATGAATTGTAGCTCTATCTCTTACATTCCTATAGCCACTTGAATGACCTCAATATCAATTTTCATGACACTGTTTTCATTTTAACATGATTTAAACCCCTCTAAGCATCTTCACTTGCATTTAGTAGCAATAATAAACATTTTATAACTCTCTCTTATCTTTCGCATGGCATAAAAATCAGGTCAATTGGACTTCTTAGGAAAACATTATATCTCAATTACGTAGACTGCCACAACTGCATACATTTGCTTTTTGACGTTTCTTGCCCCAAAAATTGTTTTATTCACCTATATCTAGAAAATCAACAGAATAACACAAACATGACACTACAACATGTAACATGCAATAAAACATACCAAAAATATGCATAAATCATCACAGAATACACACACAATAATATGCATAACAATGGAACTCTATCGAGAATCAGACAAGCAGAATATAAAACTTCACCCCAACAATTTTTAGGTAAAGAAGAACTAAGTAACATTGCATTCACCAATCAAGTAATGTCCTATTTTTTTGTTTTGCCACACCATTAGATTGAGGAGAATATGAAGGTGTCACTTCATGCACAATACCATGCAATTTACAAAAATTAATCATTTCATGAGAAGCATATTCACCATCCCTATCAGAGCGAAGAATTTTTATTTTCTTTTCAAGCTGATTTTCAAACAAATTACTATTTGCATTAATTAAATAAACATAGCAATATTTCAAAAAATCATCAAGAAAAGTAATGAAATATTGATTACCACCACGAGTCAGGAGATGATTGCTATCACAAATATCACTATGAATTAATCGAAGCAACTTGGTTTCTTTTTCTTCTAATTTAAGCGATTTTCTAGATTGCTAAGCTTGCACACAAATTTCACGTTTTTCTTTCAAATTAATATAGGACTTGGGAAAGAAATCTATAAGCATCATTTTTTATTGTACCGGAATTCACATGATCAAGTCTACCATGCCAAGTGTCACAACATTCAACATTAGCAATAGATAAAGAAGAATTAAAATTTTTATTACTAGAAGAAGGCATTAAACTTAAACGAAATAAATCATCCAACATAAAACCTTTACCAACAAACTAATCATGTCAATATATTACAACTTTATTGGATTCAAAAACAACTTTACAACCATTTCTAACTAATAAAACCCAACTAATCAATTTTTTATTTAATATATGGAATATGGTAAACACCATCTAATGACAAGCCTTTCCCGGACGATAAAGTTAACTTTTCTAGACACACTCCCATTCCCCATGCTCACAGTTCTTAGATATGATAAAAACTAATTTTTATCAGTGTACACATTAACATTAGACCCATAGTCAATCCACCAATCATTTTAGTTAAAAATAGTATTTAACTATGGGCGACTAACATGATACCTATTAGCTGGGGAATCAGAGGTGGCCACCACAGTCACCATATTATCTTGTGTTTTAGAAGCCGGTAGGAGTTTGGACTGATTTTTCTGACCATGACGTACAAACAATTCTTGGCAATATGATTAGTCCTACTACAAACCCAATACTGAATGGACTCCCATTTTTACCTTTTAGCATATTGTTATTGAATTTATTGTTACCAATTTCACCATTATCATTTTTTGGTCTAGTTTTGTTTTTAAAAGATTTAGGCTTTGGTTTGTGAGAATTTCCAAAGGGTAGAATAAGGAGTATGAAGTGAAATTGAAATATTAAGTGAATGCTTCTTTAGATGAGTTGGGTTGGTGAGTTGTAATGCCCGGGGCCGAAGAGGGCAGGGAGTGATCGCTGGTGTAGGAATGCACGGATAATAAGCGGCTCCTAGTAGGGTTCTAGACAGAGGGTATTAGTCCAAGTGCTTATTTCTTGTAGATTATCTTGCTAATAATTTGCATTTCTTATTTGTTAGTTCAAGATTTGAGAGATGAGATCTAACTTACGATAAATTGATTCATAGCATAAACGAGAATTGAGTCGGAAGCCCTATAAATGTTTGTGGGGGTTTACTTCAATTCTAAGAGCTTTTGGGAGTTGATATTAATTATTGAGTAGGGATACCAGCAATTCTTATTAATCAACGGTTTGTTTGCACTCGGGAGAGGGAATAAACTATCGTAGGAATTGAACCCATAGATAAACAGAAACTGGTTTTGATGAAATATTAATTGAAATTAATACTGATGAAACATGTTGAGATTATGTTCCTAGAATTGCTTTTTGTATTTGCTTGAAATCATGTGAAGTATGGGTCTTTAACAATACTTAGATATTTTTAGTTGATAATTTAGGATTAGTTAGATAACAACTTTTTCATTTTCGATCGCTTCAATAAAATTGGAGTACGACGTTTACTATACTTTATGTGTTTCATATTCAATCCCTGAGGAATACGATCTTGCTCGATGCTATATGCTAGCTACACCATTCACTTGCGGTTTAGTGAAAAGAGTTTTACGATCAATAAACCATTTGAAAATCTAACCAATCATCAATAGACATACGTTTGAGACCATTTTCAGCACTACCATAACTTCATCAAGTGCATTCCACAATTTGATTGCAAATTTGGTATGAGAAAAAAATACTATATATATTATCAGACAAAGCACTAAAAATTCTACCATGACAAATAATATCTTTATCAGCAAGATCATCAATTTTGCCACTAGGGTCTTTAGTAGTATCTTTGCTAGTAGGTGTCTCAGCAGACTTAGTAGCAGAACTTTCACCATTTCTTCAAGACCACTTTGAATCATAGACAATAATCCTAATTCAGTCAACCAAAATTTCATTTGTTATTGCCAACAC
The DNA here is from genome assembly GCA_016081115.2 of Rehmannia glutinosa. NCBI lineage: Eukaryota > Viridiplantae > Streptophyta > Magnoliopsida > Lamiales > Orobanchaceae > Rehmannia > Rehmannia glutinosa. The sequence continues at coordinate 64,806,265 of CM071931.1, read as the reverse complement.
AAAAATATTTTTTATCGATTTTTCGGAGCTTGCTAGACAATGACTTAAGAAAATCCATGTTCGACAACTAGCAAGTAATCCCAATTAATAGAAATAATTATGATTTTTCTCTCTAAACTTGTTGAAAAAATTAAGCACAAAACAACAACAAATTTATCTACTAATTTAGGAACAAACAATAATAAAATAACAACAATAGCCAAAAATTAAATAAGAGTCAAGTTTAGAATAGCCTGGATTAAAGCACGCCGTAGCGCTCTCTTTAGAGAGGAAACGCCCCTCCTGCACTAGTAGATACATTTATAGTACGTCCCTCTCCCAAGATTCGATAATCTAATGGTATTCTCGTGTGCAACGAAGAGAACCCCGAACAACTTGTATCTCAATGCTCAGAATTATGGAGGAGAAAAAAAAAGGTTGTCTTTGTTCTTAATAGAATGGAAGAGTAGTTTTTTTGTTCTTAATTTAATAGAATGGAAGAGTAGTTTTTTTGTTCTTAATTTAATAGAACGGAAGAGTAGTAATGGCTGAATGTGAAAATGCAAAGCAATATCTGTATTTAATAAAGAACCCCATTATTCCTTTTATAATAAAGTTGAAGAAAAAAACACTAACCCATGTTGTTAACCACTAGCAAGAAAATAGGAATTTGGGTGTAAATTAGATGTTAATGGCTAAGATGTAGGGATATTTGTTTTAAATCAGAAATAATATTATCCAACACTTTATTCATTCATAAACCATAATACAGGAATACTTTCTTTTTTTTCTTTCTCTGAAAGTAAAAATAAAATATTGGAATACTCATTTAGAGGAATGGGGTGGTGGATATACGATCACTTTTGTGGCGCTCTATAAAGCAACTTTAAATCTTTCCATTTATGCAGGTCCCTAGGGGTGTGAGTATTAAGTTTAGGGGGGAGGGTGAATAAACTTAACCAATTTTTTGATTTTTATCTTTAAATCAGAATTTTTACACAAGTAGCAGCTAAGTCCTTTTAAGAAAGCTTAGTTCACCCTCAACAGGAGAGTTAACCATTCAACATACTCGACTGAGCTGCTGATAGAGTAACTCAACTGAGTGAAGTGATCTCTTTAAAAATTCAGCTTACTTGGTTTTTAACAGCGGAAAACTTACAATGTTTTTGTTAAATGGTTTTACAACACTTGTTTTGACTTAGCTATTATCAGTTGAGACAAGCAAATATATCTATCAGAAGAATAAAATGTGCAGAAATTAAAGTGCTGAAAATAAAAAGACACAAGGCAATTTATAGCTGAGTTAATCCACTAATGCAATAGTTGTTAAAAGATGGATACAACAATCCAAGTAGGCCTTGATCACACAACTGGCTCTACTCCGGGGACTCAGTTTCTTCGCAAGACAACTGTCTCACTACTTCACCTCCTTCAAACCCTTGGAATTGATCACGAAGCCCTTCAGCGGATTCAAAGCTGGTTCTAACTTGAACCTCACTGCACTTCCTTCACTTCTTGGATGTGCAGACCCCTTTGTTCTTTAAAACAAGTTTTCCTCTTCAACTTGTTGAAGCTTTTCTTTCTTTACTATGTGTGTTGGATAGATACACTTTGAATATAGGTTTGAGGATTTAGAATGAATAACTTGAGAGTGTCTTTGCTTGCTTTGCTTAGATTGCTTGAATGTGTGTCTTAATGCCCTTGGTCTTGTTCTATCTCACAAATGTTCCTCAGCCTTTTATAGTGAAAGTTTGAAAAAGTGTCTGTTGAAGAGATAGAGATTTTTAAACTTCACTTCTTGATCATTGTCTTGTCTTGTTGTGCAACAAATGATGTTGACCCAACCTTAATTTAATGCCTGCCGCAGTTGCGAACTCAGAGGTGTTAACGAACATCTCATTGGTTCTCAGCCTCTTACACTCTTTCAGCAAGACAGCTTTAAGGTTGCAGTCTATCCCCTTACCATTTTCGGTAAGTTCTTGACTTTTCATTCTAATGGATTTATTCAGATTTTTTGAGTCATTTTGCTTCTTTACCCCTTTCTTAAGTCTTCTCCATGCATCTGTGAAAGACTCAGATGTTAGTCTGTTGACAAACACAACTTTTTGTACTTGACTGAATCTCTTCTTCGACACTCAACTGCAACTCAACAGATTCTTCACTGCGTCCTTCGGTCAACTTTTGCGATCTTCAACTTGGTTGTTTCGAAACTCATCTTATGTATCATATTCATTACAAAGTTGAATTAGAGCAGAAAATGGGGTACCGACTTTGTAATCTAAGTTTTACATGCATCATCAAAATCTATACAAATAAATTTCCCAACAATTTCCCTTCCTATTCTGTTTTGTTTTTTACTTTCTTTTTTTATGATTGATACATGTTTTTTAGATTTATGTGTAGTTGATTGTTTAAATATTTCTTTCTTGAACATGTCAGGGGTGGAACCAGGATTCTGTACTAGGGGGCCAACTGTTGGATATTAAATATTTATTTTATATAATAATAAAATTCAACATATTTGCATCAAATTTTAAAATGTCAATATTCATCATTACAACATCCTAAAATATATAATTACAATCCTGGTATATTTAAATTTAAAATGTTTATATTGCACAGGGTCAGACATGACGGTAGTTATCGAGGACGACGGCCTAGGGCCCTCAATTTTGAGGGGTCCTAATTTTACATAAGTCATTATATATAGGCACACATATCCAAAGTCAATGTATATGATATATTTATTTGTACTTTTTTTAGTTTATAGGGGCTCCTTTTTTTGCCATGACACCCCAAAAATCAGGCCGGCCTCGCTCTTGCATATCAGGAAAATTGTTTATATTAGTGTCGATCTAAGTATAATAAAATTTGTAGTAACTGAATTTGCTATTCTTGCAATTGAGAGTCTATCACTGTATTGAAAATATCAATTTTATAAATCGGTGGGGGACGCAGGATTTTATAGTTGGGGACAAAACTACAGTTGGGGGAATAAAACATATTTATGAATAATTTTGGAAGGTTGAATACTAAATTTTCCCTATAAATAATTTCAATGTTTAAAATGATAGATAGTAAAAATAAATTTTGGAATTGTTTGGGGGGGAACAATCCTCCCTTGTGTTTGCCCATGTTTATAATGATGCCCGACTGTAATTTCCTAATTTTTGTCAACAAAATAATAAATAGAATGAGTGAGGAATAATTAAACTAAATATCATAAGATAATAATCAACATAAGAATATATATATTGATATCTTAAAATATATATACTAATTAAGATACTATATAATAATTAGACCCCCTAACCTTAATGTGGCTCCGCCATTCATATATCTAAAAAAATGGAATTAATAAAAAAAAAAAATACACAGTGAAATAAGTATTGGGAATTGTTAGTGCATTACGTTTTCTTTTTTTAATAAGTTGGGAGTATTGGTTGGAGGAGAGGGATACATTTCAAACAAACTGAAAGATACCGGGTTCGAACCCCGGTCAATACCCTTACACAGAGTGAGTGATACCACTTGAGCTACAAACTCGTGTGCATTACATTTTCTATTGAAGCTCCACTTTTTAATTTAGCCCTCTTATATAAGTGAATATTTGGTTTTCTTTTGATTGTTGTAGAAGAATGTGTTTTGATTTCAAAATTTAATGTAATACCACGTATATATGTAATTAGAGTTTTATTTAAGCGTATCATATATACAGGATCCAACTCAATTTCAGTATATGTATACATACAATTATGTATTTTTAAATTAATCAATTTCATTCAGTATAAAACCTTAGAACTAATTGTAAAGATCAAAATTGTAAGATATTCAAAATTACAGATCTAAAATATAAACATATTTAAAACTTACACATATCTAATTGATCCGAAAGAATCAAAAAATGACAATAGTGCTGGACAAATCACATACCCATATCTGATGAATTATCTGAATCTTCTGCACAAGGCAAAGCACCCACTACTGGGCAATTTATTTGATAAATGAAAACTTAACAAGGAAAACATGAACCACCACTTATTATGGGGAAGAAAACGTCCACTTATTATGGGAAGACAGAAATCGCAACAAAGACAGATAAAAAAATAACTAAGCAAGAAAACAATTAAAAACAGAAAATCCTTTTCCCCATCCTCCCAAGCCCCATTGAGGAAAGATGAGGAAGTATGCCAACTCTTTTTTTTTCTTTTCTTTTTCTCTTTGTGTAGAGTTTGAGAGGAAATACCCTATTCCAACATTTATGAAATAAGAAAAGCAACTTTCATTGCAGTTTTTTCCCAAATCAATGTAACTAAGTATTATGGAGATATTTTACTAAGAAGTATATATTAAATTCTAAGGTCGTTTATAGTTTTTCATCCCCTTCTAGTTTTTCCAATTTTTACTATTGAGATATGTAAATCATATTTGTTTGACTCAGTTTCATTGGAAATATTCCATTTTCAACTCTTCATTATCCAATCTCAAGCCTATATTATCAATTTTCAAATCTATATACTCAAATTTTCAACCTTATATTATATTAATGAAACTTAGTGCAACCACAACATATTCAATTTTAACCTTATAATATATAAGTGGGACCCACTACTACCACCCACATCCACACAAAAATTAATCATTTCCAAATTAAAATTTCAAAGTCGACCCACCACTAAAATATCATCCAATTATATATTGCTACGTTTCCAACAACACCATTTAAGTGGGTCCCACCACTTACATAATCTACATAAACCATCATCTTATTACATCTTTAAATAAAAAAACCAACAAGGAATTATAAACCAAACAAATTCTCAAATTTTCATCCTATAAACCTTTTTTTTAAACAAATATATTTTTACTTTTGTCGGCGTGCGTCTTGGATCAACAAATAAAATATGTATATATGATGAGCAGGAAATTAAATGAACACTTGGAAAATCTAAGGGAAATGGCTAATTCTGCCTTTTTATACTGAAGGCCGAGCAGAGCTTGTCTGGTCGGCTTCGTCACTCAATTTGAATTGTACAAGCTTTATAGTAGTATTATCTCACTTGTCTTTTTCCTAATTTTATACTAATACAATTAGTGGGCTAATCATCATTAAATCTAGCCTAATAGTGGGATTAGCGGCACGTGTCTGCTCCCTGGTGTGCATGAGGCGCATACTGGCCATGTGTTGAGAGGAACTTGTTGACTTGTCCCTTTGACTAGTTGGGACAGTGGCATCTTGATCGTCCGCCACATCGAATGTTGAATCCACTTAGTGGGAGATTTGTTGAGTGGAGCACTTGCTTGATCTTGTTTGTCTATAGTGGACCAAGCTCGGCTCGTGCCACGTCATCAGCTCGGCTGCTTATGTCATTCTGGTCGGTCCACATCATCTGGGATGGCTTATGTCATCATTAGTTGAATGGCCACATGGACTTATTTTTGTCCAGCTCGGCTCGGGTATCATCAACGGCCCCCAAATTTAATTTCGAGGAGAAGATTCTTCAAAACGAATTTAAACTTTAATTGCAAACCTTAAATGAAAAGGAAAAACCTTAATAGTCCAAGATTATTCATAGTTGTCCCCTGTCCATCAATGCCTGAAACGACGCATTAATTGAGTCTCATGATAACAGACAGATGGCATCTTTCTGTTGGACCACTTTGTGCGGGAAACGTGGGGATGTGATGGTTTCTCAGCTTTTTGAATTTGAAAAGATGTGCCTCTTCAATTGGTGCGATACTTTCGAGGGAAGTTAACCTATAAATATGGAATTTCTCTTTCATTTCCTACTTTTGCATCCACTTCTCACTGATAAGCATTTGCAGAGACCGAGCAGGAGAATTCAGGTCGGCATTAGAGTACAGGAGCTCAAGAACACTTAGGTAACTTCCCAAATTCTTCCTTTCTTTCTTCATTCCTTTTTCTTTTTTCGAAGAGCATGTCCGGTTCCGCCGACGACAGCCAAAACTGGGATTTTAGTGCCAACGTTAAGATCGAAGACCCCGTCTAAGGATCCTTTGTCTGTTAATCCTTCATCAGAGAGAGAAGCTTCACCAGCAGACTCAAATACCATCGACCTTTCCAGTTCAGAGCATCCTGAAGCAGAAGTTCCGTTGGAGGAGACGCACGTGGTTTTCAATCCTACCCCTGTCACGGTGCTTCGCGAGGGTATAGTGTACAAGTCAGGCTTATCTCGAGAGGATCCAAGTAAGGAGGTTGAGGGGTCGAACCATCAAGAAGACCTTCCAGAAGAGTCGGACATGGAGCCTGAAGGTCATGAGCATGAGGAGGTCAGGATGCCGGAGAGCACGGACGTAGAGGTCCTCAGACTAGGTGGGGAAGATAGAGGTGGTTCGGGGCTTCCTGTAAGTCCAAGCGGCTACGATAATCTAGAGGGGGGTGAATAGATTATCTCCATCTTTTCAATCTTACCCTCTCTTTCGAACCGAGAGCTCAAAGACAATAATAAAGGTGCGGAATGTAAACAACACACGTCGATTTAAAGAGGTTCAACCCACCTAGGGCCTAATCCTCTACCACCCCAGTATATCCGGGATGGATTTCAAAAAGAAAAAGAATTTTATTAATTACCAAAATTAATACAAACTCAACTTACAACACCTTAAAGAGCACCACACTCTTCTTCAACAACACCTTTGGAGATTACCACAATCTCCCTTTGAAGATCACCACAATCTTCCTTCAACGGCACCTTGTGAAGATTACCACAATCTTCAACCTTGAAGAATACCAAATTCTTCAACACTTCAATAAGAAGATCACCACAATCTTCTTGCACATATCACCTAGATCATCCAAGTGTGTTCTTACCACAAGAACACTCACAAGTATATCTTGTGTTGATTGATAACCGAAAAACAAGATTACAACTCAATAATGAATATTACAATTTTGAGTGCAAAGTGTAATCAAGAATAGCCTAGACCTCAAGGATGTGAAAGTGATAAGCTAGGCAAAATTTACAACAAGAATAATAACAATGAAGAACAAATATTTGCTTGAAGTGTATCTTGTTGTGTTGTATCTCAATTGTTGTTTTAGTTGCTCCAAAACTTCCTCTATTTATAGGAGATGATTGATCAAGCATAGGCTCCTCTTGGGGATTGAAAATCTCTGAAAAAATACAATTAAAATCTAGAATATAGCTGTTAGAAATCAATCCCACATTTTAAGGAAATATGTCTGCTGTCAAACGGTCATATTTTTGCTGTCAAAGCACAGGGCGACCGGTCGCACAGAAATAGAAGTTTAAAACGAAATACAAGAAATATACACAGGGCAACCGGTCGACATATGGTTCGATCGGTCGTCCCCCATCTCAACCGGTCCCCCTCATAGGTTTGAAAAGAAAAAATCGTTCTGTTTCAAGAAGAACGTTCAGGTACCGGTCGACCCACAGGCGGCATCGACCTGACCGTTTTTCACTTCCGTCTCATTTTTTGTTCCAAAATCATCTTCAGGTACGAGTTGCCCTATAGGGCGACCGGTCGACCTCGAGACAGAAATGTTGTCCAATTTTTATCGAAAATAAAACTCAAGAAATACTCCGAAAATATAGTAAAAACATTTTAAACCAATCGGGAGTATTTAGACAACATTTAGGAACCTTGTTTTAAACATAAAATCATAGAAGTGTTGTCCCTAATACTCCGGAAAATATTAAAGCCATTTTAATTCATTTAGGAGTATTTGGACAACAAGTAAAAACATTGTTTTGGTGTAAAAATAAAATCATCAAAATTAAGATAAAAACATGTATCAAACACTTCCTAGCATAGAAATGGGAATCCAAGGCCAGGCGGCAGGCCTCCGTTGCACGTGGTTGAAAGCTGGACTTGGACCATCCAGAATGATCCACCGAGTATGATAATGCAACAGGAGTTGGAGTCCCTGCATGCGAAGTATATAATCCATTCGACGGTGCACTTCTGGCGGCCAGATCATGCCGAGGTGCCCGAGCACCCACAGCCGGGGTGTATCGCCATGTATCCCACAGACTTATGTGTGGGCTGAGGTTCCCAGTGCTGCGCCTGATAACGAAGTGGTTCAGGAAGTGGAACCTGGCCCTGTCCCAGGTGCATCCAATGACCTGGGGTCGGATAATTGGGCTGGTGGTACTCTTTTCTCTTCAGAAGGCAACCCCGGGACAAGGACGTCATTTGGGGTGGTATTATGTGCAGACCCGGCCCGGCTACCCAGACGGGCTGGTCTTGGGCCTTCCACAATCCTTGAAGGAGTGGAAGAACAAGTGGTTTTGGGTAGGAGGCGAATGGCAGACCCCCCAAGGGGATTCATTTCTATCTCATCAACTTAACTTTTGATATGATTTTCGTAAGTATATTTCTTGCTTTGAATTGAATTTTCAATTGTTGTTCCTAATCATACTTACGAAAAATTCAAGCGGTTCTACAAAAATGAAAGTATATTGAATTTCTTCTCCACAGGCCGGCCTCAGCCAACTCTCCCTCCACGGTCAAGGCTTCATTTCCAAATGGTCTTCCGAGAGCTTTTGTTAACCGCTTGGAGAACATCCAAGCGTTGGTCTCCTCAGATATGAGGATATTAGCCTTGACCGTGGAGGGAGAGTTGGCTGAGGCCAGCCTGCAGAAAAGGCTGCAGGACGACTCGGAGGTCGAGGAAGAGGTGGCCGAGGAGGACCAAGATGGGAGGAGTCGGCCACGAGCAGAACGAGGCAGGACTCCGGAGCCAGTGCAACAATCGGCTAGGATAGAACAAGTTGGGTTGCCCCCAATAAGACCTGATCCCCTGAGGCAGAGTGCCTTCGATGGTTGAGCGGGCCGAATAGACCGAGCAGCCAGGGCAGACTGAGACCCGAGGTGAGTGTATATTTATAATATAAGTTTGAAATTCCTTTGCCTTTCAACCGTTGTTTTTGTCTTCTCACTTGTTTAGTTTGTTTATTGTAGGTCCATCAGGGGTGGACATTTTTTCTCGCCTCCGATGGGTAAGGCAGAATGCCGCCCATGGGACCGGGGCAAATATTGACTGGACCACCAAAATGGAAGCGGAGAGGCAGGTCGAGATTCAATGTGGCAAGCACCCAGCTGCGGATGACGAGGAGGAACAACCCCTGTTATAGAGGAGGAAGAGAGGTGGAGTTGTAATAAATGAGCCCGGTTAGACTGAAAGGACCGGGCCTACTCCGCGGGTGTCCCTGATTAATATTCCTTCTCGGGAGACCTTGAATGAAGCCTGGCAGTGGGTATTTTTGGATGACCTGGGAGAGAGGCCCACTTCATTCCTCCGAACCTTGGCAGGGAGGAGGCTTGCAAGGGTATGGCCGGTCGGAGGCCTTGGTGGTTCATTGAATTCGCTAAGTGCTCAACGCTGACCGAGGAGTAGGTGGCGGCATAACCGAAGGCTGATCGAGTAGCACGAGACGTGCCAGCCCGAGCTTGGACTGGGATCGAAGAATTCTGCAAGGAGACTGGTTGGGAGGAGAAGACTCAGTATGCCATGTGGTTGTCTGGTAGGGTCATCGGCATCCTATGGCATATGATTGGGTAGGTGCGCGACCTGGAAAGGCACCATGGAGATCTCCAAGAAGACCATGCTACTTTGCACGGGATCCAAAAATCTTTGGAGACTCAGACCAAAGAAGCCGTGGTTGCGTCTAATACTGAGAGGATATCCGCTGAGGAGGCTAGAGCTGAGCGAGACCAGGCACAAAAAGCCGGAGAAGAGCTCCATGCAGAGGTTGTCGAACTGAGAAGGGCGGTCGCCGCACACGCGGGAGAGTTGGAAAGGCGAGAGGCTGAGGTCCGGCGGGAGATGGAGGAGGCCTTCCTGAAGCAACTAGAGAAAGCTTGGGCGGAGGCCGTTCGAGTTTATAAGCGGTCAGGAAAGTATGCCTACATGTTGACTTGTAGGCATACGACCAATATTGACGAGATCCTTGGGGATCTTAAGAAGGGAAAGACCGTGGCCGCTCTGGAAAAAGAGCTCGATGAGCTGAATGCGGATCTGGATGTTCTCCACCCTCAATGTAGGTCCCAAAGGGTGTGAAGTAAGGTTTAGAAGGAGGGGTTGAATAAACCTTACCAAATTCTCGATTTAGTCCTTTTAAATAAATTCAACAGAGTTGACTCAAATAGTTGTGTACTTGATGGACAGCTAAGTTAGCTTTTCAGCTAAATTACCCACCCAACAGACTCGAAAGAGCTGTTAATAGTATAACTTGGCTACTCAAGCCAAATTCTTAACTTGGCTGATTGATTTTTAACAGCGGAAGATTTTAGCTTAGTTTAAATACTTAATTTTAGCACTTAGTTATTTATCAATTGGATTGCAAATATGATCAGCAAATATAAAATAAATATGCAGGAAAGTAAATTTGCTGAAAGTAAATAACACAAATATTTTATAGAGGTTCGAAGATGGGGTAATTCTTCTAATCCTCTCTTCTCCAACTCCTGGAGGAATCCACTATGTAACAGATCAGTTTACAAAGCGGTGAACAGTCTGGAGACAACCTTGATCACACAGTTGGCTTCTCTTGCGACTCAGTTTCTTCATAGGGCAGCTGCCTTTGCTACTTGAGCTCACTTCTCAAGTTCTTGGATTTGATCACGAAGCTCTGCAACAAACTTGATAATGGTTCGACCTGGAACCTCTCTACAATCCTAGCTTGGAAAGTATACCCCTTTGATTTCTTCAAAAGTTTCCTCTTCAACAGATTTAAAGTTGTCTTTCCTTCACAACTTGTGTTGGATCGATTTCCTTTGAGTTTCAGGCTTAAGGAATTGCTTGAATGTTTATGAGAATATTGCAGGTTAAATTCTTTAATATTGATTGCTTGTTCGTGGTTCAGGTAACTTCTTCTCAATAATTTCTTCAGCCTTTTATAGTGTACATTTTGAAATTTTGTCCATTGAAGAGATAGGCTAATTTCAAATGTTACTTTTGTTCGTTGGCTTGTCTTGTCTGCAGTCCTTGATGTTGACCCTTCCTCGTATTAAATGTCTTTGCAGCATTGCAGATGCCTGACACAAGGTGCAGTGTTTCCCATTGGTTCATTCCTTTTGCATATTTCTGGGACTAACACTTTAGACCTGACAACTTTGACATATTACTATATTGAGTAATATTCTTGACTTTAATCAACGGATCTAAGTCAGTTGTCTTGACTAGACTGTTGTCTTTACCCCAGGTGACTTGAGTCAGCTCCAGTCAATTGGATAACTCATTTGTCACTTCAACTTTAGACTTTCCTTCTTGAGTTGACTTGACCACACTTACAACTATTTCCCGGTGACTCTTTTTTAGTCGAGTCCTTGACTTCCTTCGTGGCCATACTCAGCTGACACACAACAGAGTCTTCACAAAGTCCGCAGTTGACTTCTTGTAATCCTTGGCATAGCTGACTTGACTCAGCTTTTCCAGCCTATCTATTACAATACAAATTACAAGGAAAATGTGGTGCCAACTTCCTAGTTGAATTTTTACATGGTATCATCAAAATCTACTCAATAAATTTCCTAACAATTTCCCCCTTTTTGATGATGCCAAAACTTAAAAATATTCAAAGAAAGTAAACAACAAAGATACATGCAGACAATGCAGTAACAAAGAATGTATGCTTAAAGTAGATCATTTTATTGATCATAGCATTCTTATCCTTTACACAGCTATTTACATTCGGTATCAGAGCAATATAAATGTATACATGTCAAAACATAGTTTATCTATGCTAAGAACATAAAGAGTGAAAATTACAGGGAAATTAACTGAGCTTATTACAGAGACTTACATAGATGTATTTACAACAAAAATACTGAAGGGGTTTGCGAACACTTCAACGTCTTTCTTTTTCCTTCCTTTTTTTTTCTTCATCCCTTCTTCACAAAATCCCTCGGCTCTCTTTCTCTTTCTTTCCTCTTCTTCTCTTTTCTTCTTTTTGTAGGCCCATTTGGCAGCAGAGTCATCCCTTTGCTTCCTCTCGAGCCAATCTCTAGTTTGCCTTTGATTTTGTTCTTCTTGCCTACTTGCAGCTTCAGCGTTCTTTCTTTCAACCTCTCGGTTGGCAAGGTGATCATATCCAGCCCAGTAGATTAAGCCTTTCTTATCAGGATCTACATACGCTACGTCTTTGGGTTTAGGTCGAGATTGGGAACCTCTTCCACCACCACTTCTTCCCCTTCCTAACTCAGCTCTTCCACCTCTTGGAGTGTATTACACGGGAGTCTTCTGCTTACCAGTTGAGTGACTGCTGGAAGACTGCTGCTTTTCAGCTGATTTGACCACATCCAATCCTTTATCCCAATACAGATCCCAAGCTTGCGGTAGAGTCATTCCTTGAAATAGCCTTCTGATTCCAGAGTTTTAAACTCCTCAATCGATCTAGGTTCAGATCCATCATCGGGCATTGTAAGTTTCTTGGGGGTTGAATCGTAGTGTAGTCCTTTCCGGCTGGAGGACCACCATATTGTTTCATGATTTCTTGAACGCGAGCATCCTGCTTCTCAGCTAACTCCTCAAATCCTGCTTCAATGATCTTTCTTTTGAGTTTCAGGCTTTGACACATCAACTTTCTCAATTGGTAAGGTCACATGGAGTTTGCTGAGGATAGAGGCAGTGACTTGACCTTGTTGAGGGGTTTCAACGAACATCAATTCTTGAACTTCCTTCCCCCTCAGCTGCATCGCTTTTCTTCAACTTTTCTTCTTTCAAACCCTTGAGGAGCTCCTCTTCCCCCTTTTTTGGCATCATCAAAGGAGAGAGGTACCCCAGAGAACATTCCTCCGAGGATAAAATCCAGTCTGTTGATAGTAGAGTTTTGCTTGGAGTCTGCTGCATCATACGCCGTACGAAATTCTGAGCATGTTGCCTTAGACTCGGTTGAGACTATCTTCATTTCAGCCATGAGAAGGCTGAATCTGTCATTCATGGCATTCTCGAGTTAGGCAATTTCATTCTTGTGGAAATGTTGTAGCAGCTCCATTTCCGTATTGTGAGACTGGTTTATCCTCTCAATGTACTCTTTCGTCCGTTGTTGGTAGCTTGAATTATCCGCACTCCATAACAGATTTTTCCAAACAATGCCTTAAAGTAGCGGACTTGCTCAGATCTCATGGTTGTCTTCTGCGCAGCCCATTCCCTGATGCGCACTATAATCCCTCTTAAGTCAGTTGTGAGGGTGGCATCATGATTGTCCAGGCGGAGGTCCAAAGATGTTTGATGGCATTTTATTTTCTCAATCTCTTCATAGATAGTCTTGAAAGATTTCCGGAACTCAGCTGTGGAGGCTGACTCGGCTGTTGGCCATTCCGCATCAAAATCAAAGTTTATTGGAACAATCGTATCCGTGGGGATGACTGGCTCTTCGCACACTATATATTTCCTTAATTCTCTGGCAGATTCAACTTCTAAGTCTGGCAATTCAACGGTGAAATGAAATTCCTTCTCAAAAACATCATCGCGAACAAATGGGATCTCCGAGTCTCTTACATGCGGCACCTTTCCTTGTTCTGGATGAGTAGATTCAGCTTGTTGTGCCTCAACTGCGGCAACTTTATCGGCAAAGGGTCACACAGGGTGTCTCTGTGATGAAAAAGAGTCTTATCGTTGCAAATTGTGAGAGTCTGCACAGATGACTCGGTTCCAGCTAGGGCATTTGAGTTGTTTTGCCCAGCTTGACTGAGCCTCAGCTGTCTTAATAGCTTCTTCGGTCTCAGCAGGCTTTTCCATTTGAGTAATTGTGTCCTCAGTTGTATCATCAGCGTCATCGAATGATGATGAGACCTGTGGAGTTGGCTCATCATTAAAATTGAATCTCATGGGATCCGTCTTCTCACTGACTTAGCTCTGAGATTTGTGAGCATCCTCAGCTGTGTCCTTCGTAGGATCATCATGTTGAACGGACTCAACTTCATCTTTCGATCCCAGAAATGATGTGTCAATGTTTTCTTGGGAGTCTTAAAGGGCACCAATAACTTCTTCTGTGGCAGCACCTTCAAGTTGAGGAATGTTCTCAGTTTCAACACCTTTACCAAGGGAAGTCTCAACCTCCCGTTGGCCTTCAATACCCCCAGCAGTTTCCACTGCTGCAGGGCCTTCAGCAATCCCTTCGACAGTCTCAACTGTCTTAAGGTCTTTTATTCTCCATTCGACAGACTCAGCTGTCTTAGGGTCTTGGACATTGTCATCTAAAGGAGTCTCAACCCCTTGGATTGCACTTTCAGAGCCCAGAGTGTTAACTCCTGGGGCTTCACCATCCTTTGCCTTAACTGTGATAGCAGCGTCATCGGCCTTCAAAGCTGTAGACATTTTAGTTGAGACATACTCAACTGTCTGAGCTTCGTCAATGTCATTCTGCCGTTTTACAAGTTCTTTCTCATCTTCTCCTCCTACCTTCATTGATGTGTCTCCCACAGCAAGCTCCAACCCAGTTGTGGTGGAGAGAGTTTTCCCCTCCGCTGGCGCACCAGCTGAGTGATTGATAGAGGGTCACCCTGCTCCTGAGACGTGGTTTTGTCCTTTGAGTGTTCAGCCGTTGGGGCAAGTGTGAGAACACCTTCTTCAGGGGTAGGCTTAGCTTGGGTGCCCAAATTCCCAGCTTCATCGCCATCACCCTGGGAGCCATTTTCTGATTGGACGGGGGACGTGGCTGCAGCAATGTCCGTTGCAATTTATTGTGCCACTCCCAAAGGATCGGTTTGCAGAAGAGTTTGGGAAGACACTCCTGGACTTTCTAGTAAGCTTTTCTCGTGCATGGCTTTGGATTCCTGCAAGGCTTGCTGCATTTCCAACTTCTCAGCTGCAGCAGCAGGATCCATGCCCTCATCGCTATCTGAGAGCATATCAAGATGCGTGTGAGTATGCTCTAGAGAGCCTGTAAATGCGCACAACTTGGATTTCTCCAACACTTGGGTTTGCTCGGAAGCTCTCTCCTTTTCTTCCTCTTTGAGAATGTGAAAGATGTCTAAACAGTTTTCTTCATTTAGGGCAGATTGGACATCATTTACGCAGAGGAATCGGAGAAGCTCTTCTTCTTCTTCAATGAACTCAAGGCGGGTGAACTGCACCCTTGAGTGATCCAACTTTCATGCTCTCCACTCTCTTAAGCATCGTTGAATATCAGGATAAACTGGAGAATACATGATCACATCATCATCAACGTCATTTTCATCTTCACCTCCAGTTTTAGGAATGGGAGGTAAGAGACCTTGCTCTTCCTCAGATGCAGCAGCATCAGTTATAAGTGGGGAGACAACTCTTTCAACTTCAGGTTCAGTTGTGACAGTTGCTTCACTTTCCTCAACTGTCTTCCTTGTAGCTGGGTCTTCGGTGGGTCTCTGCTGATCATCATCCACAGACTGCATCAATTCATCAACAATTTCCGGAGACTGCTTTTCTTGATCACTAGCAGTCTCAGTTGCTTTCTCCGGCTGAGTATCGGATTTAGCTGTCTTTTGAAGCTCAGATTGCTTGAGCAAGCGTCTCTTCTTGGGGAGACCCAGTGGAACTTCTAATTCATCAGAAGTAGGGATTTGGACACTCTTCTTAGAGGTAGATGCCTTCCTCGACTTGGCAGTCATCTTCTACTTTACGATAGGGGAGGGAATATGGTGTTCCTTCTCTATCTCAGCTGTGGGGGCAGGAGTCTCGGCTGCGTGGGCAGGTGACTCGGCTGAATGGGCAGGAGCTTTGGACTTGGCTGCGGGAGCAGGTGCTTTCTTTGGCTTGGATACCGCGGTTTTCTTCTTTGGTGGAGGAGTCTCAGCTGCGTCTTCGGGATCAGCTGATTCCCCCTCAAGGGCTTTCCATGACGAAGAACAATGCCCTTTACCTCCATAAGATGGCCAATTACAAGGTTATAACCCAACGAGCATCCAAAGGATCTGTCCTTCTTAAAGGTCTAGTTCAGCACATTCTGGCAGAGTCTGCTGTAAAAAAACTTAGCCCAGTTAACCTTGTTTCCTTGAATGATCGCAGCCATCACGATCAGCTTAGTTTTGGACAGCTGATTAAACTTCCAAATTTCATGTCAACGCATTTTGAGATGATATCCATCAGCTTGTGATAGTCGTCCTTCAAGGAGACCACTTTCGCAGCACACTCAGGCTTGACAACTTCCTTCCAAGACGCAGCTAAGTCGACATCAGCTTCATAGATGTCCTTCAAACCCTCCGTGGGCAATAAACAGTGCTCAGCAATGTCTTTTGCATTGAGTTTGATGACCTTGTTGTGGATGGAAGACTTGATTTCATAGTCCTGCACTTCAGCGTTCATGTAGAACATAGCAAACTCTTCAAGGTATGTGTGAGAGTATTCCATTGTCAAAAAGTGCTTCAGGCCGAACTTCTCCAACATCTCAGCTATCTTCTGAACCAGAGTTTCATCGACACCCTGTTTCATCATCCTGTCAAAATCTACTGAGGCACCAGTGTGGATTTGCTTTGAGAGCTTCATGAAATCGTACTTTGGGGCCATTTTTAGATGTTTTTACAGATCGAAAATATGAAAAACTTGCTTGAGAAAGACTAGGATTTGCACAAGGTTCCAGAGAGAAAATGCTTTCTTTACTTAAAGATGAACAATTTGCGTGAGGAGAGAGAAATGCAATGTTCCATATATAAAGGTCGTGAAAGGACATATTTCGAATTTTGAAATTTTGATCAAAATCAACGGCTGAGATTAAAACATCAAAACCGCATTTAATTCCCCGCATTAAATGCAGCAGCATTTATATCAAATCATATGGCTTACTGTGCAGCTTTTACTGTGACCGTCATTATTACGCTGATGTCATCCTTAAAAACATTCCCGCTCAATTAAAATGATTGCATTCTTGTTATTTAGCTCATAAATGATTCACCTTATATCCAGGTGACTTAACTCTGCTTCTCCCTTCTCATGAAATAAATCAGCTGTCAGCTAACTTGATACAACTGACTTCCCGACTAGACTGTTTCACTTGGCTGAAATGTGAAACTTGCTCTACTTTCATTTTCTCATCTTCTCTCTCTGCTGATTGAGTCTGCTGAGTTTCCTAACTCAGCTCAATTAACCCTAATTCATTTTTGAGCTCTTCAAACCTTGATTCACATAGTGGCTTTGTGAATATATCAGCTAACTGTTTATCAGTTGAGATGTATTCCAAGGTGATGTCTTTCTTTTCAACATGATCTCTTATGAAATGATATCTGACATCAATGTGCTTTGTTCTTGAATGCAACACAGGATTCTGAGTGATTGCTATAGAACTAGTGTTATCACACATAATTGGAATTTCTCTTTCTTTAATATCATAATCTCTTAGTTGTTGTCTCATCCATAAGACTTGGGCACAACAACTACCCGCAGCTATGTACTCTGCTACAGCTGTGGATGTGGCAATTGAATTTTGTTTCTTACTGAACCAAGAAACCAATCTATTTCCAATCATTTGACATGTACCGAGGTACTCTTCCCCCAACTCTACATACATCCAAGATAGTCCGAGTCCGAGTAACCAATCAGCCTTGAATCCACCTTCCTCTGGATACCATAAGCCAACTTCCTGGCATCCTTTCAAATATCTTAGGATTCTCTTAGCTGCAGTCATGTGGCTCTCCTTTGGTGCAGAGTGAAATCTTGCACATACACCTACTGCAAAGGTGATGTCTGGCATGCTTGCTGTTAGATAGAGAAATGATCCAATGAGTGCTCGATATCTAGTTTGCTCAACAGCTTTGCCATCTGCATCCATGTCCATCTTTATTGAAGTATTCATTGGAATTTTCACAGAAGACTTTCTCTTCCATACCAAATTTCTTCATCAAATCTCTGGTATATTTTGTTTGACTTATGAAGGTTACATCCTTCATTTGCTTGACTTGAAGTCCTAGGAAGAAATTCAGTTCTTCCATCATGCTCATCTCAAATTTACCTTGTATGAGGTTTGAGAACTTATCGCACAACTTTTTATTTGTGGAACCAAAAATGATGTCATCCACATATATTTGAACAAGCAGTATACTCTCTCCATCTTGAATTCTGAAGAGTGTTCTGTCAACTTTGCCTTTGGTGAATCCATTGTCAGTTAAAATTGAGACAATATATCATACCATGCTCTTGGTGCTTGTTTCAATCCATATAATGCTTTCTTGAGCTTGTAGACTTTATCTCGAATAGTTTTCTGCTCAAAACCTGGAGGTTGTTCAGCATGGACTTCTCCCTCTAATGTATCCATTCGTAAATGCACTCTTCACATCCATTTGATACACAGTGAGGTTTTTATGTGCAGCATAAGCAAGAAACATCCTTATTGCTTCCAATCTTGCAACAGGAGCAAAGGTTTCATCAAAATCTATACCTTCTTCTTGGCAATACCCTTTGGCTACCAATCTTGCTTTGTTTCTTACAACAGATCCTTCCTCATTCATCTTGTTTCTGAAAACCCATTTTGTGTCAATAACATTTTGATGGGTTGGTCTATGAACTAATTACCATACTTTGTTTCTTTCAAACTGATTCATCTCTTCTTGCATAGCTTGAATCCAATGTGTGTCATCCAATGCTTGAGACACATGTTTAGGCTCTATCTAGGAAATAAAACAAGTGAACATAGCTTCATGTTGTGTTGTGGATCTGGTTCTTATGCCATCTCTAACATCTCCAATAACTAACTCGGTGGATGGTCTCTCAGCCATCTTACATCAGGTTGGAGTAAGTCTGCTTGGATTCAAATTGCCTAGTCTAGCGGTAAGTTGTCTTGAATGCACGCTCTTTCATTTTCATTCACCAGACTTTCCAATTGTCTTTCGTATTCAGCTATCTCATCTTCATCAGGGTTGAGTGCTCTTACTTCAGCTTCAACATAAGGACTCTTCTGCATAGTTGGGTGATTCAACTTATCAGCTAACTCTTCAATGTCTTCTCCATTTACATTAGGTTCATCAAAGACCACATGGATAGACTCTTATGTAACCATAGTCCTCTTGTTCAGCACTCTATAGGCCTTACTCTCAACTGAGTATCCCAAAAAGATACCTTCATCAGCTTTAGCATCAAAAGCCTTCAAATTGTCTTTGCTGTTAGGAATTTTATTGTTTAGATTTTGATGAATGCCATGTAAAACTTAGAATAGAAAGTTGGCACCCCAATTCTTTGTCAGAAATGTATTGTAAACAATTAGAGCTGCCAAGGCGAGTTAAGTCGACTACGCCCTAACATGCAAGAAGACAAATCAAGGCTTGAAGGAAAACTCACGAGAGACACTAAGTCAAAATGAGAAAAGAAGCAGAACTCGATCAAGAAGCGGTGAGATACTGGTGAGTGGAACATCGATCAAGTCAACTCAAGAGAAGCCAGTCTCAAGTCAAGTGACGGAAGAGTCATCCAATGATTGGAAGCTGACTCTAAGTCACCTGGGGAAAGCAAGGAAATGCGAAATCAAGTCGAGATAATCGAAAAGAACCGTTTGCGTAAATCAAGAGATTTACTTAAACAAGTAATATCTCCATACCACCTTTCTCGAGTGCTCATCCCCGAGCGTGCAATTGGAATGAACCAATGGGAAGCACTACACCGTGTCGAACTCAAAAGGTGAAACAACAATTCATACGAGGAAACAAAGAATTCCAAGAATCGCAAGCCAACGATCGCAAAGTGACTTTCAAAAATAAGCATATCTCTTCAACGGGCAAATTTTTGAAAGTTCACTATAAAAGGCCGAGGAGTTTGTTTGAGAAAATAATGCATGAATGATACACACGTGAAGATATACAAGCTTATCAAAATCGAAATATTCTCAATCCTCAAGCCTACATCTCAAGTACATCAATCCAACACTTACCCGTGAAGGAAAGAGAACTTCAATTAGTTGAAGAGGAAAATATGAAACAAGGGGTCTACATTCCGGGAAGGATTGTAGAAAGGTTCAAGGCTGAACCAAGTCTTAAGTTCTTGGAGGGCTTCGTGATCAAATCCAAAGTGCTTAAGCAAGTGAGTCAGTAGTAGCAAAGCAAACCCCCTGTGAAGAAGGCGAGTCGCATTTAGAAGCACCGAGTGATCAAGGCGTCTCATCGAGTCCCAAAGGATCAAGTCGGGCCGTTGTGATCAAGACTTGTATCTGGATGTTACCACTCAGAAACCGATCATTACTTAGTGGATTCCTCCGGGAGTTGGAGAAGAGAGGAGTAGAAGAATTACCCCATCTTCGAACCTCTATAAAAACTTTATCTTGTGTCATTTACATTTCAAAGATTTAAATTTCGCACTTTTAATTGCTCATATATCTTTGATAAATTTGCTATCCATTTGATAATTTATAAGTACTAAATCAAGCTGTAAAAACTTGCCTAATCAAACTTAAGGGTGTTAAGTCTTCAAAAAACAAAACCACAAATTGAGTCAATTTATAGCCAACAAATTTGAGTTACTCTATTAATGACTCAATTGAGTCTCGTTGAGAAATTAACTCTCTTGAGTGACTAATTTGATCCATCAAGGACACAAATGAGTAGAACTCAGAGATTTAAAAGGCCTAAATCGAAAATTTGGTAAGGTTTATTCAACCCCCTTCTAAACCTTACACTTACACCCCTTGGGACCTACAAGTGGTATCGGAGCGGTTGGTTCATTGAACCCTCCGCACCGGTTCTTGAACTAGATCTCCAAACTTTTCAAAAGTCTGCTTTAGTACTTAAACTTTCAAAACCCTTTTCTTTCATTAAAAGTTATTATCATGGAAGCAAATCTAACACGCATTCCTATGTTCACTATTGAAGAATTTGATGATTGGAAAATTCGTATGCGAGCTCATCTATCAAAGATTACATGATGAGATGTGGATAGTGATAGAAGATGGGCCTCTGCAAATATTAAAGGTGAACACAAATTGCACGAAGAGTTGCGGTGAAGGAGAAGAAGAAGATCGACACTACCATGGTTGAAAACCAAGAGCCGAGTGGACAAATGATGACAAAAAAGATACAACTGGACAATGTAGCCAAGGACATTCTTTACAAAACCTTGGACAAAGCCATGTTCAATAAAGTGAAATCTTGCAAAATCGCTTAAGGAAATGCAGGACAAACCGACATTGATTTGTGAAGGCTCGAGAGCAAATCAAAGAAAACAAACTATCGGTGGTCATACAAAAATTTGAGAACTTTAAAATGATCTCGGGAGAAAACCTGGATCAATCGGATGCTCGGTTCTGAAATCACAAATGAGTCAGTCTACACTTGGAAAGGAATATACACAAGAAAGAAATGTGTATGAAGATCCTAAAAAGTCTTCCAGTTGAATGGGAAATGAAGGTCATGGCATTGAGACACTCCATGGACCTATCAAAGACATCCAATCATGAGTTATTCTCGAGACCTCAAAGCCTACGAGTTTGAGCCGAGAAGGAAAGACCAGGAAGAGACAACAACTTTGTACCCAAAGCAATGCTCTAATCGTCAAAGATGGAAAGAGAGCTGAGGTCAAAGAGGCATTGACCCGGAAGAAATAGCCCGATGGTTAAAAGATTTAACAAGTTCTTCAACAAGAACTACAAGAGAGGAAAGGGTGAATCCTCCGGAAGACACTCGGCTCCTCCAAATCAAGGGATGATAGGCCAACCAAGAGAATGATCATCAACATGTTGAGTATCAAAGGGTGACAACTCAAGAATAGAAAGAGTGATCAAAAGGCTGAATATCTATGTTGGAATTGTAGACAACCAGGTCACTATGCTATTGATTTGCTCATATCCTCGTAGTCAACAAGTACGAAACGAAGAAGAAAGAAAGGTCTTGAGAGAAAGAAGACAAGAGAAGAAAAAAAGGCAATGATGGCCGCAGAGATCGCTGGCGAGACAAATGCCAAGTCAAGAGAGACAGTGACTCGAGCAATGAAGGCGACTACTCAAGTGACTCACGAAGAAGAAGCCTTGATCCGCAATGGCCAAAGAACAAGATCAAGAAGATGAGGTACAATCTAACTCAACAAGCTCGGACACTAGTGAAAGTGAGCGTGACACACACACTTCATCACCCACTCGATCTTTATGATTCATTAGGCAAAATGATGAAAGATTTTGAGCACATTAAAACCTCACACACACTATTGAATGAGGAAAACAGCCTACTCAAAAATCAAAACTCAAAGCTTCGACTAAGGAGCCGAGCACTCTAAGTCAAATAGGATGAGAATAAAAGTTTAAAGGCTGAAAATGCTAAATTAATAAAGCGAGTAAATTGCTTTATAGAAAAGAGGAGAATGACCTCAAAATGTTATTGCCTCATTCACTAAGGCATCTAAATCATTGGATGATCTTATTATGAGTCAAAGAGAATGTGGAGACAAGACAGGCTTAGGATTTAATTCCTTTGTGCCATGTCAAACCTCTAGAGTAATTTTGGAAAAAGGATCTTCAAGTCATGAAGAGTCCGAAAAATCCAAAACTCTAAATATTGCACACACTTTCAATCCAAAGCACAATACTAAGCAAACTGGCCTTGGTTACAAAGGAAAAGAAAAACGACCGGTTGAGAGTCTTTGAAAGGGCAGTGAGAAGAGATTCAACGAGTCCTCAAAGGACTCCAAACAGAAAATACTGCAGTAAAGAAGAAGCGAGCTACCAAAAATTCCAGAAAATCCATAAAAGAAATACATATGATGGGAATGGTAGAAGATATCCAAGCCAAGTGATTGGAACAATGTAAACTATCGGCCACAGACTTATGGAATATAAGCCTAGATGGCAAAGGCCTAGAACTCAAAGAAAGGCCATTCCAAAAGCACAAGAGCTTTCATCGACACATATGCACCTAGGCACTACACTCAAAGACACCACAATTACCCAAGAAAGGCAATTGCTAAAACACATATGCGGACATACTGACAAAAAAGACAATTTGTATGAACTAGAATCCCCAAGCAATTTGCCAGGATTAATTATGATTATGGCACGATAGATGGCAACCTCTTAGAGTCAAATCATGTGGCTATAGGTTGGTTGGATCATCTTATAATTCTAACCCCTCGGGACCCGGACAAGAATGGGTACCTAAAACCTAATTTCCTTGTTTGCGGGTTCAAGGAACAGAGTGCCAAGGAACCTGGTACATGGATAGTGGTACATTCCCGGACATATGACAAGAAATAAGAGAAATCTGTCAAAATTCAAGGAAGTCAAAGGAGCAAAAGTCATATTTGGAGGAAATGAAGCTCCTGGTGAAATAAGAGGCATTGGATCCATCAAAAGGAATGGTTTAGAAATCACGGATGTTGCATATGTTGAAGGACTAAACTTCAATTTACTAAGCATCGATCAACTCTGTGACAAGGGCTACAATGTTGGATTCAACATGGGAATATGCCAAATCAAGGATATTGAATCAAATGAAGTTGTCTTTGCAAGGAAATAGACAGAAAGAATATGTATGTAGTGGATTGGTCAACAACACACCCAAAGACTCTCTACTAGCAAAGAGCCTGGTGAATCAAGTTGGTTGTGGCACAAAAAGTTGAGTCACCTGAATTTCAAAACAATTAACAAGCTAGCAAGAAGTCATCCGGTAGAAGGACTTCCAGGACTCGATATACAAGAAGGAGAGTATATGTGATGCATGTCGAAGGAAAACAAATCAAGTCGTCTTTCAAAGAAAAGACATGCCCATCCTCAACAAGAATATTGCATCTACTTCATATGGATCTATTTGGCCCATGGAACCAAAATCCAAGACATAAGTGGAAAGAAATACACCCTGGTGGTAGTAGATGACTACTCAAGATATACATGGACAATATTCATATGCAAGAAGAAAGAAACTCTACAAAAGCTACCACAAATGATGAAGAGGATACAAAATGAGAAGAGTCAAACCATTATCAAAATAAGATCGGATAGAGGAACCGAGTTTGTCAATGGAATAATAACTCAATCTTGTATTGAGAATGGTATTGGTCATGAACTATCACCGCAAGGACTCCACAATGAGAATGGAGTTGCGAGAAAGAAGGAACAGAACCCTCAAAGAAGCGGCAAGGACCATGTTAGGCTGAAGCGGGGTTACCAAAAGATTTTGAAATCAAGCAATCAACACGACTTGCTACACCCAAAAGCAGATGTATGATAAATAGACAAAATGTGACAAAGACTCCTATGAGATCTCGACTGGAAGAAAACCAAATGTTGCATATTTCGGGATATTTGGATGTAAATGCTTCATCCACAACAATGGCAAAGAGAACCTAAAGGCTTTTGACGCTAAAGGCGATGAAGGTATCTTCTTAGGATACTCAACAAAGCAAAGCCTTTCTGAGAATACTCAACAAAAGAACTATGGTTCTGAAGAATCCATTCATGTAGTATTCGATGAGCCAAATGTAAATGGGAAGACATTGAAGAGTCGGTGATAAGTTGATCGTCCAACCTTACTGAAAGAGTCCCTATCTTTGAAGTAAGGCGGGAATTATCAATTCGAAAGAAGATGAGATAGCTTTGAATCTCAAAAGCAACAAAATTTACTGAAAGTGATTATGAGAGAGCGACCCGCGAAAGAACACAACGCAAGTTGATCAATCCACTAACTCACTCCAACTTTGATGTAAGATGGTGAGAGACCATCCACGAGAACTTGTCATTGGAGATATAAGAGAAGGTGTCAAAACAAGATCTAGAACTCAACAAGAAGCTATGTTCACATGCTTCATCTCGCAAATAGAGCCAAAAGATGTGTCACAAGCATTGGATGACACACATTGGATTCAAGCTATGCAAGAAGAGTGAATCGGTTTGAGAGAAATAAAGTGTGGGAACTAGTGCAAAGACCCATACATCAAAATGTTATTGGAACCAAATGGGTATTCGAAATAAGATGAACGAGGAAGGCTTACGTGGTAAGAAACAAAAGCAAGACTAGTAGCCAAAGGATATTGTCAAGAAGAAGGGATAGATTTTGATGAAACATTTGCCCCTGTAGCAAGATTGGAAGCTATAAGGATGTTTCTTTTGCCTATCTTTGCTCACAAGAATTTCACTTTGTATATCAAATGGATGTAAAAAGTGCATTCTGAATGGGTTATTGGAAGAAGAAGTGTATGTTGAACAACCTCCGAGGATTTGAGCGAGAAGACTCTTGGAGACAAGGTATACAAACTCAAGAAAGCCTGTCACGGATTGAAACAGAGGCACCCGTGAGGCATGGTATGATACTCTGTCACAATTCACCCGAAAAATGGATTCACAAAAGGAAAAGTAGATAGAACACATTTCGCTCGAATTCAAGACAAGAAGAGTATCTTTGCTTGTTCAAATATATGTGGATGACATCATTTTTGGATCCACTAACAAAGAGAGCTGTGTGAAAAATTCTCAAACCTCATGCAAAGCAAATTTGAAATGAGCATGATGGAGAGTGACATTTTTCCTTGGACTTCAAGTGAAACAATGAAGGATGGAACCTTCATAAGTCAAACAAAATATACCGAGAGATTTAATGAAGAAGTTTGGTATGGAAGAGAAGTCTTACGTAAAAATACCAATGAGCACATCACCAAAATGGACATGGATGCGGATGGCAAGCACAGTAGATCAAACAAGATCTGAGCACTTATTGGATCAACTTTGCTCTATCTCACAAAGAGCGGGCGGACATCACCTTTCTTTGTAGGTGTATGTGCAAGATTTCAATCTGCTCCAAAAGAGAGCCATATGACAATGGCTAAAAAAGAATCTTGAGATACTTAAAAGGAAGCCAAGAAGTAGGCCTATGGTATCCAAAGGAAGGTGGTTTTGACTAATTGGCTATTCGGACTCGACTATCTTTGGATGCACGAGTGGACAGAAAAGCACTTGAGGCACTGTCAAATGCTAGGAAACAGACTAATTTCCTGGTTTAGCAAGAAGCAAAACTCAATAGCCACCTCTACAAATTGAGGCGAATACATAGGCTGCGGGCAAATTTGTATTGTGCCCAAGTCCTATGGATGAGACAACACCGAGAGACTATGAAGTTGAAGAAAAAGAAATTCCAATCATGTGTGATAACACAAGTGCCATTGCAATCACTCAAAATCTGTGTTGCACTCAAGAACAAAACATATAGATGTCGAGATATCATTTCATAAGAGATCATGTTGAAAAGAAGGACATTATCTTGGAATACATCTCAACCGATAAACAACTAGTGACATCTTCACAAAACCATTATGTGAGTCAAGATTTGAAGAACTCAAGCATGAGTTGGGGTTAATTGAGTGGTGACACTCGAGACGAATCAAAGAAGAAAATTAGAACAGAAGAGAAGTGAAAAAGAGCTGAAAACAAAAATCAACTCGATAAATCACCAGATCGGAAAGACAACTACACCGTCGGTGATAGGTTTGAGTCAACAAGAGAATGCGAGGAGTAGAGTTAAATCGGCTAAGAGATAAGCTGAATAACTTATAAGCAAAGTGACAAAAAAAAAAAAAACGCATCGTTTTAACTTAAGCGGGAATGTTTTAAGGAACACGTCGATAATGATGATGTGTGTGGACATAAAAGTCGCACACTAAGCTTATGATTGGATATAAATGCCGCATTAAATACGAGACGTGAAATGCTCAATAGGCGTCACGAAATCCAAGCCGTTGATTTCGATCACAATTCAAAAACCGCCTCGCACGTCCTTTCATAAACCATATTTAAACCATTTTCGTCCGTTTCTCTCTCACACTTCTAAAAACTGTTCAATCTCTTTCTCTCAAAAGGCAAAGGCAAATACTCTCGAAACCCTATCAACCTTCAAATCAAATTTCAACTTTTCCTTGAAATTATTCTCAAGAAATGGCACCAACGTATGACTTTACCAAGTTGGGAAAACAAATCCACACCGGTTCGACCGTGGATTTCGACGGAATGGTGAAGCGAGGGTCCGACGACACCCTGGTGAAGAAAATCGCGGAGAAGTTGGAAACGCTCCTGGATCAAAACCGTTTCTAACGATGGAATATCCTATGACCTATGTGGAGGAGGTCGCACAATTCTACGTGAATGCCGAGATTCACGATGAGGGAATCAAGTCATCTGTTCACGGGAAGCGGTGACTATCACTTGCCAAGGATTTGGTGAATATTGCTCACTACCCGAAGGAGCAACTCAAATTAAGGAAGGCGATGTAAACTTGGGCGACGCATGGAAAGAGATAGCCAAGTCGACCTTTGCCGATAAAATTATATACACAAACAAACAAGAGATGGCGAAGGAGGATTATCATAAATTGTTGGACATAGTTGCCAAATGTATCGACATCAAATTTGGCATCTTTGACCAACTATCAAAGGCAAAGTGGTTGTGATGGCTGCAATCATGGAAGAAAAGAAGATAAACTGGCCGAGTTTATCTACACCGACTCTGTCAAAACGTGGGGAACAAGTCCTTCAAAGAAGATGGCACATTTGGAGGATCCTAGGATATGGCCTAGTGATTGGCCGGCCTCGGAGGTGAAAGGAGTACCTCTTAGACATGGGAAGGCTTTCCATGTCAACAAGAGGATGTTGAGCGAACCTCTCTCGGTGCTTAGAAGCGAGCTTATGCCAAGAGAGCGACACGGTGAGGGGAATCACTGACCCGAAGATCAAATTTCCTCTCCGGCCAAGAAGAAAGCCCCTGCGCGTGCCAAGAAGATCTGCGCCCCTGCAAAGAAAGAAAACCAAACATGCTCTCCCCTGCCCGGTGTGTCACTGCCGCTGCAGCCGATCGAGAAGGACTCCCAAATACCTTCTCCGATCGTCAAAAGGAGGAGAATCGACAAGCCTAGACGGCCGCTCCTCGAAACAAACACAAGCACCGCCCCTGCCGCCCAAGACTCGAGAGGACGCCGCCTCAACCGAAATTCCCCTGGTACAAACCAGAGACGAAGGAGACTCGTCAAACAGAGAACAGAGAAACCAGAGAAACCAGGTGATCGATTTACTCTAACACAAATACCGAAGACTCTTTGGAAGTAGAGTCTCGGATGTAATTGATGAAACAGCCAAGTCTGTGAAGGCGATCAGCAGAGGCAACCCAAGACACACCGTTGTAGCTCACACAGTGAAACTCAAACTCAAGAACCAGCCCAAGCGGATAGTGATGTAATGATCCTATCTCCACCTTACCCGGACATCCAAAATCGTCTGCGTGAGTGGAGAAAATGGAAGTTGAGCAAGTCAAGGAACAGTTCCAACGGCCTGAATTCATAGAAGAAGAAGAGGAACTGCTAAACTTCCTTGATCGACTCGTGCTCCCGGCTTGATGAGGACAATCTGCTTAGACATCCTGCAAATCTACAAGGACAAGGAGAGAGAGCAAAGCAAGCTGAAGAAGCAAGCACGTGAAAAGGCAAGTATCGCCCTATCTCCACCACTGAGAACACTTCCATCCTCTCCTTGATGTTTTCTCACGAAAGTGACGAGGAACGAGAATGTCTTTGTTGCCCGCGAAGAGTTACAAATGCAGCAAGCATTGCATGAATCAAGAATCCTTCACGAGCAAAAAAGATCGATGGAGGGACCAGGAGAGTCCTCCAAAACACAAACACCGAAATCGATCCAATGGGAGTGGTTCAAAGAAATAGCCACTGATGTTCTTTGCTACCACTTCCCACTCACTCGGAAGAAGGCAATAAGGGAATGGCGATGAAATCCGGGCTAGTGGGGACCCCAATCGAGCCAACCCCTATTGAAGGTGTGCTACCACCGCCCCAACGGCTGAACCATCAATTGAAACAAAGGAGTCCGAGACGAGTGACCCCACTCCAAGTCACTCGGTGGTGCGCCCGAGGGGGAAACTCCTCCACCGGCAGGTCGGAGGAGGCTGCGGATGACTCGACAAAGAAGCAAGGAGGCGAAGAAGAGAAATTACAATCACTAGAAGAACGGCAAGTTGCCATCAACGAAGCTCGATACCAGAGACTGTCTCGGTGGTGCCAATCGCTCGAAGGCTAATGACGCTGCGATGCGGTCGAGGCACGAGGAAGGAATGACCACTGGGAGTTAACACTGCAGGCGATGAAAGTGCAATCCATGGGGTTGAGACTCCAATGGATGCCACGTAGAAGACCCGAGACAGTGACACTCGTCGAAAGGGAGGACCAAGCCTCGCGGCGAGAGAGACCGCTATTGAGGAAATGAAGGCCCACGGGAGGTTGAGACTTCCCGGGGTAAAGAGGTCAAGTAGAGAACATCCCTCCCGCAATCATCGACTCATCCGAGAAGGAAATCGGCGCACTTCATGATTCCCGGACAACCCGATGTCACTTTTCCGGGATCGGGCGATGAAGAAAAGCGAGTCAACCCCATGACAAATCCAAAAGACTCACCGCGGATGTTCCGCACGAGCAAGTCGACCCCAAGACTACTCGTCAAACTTTTAACTTTGATGATGAGCCACCTCTAGAAATCTCATCATCGTCCGATGACGCTGCGATAAGGCCGAGGATAAGTCAACTGAAAAGGAAAAATCACCGAGACCAACGAAGTAATTAAGGCAGCTGAGGCTCGCAAGCGGGTCTACTTCACAACCAAACCCAGTGAACTAGAAACCACTTGCTCCAGCTCCTCAAGCTACAAATGGATCGATTCCCAAAAGAACTTCACGCGCACCGCTCATCATCGAACAGATCCCGTCGGCGGTGATGAATCTTTAGTAGAATCTTTCCCTTTCTCACCGGAGATACGAGAACTCCACGAAGAGTCGGAAAACGAGCAAGCACGTTATCACAGCCAGCTCTGTTTTTCACTCGAGGCACCATTGTTCCAAATTCGACTTTGATTTCGACGCTTTGTATGGCCATCACCGCAATGAAAGAATCACCAAGAAATGCGAGAAGTGTTCAAGGCACTCTTTCTGAAGTTGAACGAATGGAAAGGCATCGAGCCTCTTTGGACATGCGCCCGACAACAGAGATGCCAATCTTACTGGTGACTTGAGAGGCATCACGGTCGAGAATAAGGGAATGGTGGCAACAAAGCGAATCAATGCGTGTGGAACAGGTGAGATACTTGAACCTTATTCAACAAGTCTGGTGTGGAGAGTGAAAATGTTGATGCGAAAACAAAGCCGAGGAAACACATTGAACATATGCATGAAGCCCACACTACGAGATCAAGGCTGGCTGCGTGAGCGAAATGCAAATGATATACAGCGTTTGGAAGAACACATGACAAGAAAATTCAAATTTCTCATGGGCCGATGAAGCGATCTCGTGAGAATCCAACGCTACTCGATGCAATTTGGGCAAAGATACAACGCAGCAGACTTGAAGCAAAATTCAACCATCGAAGACTCGACTTCATGCTTGCCAAAGATGTTCCCTGGGTTCCTCTATCCTTTGATGATGCCAAAAGGGGGAAGAGGAATACCTTAAAGCGAAAGAAAATCTGGAAAAGAAAAGAAAGGAACAATGACAAGGGAACAAAAGAAGGAAAATCACCGAGGAAATTTTGAAATCAAGAAAGGAAAATCTGTTGAGGGGGAAGGATCAAAAGATATGACCTTGATGATTGCACAAACCCCCAACAAGGTCCTCACGGTGACATTATAAGCGAAAACTCCGTGACTCGCCACTCCAACACTCTTTGTATCTATGGGCCGAGAAGAGAAAAGCAATTGAAGCGAGGGATGAAGGAGGTGGAAGGAAGAATGGATGCCAGGGTGATGAACATCTTGAAAGAACACGGAGGCATTCCGTTGGCGAGAGACACGTATGTCATTTCGGATGTCGGGACAGAGCCAAGATCGATTGACGAATTCAAAACGCTCGAATCAAGGATATTTTGCAAATATGTCCATGGCTCAAGCTTGGGACCTATATTGGGAAAAGGGTCTCACATTATGTGAAGAAGGCGACAGACAATGAACAACCTAAATCGCTCTGCTGGTCACTCCATGGGCACTCACTGTTTGGAAAGAAGAAAGATACGCCCGATCAGGTAGAGGTAGAGGAAGAAACAAAGGAGGAAGAAGCTTCGACCTGAGGCCTCGCCCAAGAATATTGAATCGTAGATCCGGGGAAAGAAAGGAGGGATCTCTTGGTGGGCTTGACCAAGTGGCGAACTTGCAAGTGGCTAAAACCAACGCCGAGTATGCAAAAAGAATAGAAGAAGAAACACAAGAGACAAACTCGGCTATGGCGGGAGAGACAGGAAAGAATAAGAAAAGATGAAGGCTGCCGCAAGAAAAGCATATGAGAAGAAAAAGAAGGCAAATGATGACGAGAAGAAGAGAAGAAGAGAAGAAGATGTTGATCAAGATGAAAGAAGAGACAAATAAGGAGATGAAGTGTTCTTTGTCAACCCTTCGTGTATTTTATATGTAAATACATACAATGTAAGTCTTCTACGTAATATAGCTATAAATTTCCTATTTTTTTGTGAAGACAATTACATACTCGATACACCTTGTAAAAAGTTGTGTTAAGTACAAGAATGATATGATCAATAAAAAGATTGATTCTGCGATACATTCTATGACAATACACTATCTCGTATGTATCTTTGTTATTTGCATCCTTGTATGATTTAAGTTTTGGCATCATCAAAAAGGGGGAAATTGTTAGGAATTTTATTGTTTAGATTTTGATGAATGCCATGTAAAACTTAGAATAGAAAGTTGGCACCCCAATTCTTCTCAAAATGTATTGTAAACAATTAGAGCCGCCAAGTTTGAGTTAAGTCGGCTACGCCCTAACATGCAAGAAGACAATCAAGGCTTGAAGGAAAACTCACTGAGAGACACCGAGTACACGAGAAAAGAAAAGCAGACAGAACTCGATTGAAGAAGCGGTGAGATACGGTGAGTGGAACATCGACAAGTCAACTCAAGAGAAGCCAGTCTCAAGTCAAGTGACAAGAGTCATCCATGATTGGAAGTGACTCTAAGTCACCTGGGAAAGCAAGGAAATGCAAATAAGTCGAGATAATCGTAAAAGAACCGTTGCCGTAAATCAAGAGATTTACTTAAACAAGTAATATCTCCCATACCACCTTTCTCGAGTGCTCGGTCCCGGAAGCGTGCAATTGGAATGAACCAATGGGAAGCACTACACCGTGTCGAACTCCAAAAGGTGAAACAACAATTCATACGAGGAAACAAAGAATTCCAAGAACTCGCAAGCCAACGACGCAAAGTGACTTTCAAAAATAAGCCTATCTCTTCAACGGGCAAATTTTTGAAAGTTCACTATAAAAGGCCGAGGAGTTTGTTTGAGAAAATAATGCATGAATGATACACACGTGAAGATATACAAGCTTATCAAAATCGAAATATTCTCAATCCTCAAGCCTACATCTCAAGTACATCAATCCAACACTTACCTTTGTGAAGGAAAGAGAACTTCAATTAGTTGAAGAGGAAAATAAATCGAAACAAGGGGTCTACATTCCGGAAGGATTGTAGAAAGGTTCAAGGTCAACCAAGTCTTAAGTTCTTGGAGGGCTTCGTGATCAAATCCAAAGTGCTTAAGCAAGTGAGTCATAGTAGCAAGGCAAAACAGCCCTGTGAAGAAGGCGAGTCGTCGAGAAGCCACCGAGTGATCAAGGCGTCTCGGATCGAGTCCCAAAGGATCAAGTCGGCCGTTGTGATCAAGACTTGTATCCGGGTGTTACCACTCAGAACCGATCATTACTTAGTGGATTCCTCCGGAGTTGGAGAAGAGAGGAGTAGAAGAATTACCCCATCTTCGAACCTCTATAAAAACTTTCTTGTGTCATTTACATTTCAAAGATTTAAATTTCTCGCACTTTTAATTGCTCATATCTCACGATAAATTTGCTATCCATTTGATAATTTATAAGTACTAAATCAAGTCGTAAAAACTTGCCTAATCAAACTTAAGGGTGTTAAGTCTTCCAATAAAAACAAAACCACGGTTGAGTCAATTTATAGCCAACAAATGAGTTACTCTATTAATGTTCTCAAATTTGAGTCATGTTGAGAAATTAACTCTCTTGAGTGACTAATTTGATTTGTCCATCAAGACACAAACAGTAGAACTCAGTAGATTTAAAAGGCCTAAATCGAAAATTTGGTAAGGTTTATTCAACCCCCCCTTCTAAACCTTACACTTACACCCCTTGGGACCTACATTTGCCATTGTTATGAATGAAACATTTACATCCAAATATCCTGAAATATCTAATATTTGGATTTCTCCCTGTCCAAATCTCATAGGGAGTCTTGGTCAATTGACTGTTGATCATGCATCTATTTTGAGTATAGCATGTTGTGTTAATGGCTTTAGCCCAAAATCTCTTAGGCAATCCAGCTTCAGCTAACATGGTCCTTGCACCTTCCTTGAGGGTTCTATTCCTTCTTTCAGCTACTCCATTCTGGTGTGGAGTTCTTCCAGCTGATAACTCATGAGCAATTCCATTTTCAACACAATACTGAGTTATTATCCCATTTACAAACTCAGTTCCTCTGTCAGATCTTATTTTTATAATGGTTTGGCTCTTTTCATTTTGAACTCTTTTCATCAGCTGAGGTAACTTCTGCAAAGTTTCCTTCTTTTTACACATAAAGATTGTCCATGTATATCTTGAGTAGTCATCTACCACCACTAAGGTGTATTTCTTTCTACTTATGTTGGTTGGCTCAACTAGACCAAATAAATTCATATGCAACAGATGTAATATCCTTGTTGAAGAAGAACTTGGCTTATCCTTGAATGAAGACTTTATTTGTTTTCCCATCTGGCATGCATCACACACTTTCTTTCTTGTATACTGAGTCTGGAAATCCTTCTACAAGATGACTCCTTGCAAGCTTGTTGATTATCTTGAAATTCAGATGACTCAGCTTCTTGTGCCACAACCAACTTGATTCGGTTGTGCTCTTTGCTAACATACAAGTGTTTGGTATAGCAGTGGACAAATCTACCATATACGTATTCTTGTGTCTTGATCCTTGCAGCACTATTTCATTTGATTCAGCATCTTTGATCTGGCACACTCCCATGTTGAATCCAACATTGTAGCCTTTATCACAGAGTTAGCTGATGCTTAACAAGTTGAAGTTGAGGCCTTCAACATAACCAACATCTGTGATTT
This sequence comes from Rehmannia glutinosa, assembly GCA_016081115.2. Taxonomy (NCBI): domain Eukaryota; kingdom Viridiplantae; phylum Streptophyta; class Magnoliopsida; order Lamiales; family Orobanchaceae; genus Rehmannia; species Rehmannia glutinosa. The sequence continues at coordinate 64,772,253 of CM071931.1, read as the reverse complement.
GCAATCCATTCTTCTTGATAGATCATGTGCCTTTGATTTCCCCTGGAGCTTCATTTCCTCCAAATATGACTTTTCCACCTCTAATCTCCTTGAATCTTGACAGGTTTTTCTTGTTTCCTGTCATATGTCTAGAACATCCACTATCCATGTACCAGGTTCCTTGGCACTCAGTTGTTCCTTGAACCTGCAATCAAGGAAATTAGTTTTTAAGTACCCATACTTGTCTGGGTCCTGAGGGGTTAGTGCTATAAGATTATCCAACCAACCTATAGGCAAAAGACTTGACTCTAAGAGGTTACCATCTATCAGTGCCATAATCATAGTGCATATTAGCAAATTGCTTGGGGGTTTTAGGTTCATACAGCTGTCTCTTTTGTTTGTATGCCTGTGTTTGTGTTTTAGCAATTGCTTTCTTGGGATAGTTGTGGTATTTCTGAGTGTAGTGTTTGGATGTTGTGTGCTGATAATAGCTCTTTTGCCTTTGGAATGACCTTTGCTGAGGTTTAGGTCTTTGCCATTTTGGCTTGTATTCCATAGGTCTTTGCTGATGTTTCACATTATTCCAATCAGCATAGTTTGGATAGTTTCTACCATCCCCATCATGTGTGTTTCTCCGATGAAATTTCTGGGTTTTACGGTAGCTCTGTTTGCTTTTCACGAGTATTTTTACGTTTTGGAGTTTCTTTGAGGAACTCGGCCGGATTTCTTCTCACTGTCCTCTCAAAGATACTCAATCAAGTGGCGGTTTTCCTTTCCTTTGTATCAAGGCCGCTTTGTTTGTGATTGTGCTTTAGAGTGAATGTGGGTGCAGCATTTGGTGTTTTGGATTTTTGAGATGCTTCATTGCTTGAAGATCTTTTTTCCAAAATCACTCTTTGAGTTTAACTGTGCGCAAATGAATTAAATCATATGCCTGTCTTATCTCCACATTCTTTTTGACTCATGATAAGATCATCCAATGATTTGGATGCCTTTGTAAATGAGGCAATCACATTTTTGAGATCTTTTTCCCTCTTTTCTATAGCACCTAACTCTGTTGTGATCTTTGCATTTTCAACCTTCAGCTTAGTGTTCTCATCAGCTATATGACTCAGAGTACTCAGCTCTTTAGTTAGTTGTGAGTTTTTGCTTTTAAGCTGGCTGTTTTTCTCATTTAGAATAGTGTGTGAGGATTTTATGTGTTCAAAATCTTTCATCATTTTGCCTAATGAATCATAAAGATCAATGGGTGATGAAGTGTGTGTATCACAATCACTATTACTTGAATCTGAATGAGTGAGTTAGAGTGTACCTTATATTCTTGATCTGGTTTATCTTGTTCTTTAGCCATAAGACAAATCATAGCCTCTTCCTCAGAATCACTTGACTAGTCAGCTTCACTACTCTCTGAGTCTGCTGCTTCTTTGGACTTGACTGTCTCAACAGTCTCAGCAGCCAACATGGCTTTTCTTCTTTTCCTGTCTTCTTTCCCTGAAGACTTTTCCATCTTCCTCATTCCTATATTTGTTGACTGGTGGATAGGAGCAGTCAACTGCAAAGTGTCCTGGTTGTCTGCAGTTCCAACACAGGTTCTCAGCACTTTGATCAGCTCTCTATATTCTTGGATTATCAGCTCTCTGATATTCAACCCTTTGATGCTCAGCTCTCTTGGGTGGCCTGTCTTCCCTCGACTTGGAAGGAGTTGAATGTCTTCTGGAGGTCTCACCCTTATTTCTTTCATAGTTCTTATTGAAGAACTTGTTGAATCTTTTGACCATTAGGGCAATTTTCTCCTGGTCTATGGCTTCCTTTGGTTCAGCTCTCTTTCCATCATTATCCATTAGTGCAAATTGTCTTAGGTACAAACTATCTCCTCTTGCTCTTTTCTTCTCAGCTCAAACTCATAGGCTTTGAGATCTGAGAATATCTTATGATTGGATATCTTTGAGAGATCCATCGAATGTCTCAGAGCCATAACCTTCATTACCCACTCAGCTGGGAGGCTTCTCAAGATCCTCATACACATTTCCTTTTGTGTATATTCCTTCCCAAGAGCTGAAAGCTCATTTGTGATCTCAGTGAATCAGGCATCCAGCTGAACCAAGGTTTCACCTGCAAGCATTTTGAAATTTTCAAATTTTTGAACAGCAACAGTTAGTTTATTTTCTTTAATTTGTTATGATCCTTCACAAATTAAAGTCATCTTATCCCAAATCTCTTTTGCAGATTTGCAAGATTTGACTTTGTTGAACATGGCTTTGTCCAACGTCTTGTAGAGTATATCCTTGGCCACATTGTCCAAGTTGTATCTCTTCCTATCCTCATTAGTCCACTCAGTCCTCGGTTTTTCAACCATGGCTGGTCTTACTTCAGCGGCAACTTCTTCACCTTGAGCTGCGGCTACTCTTCTTACAGTCGTGTTCACTTTGAGTATTTGCAGTGGCCCATCCTCTATCACAAGCCACATTCCATCATGTAATGCAGACATATGAGCCTGTATGAGAATTTTCCAATCATCAATTCTTTAACAGTGAACATAGGATTGCGGTCAGATTTGCTTCCATGATAATAACTTTGCTTAGAAATGAAAGACTTTGAAACACAAATGTTTAAAACATTTTTTGAAAATATAGAGATCTAGTTCAGTAACCAGTGCGGAAGGCTCAATGAACCAACCGCTCTGATATCACTTGTAGGTCCTAAGGGGTGTGAAGTAAGGTTTGGAAGGGGGGTTGAATAAACCTTACCAAATTCTCAATTTAGTCCTTTTAAATAAATTCAACAGAGTTGACTCAAACAGTTGTGTCCTTGATGGGCACCTAAGTTGGCTTTTCAGCTAAGTTACCCACTCAACAGACTCGAAAGAGCTGTTGATAGTATAACTTGGTTGCTCAAGCCAAATACTTAACTTGGCTTATTGATTTTTAACAGCGGAAGACTTTACACTCCTGGATTAGATTTTAGCTTAGTTTAAACACTTGATTTTAGCACTTAGTTATTTATCAGTTGGATTGCAAATATGATCAGCAGATATAAAATGAATATGCAGGAAAGTAAATTTGATGAAATCAAATGACACAAATATTTTATAGAGGTTGGGGTAATTCTTCTAATCCTCTCTTATCCAACTCCTGGAGGAATCCACCATGTAACAGATCAGTTTACAAAGCGGTGAACAGTCTAGAGACAGCCTTGATCACACAGCTGACTTCTCTTGCGACTCAGCTTCTTCACAGGGCAGCTGCCTTGCTACTTCAGCTCACTTCTCAAGTTCTTGGATTTGATCACGAAGCTCTCCAACGAACTTGATAATGGTTCGACCTGGAACCTCTGTACAATCCTATCTTGGAAAGTAGACCCCTTTGATTTCTTCAAAAGTTTCCTCTTCAACAGATTTGAAGTTGTCTTTCCTTCACAACTTGTGTTGGATCGATTTCCTGCGAGTTTCAGGTTTGAGGAATTGCTTGAATGTTTATGAGAATATTGCAGGTTAAATGCTTTAATATTGCTTGCTTGTTCGTGGTTCAGATAACCTCTTCTCAATAACTTCGTCAGCCTTTTATAGTGCACATTTGAAATTTTGTCCGTTGAAGAGATAGGCTAATTTCAAATGTCACTTTTGTTCGTTGGCTTGTCTTGTCTGCAGTCCTTGATGTGCTCGGTCTAGGCCAAGATGTAGAATCGTGTTGCGCTCGAGGTTTGGCCGAGGCGAATAGAATTTAAGATAATCAATTTTCTGCTTGGAAAACTTGAACTTTATTGATAATATTTCTTTAAATAAAATAAATTCCATGGATGGTTGAATTTTTGCCCACTCAAATACTCGAGTTCATTCGCCCCGTTCAATAAGACTTTGTTGATTCTATATGGGCCTTCCCGTCCTCGGCTTCAGCTGGTGGGCTCGGTCCCCTGACTCTTTCGGACTATCATCACCGCCAAAATTTTTTTCCTTCATTTTCGAGTTGTAGTACCTTTCACTTCTCTGTTTGTATATAACATTTTTTATCTCAGCACTTCATCTCTTTTCTTCTAGTAGATCCAGATCGTCTCGCATGATGTCATCATTCTTTTCTTTGGAAAAAATTACAACTCTGAATATTGGGGCACTGATTTCCATCGGGATGACAATCTCGGCTCCATATGCCAGAGCGTGGTATTTCACCCGTGGTAGATCGGTGCATTGTTCTATAAGCCCATAGTACACCGGGCAGCTCCTCGGGCCAATTTCCCTTGGATTCGTCTAGTCTCGTTTTAAATTTGCATTTGAGTATTTTGTTCATCACCTCTACTTGACCATTAGACTGTGGGTGATATGAAGTGGAGAAATGATTCCTGATATGAAAACTTTCACAAAAAAATCGAAATCTTCATTTATCGAACTGTTTTCCATTATCTGTTACTATCGAGTATGGTATCCCGAATCTACATATGATTGACTTCCATACAAAATTGATGATTTTTTCTTCGTCTATCTTTGCCAGGGGCTTTGCCTCGGCCAACTTAGTGAAATAGTCGACTGCTACTATGGCATACTTCACGCCCCCTTTGCCAGTGGGGAGTGGCCTAGTGAGGTCTATTCCCCATTTGGCAAATGGCCAAAGACTGAAAATGGAAGTAAGTTGTTCGGGGTGTTACGAGATCGCATATTTCTTCAAAGACGGCCAGTAATATCCCTGTCGGGTCAGTTTATAGGCGAGTGTTTGGCCCCCAGTGCGATTACCACATATTCCTTCATGTACCTCGCGGTGAGCATAGTCGGCATCTGTTTCTAATAAGCACCTAAGCAGTGGGACCGAGTACCCACACTTGTATAGGACTTTGTCTACTATAGTGTACCGAGCGGCCTGAGTTCTCAACGTTCTGGCATCGGCTTTATTTTCTGGTTGAATACCGTGTTCTAGATATTGAATGATCGGTGTCATCCACGTCGGCTCGGCACCTTCATTGGCATATATATTCTTCGTATTCAAAGAAGGTGAAGATAAGTGGGTTACCATAATGTCTTCGATCAGGTCGGTTCCCGGACTGGATGCTAGCTGTGCCAAGGCGTCCACTTGCACATTCTCGATTTTGGGTATATGTATTATTTTTGCCTTGAATTGAGAGAGTTTATTCATTGCAAGCTCAAGTACCGTGCTATCTTTGGCTCCTTTGCTCCATACTCTCCATTTATTTGATTTACCACCAACTGGGAATCACTGTGAACGAGAAGCCTCTTCAAACCCATTGATGTTGCCATATCTAGACCTGCGAGCAGTGCTTCATATTCTGCCTCATTGTTGGTCGCCGGGAACTGGAACCGTATGACCGAGCAGTAGCATTTGTGTTTTGGATTGATTATCACAATCCTACCACCTGCATGGTTTGCGGTGGAAGAGCCGTCGACAAACAATTTCCATTTTTGCACTTCGATGATGTCCAATTGGATTGACGGAGTGAATTCTGCAATGAAATATGCTAGTGCTTGTCCTTTGATTGCCGTCCTCGACTCGTATGAAATCTCGAATTGGCTGAGTTTCACAGCCCATTTGATCATCCGACCTGAAGTGTCTGGTTGGTGCATGACTTGCTTCAATGGATAATCGGTTAACACAATGATTTTGAACTCCAAAAAATAAGGCCTTCGTTTCCATGCCGAGATGATCAATGCATATGCCAACTTTTCCATCGGAGCATATCTATGTTCGGCATCATGCAAGGCCTCGCTGATATAATAAACTGGATGTTGGATCAAATTATCTAACCTGATAAGCACCGAGCTGACAGTATACTCGGAGACTGCAAGGTATAAGTATAAGTCTTCGCCCCGGCTTGGCTTTTGCAGTTTAGGGATTGATGCTAAGTATTTCTTTAATGATTCGAATGCTGCCTGCGTCTGCTCGGTTTATTCAAAATCCTTATTTTTCTTTATTATCTCGAAGAATGGTTTGCATTTATTTGTCGATCTTGAGACAAATCTACTTAGGGCGGCTAGGTGCCCAGTTAAGCTTTGCACTTTTTAACAGAGTTAGGGGGTTCCAGGTCGACTATAGCTTTTATTTTATCTGGGTTAGCCTCTATTCCTCTTTGGCTGACCATATATGTAAGTCCAAGTGGCTACGATAATCTAGAGGGGGTAAATAGATTATGTCTATTTTCTCGATTATGCCCTCTTTTTTGGATGTGATAAGCAAAGACAAGAATGGAAGTACGGGAAGTAAAGAACACACGCCGATTTAAAGAGCTTCACCCCACCTAGAGACTACGTGATCTACCACCCCAGCATATCCAGGATGGGTTTCGAAAAAAGAAAAAGAATTTTATTAATAATTACCATAATTATTACAACATCACCTTACAACACCTCTTTGGAGATTACCACAGTCTCCCTTGAAGATTACCACAATCTTCTTACAACGGCACATTGTGAAGATCACCACAATCTTCCGACTTGAAGAATAGTTCTTCAACACCTCAAAGAACACCAAACTCTTCAACAAGAAGATTACCACAATCTTCTTATACCTAACACCTAAGATCACCCAAGTGTGTTCTTACCACAAGAACACTCACAAGGATATCTTGTTTTGGATGATTGACAAAATTCAAGATTACAACTCGATAATGAATTATACAAAAACTTTGAGTGCAAGTGTAATCAAGAATTAAGCCTACACCTCAAGATGTGAAAGTGAAAGACCTTAGGCTATTACAACAAGAATATTGAAATTGAAGAACAAAAGTGTTTGCTTGAATGTATCTTATTGTGTTGTAGTATTCTCTCTTGTTGTGTTGATTCAATTCTTCATCTATTTATAGAGGATGTCTTGATCTTGATAGGCTCCTCCTAGGATATTGAAATCTGTAAAAAAATTGCAAGACAATTGAAGAATATAGCTGTTAGAAATTAATACCATAATTTGAAGAAAAGTTGTCTGTTGCACAACGGTTAGAATTTGCTGTCAAAACGGTATGGCAATCGGACACGCTCTAATACAGAAATGAGATTAACACAGCAAATTTCAACATGTGGACCAGCCCAGGGGGCTTGGATCGGCCGACACCTTGCTCGATCGGTCTTCCCCCTTAGGGACGATCCACCTACACAGAAATGAGAGACAAAGAGATAAGGTTGCAATGTTAATGCCTTCAGTCACCGGTCGCACTAAGGGCGATCGGTCGACCTCCAGTAAAATTACAAATGTCTCGTTTCTATTTTGGAAATCATCTTTCAGACACAGGTTACCGTATAGGGCGACCGGTCCAACCCGAGACAGACGTGTCGTCCAATTTTTTGTCGAAAATAACTTCAAGAAATACTCCAAAAAATTAGTAAAAACATTTTATATCGATCGGGAGTATTTGGACAACATTTAGAAACATTGTTTTGGTGTAAAAATACTTTAACGCAAAATCATCAAGAGTGTTGTCCAATTTTTATCGAATAATATTGTTTTAGGAGTATTTGGACAACATTTAGAAACATTGTTTTAGTGTAAAAACAAAATCATCATAACCATGATAAAACCATTTATCTAACAAACTCCCCATTTTTGATGATTACAAACCAAAACAATTTAAAGAGGTCGATTTTGAAAATAAAACAATTTTTCGGTCAAAAATAAACTATCTGTTGAGAGCGACAACATTCCACGCATAATAATCACAAGGATGGGAGTAAAGATTTTTTAAAACGTTTAAAGCATTTTTGCAAAAGCTCCCCCTATCAACATGCACAACAAGAGTAATAGAAGCAATTAACCAAAAGCTAAAAGCTTTAGCTTTTACAAAATAAACTCAATTATCAAGAGCTTAGAAGTTCCCCCTGTCAAAGGCAATCATCAATAAAGAATAACAAGTCCATAATATATCCATTGGACTAGATTTTGTTCACAATGTTTGGCTTTTAAGAGCCATAGCTTATAGCTTCTTTCACGAGCTTATTTTAGCTTCTTTGAGCTAAAGAATTTATATCATGTTTTTCCCCCTTTGGAATCATCAAAATGAATGTTAGCACGATAAAAACATCATATATCCATATCAAAGTGCGCAATTTAACCGATTTATCGAGTTATTGATCATTAAGCTTAAAATTCCAAAATCAATGGGAAAAGTTGATCATATGACTTGTAAAAGCTCATTTGATTTGCGAAACATGATCTCTATAATATATAAGACATTTGAAATCGAGAAAATCATGTAGGTGATGAATTTTTCATTGAAACGTTTTATCGAGCAGTTGGCGGGTGTCAAATAACAAAGAAGATGTATATAGCCCTTGTAAAATTAATCAAGCCAAATTTTTCATCACCAAAAGCAATTTTATAAATATCATCCAACAACAATCAGCATACCAAACACAAGTATCTAAGAATTCCAAGAAAATATCAAAGAGAAGCACATTCTTAAGGGTTCAACCCAATTGAGATAAAGAAGAAAAATTTTTACCAATTAATCAGAGAGGTCGGGTATCATGGATGATATACCAATAGTATAAACTCAAAAATATATAATTTACAAGAAAGAAATCATTTTAAGTGAATTTTTTGTGAAATTTGCAAAGGGGTTCGAGTTTGAAGAAGAAGAGCACAAATATGCTAAGTGTTGGACAGAACATATTTTAACACTGAAATATGCAAGGGCGACCGGTCCAAGGGGGGTCGACCGGTCCAGGTATGGTTCGACTGGTCACCCTAGCTCAAACTGGTCCCTGGAGCTCTTTTTTTGGTTCTGTCCGAATTTTGATCCAAAAAATCCGATTTTTCACCCCTAAGTTTTAAAAATGTACGAAATGCAAACATAGACCTCATTCAATATACATTATGCCTAAACAAGCTCGAAATGAGGTAAAAGACTCGGCGGTTAATGATTAAAAATAAATGTCAATTTTTTTGTTTAAGAAACGCAATCCCTTAGAAGAAAATATAGAATCTCAATTTGTTTAGTTCGATTATGACGAACCGCATTTTGAGAAATTATTATCACCGGACTTGTTATCACGAAAAATATGAACGTTTTAAAACTTTGGATAAACAAGCCATAAGAGGAAGTGTCTTTCAAATATTTGAAAATGTCTTTTAATGCCACTTTAATGAGATTCGTTGGGATTGATTTGAAGTCTAGCATATAGACATAAGGCATAAAAAATATCGAGTCTATGGGAGTAATAAAAGTTAATGAACATACCTTGAATTTGTTTGTCAACCAATATACCTTTCTCAAACTTTGTCAATCTGGATATTGGTTGCCACAGGGGTAGAGGCGGTTCTTCCTTCTTCAATGCCTAACTTCTTCAAGGGTTCTTTTGTATACTTTGAATGTGAAATATAGAAACCTTCTTGGCATTGATTAATTTGAAGTCCAAGGAAAATATTTAGCTCCCCCATCATGCTTGTCTCGAACTCACCTTGCATTAAATTAGAAAATTTCTTGCACAAGAATTCATTAGTAGTACCAAAAATAATATCATCAACATAAATTTACACTAATAAGCAATCTTGCCCTTTTTCAAAAACAAAGAGAGTAGTATCAACTTTACCTCTTGTAAATCCATTTTGCAAACGAAAAGAGCTAAGTCTATCATATCATACACGGGGTGCTTGTTTTAAACCATATAAGGCCCTCTTAAGTTTATAAACATCATTTGGCCTAGAAGAAATTTTAAACCCCGGAGGTTGTTTTACATAGACTTCTTCTTGAATAAAACCATTAAAAAGGCGAATTTAACATCCATTTGGTAAAACTTGAAATTTTTAAAACTAGAATAGGCAAGTAAGATATGAATAGCTTCTAAACGTGCTACGGGTGCAAAAGTTTCATCATAGTCAATACCTTCTTCTTGACAATACCCTTGAGCTACTAACCTTGCTTTGTTTCGAACAATATTACCTTGGTCATCAAGCTTGTTCCGTAATACCAAAAAAAAATCTTGCAAAATCTTAGCAAAAATATCTTACACAATAGTAGTATCGAATAATATAGACACTATAACAAGTAACACATACTATGCTTTTTAAAACATCATCAAGAGTTTAATAAAACATGTAAGTTCAAATATGTTTATAGGAAGCTATATAAGGTCTCTTTTGAAATTTGAAAATCCGAGAACATATAGTTGAGACCTCATTTATAAGAAGTATTTGAAAAGGAGTTTTGACAAAGCAAACAAGAATAAGGACATGAATATGTGTAATCAAATGCTTAATTTGAGAGGAGGATAAAAATCAAATGTTTTATCAAAACAAAATATAATCATTTATAATCATTTACATGTCTCGGATAAAACAAGCTTTTTCGAATAGTGCCTTTCAAAAATCGAAAAATCCTTTTAATGGCACTTATTATGAGATTCTTTGAAGTAGCTTGGAAAGCAAGCGCATAAACATACGGCATGAAAATATCGAGTGAGAGTAAGAATAACACAAGTGAGCGTACCTTGATAGTCTATGTCTCTCTTGACAAATTATGAGTAGATAACCATTGATGAAGATATATATACCTACACAATTCTTAAAAAAAATCTTGCACAAAAGATAATGATAAAAGTGTAGGTAAAAGCATTTAGAGATGTCACAAATATACTTATGATATATAAATCCATAAGAGATAATAAAATACACGAGTCTTAGTAAATGCACAAGAGTTTAGAAGAGCATCATACAATGTCTCTTTTTCAAAAGATTTTTTTTTAAAAATATTTATTGAAGACCTTATTTCTAAGATAAATATTCGAAAAATCATTTTGACAATAAAGGCAAAAATACAAGTATGCAAGGAAAATGCGTATTTTAAAGAGAAGATACGGTTTACCAATTACACCATTTCCACGGGTTGTGCCTTTTCCTTTGTTGATTATGTCTTTCTCTTGGAAACTCATTTTGTTGATGGTGACTTCTCCAATTGTTCCATTTCCAAGGTTTGTTATCTTCCCATTGTTGATAATATTTTCCTCTTGGAAATTAATTGTGGTGATATCTACTCCTTTGATCAAATGAAACGGCCATTTGATGTCTTCTTGGCTGTATGAATTTTCTTTGATTATTATTTCGCCGCGTACCTAATATGACATTGTTTTGTGGTACCCTCAAGTGTTTGGGTCCTTCGGGATTAGCTTTGAGACTTTTAGGTCTCCAACAATAATTAGAGCTATTTCTAGACCGACAAGTATTTCCCGTATAACCCTTTTTACCACAATAGAAGCATGTAATAATTTTAGAAGTATAATGACCAACATGCTTAGTGACTTGGTTCTTTTTCATATAATTGATAACTTTAGGCTTATAACCAAGTTCTAGTTTCACATGATACAATTATGAACATCAACAATCTTATCGGTACTCAAGTTGAATTTAAATAAATCCATTTTCATGGAATTAATATTCTCAACAAGAGTACTATTTTCCTTTTCAAGGTTTCTAACCTTATCAAGTGTGGTAGTGTGAGCACATGAAAGTGATTCATAGGAAGTAAGTAAGCTATCCTTATCATTTTTCAAAGTATTGAATTCCTTTTTCAAATTTTTGTATTTAACAAGCAAGCTTTGGAATTCATTTTGAAGTTCATCGAAATCATTTTGCAAATCATCATAATCATCATGTATTTCATTACTAAATGAAATAGAAGAGTTAGAGCGTACCTCATTGTCTTCGTCGATGCCTATTAAACATTGCTCGATTTCTCCATTTGCATATACTTCATAGAGCTTCTAATTTTTCCCATGCTTCATGTGTCGATCGTATTCCTCGAATATGACCGTATTCCGAAGAAGTAAGTGAACAATGAAGAATATTTAGAGCTTTACCATTTAAGGAGAGAATTTCCTTGTCTTCATTATTGAGCTCCTTGAGGAATTTGGAGGTGAGTGGTCCCTCTTTCATCGGGATGGATTCTCTATTTATGACCATGTTCCAAATATCCAACCCATAACTTTGTAAATAACATTCCATTATTTCTTTCCAAAAAGCATAATTTTTGGAGTCGAATAGTGGTGGCTTGTTGGAGGCGCCGGTGAGATAGACTTCATTCGTAGCCAATGATCGTTCCTCTTTACTCGCGATGTGGAACGAGCTTGTCAAAGAGTTTGGCTCTGATACCACTTGTAAGTCTAAGTGGCTACGATAATCTAGAGGGCGGTGAATAAATTATGCCCATTTTCTCGATTATGCCCTCTTTTTTCCATGTGATAAGAAAGACAAGAATGGAAGTGCGGGAAGTAAATAGCACACGTCGATTTGAAGAGCTTCACCCCACCTAGGGACTACGTGCTCTACCACTCCAGTATATCCATGATGGGTTTCGAAAAAAGAAAAAGAATTTTATTAATAATTACCACAATTATTACAACATCACCTTACAACACCCCTTTGGAGATTACCACAGTCTCCCTTGAAGATTACCACAATCTTCTTGTAACGGCACCTTGTGAAGATCACCACAATCTTCCGACTTGAAGAATACCAAATTCTTCAACACCTCAAAGAGCACCAAACTCTTCAACAAGAAGATTACCACAATCTTCTTATACCTAACACCTAAAATCACCCAAGTGTGTTCTTACCACAAGAACACTCACAAGGATATCTTGTTTTGGATGATTGACAAAATTCAATATTACAACTCGATAATGAATTATACAAAACTTTGAGTGCAAGTGTAATCAAGAATTAAGCCTACACCTCAAGATGTGAAAGTGAAAGACCTTAGGCTATTACAACAAGAATATTGAAATTGAAGAACAAAAGTGTTTGCTTGAATGTATCTTGTTGTGTTGTAGTATTCTCTCTTATTGTGTTGATTTAATTCTTCATCTATTTATAGAGGATGTCTTGATCTTGATAGGCTCCTCCTAGGAGATTGAAATCTGTAAAAAAAAATGCAAGACAATTGAAGAATATGGCTGTCAGAAATCAATACCATAATTTTAGGAAAAGTTATCTGCTGCACAACGGTTAGAATTTGCTGTCAAAACGGTATGGCAACCGGTCGCAATCTAATATAGAAATAAGATTAACACAACAAATTTCAGCATGTGCACCGGTCCAGAGGGGTTGGACCGATCGACACCTTGCTTGACCATTCGCCCCCCTTAGGGACCGATCCATCTACACAGAAATGAGAGACAGAGAGATAAGCCTGCAATGTTAATGTCTTCAGACACCGGTCGCACTAAGGGCGACCGGTCAACCTCCAATAAAAATATAAATGTCTCGTTTCTATTTTGGAAATCATCTCTCAGACACAGGTTGCCCTATAGGGCAACCGGTCCAACCCGAGACAGACGTGTTGTCCAATTTTTTGTCGAAAATAACTTCAAGAAATACTCTGAAAAATTAGTAAAAATATTTTATATCGATCGGGAGTATTTGGACAACATTTAGAAACATTGTTTTGGTGTAAAAATACATTAACGCAAAATCATCAAAAGTGTTGTCCAATTTTTATCGAATAATAAACTTCAAGAAATACTCCGAAAAATTAGTAAAAATATTTTAAATCATTTAGGAGTATTTGGACAACATTTAGAAACATTGTTTTGGTGTAAAAACAAAATCATTAAAATCATGATAAAACCATTTATCTAACAATATATCCTAAAAATTTACCCGAGCCAACCCCGAATGTACATTTTTTTGGGTTTAACATCATCTTGTACCCGCGTAAAATTTGGAACATTTCATTAAGATCAGAAAGATGATCAGCAGCATACAAAGATTTTACAAGCTTATCATCTACATAGACTTCCATAGAATGACCTATCAGCTTTTCAAACGTCTTATTGACTAACCTCTGATAGGTCGCCCTAGCATTCTTTAGGCCGAATGGCAACCCTCGGGCCGAGAAAAAAGAAGTATTTTCATCACCGTCCGTGTGCATCTGGATCTGGTTGTAGCCTGAATATGCGTCCATGAAGCTCATCAATTCATGGCCTGCTGTGGCGTCGACTATGTATTCTATGTTCGGAAGGGGGTAGCACTTGTATAAATCTATAAAGTCGACGCAAAGACGCCACTGCCCATTGCTCTTTTTAACCAGAACAGGGTTGGGTACCCATCGCGGGTAGAGTGCCTCCCTGATGAATTTATTACCCACGAGCTTGCTGACTTCGGCCTCTAACGCAGCTTGTCTGTCCGGGCCTAATTTTCTCTTCTTCTGAACAATGGGCCAGTAGGTGAGGTCGATGCTTAGGCGGTGGCAGGCAGGCATGCTTAGGGTCAATGCCTGGCATGTCGGCATGAGTCCATGCAAAGACGTCGAAGTTGTTGCTCAAAAACTCGATGAGCTCTGATTGGAGCAGTTCTTGAATATTGTGACCGATTCTGAGTTGGCGCCCCCCATTTTGCTTATCGACATCTACTATGTCGACCTCTTCCACTAGCTCGGTATGTTTTCATGTCTTACTCTACCCTTCTTTCTTTTGCAAATGTAACTCTTCTTCAGTTATTGGCTCTTTCCCGGGCCGCCTGCCCAGGTCGGCTTCTATCGGAGTTTTAGTTCGGTTTCCTGGTTCGATGGTCGGCTCGGGCTCATCAGCCTTCACCTTTGGCTGACCTGATGGATTCTCCTTCTTCGATAACATTGATCTCCACCGGCCTAATTTTCAGTGAGCACTCCCGGGACTTTCTCTGATTTCCCTTGTGAATTCCCTCGCCATCCGGGGTTGGAATCTTGATATAGAAATGGTACACAAAAATAGCTGCTTTTAAGTGATAAAGCAGCGGTTGTCCGATGATAGCATTATATTCGAAGTCTGAATTGATGATCTTGAATGTGGTGATCACGGTTCTTTTGTGTGCCCCCTGGCCCATTTGGATTGACAAATCCACTTCACCGAGTGGGATAAATATTCCTCCTCCAAACCTTAGAATACTGTCATTGAATGGCCTGATGTAGTTGTCATCTACATTTAATCGTCAGAAGGCTCTGATGTAAATAACAGAGGCGTAGCTGCCCGAATCAACCAAGATCATGTTCACCAGGATGCCCAGGATAGGTGTAGTGACGACCAAGGGGTCAGAGTGGGGGTGCACGAGCTGATCAGCATCTTGGTCGGAAAAAGCAAAATACCCCGTCGGGCGACCTTCCCAGATCTCTGCAACCTGGACCTGTTTCTCACCATTTGCAGTCTATCTTGTTTCGGCTTTTCTTTTTCTAACAGACCGGTTGTCCTCGGCCCAGTTGGTATTGATCAGTGTCAGAATTTCTTGCCCTGGATTTTCATTAAGGGGTGGTAAGCGAGCCAGATTGGCTACCCGTTCCGGATTTGTTCCGGTAGCGACAGGTGGCGATGGTGGTAATTCGTGAACGTATCTCTTTAGGCCCCACTTTGAACTATTCTCATGATCTCACGAATGAGATCCCTGCATTCATTTATTTCATGTCCGATGGACTTATGGTAACAGCAGTATCGGCTATTGCCTAGTTTGGAAGGATCCAGCTTCAAAGGGCGAGCTGGTGGCAGGAGGTTTAAGTTTTTGATATCATTCCATATGGATGATGGAGTGTGGGTCAGAGTACTCCTCATCACCGCTACTTCAGCGCGAACCTCTTGATGCGACTTGTATCCTGTGGTCGGATTCTCTGTGAAAGATTTGAATCCAGAAACGGCTTCTTTCTTGCCTTTTTTCTCGGCGCCTTGGGTTTTCTGTTCAGGTCGCTGACTGGCCATGGCTTCCTTGGCGCATATGTGATGCTCTGCACAGATTAGGAACTCTTGGAACATGGTTGCCCCCGACTCGTGGATGGCATAATTGAAATGAGTCTCGGGTGCGATCCCGCCCATGGATGCAATGAGCACTGAATCGTCCGAGATAGGCTCCATCTCTCGGATTTGCTTGTTGAACCTGGCAATGTAACTCATCAACGGCTCATCCTTGCCCTGTTTGATGTTGACAAGGGAGTCCTTTGGTACAGCACGGACTTTAGACGTCAAAAAGTGGGTAGTGAAAGCGGGCATCAAATCGTTCCAAGATCGAACGGAGCCCTGGGGTAGGGTCCGAAACCACCGATGGGCTCGGTCGCCCAAAGTCAGAGAAATGCCCTGCACAGAATAGCGTCACTAGGGCTATATAACTCCATCCATGCCAAGTACTTATGGATGTGGGTAGTGTGGTCAGTTTCTCCATCATAAAGGCCAATTTGGGGGACCTTAAACTTTGCAGGAAGAGGAGTTGAAAAAATGTGTGGAGCGAAGGGTGACACGATGTCCATCCAGCCTGCCACCAGGCTGGGATGGTATTGAGCATCATCAGGTGTTTCTTCCAACTCATTCAAACGGCGGCGAAGGCATAATATCTCCGCCTCTCGTTCGTTAATTGGACTGGGGCCCTGAGCCTGGGTGGCTCTCTGTCATCAGGGAATCAGAGCCTAGAGAGAATGGACGGTGTCGGTCGTTCCCAGGGTGGGTCCGGCTTCAAGCGCCCTGTGAATACTGAGCGGGCCCGATGGGGGTGCTGAAGTAACGGTGATGATTCAGCCACCTGGTTGTGTTCGCCTGCATCGTCCCGCGGTCTCCTTCTATCACGTCTTTCATCGGGTTGTCTATTTCGGGAGTTAACTTCCTGATTGTCGTTATTTGAGGGTATTGGATCTTGTGGGTTGGTGTTTGTGTTTAGTGGTGGATGGGCTCGTGGGGGATTTATTGGTGGGAAAGGTTGTATTTATGGTGGAGTGTTTGCACGGGTTTGAGTAACGAGCTGGTTTATCTGTTGGATAAAGCTTGGGTTGGCAAGGAGCTGCGCGTCGGGCAATAAGGTCGTGCCCCCTGCCCCGACTCGGGGTATGTTTTTGCCATTGGCGTTTGGGGTGGATCTTCGTTTCCACGCAAATTTCTGGAATTCTCTCATTTTGGCAGGAAAGTGAAATGAAATACCTTATCTGGAATAGCTTCGATGTTTTGAAGAGTTGACTGGACCAAACGGGCCCGCCCTCCTTCTAACGCCAATTTTTTGACGTGGGTCTTGGATTAACAAATAAAATATGTAAATATGATGAGTTGGAAATTAAATGAATACTTGGAAAATCTAAGAGAAATGGCTAATTCTGCCTTTTATACTGAAGGCCGAGCAGAGTTTGTCTGGTCGACTTCGTCACTCAATTTGAATTGTACAAGGTTTAAAGTAGTATTATCTCACTGAGATCTATTTATACTAATACAATTAGTGGACTAATCATCATTAAATCTAGTCTAATAGTGGGATTATTGTGGGGCACGTGTCTGCTCCCTGGTGTGCATGAGGCGCATGTTGGCCATGTGTTGAGAGGAACTTGTTGACTTGTCCCGTTGACTAGTTGACAGGTGGCATCTTGGTCTACCACCGGAATGTTGAATCCACTTAGCGGGAGATTTGTTGAGTGGAGCACTTGCTTGATCTTGTTTGTCTGCAGTAGACCGAGCTCGGCTCATGCCACGTCATCAGCTCGGCTGCTTACGTCATTCTGGTCGGTCCACGTCATCTGGGACGGCTTACATCATCATCAGCTCAATGGCCACGTGGACTTATTTGACTATCTCAATGACATGGAAATTTGACTATTTCCATTGGAAAAAAGAATCCATACAGCCCCTAACTTGCTAGATGAATTTCTTCATAGTTCCCTACATCTCTCTTAGAATAGTTTGGAAGATAGTTTTACGCCATTCTGACATCATTCCACTGTCATGGAATTGCATTCAAAATACAACCTCTATAACCATGATTCTGGTTTCATCTAGTGGGCAATATAATGCACATCCACTTATTAGCACAATAATCTTGCCCCCTTTTTGGCTGAACAAATCATAATATTAGTTTAAGCCTAAATATATTGTGCTTTAACCAAACGAGAGAAATAAGTCCACAACGCGCCAAACTCAAATGGGTTAGGGTCCGATCGCCTCCAAACTAAACTTGGGTGCTCTGATACGCATCATGGGTTTGGGTATACCTCATCCCCAAAAGATAGTTGCTCAAGGGGAGAGAGTGTCCAACCCACATCTTTACACATTAACAACCTAGCAAATTGACGATGTGGGACAATTACAAACTCAAACACATGTCCTCATACTGAGGGCGCAAAACCAAATGGGTCAGAGTCCAATTCCCAATATCGCCTACAAACCAAACCTGGGTGCTCTGATACCATGATGAATGAACTTGGGTAGAACTCATCTCCGAAAGTTAGCTCAATAAGAAAGGGTGTCCAACCCACATTTATACATAATAATATGCCAGCAAATTGACGATATTCGATTGAACGGTAGGTGCAAATGAACAAACCATTAAAGCACCATGAGCAAGAGTATATGAATACAGAATATAGAATTGACAGTTATAAAGTCGTGCTAATTTCACATACCTCAAAAAAAAATGTTTAATTGAGAGTTGTATTTTCGTGTGGTAGACGCATCGGACCTATTAAATTGTTGGGTTTGGCCGCTTTGGTTGGATTTGGCTTTCTGACTAAATGAATTACATTATACATTATTTCTATTAAGTAGTGAATATTATATTTTGAAGCACAAATAACACATTTTGAAATGGCAAAATTACCGGGGATTATCATATAATTATATTTTTGCTAAATAAATGGTGGTAACCTATAAACGTAGCCAAGCCTAATCCTTGCCTTAGGTTGAAATTTATCAATGATATCCCGTTAAACTAATATTGAGTACTTAAGTGTATGCATGTTTGGAAGCACTTATGCAAAAATCTATTCAGAAAATGAACATTTTAAAAGTGACTTTTCAAAAAGTAGAATTATGACTTATCTAAAATGAACTTTTTGGAGAAGTAATTTATCCAAAAGTTTATTCAAAATTAACCACAAACATAAATTTTTATTGAAATAGACTTTTAGATCCAAAAGTTCATCTCAAAAATATTACAAACAAGCATTAAATCTCTTGCATTTTTTTCTTCTTTTTTCCTTGTGTGTAAAGTAAATATGTATATATATATAGGGATTGGATCAAATGAGACCACAAAATTAGAGTGAGACAGTATGGACTAATCTTGTCCACAAATCTGTAATTTTAGATGGTTGAGATTTACCCAATATAATAGACCTTTTAATTTATTTTAAATCAGAAAAAGCGCTTATGTAATTGTATAATTACATAATTTCAGCCAAATTTGGTAATTTCATATCCCCAGAACACCAAAACTTCGTTTAAGCGCAGCTCGAGCTGCGACAATGGCTACGCGAGGACTTTATGCCCATTGCCGCACTTATCGCGAAGCAATTCGATTGGCTCAACTTCTAGCGCGAATCTTTCATCGCTTTCGAATACCCAGAAGCAGAATATTCTGAAAAATTCTTCCCCAAACAGTTCCCTAAGGCATTCTTCGTCGACCACCAGAAGTCGCCATTGAAGAAGAACAACCACGGTTTTTATTCCAATGGGATTAAAATCAATTCAGTTTTGAATGTTCCTTGACTCCATTTTTTCCAAAAGTGCATGAATAAAAAGAAGTGATTAAAATTTTAATCAACTTAATTATTTTCTGCTTTATTTTCTGATTTGACCCAAAAAAAAAAAGAAAAAGTATAATGGGGACGTGTGCCTTGCGCTATCTTTGGCTTAAATTTCTCCTTTAGCAACTCATCTTTGATTTTCCATATCACTTGGAGGATTGGTGAATAAGACGATGCTAACGTGGAGAAAACGAGGGTCTACGAGGAGGCAGTTAGGATTACTGTACACTTATATATTTTTCGATGTATACTTAGATGTGTTTTGATGTATAAGTAGTTAATTTTTTATGTGTGTATTTATGTTGTATACTTATGTTTTTTGTTGTATACTTATATGTGTTTTGATGTATATTTATATGTGTTTTGTTGTATACTTATATTTTTATTTGATAATTGTAATATGCAGTACAAATATGATAAATATACAACATAATAGTGTTAAATATACAATACAATAATGAGCGTGATTTTCACTCTCTATAACTGATTTTACTTAATCCACGGTCCCCACATGTTAATAAGCGTGATTCTCTATCTCTTTGTCTATAATTGATTCCTTAATTCACGGTCCCCACATGTTTTTGTTTGACTATTTTAATATGCAGTAAAATTATGTTAAACATACAGTAAAATAGTGTTAAGTATACAACAAATATATGATAAGTGTACATCATACTGCATGGCAGAGCACATGCGCGATTTTCTCTCTCCAACGCGATTTTCTCATGATTTTCTCTCTCCCCACGTGATTTTCTCTCTCCTAGTAACTGATTCCATATTTGGATGGTCCCCCACATATTTATTTTGACAATTATACCCTTATTTTGCATTAATTAAATTTTTAATGTAATTTTAACCCCTATTTATCTTAGCCATTGATATAGATAAGGTTGAGATGAGTCCACACTGTCTCACTATAATATGTGGTCTCATTATATCCTCCCCCTATATATATATATTTTAACCTCCCCTATATATATATATAGGGGGAGGATATAATGAGACCACATATTATAGTGAGACAATGTGGACTCATCACAACCCTCCTTTATATATATCAATGGCTAAGATAAATAGGGGTTAAAATTACATTAAATATTTAATTAAAGCAAAATAAGGGTATAATTGTCAAATTAACCAAGTGGGGACCATCCAAATATGGAATCGCTTATTAAGAGAGAAAATCACGCGTGAGAGAGAAAATCGCGAGAAAATCGCGCTGGAGAGAGAAATCTCGCATGTGCTCTGTCATGCAGTATGTTGTACATTTAGCAGTGATTTGATGTATACTTAATACTATTTTACTGTATGTTTAACATAATTTTACTGCATATTAAAATGGTCAAACAAAAATATGTGGGGACCATGAATTAAGGAATCAATTAGAGAGAGAGAGAGAGAGAGAATCACGCTCATTAATATGTGAGGACCGTAGATTAAGTAAATAACTTATAGAGAGAGAGAGAGAGAATCAAGCTCATTATTGTACTGTATATTTAACATATATTTATTGTATATTTAACACTATTATGCTGTATATTTTATATTTGTACTGCATATTACAATTGTCAAACAAAAATATAAGTATACAACAAAACACGTATAAATATACAGCAAAACACATATAAGTATATAACAAAAAACATAAGTATACATCAACATAAATACATACATAAAAAAATAACTACTTATACAGCAAAACACATATAAGTGTACATCGAAAAACATATAAATATACAGTAATCATCACTGCCTCCTCGTAGGCCCTCGTTTTCTCCACGTCAGCATCGTCTTCTTCATCAATCCTCCAATGACGACTAGATCATTTTTTGCGTAAAAACCGCACGAATCGAAATCGAACTCACCGACATCTTCCGCCTTCCTTTGGATCACCCAACCGCCTCCAACCTACGCCCGCAAGTTGCCTTCGATGATATGAAGCGGTGTTTTGTATGCAATCACTTCAACTTTGATTTGTTTGCTCTTGCCCATGGCCCTACTTCTTTTGCACATCTCCACTATTATGTTCCATGTTTTGACCATTTTTATAGTTTAGATTTGATTCAATTTTGCATTTCATATTTTTAATACAAACATTATGAAATTACTTTTTTGAAATACGTACACTTCTTTCCTTTCACCATTTTTCTCCCTCGCATACATGAAATTTATTTTATTTTCCTCAACAAGCTCTACTCGAGGAGGTCTCCTCCCGTACCGCAAATCTCGACCAATCGCGAAATCGGAGAGACTTACCAAACTCGAGGCCAGGTTTCGCCAATGGAACGAGTGGAGACTCTCGATTGTTCAGCGCGTCTTCTTCAAGACGATGTTGGTGAATCAGTTTTTTCAATTGATAAATTTGCCGGCGAAAAGTCACTGAGAACGCCCCAAATTTGACACCCAATCTCTCTCTCTCTCTCTCTCTCTCTCTCTCTCTCTCTCTCTCTCTCTCTCTCTCTCTCTCTCTCTCTCTCTCTCTCTCTCTCTCTCTAATTTACCAAAATTAAATGAAATTGTGTAATTATACAATTACAATATTGCCCTTTACAGATTTATAATAAATGAAAAAAGGCTATTAAATTAGGTAAATCTCAACCATCTAAAATTATAGATTGGTGGACAGGATTAGTCCACACTGTCTCACTCTAATTATGTGGTCTCATTTGATCCAATCCCTATATATATATATATATATATATATATTCTTACTCCATTTCGCAATTGTGTGAACTTGTAATTGAATATTATTGCTTGTGTATTTCATTCAAATTAAGAAATGGATAGTATTTTCCCCCGGTAATATACATTCAATGGGAGGGGAGGGGTGACGGAAATCGAACACCATATCTCTGGCCTAAATTTAAGAGTTTTAACCACTCAACCTTTATATGATTCGCACTATACATTCAATGTTACTTCTCTTTAAGACCATTGTCTTGAGTTAGTTAGATTACTTGAAAACCCAACTAATATTTAACGATTGAATCAACAAAGTCTGTCTTTTTTTCACAATTCAATTTTTTTAATTTTAATTTGGTATTTTATATTATATTTATATTATAAATTCATGTCATGTACATATAATTAATAACAATTATATATTATTTTTTATATTTAACTTATATATAAAACAAAAATCAAATGGATACACCGGGGGAACATTTGAACTAAGTCTATTACAAATAAACGGAAAAGAAAATAGTAAAGCAAGTCGAGGCGAGCGAACTCTTTCTTTTAGACTCTTGTTGCCCCGTCAATATGCTCAAAGTTTCTAGCAACGAGTCTCATAAGATACAATGACTTTGGTAAAGGATATGAGTACACAAATCTAATTATCTGGTAAACTGAGATTAGTGAGGCACTAAATGACGTAACACCTAAGGCAACGCCTATTGTGCATATGCAAGATGAGTGCGCAACAAACCGCTAGTGTGTTGTGCTTGTATAATTTCGTGAATGATTGATGTATGTATGTTCTCCACTATTTTAGGGTCTAAATTTATAGGGAAAACATAAGAGATTCATGAAAGGAAACTCATAATCCTTGGACACAATTATATCCACAATCATTGATCAAATCCTCCCAAATCTTGATTGATTTGTGCAAAGAGTAAATCCTTCCACTTGTGATCTCAATCAGTTAAGAAATAATTTTATACACTCTTTCAAGATTCCATAATCATTGGTGATTTGAGTTAAAGGTGCCTATTAAGACAGGAAAATAACCAACTTGCTCAAACACTGGATTTTGACCTATTCACCAACATTCAATATATGTTGGATACATTTCTCATAGTCAAATCTTTCAAAGTGTACCATTTGTGCATCGATTTTAACTCACCCATAAATAATTTTGTGTAAATAAATACACCACATTTATCTACTCGTTTTCCAAAATTAACGAGTCATTCATACTTGGAATTTCGGTCTTACCAAAACTATTTTTCCAGCAATTCCCCACATGAGTGGAAAACAATACAGGTATACATGCAAACTCAATCACTCAATCCCCACGGAATATTATTACATTACAATATGTAGTTTGTGGCTTTGGACCTTCTTTAGTAAGATACTATTAGATATATTTCGCCTTCTTCTTGTAGGCCATCATCTCTGCGATGCTGAAGCTCTCTTTCCGTGAAAAGGGAACAAGGCAAATATATCATAAAATAACAAGTTTACAATTAATACATGAAAACAAAGTAGAAAAGTAAATGTTACAGAATATCCAAAATATCCCGAACATTCAGGGGCTTCTCAAACAAGCCTTTCAGCCCACAAACATCCACCAACTCCTGGCAGGACAAAATCGTGCTACAAGGTGCCTTCGCTTCCATAGCCCAATATTCGTAACCTTTTATACAAGCATACAATTGAGGAACCACTTGGTCGGTGCACAAACCAATAGACTCAAGAACCCTGGCAATGAATAAATCGGGGAGAATGGAGAAGCCAACAGATAAACTATAGAGATACCGATGATATAGCCCGGAGGGGGGTTAGTAAGACTATTCTCCGACCCCAGAGCTAACATGTGAAAGACGGGGCAACTACAGACGCTCTCGAAACCTTTGTAGGCAATGGGAAGTAACTCTACTCACCAACCCCTCCAAAACTAAGGTTCTACACCTGGGAGGAGGCCTATGCTGATACTTGGGCCAAGGGGCCTCTTCTAGACTCCCCACCTCGGACTCACTTATGCTCTCCTCCTCACTCATATCCAACCCCGAAGGAAACTCAACAAACTCGCCCATCTCTTGAGGCTCATGTGTTAAAGATGGAAAAACAAACTCTGTAGGCGAAATCAAAGCCGAACAAAGAGAATTGGAAACGGACTGATCGGTAACTCCTCTGCCATGGACAATGTTGGGAAAATTTAATTGTATAAATTTTGATGATGCATGTAAGACTTAGATTAGAAAGTTGGCACCCCATTTTCTATTGTAATTTAACTATGTAATAGATAGGTTCTATAAGGTGAGCACCGAAGCAGCCAAGTTGAAGATCACAGAAGTTTACTAAAGGATATAGTGAAGAATGAGTTGAGTTGCAACTAAGTCTCGAATGAGTTGAGTCACTCCCAGATTATTGGAGAAGACTTAAAAAGAGGTATAACAGCAAAAGGACTCGAAGAAAGCTAAAGAAGTCCGTTGGAATGTAAAGTCAAAGAATTACCCAAAGTAGAAAGGGGACAAACTGCAACCTAAAAGTTGTCTTAGTGAAAGAGTGCAAGTGGCTATAACCAATGAGAAATTCGTAGAACGCTGCAGTGTTTCAGGCAATCTGTAGGTCATTAAACAAGGTTGGGTCAACCTTATTAGCTGCACAATTAAGACAAGCCAACGTTCAAGAAATGGAGTTTGAAAAGTGTTTATCTCTTCAACGGACACATTTTTGAACTGCCACTATAAAAGGCTGAGGAACATTTGTGAGAGAGTACGAGTAACAAGACCAAGGCATTCAGACACATTCGAGAAAAAAAGTAAGCAAGCAAAAATACTCTCAAGCAATACACTCTAATCCTCAAAGCCTAAATTCGAAGTTACTCTATTCAACACACTCAGTGAAGGAAGAAAAGTTTCAACCAGTTGAAGAGGAAATTTGTTGTAAAGAACAAAGGGGTCTGCACATCCAAGGATTGAAGGAAGTGCAGTGAAGTTCAAGTTAGAATCAGGTTTTGAATCCGTTGGAGGGATTAGTGATCAATTCCAAGGATTTAAAGGAGCTGAAGTAGTGAGACAGCAGTCTTGCGTAGAGCCAGCTGGGTGATCAAGGCTTACTCAGACTGTTGTATCTATCTTATAACAGTTGTTGCATTAGTGGATTACCTCCAGGAGTTGGAGAAGAGTGGAGTAGAGGAATTACCCCATCCTCGAACCATTATAAATTGTTTTGTGTCTATTAATTTTTAGCATTTTATTTCTTGTATATTTTATACTGCTCATTGATATATTTTCCAAACTCAACTGATAATAACTTAATCAAAACAAATATTGTAAAACCTATTTAACAAAAAGGGTATAAGACTTCCGCTGATTAAAACCAAGTTAGCTGAAAATTTAAAGAGCTCACTTCACTCAACTGAGTTACTCTATCAATAGCTCATTCGAGTCTGTTGAGTGGTTAACTCTCCTTTTGAGGTTGAACTAAGCTTTCTCAAAGGACTAAGCTGTTACTTGTGTAAAAATCCGATTTAAAAATAAAAAATAAATTGAAAATTAGTTAAGTCTATTTAATCCCCCTTCTAGACTTAACACAAACACCCCTTGGGACCTGCAAACAAGGAAGACAAAACTCTATGGTCCGAAACTCGACTCAAAATGTGCGAATATTTTGGAGGGGAAAGAAGTCCATGCGAAGCTAAACAGACCGGGGGAGGGGGGCCATCCTCCGGGGGCACACCCTTGTGAGCGCCCTTGCCCATGCACCCTTTAGGGTGTGGGTGGGCGCCCTTGGGGGCCTTCTTGGGTATTCTCCCACCCACTCCTCTCATCCGTGTTTGTGTTTACTCCACTCTCAACTCCCCACAAGATTTTTACTAGGTCTTCCACCAACAATGAATTCAAAATTGAACAATGTTAGAGAGAGAAATTTTACCTATTAAAGATATGGTCAAAACTCTCTCCTCAAGCTTGTCCTTGGTGTAAGAATGAGTGAAACCCCTCTCAAGTCAAGTTGAATAAGAAATAAGACAAGATTACATGATATATTTCATCTCTCATACTCAGTGGCGAAACCAAGTGTATCAGGAGGGGGGCCTGCCACCCCCACCCCCACCCCAAAAAAAAATAATTTTCTTTTTTCTTTTTCTTTTTTACATATAATTTGAGGGCTCACTTCAACCTATTCTTGTATTTAGATTTGGTATTAATTAATTAATTAGTTAGAAATTAATATAATGGTCAATGAAATCTTATCTAAACCCTCATTACTATTAATCCATCTTTCTTTAATTTTAATATGTTATTGATTAAATATAGAGATCGAAGTGATTTTTTTTAAGAGACAATTCCCTCAACCTCAACCTGTATAAGATTGAGGTGATGTTAAGTGACTTTTGATTGGTCTAGACTATATTTAACTTTTGTTTCTTTGTAAATGAAGACACAAAAATTTCAATACAGTCTCATAGATTGTTTGTTAGTATATTTTGAAAAGTATGATGCACAAAAATATATTATAGATTCACTTATAAATGATTTTTTTTGAGTATATTAGAATTTTAATTGTGTATATTGTGATGTTTAAAGATGGCTATTAACATTGTATTTGATGCAAATATATAATGTAATTTAAATTTTATTATTATATAAAATAAATAATGTATCTTCCGACTCAGTGTTCATTAATCATGGTTCCGCCCCCTGCCCGACGCCCGTATTGCTCCCTCCTGTTTGATACATGTTTTTATCTTAATTTTGATTATTTTATTTTATCACCAAAACAATGTTTTTAAAGGTTGTCCAAATACTCCTAAATGATTTAAAATGGTTTTAATATTTTCCGGAGTATTTCCTCAAGTTTATTTTTGATAATAATGAACAACACTTTTAATGATTTTATATCAATGGGTTTTTACTCCTATAACAAGATTTTCAAATATTATCTAAATACTCCCAATTGTTTTAAAATATTTTTATTGAATTTTCGGAGTATTTCTTGAGTTTTATTTTCGACAAAAATTGGACAACATTTATGTCTCGTGGTCGACCTGGCCGCCCTATAGGCAACCCGTACACAAGATGTTTTTAGAAACAGAAAATGAGACGGAAGTAAAAATAGGCAGGTCGACCAAGTGTCCGCCAGGCATCGACCAGTCGCCACCGGTCGACCGGCACTGCATGTTTGGCATTAAAACAGAACAAAATCTCTTCGTCTTTTTAATTAGGGGGACCGATTGAGACAGGGGGTCGACCGGCCGAAGCCTATGTCGACCGGTCGCCTGTTGAAATTTTTCAAAGTGTTCTTACTTCTCTTATTTCGTGTGCGACGACGGTCGCCTGTATTGACAAAGAAAAAATATGACCGTTTGACAATTACATTTTCTTAAATTGTGGGATTGATTTCTAACAGCTATATTCTTGATTTTAATTGTATTTTTCTCAGATTTTCAATCCCCAAGAGGAGCCTATGCTTGATCAATCATCTCCTATAAATAGAGGAAGGTTTGGAGCAACCAACAACAATTGAGATACAACACAACAAGATATACTTCAAGCAAATACTTGGTCTTTCATTGTTATTATTCTTGTTGTAAATTTGCCTAGCTTATCACTTTCACATCCTTGAGGTCTAGGCTATTCTTGATTACACCTTGCACTCAAATTGTATTATTCATTATTGAGTTGTAATCTTGATTTTTTTGGTTATCATTCAAACACAAGATATCCTTGTGAGTGTTCTTGTGGTAAGAACACACTTGGATGATCTAGGTGATAGGTGAAGAAGATTGTGGTGATCTTCTTATTGAGGTGTTGAAGAATTTGGTATTCTTCAAGGTTGAAGATTGTGGTAATCTTCACAAGGTGCCGTTGAAGGGAGATTGTGGTAATCTCCAAAGGTGGTGTTGAAGAAGAGTGTGGTGCTCTTCAAGGTGTTGTAAGTTGAATTTGTATTAATTTTGGTAATTAATAAAATTCTTTTTCTTTTTGAAATCCATCCCGGATATACTGGGGTGGTAGAGGATTAGGCCCTAGGTGGGTTGAACCTCTTTAAATCAACGTGTGTTGTTTACATTCCGCACCTTTATCATTGTGTTTGAGCATTCGATTGCTAAAAGAGGGCGAAATCGAAAAGATGGAGATAATATATTCACCCCCCCTCTAGATTATCGTAGCCGCTTGGACTTACAAGTGGTATCAGAGCCAAACTCTTTGGCAAGCTCGTTTCACATCGCGAGTAAAGAGAAACGATCGTCGGCTACGAACGAAGCTCATCTATCCGGCACCTCCTCCACCAAGCCACCACTATTTGATTCCAAAAATTTTAATTTTTGGAAAGAAAGAATGGAATGCTACTTACAAGGTTGCGGGTTCGACATTTGGAACACCGTCATAAATGGAGAATCCATTCCGATGAAAGATACACCACACTCCTCAAAAGGCTTCAAAAAGCTCAATGATGAAGAGAAGAAAATCATCTCCTTAAACGGTAAAGCTCTCAATATTTTGTATTGTTCATTTACTAATTTGGTATATGAACATATTGTAGGAATAAAATCGGCACATGAAGTATGGCAAAAATTAGAAGCCATCTATGGAGTAGTGGCAAATGAAAGGAGTCAAACAAAAGCATCTACTTCTCAAGGTCATACAAGCTCATATCTAAGGAACAAGCCTCCTACAACTTCCAACTATGAAGAAGTTGAATATTGTTTTATGGGCATCAATGAAGAAAATGAGGTATGTCTTAAACCCTCTACTTCCTATGATATTGTCATTCAAAATGATTATAGTGATTTGCAAAATGATTATGATGAACTTCAAAATGAATTCCAAAGCTTACTTGTTAAATACAAAAATTTGAAAAAGGAATTCAATGTTTTAAAAAATAATAAGGATAGTTTATTTACTTCCTATGAATCACTATCATGTGCTCACACCACCACACTTGACAAGGTTAGAAACCTTGAAAAAGAAAATAGTACTCTTGTTGAGGATATAAATTGCTTGAAAAATGATTTATCTAAATCCAACTTGAGTACCGATAAAATGACCAAGATTGTTAATTGTTCGAAACTAGAACTTGATCATAAGCCTAAGGGTGTTAATCACATGAAAAAGAATCAAGTCTCTAAGCATGTTGGTCATTATGCTCCTAGAATTATTACATATTTCTATTGCGGTAAAAAGGGTCATACGGCTAATTTTTGTCAAGCTAGGAATAGCTCTAATTATCATTGGAGACTTAAAAGTCTCAAGACTAATCCCAAAGGACCCAAACACATGAGGGTACCACAAAATAATGTCATATTAGGTACCCGGCGAAATAATGATCGAAGAAAATTCATACCGCCAAGAAGACATCAAATGATCTTTTCATTTGATCAAAGAAGGGGAAACTATTCTCAACAAAGCCAATTTCCAAGAAGAGGATATAATCAAAATTGGGAAGAACATAATCCTTGGAAATGGCAAAAACATCATCAACAAGATGATTTTCAAAGAAGAAGAGACTATCAACAAAGGGAAGGTAACAAACCTTGGAAATGGAGTAATCAAAGAAGTCATTATCAACAAAGTGACTTCTCAAAGGGAAGATATCATCAAAAATGGGAACGACACAACCCATGGAAACGACGTAATTGGTAAACCGTATCTCTCCATCTATATATGCATTTTATTTTAATTCTATACAAGTTTTCTTTTAATTGTGTCTTAATTGCAAAATGATTTTTCAAATATTTATTTTTAATGTAGGTCTTTTATTTATTTGAGAGTCTCAATTTTTTTTAGGACCTTGCATGATTTTCTAAAACTTTTGAGCATTTAATTAGACTTTTGTGGCTTATTATCTCTTATAAAATCTTATAGCATAAGCTCTTTTTGATATCTCCTATTACTTGCCTACACTTGCATTTTCTATGCAAATTTTGTCTAAGAATTGTGTAGGATACATATTCCATACTCATTAGCTTTACGTCTTCAAGTTTCTTAAACTATCGAGGTATGTCTACTCGTATTTTTCTTTAAACTCGATATTATGCCACATATTTTTCAAGATATTTCATTTTAACCCCTTAAGTGCCCCTAAATGATTTTTGCAAATATTTTCTTTAAAAAGGGCACTACTTGTTAAGTCTCGATTTTCTCGAATTTATGTTTTCCCGAAACCCATATTTGTTGGACTTGATCCAAGACTATCTTTTTGCAAAGTTTTAAAACTTTTGGGGTGAAAAATAGAATTTTGGAAAACTTTGGGAATAGAAAAAATTACCTGGGACGATCAAAGCAGGGGCGACCGGTCGCCCTGCACTTCGACCGGTCGCCCCCTACCTCGACCGGTCGCCCAGGCCATTTTTACAACTTATAAACATTTTGTCTTCTTCGCAAAATAGAAGCAAGAAATCCCTCAAACCCTTAGCAGCGATTTTTTCATTCCCCTTTCTCTAGAATCTTCAATTCTTCATCATTTTTCACGATTCTTGTTGCTAATCTTCTTATTTTCACAAGAATCTTACATATATGGCTCCCCAAAGAATTCCACCGGTCGAAATCCCATCTCCAAGCGTAGAAGGGGCGGAGAGGGTTCGTCAAGAAATCGGCAAGAGGAAGCCGAACAAAGGGATATTCGAGCCGCTCAAAGAAACGTGGCTCAAGAAGGTGATGATGTTCAAAATCCCATTCTCTCTCGGGCCCAAATTACCGAGCTACGCGGAACAATTTCGCTCCAAAATTGCCGTTGGGCGAAAGGTAAAAATCCTTTGTTACTCAAGCCCCCTAATTCCCACAATGTTCTTAATTTCATCAATAAATATGCGAATGGTATTATGAGGACTCGGGAATGGGAGGAAAATCTATTGCTCGGACTA
Source organism: Rehmannia glutinosa (assembly GCA_016081115.2). Classification (NCBI taxonomy): domain Eukaryota; kingdom Viridiplantae; phylum Streptophyta; class Magnoliopsida; order Lamiales; family Orobanchaceae; genus Rehmannia; species Rehmannia glutinosa. Next base: position 64,741,307 of record CM071931.1, on the reverse strand, counting down.
AAATGTGTCGTTTTAGTTCATTTACAAATGAGTATCCTACTATTAGAGGATTTTTTGAAAAGCAAGGTTGGATGTATCTATGGGAGCATGCTTATGTTTTGTATGATGATGATATTATCCAACATTTTTATGCTAATATGTGGGTGCAATATGATAATGAAAGAAAGCCGATTGCCGTTAATTCGCTTGTAAAGGGTCGTCATTTTAGATGGACTCCCAATGATATTTGTCGGCTTTTTACGTGTTAGAGAAGGTGGTTGGGATTATTTCTCTTGTGGGACTTGGAATGATGAAATGTTGGGGTGTCAATGAAAGAAGTGAAGACGTGTTTGGGAGTATGGCCAAAGTATTCTTTGTTGGCAATGACACTTGAGCATCGTATTTTGTCGGTCATTGTCGATATTGCATTTGTGGTAAGTCGGGAAAGATGCCTAGCAACATGGACTACTTTTGGACTTATAAGATTGCTAGGAGGAACCACTTAACTTTGGTGCCATACTTATTCAATGTCTAATTGAGTCCATCACTCGAGGTAATAAGAAGTTGGTTATAGGAAATTGGATTTGTAAACTTCTTATTCAATCGGGACTACCTTCGTCGAGTGTAACTCGGAGGTATTTCAAAATGACTTCGACATTGATAACATCTCCCAAATGGTCACGATGCGCAAGAATATGGACATCCGACCAACTAAAATGGCTAGAGGAAGAGGTCAAGAGTCCCCCGATCCTAATGACTTCTTTGATGACGCCGAGGCCGCAAGATTGGCGGAAGAAGGCGAACCGAGCAATCCGGAGGGTAATACCGGTGCTCAACCGCCAGAGGTATACTCAAGCCGAATTTGATGAGATGAGGGCTTTTCATGAGACGAGGTATGAGGCTTTGGAGCAAAAGACCTCCAAAATGCAAAATTCTATCGGGAAGTTGAAGAAATTCATCAAGGACTTTATTCCCGGATCTTGCTTCTCCTCGGATGAGGAATGATATCCCCACCCCCTTTACTTTCTAGCATTTTCATTAATGATGCTTTGTATTTTGATGAACTTTTGTAAAACTCATTTGTACTAATGATATTTGCTTGTTTTTCTTAAAAGGGTTAAAATTGCAAGTTGATAATGACTTGTGGATGATCATGATTTTGATGGAGTATTTGATGGTAAAAATACTCTTATATGGCATGGTTTGAATATTGGTATGAAGTACTTGATGGTAAAAGTGCTTCTCTTGATGCTTTGATCTTTATGCTTAGTTGGATATGTTGGGACATTTGATACTTGTATTGTTTAAGGCTTAACTTATTACTTGATGGATGCTCAAATTTTTGGCATTAGTAATGCCTTGATCATTCTTAGTTTATCTCAATTGGGTTGAACCCTTGAGAATCTACTTTGAGTTTCTTATTTGATGAACAAATGTTGCATATGTTGCATATGATCTTTTTGAGCTTTGGAATGAGGTTGATTGATGATATGAAAATTTTTGGCTTGAAACCTTTAGGACTACATGCAACCTCTTTTATTTTTCACGCACACAAGGTGTTTGATGAAATGTCGCAATGAAACTTTCAACTTCTACATGATTCTCTTGCTTCAAAATGTCTTAAAATCTTTTTGAAATCATGTTTCTAGCTAACTAATGAGCTTATGGATCTCCTATGTTACAATTCTCCCATTTTCCTTGGACTTTATGTATAATTTGCTCGATGGTTGATAAACCATCTCGTTTAAGACTTTGATATATTTGTATGATGTTTTTATCATCCTAACATTCTTTTTGATGATTCCAAAGGGGAGAAACAGGATATTGGCTCATTAGCTCAAAGAAGCTAATAAAAAAGTTTGTCATAAAAGCTATAAGCTATGGCTCATAAAAGCCATAAGTTGTGATTTGTTTTTAGTCCAATTGTTGCTTGATGGACTTATATAATTGTTTAATGATGCTTGTTGACAGGGGAGCTTATAAGCTCTTGAACAAATCAAAAAAGCTAAAGCTTTTAGCTTATGGAAAATTGCTTTTACATTATTCTTGATATGCTTGTTGATAGGGGGAGCTTTTTGTTAGGAATTTTATTGTTTAGATTTTGATGAATGCCATGTAAAACTTAGAATAGAAAGTTGGCACCCCAATTCTTGTTGTAAAATGCATTGTAATAAATAGAGGCTGCCAAGGCGAGTTAAGTCGGCCTACGCCTAACATGCAAGAAGACAAATCAAGACTTGAAGGAAGACTCACCGCGAGACAATTGAGTATGGCAAAGAAGAGTAGACAGGAACTCTACTATAGAAGCAGCTGAGTGGAGCATCAGTCAAGTCAACTCAAGAAAAGCCAAGTCTCAAGTTCAAGTGACAGAAGAGTCATCCAATGATTGGAAGCCGACTCTAAGTCACCTGGGGAAAGCAAGGAAATGCAATCAAGTCGAGATAATCAGAAAAGAACCGTTGCCAGAAATCAAGAGAATTACTTAAACAAGTAATATCTCCATACCACTTTTCTCGAGTGCTCGATCCCGAAGCGTGCAAAAGGAATGAACCAATGGGAAGCACCACACCGTGTCAGAACTCTGAAAAGGTGAAAGAACAATTCATACGAGGAAATGGCAATTCCAAGAACTACAATAAGACAAGCCAACGACTGAAAGTGACTTTCAAAAATAAGCCTATCTCTTCAACGGGCAAATTTTTGAAAGTTCACTATAAAAGGCTGAGGAGTTTGTTTGAGAAGAAATAGAGGACACATATGTGAGATATACAAGCATAGTAGAAAAACTGAAACATTCTCAATCCTCAAGCCTACATTACGAAGAACATCAATCCAACATTCACCTGTGAAGGAAAGATAACTTCAATCAGTTGAAGAGGAAGATACTGAAAACAAGGGGTCTACACTCCAGGAAGGATTGTAGGAAGGTTCAAAGTTGAGCCAAGTCTTAAGCTTTTAGAGGGCTTCGTGATCAAATCCAAAGAGCTTGAGCAAGTGAGATGTAGTAGCAAAAAGCCTGCCATGAAGAAGCCGAGTCGTACGAGAAGCCAGTGAGTGATCAAGGCATCTCCGCATCGAGTCCCAAAGGATCAAGTCACTGTGTGATCAAGACTTGTATCCGGACTGTTACCACTTTGTAAACCGATCATTACCTAGTGGATTCCTCCAGGAGTTGGAGAAGAGAGGAGTAGAAGAATTACCCCATCTTCGAACCTCTATAAAAATTTCATTGTGTCATTTACATTTCAAAGACTTTAATTCTTGCATTTTTAATCTGTTTATATCTCACGATAAATTTGCTATCCACTTGATAAATTATAAGTACTAAACCAAGCACTAAGTTCTTGCTCAATCAAACTTAAGGGTGTTAAGTCTTCCAATAAAACAAAACCACAATCGAGTTAATTTAGAAGCCAACAAATGAGTTACTTCATCAAAAGCTCGGTTGAGTCTCGTTGAGAGATTAACTCTACCGAGTGACTAAATTGATCCTTCAAGGACACAAACAGTAGTATCAACTCAATTTTTAAAAGGACTAAATCGAAAATTTGGTAAGGTTTATTCAACCCCCTTCTAAACCTTACACTTACACCCCCCGGGACCTACAAGTGGTATCGAGTGGTTGGTTCATTGAACCCTCCGCACCGTTCTCAACTAGATCTCCAAACTTTTCAAAGTCCGCTTTAGTACTTAGACTTTCAAAACTCTTCTTTATCATTAAAAGTTATTATCATGGAAGCAAATTTGACACGCATCCCTATGTTCACTATTGAAGAATTTGATGATTGGAAAATTCGTATGCAGAGCTCATCTATCAAAGATTACATGATGAGATGTGGATAGTGATAGAAGATGGGCCTCTGCAAATCTTAAAGGTGAACACAATTGTATTTAAGAGTTGCAACAAGGAGAAGAAGGTGTTGCTCTAGACCATCATGGTTGAAAAACCAAGAACTGAGTGGACAAATGATGACAAAAAAAGATATAACCTGGATAATGTAGCCAAGGACATCCTTTACAAAACCTCGGACAAAGCCATGTTCAATAAAGTCAAATCATGCAAAACGGCTAAGAAATCAGGACAAGTTTGACATTGATTTGTGAAGGCTCGGAGCAAATCAAAGAAAACAAATTATCGGTGGTCGTCTGAAATTTGAGAACTTCAAAATGATCTCGGAGAGAACTGGATCAACTAGACGCCTTCGTTCACGTAAATCACAAATGAGTCATGCACGCACTTGGAAAGGAATATACACGAGAAGAAATGTGTATGAAGATCCTAAAAAGTCTTCCAAATTTGAATGGGAAATGAAGGTCATGGCACCGAGACATTCCATGGATCTATCAAAGACATCCAACCATGAGTTATTCTCGGACCTCAAAGCCTACGAGTTTGAGGTGAGAAGAAAAGACCAGGAAGAGACAGTTGTACCCAAAACGGCTGCTTAAATTGCTAAAGATGGAAAGAGAGCTGAGGTCAAAGAGGTCATTGACCCGAAAAATAATAGCCGATGGTTAAGAGGTTCAACAAGTTCTTCAATAAGAACTACAAGAGAGGAAATGGTGAATCTTCCGGAAGACACTCGGCTCCTCCAAATCAAGGGAAGATAGGCCAACCAAGAGAACAGATCATCAAAAATTTGAGTATCAAAGGGCTGACAATCCAAGAATGGAAAGAGTCGATCAAAAGGTTGAATATTTATCTTTGAATCAGACAACCAGGTCACTATGCCATTGATCGTCCGTATCCTCGTAGTCAACAAATACAGGGATGAAGAAGAAAGGAAGGTCTTCGAGAAAGAAGACAAGAAAGGAAAAAGGCAATGATGGCTGCGAGAGATCACGAAAAAACCAAGTCAAGAGAGACAAATGATTCGAGAGCAAGCGGTGGTGACTACTCAAGTGACTACGAGGAAGAAGCTCGATCCGCTTGATGGCCAAAGAACAAGATCAACCTCGACCAAGAAGATGAGGTACAATCTAACTCAACAAACTCGTACACTAGTGATAGTGATCGTGACACACACACTTCATCACCCACTCGATCTTTATGATTCATTAGACAAAATGATGAAAGATTTTGAACACATTAAATCCTCACACACACTATTGAATGAGGAAAACAAACTACTCAAAAGTCAAAACTCAAAGTCGACTAAGGAGCCGAGTACTCTAAGTCAAATAGCATGTTGAGAATAAAAGTTTAAAGGCTGAAAATGCTAAATTAATAGCGAGAAATTGTTATAGAAAAGAGGAGAATGACCTCAAGAATGTTATTGCCTCATTCACTAAGGCATCCAAATCATTGGATGATCTTATTATGAGTCAAAGAGAATGTGGAGACAAGACAAAGGCTTAGGATTTAATTCTTCTCGTGCTATGTCAAACCTCAAAAGCAATTTTGGAAAAGGGATCTTCAAGTCATGAAGAGTCCAAAAATCCAAAGCTCTAAATGTTGCACACACATTCACTCCAAAGCACAATAATAAGCAAACGCCTTGGTTACAAAGGAAAAGGAAAACAACCGGTTGAGTGTCTTTGAAAGGACAGTGAGAAGAGATTCACCGAGTCCTCAAAAACTCCAAACAGAAAAATCCATAAAAGAAATACATATGATGGGAATGGTAGAAAATATCCAAGCCAAGCTGATTGGAATAATGTGAACTATCAAAGATAGACTTATGGAATATAAGCCCAAATGGCAAAGGCCAAGAACTCAAAGAAAGGCCATTCCAAAAGTATAAGAGCTTTCATCAAAGACACCTATGCACCTAGGCATCACACTCAAAGTCATCACAACTACCCAAGAAAGGCAATTGCTAAAACACATATACAGCATACGGACAAAAGAGACAAATTGTATGAACCTAGAATCCCCAAGCAATTTGCCAGGATTAATTATGATTATGGCACCGATAGATGGCAACCCCTTAGAGTCAAATCATTTGGCTATAGGTTGGTTGGATCATCTTACAATTCTAACCCCTCGGACCCGCATACAAGTATGGGTACCTAAAACTTAATTTCCTTGTTTGCGAGTTCAAGAACAAATGAGTGCCAAGGAACCTGGTACATGGATAGTGGTTGTTCCGCATATATGACAGAAATAAGAAAAATCTATCAAAATTCAAGGAAGTTAAAGGAGCAAAAGTCATATTTGGAGGAAATGAAGCTCCTGGCGAAATAAGAGGCATTGGATCCATCAAGAGAATGGATTAGAAATCACAGACGTTGCATATGTTGAAGGACTCAACTTCAACTCCGCTAAGCATCACCAACTCGTGACAAGGGCTACAATGTTGATTCAACATGGGTATATGCAAAATCAAAGATATCGAATCAAATGAAGTTGTCTTTGCAAGGATGCGCAGAAAAATATGTATGTAGTGGATTGGTCAATCGCAACACCCAAAGACTGTCTTTACAGCAAAGAGCACAATTTGAATCAAGTTAAGTGTGGCACAAAAAGCCGAGTCACCCGAATTTCAAAACAATTAACAAGCTCAGGCAAGAAGTCATCTTGTAGAAGGACTTCCGGACTCATTATACAAGAAGGAGAGTATATGTGATGCATGTCGAAGGGAAAGCAAATCAAATCGTCATTCAAAGAAAAGACATGCCCATCCTCAACAAGAATATTACATCCGCTTCATATGGATCTATTCGCCCGGTGGAACCAAACAAAGATAAGTGGAAAGAAATACACCATGGTGGTAGTAGATGACTATTCAAGATATACATGGACAATATTCATGTGCAAGAAGAAAGAAACCCTACAAAAACTACCACAAATGATGAAGAGGATTCAAAACGAGAAGAGTCAAACCATTATCAAAATAAGATCGTGATGAGGAACCGAGTTTGTCAATGGAATAATAATTCAAGATTGTATTGAGAATGGTATTGGTCATGAACTATCGCAGCAAAGGACTCCACAATGAGAATGGAGTTGCGAGAAAGAAGAATAGAACCCTCAAAGAAGCAAGGACCATGTTAGCAAGAAGGTTACCAAAATATTTTTGGGGTCAAGCAATCAACACACTTGCTACACCCAAAACAGATGTATGATAAATAGACAAAATGACAAAGACTCCCTATGAAATCTGGACTGAAGAAAACCAAATGTTGCATACTTCGATATTTGGATGTAAATGCTTCATCCACAACAACGGCAAAGACAACCTAAAGGCTTTTGATGCTAAAGTCGATGAAGGTATCTTCTTAGATACTCACCAAAGCAAAGCCTCTACAGATACTCAACAAAAGAACTATGGTTACGTAAGAATCCATTCATGTAGTATTCGATGAGCCAAATGTAAATGGAGAAGACATTGAAGAGTCACCGATAAGTCAATCATCCAACCATACGAAGAGTCCCTATCTTTGTCAAGTTCAAGCCGGAATTATCAATTCAAGAAGATGAGATAGTCAATCTCAAAAACAAATGAAAATTTGCGGCTAAGTGATTACGAGAGAGCTAACCACGCGACACAACAAGTCGAAGTCGAATCCACTAACTCACTCCAACCTGATGTAAGATGGCCGAGAGATCATCCACCGAACTTGTAATTGGAGATATAAAAGAAGGTGTCAAAACAAGATCCGAACTCAACAAGAAGCTATGTTCACTTGCTTCATCTCGCAAATAGAGCCCAAAGACGTGTCACAAGCATTGGATGACACACATTGGATTCAAGCTATGCAAGAAGAGTCAATCGCTTTGAAAGAAATAAAGTGTGGGAATTAGTGCAAAGACCCATACATCAAAATGTGATTGGCACCAAATGGGTGTTCGTAAATAAGATGAACGAGGAAGGTTCGTGGTAAGAAACAAAGCAAGACTAGTAGCCAAAGGATATTGCCAAGAAGAAGGGATAGATTTTGATGAAACATTTGCCCCTCGTAGCAATATTGGAAGCTATAAGGATGTTTTTGCCTATGCGCACTCACAAGGATTTCATTGTATATCGATGGATGTAAAAAGTGCATTCCTGAATGGTTTATTGGAAGAAGAAGTGTATGTTGAACAACCTCCAGGATTTGAGCAGAAGACTCTTGGAGATAAGGTATACAAACTCAAGAAAGCCCCGTATGGATTGAAGCAGGCACTCGAGCATGGTATGATACCTTGTCACAATTCCTAATCGAAAATGGATTCACAAAAGGAAAAGTAGATAGAACACTTTTCGTAATTCAAGACAAAAAGAGTATACTTGCTTGTTCAAGTATATGTGGATGACATCATTTTTGGATCCACAAACAAAGAGTCATGTGAAAAATTTTCAAACCTAATGCAAAGTAAATTTGAAATGAGCATGATGGGAGAGCCGACATTCTTCCTTGACTCCAAGTGAAACAAAAGGATGGAACCTTCATAAGTCAAACAAAGTACACCAGAGATTTAATGAAGAAGTTTGGTATGGAAGAGAAGTCTTCTCGAAAAATACCAATGAACACATCACCAAAATGGACATGGATGCAGGATGGCAAGCCCAGAGATCAAACAAGATACAGAGCACTTATTGGATCATTGCTCTATCTCACAAAGAAGCGACTTACATCACCTTTCTTTGTCAGGTGTATGTGCAAGATTTCAATCTGCTCCAAAAGAGAGCCATATGACAGAGCTAAGAGAATATTGAGATACTTGAAAGGAAGCCAAGAAGTAGGCCTATGGTATCCAAAGGAAGGTGGATTCAAGCTAATTGGCTATTCGATTCTCGACTATGCCGATGCAAGAGTTGATAGGAAGAGCACTTCAGCACATGTCAAATGCTAGAAACATGTCGATTTCTGGTTTAGCAAGAAGCAAAACTCAATAGCCACCTCTACACCGGGCGAAATACATAGTCTGCGGCAAAACAAGTGCCAAGTCCTATGGATGAGACAAAGAAATGAGAGACTATGAGGTTGAAGAAAAAGAAATTCCAATCATGTGTGATAACACAAGTGCAATTGCAATTACTCAAAATCCTGTGTTGCATTCAAGAACAAAGCATATTGATGTCGATATCACTTCATAAGAGATCATGTTGAAAAGAAGGACATCATCCTGAATATATCTCAACCGATAAACAACTAGCCGACATCTTCACAAAACCATTATGTGAGTCAAGATTTGAAGAACTCAAACATGAGTTGGGGTTAATTGAGTGAGCCGACACTCGACGAATCAAAGAAGAGAAATGGAACAGAAAAGGGGTGAAAAAGAGTCGAAATGTAAATCACCAAGAATCACCAGACGGAAAAGACAATTACACCGAGTCACCGATAATTTAAGTCACTAAGAGAACGTGAGAAGTAGAGTTAAATCAACTAAGGGATAAGTTCTGAGTCACTTATGAGCAAAATGACAAAAACGCAAATCGTTTTGACTAAGCGGAATGTTTTTAAGGAATACGTCAAAGATAATGATGATGTGTACTGAGACATAAAGCCGCACACCAAGCTTATGATTGGATATAAATGCTTTGCCGCATTAAATACGAGACATTAAATGCTAAATAGGCGTGCAAAATCTAAGTTGATTTCGATCACATTTCAAAAACCACCCGCACGCCCTTTCATAAACCATATTTAAACCATTTTCATCCGTTTCTCTCTCACACTTCTAAAACTGTTCATCTCTTTCTCTCAAAAGCAAAGGCAAAAATACTCTCTAAAACCTATCTATCTTCAAATCAATTTCTAAGTTTTTCCTTGATACAATCCTCGAAAATGGCACCAACTTATGACTTTACCAAGTTAGGGAAGCAAATCCACACCTCACTAATGGATTTCGACGGGATGGTGAAACAGGGTCCGACGACACCCTAGTGAAGAAAATCGCTGAAAAGTTAGAAACGCCCGGCTCAAACCGTTTCGACGTTAGAATACCCTATGACATATGTGGAGGAGGTCGCACAATTCTACGTGAATGCCGAGATTCACGATGAAGGAATCAAGTCATCTGCTCACGGAAAGCAAATGACTATCTCTCGCCAAGGATTTGGCCAAAAATTGCTCACTACCGGCGAGGGCGATCGAGATTAACGGTTGATGTAAACCTGGCCGATGCTTGGAAAGAAATAGCCAAGCCCGACTTTGCCGATAAAATAGTGTATACAAAGAAACAAGAGATCACAAGGAGGATTATCACAAGTTGTTGGGCATAGTTGCCAAATGTATCGACATCAAGTTTGGCAGCTTTGACCAACTCACAAAGGCAAAGCCGATTGTAATGGCCGCAATCATCGAAGAAAAGAAGATAAACTGGCCGAGTTTGTCTTGTCTGCAAGCAGACTCGCTGCAACGTGGGAACAAATCCTTCAAAGAAGATGGCACATTTGGAGGATCCCTAGGATATGGCCTAGTGATTGGCCGGCTAATGGAGGTGAAAGGAGTCCCTCTTAGACATGGGAAGGCATTCCATGTTAACAAGAGGATGTTCAGAGCAAACCTCTCTCGGCGCACAAGAGAGCTTACGCCAAGAGAGCGACACACAACAGAGGGGGAATCACCACCAAAGATACAAAGATTGTTTCCTCTCCACCCAAGAAGAGAGCGCCTCAAAGAAACTACTAAGAAGATAGCTGCCCTGCAAAGAAAGAAACCAAACATGCTCCCGCCCTCGGCAGTGTCTCCGCCCTCGCAGCAGGCGAGAGAAGGACTCACAAATACCTTCTCCGATCGTCAAAAAGAGGAGAACCGAGAAGCCACGACGGCCTGCTCCTCGAAAAAGACACCAAAGACCGCCCCCACCGCCAAGACTCGTGAGGACACCGTCTCTCGAACCAAATTCCTCGGTACAAACTAGAGACGAAGAAGAATCATCAAGCGCCTCAATCGAGAAACCAACAGTCATTACTCACCTAGAGAAGATACGGAGACTACGGAGAAGTAGAGTCTCCGATGTAATTGATGAAACAAACCAAGTCTGGGCCGGGGCGATCAGAGGCAACTCAAGACACAACTGTAATTCACACACCAAGTGAAGAAGAACCTGCTAGAGCGGATAGTGATGTAATGATCCTATCTCCACCATACCCGTGACATCCAAAATCGTCTGCGTGAGTGGAGGAAATGGAAGTTGAGTAAGTCAAGGAACAGTTCAACGGCTGAGTTCATAGAAGAAGAAGAGAACTGTGAGCTTCCTCGGGTCGACCATCACTCCCAAAGATCGATGAAGACAATCGCACGACATCCCGCAGATCTATAAGGAAAAGGAGAGAGAAAAGCAAGCCGAGGAAGCCGAGGCACGTGAGAAGGCAAGCATTTGCCCTATCTCCTCGCACCACGTAACACACACATCCTCTCCTTGATGTCTTCTCGGGCGGTGATGAGGATCCGAGAATGTCATCCGCCACGTAAGAGTTGCAAATACAAAGAAGCATTGCGAGAATCCGAATCCTTCACGAGCAAAGATTGATGGAGGACCAGGAGAGTCCTCCGAACACACCGAAATCGATCCAATGGGAGTGGTTCAAAAATAGCCACGTTGTTGCTGCCACCACTTCCCACTCACTCGGAAGAAGGCAATAAGGGTGATGGCGATGAAACCGGGATAGTGGGGACCCCAATCGAGCCAACCCCTATTGAAGGTGTGTTACCACCGCCCAAATGGCTGAACAATCAATCGAAACAATGGGAGTTTGGAGCCGAGTAACCCCATTCCAAGTCACTCACCGGGTGCTCCAAAATGAGGGGAAACTCCCTCCACCGCAGCAAGGTCGGAGGATGCCGCAGATGACTCCACAACGAATCAAGGAGGCGAAGTAGAGAAAATACAAACACAAGAAGAACAAAGAAGTTGCCATCAACGAAGCTCGGACATTTGAGACTGTCTCTCCGAGGTGCCAACCGCTGCGTCGGAAAATGACGTCTGCGATGCAAATCGAGGCACAGGAAGGAATAGCCCGGGAGTTAACACTGGGCGATGAAAGTGCAATCCATGGGGTTGAGACTCCAATGGATGCCACGCAGAAGACCCTAAGACAAATTGACACTCAAGCCGAAAGGGAGGACCAAGCCTCACCGCAAGAGAGACCGCCGGAGGTAATGAAGGCCCACGGAGGTTGAGACTTCCGGGTAAGGTAGTCAAGTCGAGAACATCCCTCCCCGCTATTATCGACCCATCCGAGAGAAGGAGATAAGCGCACTTCATGATTCCCGGATAATCCGATGTCACATTTAAGGATCGGGGCGAAGAAGAAGTCGAGTCATCCCCCGTGCAAATCCAAAAGACTCAAATTTCGTGGATGTTCCAAGCACGAGCAAGTCTCGATCCCAAGACTACTCGTCAAACCTTTAACTTTGATGATGAGCCACCAATGGAAATCTCATCATCATCCGATGACGCTCCGATAAGGCCGAGGACAAGTCTACTCAAATGGAAAAATCACCGAGACCAACGGCTGTTGAGACAACGAGGCTCAAAGCAAGCCAGTCCACTTCACAACAAGACCCAGTGAACAGAGACCACTACACAGGCTCCTCAAGCTGCAGCAGATCGATTCCTAAAAGAACTTCACGCGCACCGCTCATCATCGAACAAATCCCGTGGGGGCATGATGAATCTTTTATAAAATCCTTTCCTTTTTCACCGAGATACCGAACTCCACGAAGAGTCGAAAAAACGAACAAGCACGCTATCACAAACCAGCTCCTGTTCTTCCATCGATACCATTGTTCCAAAATGATTATGATTTTGACGTTGCATGGCCATCACCGCAATGAAAGAATCACCAAGTTCGAGAAGTGTTCAAGGCACTATTTGCGAGGTTGAACGGATGGAGAGGCATCGCCTCTTTGGATATGCGACGACAACAGAGATGCCACCCTTACAGCCGACTTGAGAGGCATAACAGTCCGAATCGGGAATGGTGGCAACAAAGAACAAACAATGCGTGTGGAACAAGTGAGACACTTCAGGACATTGTTCAACAAGTCAGTGTGGAGAGTCAAAATGCTGATGCAAAAACGAAGCTGAGAGAACATATTGAGCACATGCATGAGGCTCACATTGCCGAGGTCAAGCTGCTGCGTGAGCAAAACAAGAGTGATCTACAGCGTTTGGAAGAAACCATGAATACAAAATTCAGCCTTCTCATGGCTGAGATGAAGCTGATTTCAGCAGAGTCCAACGCTACTCGATCTGAATTTCGGGCTGCATACTCTGCAGCAGACTCGAGACAAAACTCAACTATCAGCAGGCTTGACTTCCTGCTTGCAAGTCTATTTCCAGGCGTTCCTCTCTCCTTTGATGATGCCAAAAAGGGGGAAGAGGAATACCTAAAGGCGCAAGGGGGATCTGAAGTTGAAAAGGAAGCAACAGCTGAGAAGGGAAAATCAGCTGAGGAAGTGTTAAAACAGAAGAAAGGAAAATCTGCTGAGGGGGAAGGATCAAAAGATATGACCTTGATGATTGCACAAACCCCTCAACAGGGTCCTCATCACAAATGACATTATCGCAGAAAACTCCCTCAGACTCTCGCCACTCCAACACTCTGCTGTATCTGTGGTCGAAAAGAGAAAAACAATTGAAGCAGGGATGAAGGAAGTGGAAGGAAGAATGGATGCCCGGGTCATGAACATCTTGAAAGAACACGGAGGCATTCCAGTAGACAGAGACACCTATGCCATCTCAGATGTCGGGACAGAGCCACGATCAGTTGATGAATTTAAAACGCTCGAATCTGAGGGATATTTTGCAAATATGTCCATGGCTCAAGCTTGGGACTTGTACTGGGAAAAGGGTCTCACGTTATGTGAAGAAGCTGACAGGCAGCAGACTTCCGGCATTACTCTGCTGGTCACTCCGCTGGTCACTCACCGGAAAGAAGAAGACCCCAAGACAAAGATACGCCCCGAGGGTAGAGGAAGAAGCGGCAGATGGAGGAAGAAGCTTTAGACCTGGCCTCGCCCAAGAATATTGAATACGTAGATCCAGGAAAGAAATGAGGGATCTTTGGGATGGGCTTGACCAAGTGGCAAATTTGAAAGTGGCTAAAACTAACGCCGAGTATGCAAAAAGAATAGAAGAAAAAAACAAGAGACAAACTCGGCTATGGCGGGAGAGACAGAAAGAATAAGAAAAGATGAAGCTGCCAGGAAGGCATATGAAAAGAAAAAGAAGGCAAAGCGGTGACGACGAAAAAAAAGAGAAGAAGAGAAGAAGATCTTTGAACAAGATGAAAGAAGGAGACAAAATGAGATGAAGTGTTCTTTGTCCCAACCCTTCGTGTATTTTATCATGTAAATACATACAATGTAAGTCTTCTCGTAATAAAGTTATAAATTCTTTATTTTTCCGTAGGCAAATATGAACTCGATACACCTTGTAAACAAGATTGTAAAAAGTACAAGAATGATATGATCGATAAAAAGATTGATTCTGCGCATACATTCTATGTCAATACACTATCTCAGTATGTATCTTTGTTATTTGCATTTTTGAATGGTTTAAGTTTTGGCATCATCAAAAAGGGGGAAATTGTTAGGTATTTTATTGTTTAGATTTTGATGAATGCCATGTAAAACTTAGAATAGAAAGTTGGCACCCCAATTCTTGTTGTAAAATGCATTGTAATAAATAGAGTGGCCAACCACGAGTTAAGTCGCCTACGCCCTAACATGCAAGAAGACAATCAAGACTTGAAGGAAGACTCACCGAGACACCGAGTATGGCAAAGAAGAGTAGACAGAACTCTACTATAGAAAGCGGTGAGATACAAACAGAGTGGAGCATCACCAAGTCAACTCAAGAAAAGCCAAGTCTCAAGTTGAAGTGACAAGAGTCATCCAATGATTGGAAGTCGACTCTAAGTCACCTGGGAAAGCAAGGAAATGCAAATCAAGTCGAGATAATCAGAAAAAGAACCGTTGCCGAAATCAAGAGAATTACTTAAACAAGTAATATCTCCATACCACTTTTCTCTGAGTGCTCGATCCGCGTGCAAAAGGAATGAACCAATGGGAAGCACCACACCGTGTCGAACTCCGAAAAGGTGAAAGAACAATTCATACGAGGAAATGGCAATTCCAAGAACTCGCAACAAGACAAGCCAACGACTGAAAGTGACTTTCAAAAATAAGCCTATCTCTTCAACGGGCAAATTTTTGAAAGTTCACTATAAAAGGCCGAGGAGTTTGTTTGAGAAGAAATAGAGGACACATATGTGAGATATACAAGCATAGTAGAAAAACTCAAACATTCTCAATCCTCAAGCCTACATTACGAAGAACATCAATCCAACACTCACCGTGAAGGAAAGATAACTTCAATCGCTTGAAGAGGAAGATATCGAAAACAAGGGGTCTACACTCCGGAAGGATTGTAGGAAGGTTCAAGGTTGAGCCAAGTCTTAAGCTTTTGGAGGGCTTCGTGATCAAATCCAAAGAGCTTGAGCAAGTGAGATGTAGTAGCAAAGCGGTACTGCCTGTGAAGAAGAAGCCGAGTCGTCGAGAAGCCACCGAGTGATCAAGGCATCTCCAGATCGAGTCCCAAAGGATCAAGTCGGCCGTGTGATCAAGACTTGTATCCGGATCATTACCACTTTGTAAACCGATCATTACCTAGTGGATTCCTCCAGGAGTTGGAGAAGAGAGGAGTAGAAGAATTACCCCATCTTCGAACCTCTATAAAAATTTCATTGTGTCATTTACATTCCAAAGACTTTAATTCTTGCATTTTTAACTGTTTATATCTCACGATAAATTTGCTATCCACTTGATAAATTATAAGTACTAAACCAAGCACTAAGTTCTTGCTCAATCAAACTTAAGGGTGTTAAGTCTTCCAAAAAACAAAACCACAATCGAGTTAATTTAGAAGCCAACAAATGAGTTACTTCATCAACAAATTCGGTTGAGTCTTGAGAGATTAACTCTACTTGAGTGACTAAATTGATCGTCCTTCAAGGACACAAATTGTAGTAAACATCAACACCGAATTTTTAAAAGGACTAAATCAAAAATTTGGTAAGGTTTATTCAACCCCCCTTCTAAACCTTACACTTACACCCCTTGGGACCTACACTTTTGATTATTATTGAATGTATTTACTCCTACTTGGTTGCTTTAATATTTTTGGAAATTTGGGTTGCTTCCAAACGGTCAAAAGTTTTTACCGGAAAATCATTTCTAAAATCGCTCTCTTAGTTGGTGTAAAAATTGTTTTGGTTTGTCATCATCAAAAAGGGGGAGATTGTTTGATACATGTTTTTATCTTAATTTTGATGATTTTATTTTATCACCAAAACAATGTTTTTAAAGGTTATCCAAATACTCCTAAATGATTTAAAATGGTTTTAATATTTTCCGGAGTATTTCCTCAAGTTTATTTTTGATAATAATGAACAACACTTTTAATGATTTTATATCAATGGGTTTTTACTCCTATAACAAGATTTTCAAATATTGTCTAAATACTCCCAATTGTTTTAAAATATTTTTATTGAATTTTCGGAGTATTTCTTGAGTTTTATTTTCGACAAAAATTGGACAACATTTATGTCTGGTGGACCTGGCCGCCCTATAGGGCAACCCGTACACTGAAAATGTTTTTAGAAACAAAAATGAGACGGAAGTAAAAATAGGCAGGTCGACCGTCGCCGCTGGCATCGACCGTCCGGCCGACCGGCGCCCAATGGCCGACGTACACTGCATGTTTGGCATTGAAACAGAACAAAATCTCTTCGTCTTTTTAATTAGGGGCACCGGTTGAGACAGGGGTCGACCGGTCGAAGCCTATGTCGACCGGTCGCCCTGTTGAAATTTTTCAAAGTGTTCTTACTTCTCTTATTTATGTGCGACCGGTCGCCCTGTGTATTGACAAAAAAATATGACCGTTTGACAACAGACACATTTCCTTAAATTGTGGGATTGATTTCTAACATTATATTCTTGATTTTAATTGTATTTTTCAGAGATTTTCAATCCCCAAGAGGAGCCTATGCTTGATCAATCATCTCCTATAAATAGAGGAAGGTTTGGAGCAACCAACAACAATTGAGATACAACACAACAAGATATACTTCAAGCAAATACTTGGTCTTTCATTGTTATTATTCTTGTTGTAAATTTGTCTAGCTTATCACTTTCACATCCTTGAGGTCTAGGTTATTCTTGATTACACCTTGCACTCAAATTGTATTATTCATTATTGAGTTGTAATCTTGATTTTTTTGTTATCATTCAAACACAAGATATCCTTGTGAGTGTTCTTGTGGTAAGAACACACTGGATGATCCGGGTGATAGGTGAAGAAGATTGTGGTGATCTTCTTATTGAGGTGTTGAAGAATTTGGTATTCTTCAAGGTTGAAGATTGTGGTAATCTTCACAAGGTGTCGTTGAAGGAGATTGTGGTAATCTCCAAAGGTGGTCTTTGAAGAAGAGTGTGGTGCTCTTCAAGGTGTTGTAAGTTGAATTTGTATTAATTTTGGTAATTAATAAAATTCTTTTTCTTTTGAAATCCATTCCTGATATCTTGGGGTGGTAGAGATTAGGCCCTAGGTGGTTGAACCTCTTTAAATCAACGTGTGTTGTTTACATTCCGCACCTTTATCATTGTGTTTGAGCATTCGATTGCTAAAAGAGGGCGAAATCGAAAAGATGGAGATAATCTATTCACCCCCTCTAGATTATCGTAGCCGCTGACTTACACCTCCGTCTTCCGCAACCCGAGAGCCGGTGGCCTATATTAGGGATAAATTCGATATTTCATAATTACTATTATTTTATTATTTTACATGATATTATTTGATTTCAAAATTACTTATTAATAATATAATATTATTAAATGAATATTGGATGATAGATACAACTACCCCCCGACCTCAAACCCGTCTCGACCACCCGCTATCAAAAATTAATTAAAGAAACTCAACATAATGGAATTATGCTATTAATTTATAAATAAAATAAAATAAAATAAAAAGGTGACATATTTCAAAGACAACAATTCAAGTAGTACAAATCATAACATATGTGTGCATGGCGGCAAGAGTTCGACCAAATGGAACCGAACCTAAGAGGAACCGAACCGAACCGTGGTCAACGGTTCTTGGAACCGTTGACGGTTCCTGCTTCGAACCGTGAAGGAACCGGTCTTTATCTGCTCCTCGGTTCCTCCTTTGGAAGAACCGTGGAACCGCCTGCCCACTTCGCCTCCCAAGGTTCCGATTCCACGGTTCCAAATTGTCGGTTCCACGGTTCCTGTTCCACGGTTCCAACAAATATAATGAATTTATAATAAATATAGTTTAAAATTTAAGGGAGAAACGAGTCAACAAGAAATACAACCTACACCTACTACAAGAAATAATGGTAAAAAATGTAAACGAACTATGTGAGCTTTGATTCCACTATATCCTAAGGGGATACTTAGGCAGCTTAATATTAATTATTCATATTAATTATTAATATTAAGTTCAAACCCCTTTTTTTTTTTTTTTTGTTTTATTTAATTTAAAGTCTTCAAATAATCTAAGATAATATTCTAATTTTGGTATTGAATTATATTGTGTTATATTTAAACAAAAAAATATTAATTTAATTTTTGAAAAAAAAATAAAAACAAAAGAGAAGACGGTTCCACGGTTCAAGAACCGAAATGGAACCGCCGGTTCTGATTCCGCCGAACTTAACCGGCGATTCCGAACCGTGACAAAGCCTACATGGCGGCATGGCCGTGTCCATGTCTGGGTTGTTCCTTTTTCTGTACGAAATTTTGTTACTTTGGGAAAGGACCTAAACAAGCACTGTTGTTTGTTTCACATTTTCAATATTTGGGCTTAGTATTTTATTTTGTTTGTTTGAAGAATTGGTCTGAATATAACCTGACAAATTTTAATCCACATTTACAATTCTAAATAGTATTTCAACTTTCAATTTATGTATTAATATATCAAGTGAACATCACGTGTGTAACTTCTCTCTCTGCTTTTTTCTCTCCTCCTTCTCTTTAGAAAACCAAAACCTTAACCTTTTCTTCTTTTCCCTCCCCCACCAGTCACCGCTTGATGTGTGCAAATTATACGTGTACTTTGGGGCTTAAAATGATATAAAATTGATGCATTTGCATGCATATTTACTATGTTTTTACTTGGTTTCCTTAAAAGGGCAAGATACTGCGTATTCTTGTAATTCTTGCAGGAAACGGAGCTTAAAATGAAGAAATATCAGTTGGAATGCCCGGCTAAGATTGACGAATGCAAAGAGGAGATCAAAACGACGAAAAAAGTGGATTAAAACACTTCACACGGTCTGACCGTGTGGAACTGCCGGTGTGCAATCACACAACCGTGTGAAGTCGGATAAAACAGAGACGGAGCAGCCCACACGGCCGACCGTGAAGTCACACGGCCGTGTGGGAAGGGGAAGACAGCGCACAACCTACTCCAGTGCAGACCTCACACAACCGTGTGAGAAAGGCCTGAAGAACACACCACACGGCCGTGTGAGACTCTATTTTAACGCATTTTTCAGTGTTTGCTTCCCATTCCAACTCTCCAAGTGATATCTCCAAGCATCTATAAAAGGGACCCAAGTCTTGCACAAAAAATCATCACTTCATACAGCGAAAACACATCAAATTATACAGGAACGAAGGAATCGAAGAGCTTCTGAGAGCAAAAGGCTAGGTCGCAAAGAACACTACAAGGTTTTCGCATCTAGGGAGCACAAGAGCTTCAAGGGCTTGGAAAGTTAATCCATACTGCCAAGAAGGGGTTTTCTTTCTATGTCTAAGAACTCTTGTCTGTGCTTAAACGATGTCTTAATATTGATTCGAATTTATTTATGAGTTTGTAATCAATGTTTGGCATATCATTCGGATCTTAGGGGCATAATCAAAACTGTGGATTCATGTTAAATATGATTATTTGTTTTCTTAATTAATTCATGCTTTCTATTTTATGAATTCGAATGCTTATTTATAATTGCTTTTATTTGCCGGGAATAAATTGCATGTCATATTTGTTAGTACAAAATTTCGGACGATGAGTTCTAACAAAGAAGGAAATCGGATTCAGACATAAACGGATGTAACGAGTCGGGAGACCTACAACTGTTTGTTGGGAGTCATTCCATTCACAAAACTTTTAGGAGTTAGTAACAATTGTAACGAGTCGGCAGACCTACAATTGTTATTAATCAATTGTTTATTCACCGCCAGGAATGGGGAGTAGACTAACTTAGGAATTGAACCCATAGAATTGCATGAATTGGTTTTTAAAACTTTATTTGCATTTAATATTGAAGAAGCATGTTGAGATTATGTGCCTAAGATTGCTCCTATAGATGTTGAAAATACTTGTGGGGTTCATAAATTTATTTCTTTTATTTCTTTTATTTTTGATTTTCCTTAGATTAAAATACTCAATTTTTGGTTGCCTCAATAAAATTGGAATATGATGTTATTTATATCCTAAGTGTTTCGAATATCAATCCTTGAGGAATACGACCTTGCTTGCCATTATTCTATAAACTAAACTGTACACTTACAGTTGTATGAACCAAATATTTTTGGCGAACAAGTTTTTGGCTCCGTTGCCGAGGATTAATTAGACTCTACTTAGATATAGTAATAAGTAGTTCAATCTTAATTGAAGAATTTTTGTAAATATTTTTCTTTTCTTTTTTTATTTTTTATTTTTTTTCTTTCTTTTGTTCGATTCTAACATTATTTTTGTTTAGTGCATAATCACGCGTTCCATTATCGTCTCAGCCAATTCCCTTTAATTTGGAAATCGAAAAGACAGCGAAACTACTAAGGAAAAGAGCCAAAGCAATGGTGGATGGGACTAATCCGAAGGCAGTGGAAAATAGAAACAATGAGTAGCGTCCACTAGTGGTCGGCGTCCAGGACAGGATTGTGGAAAGGCCCGCGAGAAGGGCAGTTACAGACTACTTCCAGCCGAAGGTAAGTCAAACTTATGGGGGAGTGGCCCGTCAATCGATCAATACAAATAATTTTGAACTAAAACCGGCATTGATCCGAAGGGTGTCACAAAACCAGTTTGGGGGTATAGCCGTTGAGGATCCAAAAGCGCATCTGGCGCACTTTTTAGAAATTTGTGATACTATTAAAATGAATGGTGTTTCTGAGGATACCATTCGATGCCGCCTTTTCGCGTTCTCTCTATGCGATAAGGCGATAGGATGGTTATGCTCTTTAACAACACCAGCCGCAAATTGTGCAGAACTAAGTCAGCGGTTTCTAGCCAAATACTTTCCCCCCAGTAAGACGCTGCAATTGAAATCTGAGATCGCCCAGTTTAGGCAATTAGATGCTAAGCCACTATATGAATCATGGGATAGATTCCTGGAATTATTAAGAAAGTGCCCTCAACACGGATATCCCGACTACCAACAGGTTCAATACTTCTATAATGGTTTAAGTGGCAACAGAAGAACAATTATAGATACTGCATCTGGAGGTGCACTACTAGGGAAATATCCTGTGGATGTACTAGAATTATTAGAGGAGATGGCGAACAACAGTTATCAATGGCCATTCGAGAGGTCTACTATCCGCCGAGTGGCAGGAGTTCAGGATCAGAAGGTCGCCATGCTCACAGAACAGGTATCCGTGCTAAATATGAAACTGGACGCGATGCAGCAAGTGACTCCAAGAGATCCTATTGTTGTTGAAGAGGAAGCAAACTTTGTGGGCCAACAAAGAAACTTTAACAACAATTACAGAAATAATCAGATACCCAACTACTACCATCCAGAGTTGGGAAACCATGAAAATTTCTCTTATGCTAATAATAAAAATGTTTTGCAGCCACCTCAGGGATATAACGTGTGTAATCAAGGCAGAGTAAAGTCAAGTGAAAAGAAAGCATATGTTGAAGAGATGCTATCCTCGTTTATCGGAGACACAAGGGCGAGACTTAACAAAGATGAAACCAAGATAGAAGAACATGTCACTCAGCTAAACACGAATGTAAATGCAAGATTGAAGTCTCTGGAAACATAAGTAGCCCAAATCGCAACTACTGTGGGAGGCCAGCATCAGAAAGGCAAATTCCCAAGCGATACTGAGCTGAATCCGCGAGAACAATGCAATGCCATTCGTCTGAGGGATGGCATTGAGGGTTCACAGATTTCAAATGACACGGTTTAGCAAAAGTGATTAGAAATCTAACGTCTGGCTGATGACGTAAAACTTAGCGCTTTATGGGAGGCAACCCAATTTATTTCCTATTTCCATACATTTTTCATCGCCTTTAATTTTAATTTCAATTTTAATTATTACTTTTCGTTTATTTTCTATTAACTTAATTTTATTTTTGTTTAGTTTTCTTGAGTTGTTGTGTAGGAGGCGTCATGGCAAACTCTCGATTATCAAAAAAAAGTACGGAACCAATCTCACACGGGTATGCGATAGGCCGAACAGCCCAGAACCACACGGCCGTGTGACCATCACACGACAATGTGATGAAGGCTAAGAAAACAGAACCGCAGACAGCCGCATGCAGGGCCACATGGCCAGCCCGTGTGATCCCACACGGCCGTGTGGCCCAACTCCAAAAATCGGGCAAATTGCTAACAACCCCTATTTTAACCCCAAATTCTCACTTTTTCTCCAACTTTCTCCTATACAAGCCCTAACCCATGAAAATTCTCTCCCTGAACACTCAAACTACTCACCAAATCTCTCTAAATTCACCTCTAATCTCAAACCAAAATCATAAATCCTTCACCTTCTCAAGAAACCCACCACCAAATACCTTCATATTCCAACTTCTCCAAGTTCTACACCAAGTTTGGGGGGACTCAAAAACTTCCCAAATTTCAGATTTTCCCTCTTCCAAACCTTGAAATTTATGGCTTCTAGGGGATGAAAGAGGAACAAGGAGAAACACAAGAAGAAGATGGGAGCCGACTCCGGAGCCCGAACCCTAGCCGCAACCAATTTTCGACCCCAAGAAGCCCGAAGCTTCAAATATAATCTTTCCAAAATGAAACCCATTGGGCTAGATGGACGATACTCTACTTTCGTCCATGGATTAATAGGAGGTATCCCGATGAACCTACTCTTACAAATTTAGATTTATTGGAAGATTTTAGAGATTAATGTGGTAGAATTGATTGGCATGAATTTTTAAATGGGCATTGGGCTACTTATTCTGTTATTACACTTGAATTTTTAAGTAGCTTTGAACTGGTGGTGAGAAAAAGAAATTTGAGGGGAGTTAGGTTTCGCATGGGGAATGAGCAAAGGGAACTAACAATTGATGATTTAAATAAAATTTACAAAACACCGGCGTATGGAGTGGAGAAACACGAGGAATTCGATCAGGATAGGTTTTGGAAAAAGATAACTGGGAAATGAATCTACACGTCAGGCACTTCAAAGGCGTGTAGTATTTGAAATCCAGTATTTTGATATGTTCAGCGAGTCTTAGCTGAAACCATTTTTGCGAGGAAGGAGAGTAGAGGGAGTTGAGGGTTGATGAATTATTTATTATTTGGTGTATTGTATCAGAGACTGAAGTGGTGCCAAATGCCGGAGCTATGATAGCCCGACAATTTGATAGGATTAGAAAAAGTGAGAGGGGTGGAATTTGCATATGGGGGATGATTACCCCTATTGCTGAATATTTTAACATCAATTTGGAGGGGTATGCAGAGGCCGCGGGGCCTAAGTTGATTGATTTGACGGTTCTAACTGCTATGAAAATGATAAGATTCGATGGGCGTGATTAGTGGCTCAATCAAGCAGATAGAACTACAATTAAGCTTCATAACCCCGAAGCCACTTCTATTAGAAGGGGTAACTGGTTGCTTAGAGAGGTAGAGGGGGCTGCTACTCAAGAAGAGCAGGATGAACCAATGACGGAGATGTCGGAATCCTCCAGACAAGGGGAAAACCGACCATTTACTATGAGTGAGAGGCTCAGAAGGGTAGAAGCTGATGTGGGAAAATTGATAGATGACACATATCGGTTGGATCACCGATGAGTATCACCAGGAGTACTTACAGCGTTTCAATGCCACCACCCAGCAGCAACAGCAAATGTACGAGATGATGTCTCGTATGGACCAATGGCACATCTCACAAGGCCACTACCATCCACCTCCACCACCATAGTGATCTCTGTAAGTACTTATTACGCATTCCTCTTTCATTTGATAATGTTCTCATATGTTCAGGACAAAGCATATTTTAAGTTGGGAGGGTTGTCAAGAATGCGTAATTTAGTACTGTTGCATTTTGCATTGCATTTAGGATTCCATGTAGAGCACTTTGCATTTTTATTTTAAAAAAAATCGATTTTTAGTTTTATTTTTCGATTTTTAGTTATTTTTGTGTTAGCACGTTTACTGATTTAGCACGTTTAATTGCTTTTACGTGGTTTTAATTCGCTTTTATGTCCAGCTCCCATATGATTTTACTATGAATATTTTATGGCATGGGATAACATACTTGTGGGAATAATGTGATAAATTGTTAGGAGGAAAGTTATTTATTTTCTTGGCATGTGTTATGAAAATTGGGTATTTGAGCATGTTGCGAAAAATAAGCCTGTGAGCTTTTGTGCCTTAAACCGCTTTATTATGCAGACTTATTTTTTCTTGAGTGTGACATTCATGATTGATAGAACTCTAGAACTTGCTCTGGTATCTTCATTGAAGCCATGTGTGTGTGCAATTTTTGAAAATAACTTAAGGCCATGTTTATTTTAGCCTACTTAGCCTAAAAAGTCTACCTATGAACTCATGATTCCCTAGTCAGCCAATTTTGAGCCAAAACTTTTATTCTGAGCCACATTGATCTTTAAAATTGTAAAATAATTTTTAACTCTGAAATTTCTTGAGCTTATAGAAAATGAATAAGTTTTGGGGAGATGTGGTGAAAATTTATTAAAAAAGAGAGAGAAAGTTGGCAAAAGAAAGAGGGATGAGCAGTATCTGGGTAAATGAAAAAATACATGAAGCTCGAAAAAGAAAGAAATATCTCAGAAAAAAATAGAGAAAATCGAGCAAAGCAAAAGAAAAATTCTGAATATTGTGGAAAAAATGAGAGCTTGAAGCTAAAGAAAAGAAGACAAAAAGGCCTAAGAATGAAAAAAGGAGAAATAAGGATGGAATTGAGTTGAAAAAGAAAACTGATATTATGTTGAAATTGGGTTGGTGAATTGCAAGTCTGAGTGCTTAAATTTTATTTGCTCAAGTCAAGTCACTTAATCCAAATATTCCCAACCCTTACCAAAGAGCCTACATTACAACCAAATAAAAAGTCCTTTTTGATTCTTAGATTGTGCACACAAAAGTGGTCGAGATGTTAGACGATTTGCAAGCTTATGGTAGTTCTACTTTCACTGAATTGAATTTGAGCGTAAACACTTACCATACACTTTAAAGAGTAGAGTAATACACTATTTACTTGTGAGTCGCGATGTCAAGTACCTGAGAGAGTATTAAATTATGCCGATTTTATGAATAATGACTTCTTGATGATGAATAACATGGTTTCTTTGAGTATGAAGTCAAATGCTATTTAATGTTTATAGTGTTCTTGGGTGTTCTTTCGTTTTTTCCCCTTATATTATTTTTTTTCTAAATTTGTTCGAGGACGAGCAATGCTTTAAGTTTGGGGGATTTTGATGTGTGTAAAAAATATGTGCATTTTAGGGCTTAAAATGATATATAATTGATGCATTCGCACGCATATTTACTATGTTTTTCTTGGTTTCCTTAAAAGGGCATGATACTGCGTATTCTTGTAATTCTTGCAGGAAACGGAACTTAAAATGAAGCGGATAAAAACACTTCACACGGCCGGACCGTGTGGTGTCACACGGCCGTGTGGTAGTGCCGGTGTGAAATCACACAACCGTGTGAAGTTGGATAATAACAAAGGACGGAGCAGGCCCACACGGCCGGACCGTGTGAAGTCACATGGCCGTGTGGGAATGGGAAGACATCGTACAACCTACCCGTGCAGCTTCACACAACCGTGTGAGAAAGGCCTGAAGAACACACCATACGGCCGTGTGGTGCCACACGGCCAGGCCGTGTGGGACTCTATTTCGATGCGTTTTTCAGTGTTTGCTTCTCGTTCAACTCTACAAGTGATCTCTCCAAGCATCTATAAAAGGAACCCAAGTCTTGCACGAAAAATCATCACTTCATACAGCAAAAACACATCAAATTACACAGGAGCGAAGGAATCGAAGAGCTTCTGAGAGCAAAAGGCTAGGTCGCGAAGAACACCACAAGGCTTTCGCATCTAGGGAGCACAAGAGCTTCGAGGGCTTGGAAGCGGAATCCATCCTGACAATAAGGGGTTTTCTTTCTATGTCTAAGAATTGTTGTCTGTGCTTAAGCGATGTCTTAATATTAATTCGAATTTGTCTATGAGTTTCTAATCAATGTTTGGCATATCTTTCGGATCTTAAAGGCATAATCAAAACTTTGAATTCATGTTAAATATGATTATTTATTTGCTTAATTAATTCATGCTTTCTATTTTATGAATTTGAGTGCTTATTTATAATTGCTTTTATTTGCCGGGAATAAATTGCATGTCATATTTGTTAATACAAAATTTCGGACGATGAGTTCTAACAAAGACGGAAATCGGATTCAGACATAAACGGATGTAATGAGTCGGAGACCTACAATTGTTTGTGGGGAGTCATTCAATTCACAAAACTTTTAGGAGTTAGTAATAATTGTAACAAGTCGGGAGACCTACAATTGTCATTAATCAACTGTTTATTCACCGCCCGGAAGGGAGAGTAGACTAACTTAGGAATTGAACTCATAGAATTGCATGAATTGGTTTTTAAAACTTTATTTGATATAATATTGAAGAAGCATGTTGAGATTATGTGCCTTAGGTTGCTCCTATAGATGTTGAAAATACTTGTGGGGTTCATAAATTTATTTCTTTTATTTCTTTTATTTTTTATTTTTCTTAGAATAAAATACTTAATTTTCGGTCGACTCAATAAAATTGGAATACGATGTTATTATAGCCTAAGTGTTTTGAATATCAATCCTTGAGGAATACGACCTTGCTTGCCATTATTCTATAAACTACATTGTACACTTGCAGTTGTATGAACCAAATATTTTTGGCGAACAAGTTTTTGGTGCCGTTGTCGGGGATTGATTAGACTCTACTTAGATATAGTAATAAGTAGTTCAATCTTAATTGAAGTATTTTTGTAAATATTTTTCTTTTCTTTTTTGATTTTTTTATTTTTTCTTTCTTTTGTTCGATTCTAACATTGTTTTTGTTTAGTGCATGATCACGCGTTCTAGATCGTCCCAGCCAATTACCATTGATTTGGAAATAAAAAAGGCAGCGAAACAACTAAGGAAAAGAGCCAAAGCATTGGCGGATGGGACTAATCCGAACGCAGTGGAAAACAGAAACAATGAGGAGCACCCACCAGGGGCAGACGTCCAGGACAGGATTGTGGAATGGCCCGCGAGAAGGGCAGTTAGGGACTACTTTTAGCTGAAGGTGAGTCAAACTTATGGGGGAGTGGCCCGTCAATCGATCAATGCAAACATTTTTGAACTAAAACCGGCATTGATCCAGAGGGTGTCACAAAACCAATTTGGGAGTATAGCCGTTGAGGATCCAAACGCGCATCTGGCGCACTTTTTAGAAATTTGGGATACTATTAAAATGAATGGTGTTTCTGAGGATACCATTCGATGCCGCCTTTTCGCGTTCTCTCTACGCGATAAGGCTAAGGGATGGTTATGCTCTTTAACACCACCAGCCGCAAATAAAATTGGAATATGATATTATTATAACCTAAGTATTTCGAATATCAATCCTTGAGGAATACGACCTTCCTTGCCATTATTCTATAAACTACACTGTACACTTGCAGTTGTATGAACTAAATATTTTTGGTGAACACCCCTCCCCTCTCTCCCCTCCACCTCCCAAGCAAGTTGTTTTCTTCTCTCATGAGAATGGAAGCCATTATGGTGACCATGTGTGGCTATTCAGGTATTATTTAATCCTCAGGTATTATTTTACCCCTTTTTACTATCAATTTATATTACTTTACCCCCTTATACAATTAAGATATTATTTAATCCTCATATTTCTTTATTAAATTACCTAGTTGTCCCTACTATTATATTTAACAATTATGCCATTATATACATTTTCTTTCGAAAAACGTATTTGATATTTATAAATTAAAATAGTTCCTGTTAAATAATTATATTATAGGTTATTTTCTGTAAACTAATATATTCATACATTTTTTCATAATAAATCTAAAATTACGTATTATGTTGTAATAATATTTTGTATTATAAAAAGTAACCACTAAAATGACTATATTTTTCTTTTTAATATAGTTTTTCAAATTATGATTATTCATTCAATAACTGAAAAACTACCAATAATATTTCACATCTTTAATAAAACTATTATATATTATATAATTTAAGTTTGTAATGAATAATAAATTAAAAGTATAAATGTGTTAGCTAATAGAAATATCTTATTATATATGAATTTAATAGGACTATATTAAATTTAAATAATTATCAACTAAATAAAAATATAATTGATTTAATATCAAGTGTTAATTAATCAAGTTGTTAAATTTAATTGAGAAAATAAGTACAAGTTTATTAATATTAAATACTTTTAAAATAATTTTATTATTTTAATATAAGTAATAGGTAAGGATAAAATGATCATTGTTTTGAGTATATGAGTATATAAGAATATTCTAAACTTAAAAGCATAAGGGGGTAAAGTGATACTAATTAAGAATATAAAGGGGTAAGTAATACAATTGAGAGTGCAATGGGTAAAATGATACTAAGAAAAGTATAGGAGGGGAAAATTGTGATTTACCCATATATCGGCAACATATTTTGAAAGGATTTAATTATTATTTTTATACATATCTATATGCATGTGGGATCTCCTATTTTAATTGTAATTTATAATTAAATATGATATTTCAATTTGCAAGACAAATACCCTGTCTATCAATATTATATACAAGACATTCACATATTGTAATGAACAACATATGGAAGAGATCAGACTAATATATTATTTGTGATTCTAAAGCATTTTATATCATTCAGTTGCTTATTATTCACTATCAAAATTACTTTCTAATTTAAGTGTAGAAGAATTTTTACAGTGCAAACTCCATTGGCCCTGTCTTTTTTTTTTAATGAGTTGGTAGTAGTGGGGAGGATATAAGTCTTAAAGAAATTGAAAAAAATAGGGTTCGAATCATGATCAACACACTTTGAACGGGTAAGAGATATGATTTGTGCTACGATCATGGTGTCATAGCTTCTGTCCTTATTTTGCATGTGATTTTGAAGACTTTTGAGTGAAATTGGCTGCTAATAACTATTCTATTGATCCACATAATTTTGATACGCATCAAGATGTATACAATTACAAAAAAAAAGTAAATTGTTGTATTTTTTAGTTTGAACTATGATCTACCAAATAAGATTATTTTTCTCCTTGTTTTAAACCAGGGTATTTAAGAAAAAAGCTTTTGTGAAAGGCAAAAGCGTGTATGAGACCATCTCATGGTCAATGGCGTAGCTAGGAAAAAAATTGGGGTGGGCCGATATACAAAACTGGGGTGGGCTAGATAAAAAAAACTGAAAGAAAAACTATATAAAAATTAAATAAAAAAGATTTTTTTTCAAAAAACTTACATACTATTATAATATGCCCCATGAGCCACATGAGGTGGACTTAAATATTCACAAGATTGGCTCATGAGGTGCATGATGTGGACTTTAGCATTAGAAAATTCACAAAAGTACAAAAAGAGATCACATGTGTAATATCATGATTTGTGTATAAATATATGGAAATGAAATGAGATGAAGACACAACTTTCATTTGCAAAATACAATTATCTTGTTTTCTTACTTTTACATAATATCATATCATTAGATATAAAGTACACGTATTACAAAATATTAGATACAAAATATATATCATTTACAACACGTTATCAGCACGAGTTATTGCTCCAGAAAAGGTTTGTGTATTTCAAGTTTGAATTTTTGTGTACTAATTTATTGTATTTCTTTTGTAGAAGAATGGCTGGTATCGAAAAGCAAAAATTCCAGATCCTTGATACCACTGGTGATAATTATCTATCATGGTGTCTGGATATTAAATTGCACCTCCAGGGTTTAGATCTGGCTGAAACATTGAAGCCCGTAAAAATCGAAGAGGCCGTTATAAAAGATGAGGCGAACGCAATGATATTTATTCGCCATCATCTATCTGATGATTTAAAAAATGAACATATACAAATTGAAAGGCCTTCTGAGCTATGGCAAAAGCTCAAAGAAAGATTTGATCACACCAGAACGGTGATACTCCCACAAGCACAATATGATTGGCAACATCTAAGGTTGCAGGACTTTAAGTCCGTTGCCGACTATAATTCGGCATTATTCAAAATTGAGTCCCGATGGCTCTTTGCGGGACAAAATTATCTTGAGTATGATAAATTGGAGAAAACATTCTCCACCATGCACAAATCGAATATTGTGCTCCAAATGTTCTGAATACAGCGACAATTTAAAACATATTCTGAATTAATCTCGGTTCTTCTCACGGCAAGAGAAAACCAATGAATTGTCATTGAGAAATCACGATTTGCGACCTTAAGGTCTAGTGCGGTGCTCAAGCACATGCTAACTCCGGGAAGAGGAGGAGGCCGATTTAGAGGCCGTGAATATAAACCGGGCGTGGTGGTCGCAGGGTCGTGGTCGTGGCGGGCCACATCAAAATACTCATAGATATGACCGTGGTGGTCGTAATTACTATAATCGGGATAATTATCATTATTCCCACCAAAATGATTATACGGTCAAACACGGGCATCCAAATCAGCAAAATCGTGATAAGGGAAAAATGCCAATGGAACGAACTGGTGGTGATCTTTGCAACAGATGTGGGATGACAGGACATTGGGCCAAAACATGTCGAATCGCTTGGCAAAGACCTGGTAAGTCTATACCAGGAATCAAAGAAAAATAAGGGCAAAAGTGTTCAAACACATGCCACTGAGGCAGTGGACCCACCTACTACTAGTGAGGCCTACACATCTGAAATTATACGCGATCAAAATCCTACCCAGGACTGGAAACCACTTGATATATCTGATTTTCTTGAGAATCATGAGGCACAAGGTGCCGACTGGATAGATTAAAAAATAGACTTAATGTTTGTATGTTGTTTTCTCTCGGATGATATATTCCCGAGATTAAGTTTTTTTTGTACCATGTTTGTACTTGTCCCGGATGATACATTTCCGGTTTTAAGCTTTTAGTATGAAATAATAAATCCGTTCGTGTTTAATATTTCGATCATGAAATATCAGTAAATTTCTACCAAATCATTCAAAAATTTACATTCAAATTTTTCACATTAATTTCTCTCCTCCAACGGCTACATTAAACGGCTATGAACAGTAACTTTTGTCTATAAATATATCAACATTTCATTCAACAAATTCACACATGCCCTCTCATCTTTCTAAAAATTATCATCTCTTTTATTCCGAAAAAAAAAGAAAAAAAAATAGTTAACTTAGTCGTGGCATATCTCATCACAATAGTCTTCTTGTACACTATCCTCGTTTTTGTTGGAGAATATCCGCCAGAGCATTTTTGGCTTATGGTTAATTTTCTTGTCTTCATGATTTACCCCTTGTTAGCGTGGGCAATTATTTTTAACATGTAATAGTTGGAAGATTATGTACGCTATGTTATCGAATAAAATCGTTTATATTTAAACTTTTGTTGCACATTAATGTTGTTATTTAGTTGTTTTACATTTCAATAAAAGAATTTTTGATAATCATATAATATTAATTTAATAATAATTCAAACAGGTACACATGGGAAACACCGAGAAAAGAGACTATTGTCTACTTGATAGTGCAACAATGCACTCAATATTAATAAATAAAGTATATTTCTCGAGTGTGAAATTGTGCAAGGCACAAGTTACAACTATATCCGGTCCCGTTGAGATTATTGATGGCTCAGGAATGCAAATCGTGGTGTTGCCTAATGGTACAATCTTGCATATTGAAAATGCATTGTTATCGAGTGGATCAAAAAGAAATCTACTGAGTTTTAAAGATGTGCGTGATAATGGCTATCACTTGGAGACACTAAATGAAAATAATAAAGAGTGTCTATGTATCACATCCTATAAAATGGGAAAAAGAATTGCCCATGAGAAATTTGAAGCAACGGCTTCTGGATTGTATTGTGTCCAAATTAAAGCTTTTGAATCCTACGCCACCATGCCTTGGAAGTTCGGTGAATCCCGATATATTTGGGTTATGGCATGATTGCCTTGGACACCCAGGAACAACTATGATGCGTAGGATTGTTGAACACACTAATGGACATCCATTGAAAAGCACGAAGATGCTAATGTCCAAAGATTATTTCTGTGAATCGTGTTCACAAGGAAAATTTATTACTAAACCTTCCATGGAAAAGGTTGGTTATGAATCACCATCATTTTTACAACGTATTCATGGTGATATTTGTGGACCAATACATCCCCGCAAGTGGACCATTTAGATATTTCATGGTCTTAATAGATGCATCGTGTAGATGGTCACACGTATGTCTATTATCTACTAGAAATGTTGCATTTGCTCGATTATTAGCGCAAATTATTAAACTCCGAGCACATTTCCCTGATTATCCCATCAAGAATATAAGGATGGATAATGCCGAGAATTTACATCAAAAAAGTTTTGATGAATATTGCACAGCACTGGGAATTAATGTTGAGCACCCAGTAGCACATGTTCATACTCAAAATGGATTGGCAGAATCCCTGATTAAACGAGTTCAAATCATTGCTCGTACATTATTAATGAGATCAAAGCTCACTAGTGCAAAGATGGGGTCATGCGAAGATTACATGCATCATCACTTATTAGATTACGTCCCCACCGCTTACCATATGCACTCCCCAATGCAACTAACTCTTGGTTTTGAGCCAAATATTTCGCACCTACGCACTTTCGGGTGTCTTTGTCCATGTGCCTATTCCACCTCCTCAAAGGACAAAAATGGGTCCACAACGTAGATTAGGTATTTACGTTGGATTTGATTCTCCATCAATTATTCGGTATTTAGAACCAATGACGGAGATTTATTTACCGCTAGATTTATGGATTGTCACTTTGATGAGACAACATTTCCATCAATGGGAAGGGATAAAGATATTTTAGATAAACAAAAGCCGCTTGAGAGTATCTCCTGGAATGAACAAAGCTTATCCCATTTAGATCCACGTCTTTCTTGAATGTGAAAGTGAGGTGAATAAAATCATTCATTTACGAATATTGCGAATAGACTTCCGATGCATTTAATGATGCTAGTAAAGTCACGAAGTCTCATATTCCTACCGCAAATGCTCGGCCCAGGATTATTGTTCCATTTAAAAATAAGAAAATGAATGATGATATCCCACGACAAAACGTGGTAGACCTATTGGCTCAAAGGATGTTGTTCCTCGAAAAAGAAAAGGGAGAATTGACACTAATGAGCATGCTCCAGACAGATCTGTAGAGCCTAATATCTCAGAAAATGTACAAATCAAAAATTAAAGCGACAAAGACCGAGAATCCCATGAGCTATAGTAATGAAATATGGGGTCGAAATGAAATAATTATTGATGATAATTTTGCATTCTCGGTTGCTCAAGAAATTTTAAATGATGATTATGATTGTGAACCACGTTCTATCACGGAATGTCGTCAAAGGCTTGATTGGGCTATGTGGGAGGAAGCAATAAAATCTGAATTAGTTTCCCTAGAAAAACGGAATGTATTTGGACAAATTACTCGAACTCCAAACAATGTAAAACCCATTGGATACAAGTGGGTATTTGTTCAAAAGAGAAATGAGAAAAACGAAGTAGTGAGATATAAAGCCCGACTAGTGGCTCAAGGATTCTCCCAGAGACCTGTGATAGATTATGATGAAACATATTCACCTGTGATGGATACAATCACGTTTCGTTTTCTTATCGTATGGTTGTCCACGAATTTAGACATGCGTCTAATGGACGTAGTGACGGCATATCTATATGGTTCATTAGATTCTGATATTTATATGAAAATTCCAGATGGATATAAAATGCCAAAATCAGATACTCCCCGTGAACTATACTCGATCAAATTACAAAGATCGTTGTATGGATTAAAGCAATCCGGTCGCATGTGGTATCATAGACTTAATGAATACCTTTCGAAAGAAGGTTATAAAAATAATACAATTTGCCCATGTGTTTTTATCAAAAGATCAGATATCGGATTTGCTATTATTCTTGGTATATGTCGATGACATGAATTTGATTGGCACCCCTGAAGAACTATCCAATGCTGCTGAATATCTAAAGAAAGAGTTTGAGGTGAAAGACCTTGGAAAAACTAAACTTTGTCTTGGTCTTGAGTTGGACCATAAAGATAACGGGATACTTGTCCACCAATCTGCTTACACTTTGAGACGAATACTCAAACGATTTAATATGGACAAGGCTCATCCTTTGAGTACCCCTATGGTTGTCTTGCGCAGATTTAGATCCCGATAAAGATCCATTCTGACCAAAGGAATCTGATGAAGAGATTTTAGGTCCTGAAGTGCCTTACCTTAATGATATTGGAGCATTAATGTATCTAGCACAATGTACTCGACCTGATATTTCTTTTGCAGTAAATCTACTTGCACGATACAGTTCTGAACCAACTCGAAGACACTGGAATGGTATTAAACATATCTTTCGATATCTCAGTGGTACTATAGATTTGGGGTTATTCTACTCCAAGGAATCCACTAACTCTGGGTTAGTTGGTTATGCTGATGCTGGATATAAATCTGATCCGCACAAAGCCCGATCACAAACAGGTTACTTATTTTGCTATAACGGTACAACTATATCTTGGCGATCTACCAAACAACATTAGTAGCTACTTCTTCCAATCACTCTAAGATCATTGCTCTTCATGAAGCTGGCAAAGAGTGCGTTTGGTTAAGATCAGTTATAGCTCATATACGAAATGCTTGTCAGTTGAAACCAGTTACAGACACTCCTACTATTATTTATGAGGATAATGCAAAGATGCATAGACACAGTGAGAGGTGGTTACATAAAGGGTGACAGGACCAATCATATTTCACCAAAGTTTTTCCACACACATGAATTTTCATTTGCAAAATACAATTATCTTGCTTTCTTACTTTTACATAATATCATATCATTAGATATAAAGTACACGTATTACAAAATATTAGATACAAAATATATATCATTTACAACACATACTAATTTTTTTTTTAAATAGTTGGGGGGTGGGGGGTGGCCCCTAGCTCCACCATTGCTTATGTGAGACAGTCTTGAGATGGAACCTAGAAATACTAAAAAAACATGCAAAGTTTTTCAATTTTTATATTTTTTAGGTTTCATTTTTAGTTTTTAGTATTTGTTAAGGTTAACAATATTTCATGTTTCATATTTAATTTTTTTCAAAAAAATCTTTCTTTTATTTTAATTTTATTGACTTCGTAGGGTTAATAATATTCACGTTCATTTAATTATATATTTCACGTTTCATGTTTAAATTTTTAATGTTTGTTTAATTATATATTTATATTTCATGTTTCATGTTTAATTTTTTAAATTTTTTCTTTCTTTTATTTTAACTTTTTTGACTTCATAGAGTTAATAATATTTCACGTTTTATGTTCAATTTTTTATTTTTGTTTATTTAAAAAATATTAATTTTTTGAATTTATATTTCAAACTTTTAGAGTTCCATCTCATGGACTTAAGTTCATGAGACCGTCTCACAAGAGACTTACTTTTTGTGCAATAACATAGAATAATTCTTGGAGAATATAAGATATATAAGCACACCAAATCATCTTTCCTATTAATAGCACATAAATTTATCTTGTATTTCTAACATGTCATATGCTAGAATTTAATGTATTATATCAATAACTTGGAAAAGGGAGAATATGATTGATACAGATAACAGATCTTATTTTTCAGCAATCATAATTTGATAAAATTTATTATAGAAAAACTTTATTAGCAAACTAAGCCCATTAATGTACAAGGCAAACTTTGGATGAAGCTTTGCTTATTAATAGGGAGGTTGTGGAGTTGGTTGATATCTAAATGCAGCTTGGCTCAACAGAAATATCAAATATACCGACTCCGATCGTATATAACTTTGTTGTTTACAAATATTTATACAAGTATATAACCTCATTTCAATATACACCTACTCATGGGAGCTGGTGAAGATTTGGTGGGAACTCATCTTGAATAAAGATCCTCCGTGTAAGTTCGATTCGGGGAGAAATCGTTATTAGTAGATTGGAGGGTCAAACATAATTGTTCTCTTTACTTGGGAGGATCTGGTTTTACGTCAGCAGACCCCGTCAGAACACTGGCCAGTGCATGCACATCCCGCGGTTTACCTTAGCGGCAACAATGAGGGGTCGAAGTTGTTGTCCTCAGGCATAGTCAGACGTAATGCTGAAAGGAAGGTGAGTTATAAAAAAAATATATATATACACCTACTCACAATCTTTTGTTTAAAGGCTAGTAGATAGGTGTCCTTATGATCTTTTTTTCTTTAATTAATTTGCATTTAGATTGCATGAATATGAAATAAATTAGAGAACTACATGTAAGTTTGCAACAGTATGTGAAAGGGGATACTTTATGTGATCCAACATTGCCTCTTTCAATATTGCCTTTTGGTTTCTTGTGTCCTTACTTTTCAAGTTTTTCAATGTGAACTTAATACGGCTTTTTTTGATAGAAAATTGTATTTTATAAATAACATTACAGATTTAACTTATTAAAAGACCAAAAAACTACCCTAGTTGTGTAATGTTATATATAAAATACAATTTTCTGTCAAAAAAGAATAGTATGTGGGAGGGAGAACTAAACATTGTTGAATAATAAAACATTGATTTTAGTTTATTTTGCATATGCTTCAAGGGTTGTTAGTTAACTTAGTTAATAAAAAAAAAAATTGTAATCTCATATTTAGGATGGAATATCTTATTTTAATTTTGAAGTGTTTGGGAAGTTTTAAAATTCATAAGATGTTAGTAATAACAATTTTGTAATTAATATAATTAAAATTTAAAGATTTGTGAGGATCTTAGTAAGCTAGAAACTTCTTTTTCATTGTAAATGAACTTTTAAAATTCTGTAATCTCTTGGGCGAGTGGAATAACATTACAAGGGTACTTTCTCAAAAGAAATCCTGTAATCTCATTTTCATTTTTTTAATAGAATTTTATTATGACATGTATAAGTGTTTTATAAAGCTTATAAACTCACACCAAATATCCATTACTTATTGATGAAGTTTAACCCTTCTTATTGCAACAACAAATTATAGGTCAAATAGGCCATTAAATTTTACTCAGCAAAGAAATATTGAGTTATTTACTCCACATTCCTAAAAGACGAGCTTTAAAGGGACAACTTAGACAGTTTTTATGTGATAGTTAAATATATTTCTTTGGTAACATTATTAATGCATCCGAGCTACCTTTATATTCACTTTAAAAACGAAATTAAGGGCTTCGTTTGGTTGGGTTATTATTGTTATTTTTTGAGTTTGTTGGATTTTTGGCTTTTTTTCCATAGCAAAAATATTTTTTCATCATGTTTTTCTAAAACGTGTTTTTTTAGCTAATTTTGAGTTCTAATGTGCATTTACCCTTTTTTCATTTTTGGGGTTGGTACCTCGGTACCAAGTTATGTACGGCATCAATTTCTTAGAAAATTGCCAAATAACTCAGACAATACACGAAGGGTATGACCATCAACTTTTAGTCAAAATAGCTAAAAAAACTTATTTTTGAAAACACATGGCTATTTTTCATTTTCACAAAACATAATTGGCCAGTTTGACTTATTACCACTTATTTTTTCCAAATACACAAAAGTAATAATAACTTGATTAGTTAAATTGCAAAAATATCTAATTTCAACTTGAGAAAAAGATTGTTTATTATTTTGTTTCTCTTAAATTCTCTATTTCTTTTGTTTCTCCTCTCTTCATCGTTAAGGGGTGGTTTATGGCCATTTTTAGCCTGAAATCACCACTTCTACATCTTTTTTTTTATAAATTTTCTTCTAAATATTTTGGGTTGTTTGTATTGTTTTTCTTGTTTGTAATTTTGCTGTCTGGTGCGGCGCTTTCTTTCTCGTCGTCTTGGTGCTGTGTTTCTTGCATTGAAGATTCTAACAAATAAGTTTTGGAACCACCTGATAGAGATAACAAATCAAATTATCTTTCTTTAAATTTCATTTGCAGATCTGAATCATAGGTATTCTAAACACAATAGAATTTTTAAAAGTGTAGACTTTAAACCATTTTTTGTTATTAAAGTAGAAGTTATGAATTTTCTAATAGCTTCAATTTTTATAATTTTGAACATATTTATTTTTGTCTTCTATTAGAATCCGTTAATCATAAATTCATAATATGTTCACTCCGTTTTTATTTTGCTTAAATTTTCAAATTTACAATAGAGATCCGACTAATACAATAATACTACAGGCATGAAACCACAAACTTCTGAGTTGGCACTTGGCAGTGGCATTGTTGTAATATAACCCAACTTTAAGCCTTGTATATCATCCTCCCCACGTTTTATAACCCCGACAACCACCCTTTCCCTTCTATCCTCTGACACCCTCACCGGACTGTCTCCACTCTCATTCTCTCCACCAATTTTCAGTTTTCACGCACACACACACACACACACACACACACACACTAATTATATCTCTTCTGTTATCTTCATTCCGGCAACAATGGCGTTCAGGCCGGTGATCTGGTTCTGCGCAATTGCCTTTCTTCTTCATTCATGTCTACTTGTAGTTTCCGCCAAAAAAACTTACATCGTCCACATGAAGCACCACCAGAAGCCCGCATCCTACGTCACCCACACCGAGTGGTACTCCGACCACTTCCAGTCCCTCACTTCTGCCGCCCCAGATTCCCTCCTTTACACCTACGCCGCCGCCTACCATGGCTTCGCCGCCGCCCTCACGCCGGAGGAAGCCGAGTCCATTCGCCAATCGGAGTCCGTGCTCGGTGTGTATGAGGACACTCTCTACAGCCTCCACACCACCCGCACTCCAGAGTTTTTGGGCCTCGATGCCGGGCTCGGCCCGTGGGCCGGGCACAGCCTGCAGGAACTAAATCAGGCTTCTCAAGACGTGATAATCGGCGTTTTGGACACCGGAGTCTGGCCCGAATCGAAGTCCTTCAGCGATTTTAACATGCCGAATGTGCCGGC
Source organism: Rehmannia glutinosa (assembly GCA_016081115.2). NCBI lineage: Eukaryota > Viridiplantae > Streptophyta > Magnoliopsida > Lamiales > Orobanchaceae > Rehmannia > Rehmannia glutinosa. The sequence continues at coordinate 64,701,972 of CM071931.1, read as the reverse complement.
GCGGTGGCGCGGCGAGTGTGAAGCTGCTCATGATTTCGATCCCAAAATCCACTGCAACAAGAAGTTAATAGGCGCTCGATTCTTCTCCAAAGGACATGATATGGCATCCGGAACGAAGGAATCACAGTCCCCCCGCGATAAGGACGGCCATGGCACCCATACGGCGAGCACCGCCGCCGGCTCTATTGTGCAGAACGCCAGTCTCTTAGGCTACGCCAAAGGAAATGCCCGTGGAATGGCTACCCACGCCCGATTGGCAACTTACAGAGTTTGCTGGAAATCGGGTTGCCTTGGATCCGATATACTTGCTGCAATGGAGCGCGCGATTCTGGATGGAGTCGACGTTTTGTCCATGTCTCTAGGAGGTGGATCTGCGCCTTATTATCGCGATACCATTGCGGTTGGAGCTTTCGCGGCCATGGAGAGAGGGATTTTAGTTTCGTGTTCAGCAGGAAATAGTGGGCCTGCTAAGGAATCACTTGCAAATGTTGCCCCATGGATTATGACTGTTGGTGCTGGCACATTAGATCGGGATTTCCCTGCTTTCGCCACTTTAGGCAATGGGAAGAAATATAATGGGATGTCGTTGTACAGTGGGAAAGGCATGGGGAGGAGGTTAGTGGAATTAGTGTACAACAGAGGCGGCAATAGTTCGAGCAATTTGTGTTTGGCCGGTTCTCTTGATCCTGCCTCCGTGCGCGGTAAGGTGGTGGTTTGTGACAGAGGGATTAGTCCGAGGGTGGAGAAAGGGGCGGTGGTGAGGGATGCCGGAGGGGTGGGGATGGTACTGGCGAACACAGCCGAGAGCGGGGAGGAGCTGGTGGCGGACAGCCACTTGTTGCCGGCGGTGGCGGTGGGGAGGAAAGTGGGTGATCTGATAAGGCAGTACGTGAAGACGGCTAAGAAGCCGACGGCGGTGCTGAGCTTTGGTGGGACGGTGGTGAACGTAAAGCCGTCGCCGGTGGTGGCGGCGTTCAGCTCAAGGGGACCAAATATGGTGACGCCGCAGATCTTGAAGCCCGACGTAATTGGGCCCGGTGTGAACATCTTGGCAGCTTGGTCACAGGCGGTGGGGCCCACTGGTCTTGATAAGGACACCAGGAAGACTCAGTTCAACATCATGTCTGGTGAGTGTCAAATGAGTAACGGCTATAATTTCAATTTTTTTTCTTGATTATTATTTTCTGTTTAGGTTTTGATTCTTATTTAATAATCTGTTGAGTCAAAATTAAATATTATGTTATTTCATTGAATTATAATCATAGGAGCTCCATTTAATTTGGGCTGTATGAGAAAGAACTGCATATTAGATCTCAAGATTGTTGAAGATATCGACAATGGTGATAAATGTGTACAAATAATTTTGTATAAAGATAATCTAAAAGCAGGCGCCTTTTTGAACTACTTTATGGTGTTGGGCGTGCTTAAAAAGATTGTGGGTGTTCCCTTTTTTTTATTTCCTCAATTCAAGTGTGGTTGCACGCAAAAACAGAATTCTCATTTCTTTATTCCATAATTTTTGGTTTTTTGTTTAGTAGATTAGTGGGCTAGACCTCACAAAAAGGACAATAATCTTACTTTACAGCCCAACTGAGATTGTGGATTATGATAACAACATTGGTTTTGATATTTTTGTTGCCTTCTTGGTGCCTTTGAAAAAGCATACAAAATTGTGAAATATTTGTTGCTTCATGGATTTCTCATTTTATTTCAGGTACATCCATGTCTTGCCCACACATAAGCGGCTTAGCGGCCTTGCTGAAAGCCGCGCATCCAAATTGGAGTCCTAGCGCCATCAAATCGGCATTGATGACCACGGCCTACACGCTCGACAACACCAACTCCCCTCTCCGAGATGCAGCCGGTTATTCGCTCTCTACTCCGTGGGCCCACGGAGCCGGCCACGTCGATCCCCACAAAGCGTTATCTCCCGGGCTTGTGTACGACGCCACGCCGGAAGATTACATCGCGTTCCTTTGCTCTTTGGGCTATACCATTGAGATGGTACAAATCATCGCTAAGCGCCCAAATATCACTTGCGCTCGGAAATTCCATAACCCGGGCCAGCTCAACTACCCCTCGTTCTCCGTTCTGTTCGGGAAGTCCAAGGTTGTGCGTTACTCCCGAGAATTGACCAATGTGGGGGCTGCAGGTTCGGTTTACCAAGTCTCTGTTGAAGCACCCCAGGCTGTGGCTATGACCGTGAAGCCCTCGAAGCTCGTTTTCAAGAACGTTGGGGATAAGCAGCGGTATACGGTTACGTTCGTGTCTAAGAAGGGCGTGAATCAACTGGCTAGGAATGCTTTTGGTTCGATTGCTTGGAAAAATGCGCAACATCAAGTGAAGAGCCCGGTGTCGTTCTCGTGGACTCGACTGTGAAATCGCATGATTATTCATCATGGTGTTAGTCATCAATCAACCTTATGCAGTCCAGTTATTACAGCAAGGCGACCAAAATGGGTATTTAGGAAGTTTGGGAGAGAATACTAAACTACTAAAGTATGGGTCAGGAGGAAAGTAGAGGATAATATGTTCCTCAAAGTTTATTTTTCGTGTGTTAGTGAAGAAGTTAATGTAGTGGAATTCTGGGCATCATGCCATGCCAGAATTGGCCTACTTGTTTTAGTTTAAATGAGAATTTAACTGAATTTGGGCCCAAAAATACAGATCATCGTGTGGATTTGTTTTGCAACTGACTTTAGCAGAGCGTGCAAAATCAAATCTTAATTTTATTTGTCCTCTTTATAAATTTCTGTTTTGACATAATATTATTCACCAAAAAATTGAGTTGGGCTTCATCTGGATTGAGGAATTTGAGTTTGGGGATTTCAAATCCATAATTATAAACGCTATGTTGATGAGATAGACGCTATGTTGCACCAGACTGGAGGTGCTCCTGCATAGAGATGGGAGTTTAGAATGTAATATAAATTGGAGTATTATCTTTTTAATGACTTGTGGCTTCATTTGAACCTATTCTAGTAATTGTTTTGTTTCTTCACTTTTGCTGTTAATCTCACTAGCTTCATAGTGATTAATTTAGGAAACTTCACTGCTCAAAAAAAAAAACTCAAAAAAAAAAAATCTATAATTATAAATTCATTAGGCTTGTTTGGATACAATTGATTTCAAATCCTTTGAGTTGATTTTTGGGTCATTGTGGTTGATTTGAACCATATTTTCTTTTGTTGCATGGAAGAAAATTGTGATGAAAGATAAAACAAAATTTACAACAATAAAAGATTCTGTGCGCAAATTATCGTCTTGCTCATAACTGAAAATTCTGACAGATTTTGGTGGGCTGAGATCAGCTAATGAGACTTCTAATTCGTGATCACCAAATTATGGGAATTGTTGGGTAAATTGCAATATCAATCATTTAAATGTAGGAATGCCGATAAGCGTGCTGCAGAAATCGTTATTTCCAGCAATGCCGGACCTAGGAATAAAAATGGGGTGCGCAATACATGGAAATGGAATGGGCCAATACACAAAAATCATATAAATTATAATTAATTTTTTTTTAAAAAAAATTCTGTAGTGATAAAAAAATAAAAAATGGGGATCCCTCCGCCCTTGGTTATTTGCAAAGGAGCCTGTAATTTTTAGAAAACTTTCGGTTTCAGTTAAATTGGTCATCGAAATTGAGAAATTTTCTAGAAATCTATTTATTCAATTTTTTGGCCAATCCAGATGATGTTTAAACCAATTTCACTTGTACGAACGTTATTCGAATGAGTTTTTCTTGTCTCAATCAACTTGTCAACTAACTTGAAGGATGTTCAGGTTCACACAAATTAAATTAGTTTTTAAATCAACTCGTTTGCAGTAAATGTAGACACACATGGATTTTTCCAGAAAATTTTCTAATTTTTGGGACAAAACTGAAATATTAGTCCCACAAGATTTAACTGATTGCAATTTTGGTCCCATTGATTAAAAATAGTTCCGCTAGAATGGTTTTGTTGCAAAATTAGTCCCACCGTTAATTTTTCCATTAGTTCATGTAGTACCCGAGAATTTGGGAAAAAATAGAAGTTAGGGCTTGATTATTTAATAATTAGGGATTTTAAAATTTTGGGGAGATCTGGAAATTTTATTATATTTGGGCCTAGTAGATTTTTTTTTTAGATTTTTTTATATATTGACCCAATAGAAATAAAAATTTAAGCTCATTCCCAAGCCCAAACTCATATCATTTATCCAAATAAGGTAACACCAATTATTATAATAATATTCAATTAATAGAAAATAAAAGTCAAAATTTCAGTTTTATTTTTACTTGATTTCAGCTAATAAATTAATTTCGAAAATTAATTACTAATTGATTATAAAATCAAATCTTTAAAAGTTATCATCTCAACAAAATATTCTAGCCAACAAATTTAGGCCAAATTTCAGTCCAAGTACATTGAGCCATTTCAGCCCTATTACCATGAATTTCTAACCAAATTTTCAGCAAAAATTAAGACCAAAATTATGCTACATCATTTTTCTGAAATCACTCTCATTACCTAAATTACAACTCTAATTATAGTATAATAAAACACAAATTCTCATTATTCTATAGCACAACAAATTTCAACAATACATAAAAACCATTTTTTTTTAAAAGAATCATAAACTCCTAACTCACAAAAAGCCACCCTCCATTTCAATAACTCACTGCCACCACCACCTAGCTACCGTCAACAACCCCAGAACAAAAAAAGAAAAAGAGGGGGAGGGGGAGAAATCGGGACAGTAGAAGAAGGATGACGGGTTATTTTTCTGTTTGTGGTGTTTGCCACAAACATTTGTAAAAGTGTGGTGAAAATGGGAGGGATTGAGGATTTAGGTGTAGGCGCCCTTACAAAGGGCGCCCACTGGGTGTGCGCCCATACCAAGGGCGCCTCTGCTGCCTTGTTTTTTTTTTTTTTCTTCTCTCTGCACGTAGGCGCCCGCTTGACCGGCGCCTACAACTCAATTTTTTTAATTATTTTCAAAATTGAAAGTTTAAATAAAAAACACACAATTTTTGGATATTACTGAATCGAAATATCACTCAATCGAAACACGATTACATAATAAAGTAAACATAATTAAAAAAACAGCAAGAAAATTACATATTAAAATACTGAAATAAGATACAACATGTCATTATAACATAAGTACACGAAATCAGCACGCAAACAACAGGAACACTGCACGGTCAATCTAATAAATGAAATGTAGTCATTAGATCAATCTAGTGAACTTATTTGAAGATGAAAAGTTGTACAAAATTTTAGAGGATTATTTATTTTGTTAAACTATTCTAATAAATGAAATGTAGTCATTAGATCAAATAAATCCTAGTCATTGATTAGAGAGTTGTTTTAGTATAAATTAGGGCCATCACTTTGCACTCAGACAAAGTTGAAAAGAATCAAGAAAGCACATTTACTCCCTACTAAGAAATATCTCTTATTTCAAACATATAATTTCTAAATAACCCAATCAAGAAAACACATTTACTCCCTTCTAAGAAATATCTCTTATTCCAAATATATAATTTCTAAATAACCCAACAATAAAGATATATTAGAATTTTAAGTACGATTATTCGAATTGATTCGTATATATTCGAATAATGGGGATGGCGTTTCTTATTCCAGTTTTTGAATGTGTAACTTCTTGTTGGTTTTTAAATATTTGTTGTAGTTTTTATTATTTAATCGGATTTTGATCCAGTGATATTTCATATTATAGTTATCCAAAATTTTTGAAACGATCCCGAATCCAAGGGCGCCTACGCCTAAATTTTCAAACGATCCCATTTTACCTCAATTTTGAAATGCCACAAACAGAAAAATAACCCACGAAGAAGGCTGTTTTTTGGTTTATGGAGGAGGAAGAAGGGAGGACGCCCTTTATAGAGGTAGGCGCCCTCCCAATGGCGCCAAAGAGAGCGAATCGTCAGGTGGCGACAGGCGCCCCTTTGGCCGTCTGTCTGCTGCTTAAAAAAAAAAAAAAAAAAAACCAAGGCTTTAGCGATGCGCCCTTGGGGCGCCCCCTAACGCCTAACCTGGCGCCTACACATATATTTTCAACGTGTCCGGTTTTCACCCCATATTTGCAAATTTTTGTGGCATTTGCCACAATCTGAAAAATAACCCAAGGATGACTCGGTTCTCCAATCGTTGTCGCCCCCCGCCGCTGTCCTCCTGCAAGTGTGTGTGTGTGTGTTAGTGTGTGAAAGGGGTTAAGAAGAAGAAGAAAAGGGGGCGTGGGGGGGGCGTGGGTTTGGGGGTAAGGGATTTGAGCGCAAATTGGGTTTAATGGGGGAGGAAAAGATATATAGAGAATGAAAGGATAAAGAGTAAAGAAAGAAGATAAAGTAGGAAAGAAAAAGAAAAAGAAAAGAGAGGTGGATATAGGGATGTCAATAGGACGGGGCTGGGCCGAGGAGCCATCCCCATCCCCATCCTCGTCCCCGTGATCGCGGGGAATTCCCGTCCCCGTCCCCGTGAGACAAATGGGAAAAAAAATTCCCCATCCATGTTCCCGTGGAGATCCCCGCCCCCATTTCAATTTATTTATTTTGCAAAAAAAATATTTTTTAAAATATAACCATTTTTAAATATTTAAAAATATATAAATTATATAAAAAAAACTAATAAAACACTAATTTTTAAAATAAATTAAATATTTTATCATTTTATTATATTTAATGTGGATATATTTATAATATATTATATATTAATATTTGGTTCCCCGCGGTGAATGGGGCGGGGAGTATGATCCCCGTCCCCGCCAATGGAGAGAAAAATTTCCTGTTTCCATCCCTACGGGGGAAAATTTCGGGGAATTTCCACCCCATTCGGGGGAATCCCCATGGAGAACGGGGATTCCCCGCCCCACTGCCATCTCTAGGTAGATGAGGGGTGGTGGGGGATTTACGAGAGGAATAAAAAAAAAACTAAGAAGAAAGAAGGGGGAGGGGTGGAAACTTGGGGTAGGGGAAAAGTAGGGAGGGGAACAGTACGGGGCCAGAAAAAAGAAAAAGAAGTGAGGGAGAAAGGAGGGGAAAAAGGAAAAGAAAATAGAAGAAAAGGAAAAGGAAAAGGAAAGGGAAGAAAAGAAAAGGAGAAATGGGTGTGATTTTGGGTTTAAGAAATTCATTTCAAATCCTAATTTTTATCCAATTAATTCATAACCCTTAAATTTTAATTCCTATTAATATATATATATATATATACAAGCTATAAAAGATTAATACTAGTTAAATTTAATTTGTAGGCAATAAGAATTTTCGGGCAAAGAAATTTGCACTCTTCGTCACACTCTACTATACGCTACTTCTTCGAGGTAGGGTTTTTTTTCTTTCTAAATTCCGCTTTTATTTGTCCTTGTTAAATTTCCTTTATATGTTGCTTGATAATATTGCTTCTACGTGCTACGTGCCTATAGTCGTGTGGAACCATACAAAGGTCCGGGGTATAAAAGTTTCCTCCGGTGAAATTCCGGCAGTGAGAGCCATGTTTCAATGCCATAGCTACAGTTAAATTTTCAAATTTTAAACATGTTATTTTTGTGATGTGCATTGTGTATTTAGCTTGGACAAATTTGCCCTACTGAGCCGTTGAATGCTCACCCCAAAATATACTTCTATTTCAGATGAATGATGGAGTTGGCGGGACACGTGGAGGCGGTTGTTAGGAAATTTATCTTGTAGATTTCTATGATACCATGTAAAACTTAAACTAGAAAGTTGGCACCCAATTTTCCTTGTAATTTACTTTGTAATAGATAGGGCTGAAAAACTTAGTCAAGTCGCTACGCCTGGAAATTCAAGAAGTCGACTGAAGACAAAAGTGAAGACTCCACTGCAGACAGAGTATGGCAAGGAAGATAAGACAAGAACTCGACTGAAGGTGTATCAGCTGTGAGATAGTTGTATGAAGAGTAAGTCAAGTCAACTCAAGAAGCCAAGTCTCAAGTTGAAGTGACAGATGAGTCATCCAAGGATTGCAAGCTAACTCAAGTCACCTGGGGAATAAAAGACTGCAGTCAAGTCAAGATAACTAAATGAGATCCGTTGATGAAAGTCAAGAATGTTACTTAGAATGGTAACATGTTGAAGTTGTCAAAGATAAAGTGTTAGTTCCAGTTGTGTGCAAAAGGAACAAACCAATGGGAGGCACTGTAAAAGACATTAAATACGAGGAAATGTCAACATCAAGGACTGCAACAAGACAAGCCAACGAACACAAGTGACTTTTGAAATCAGCCTATCTCTTCAACGGGCAAAATTTCGAAAGTTCACTGTAAAAGGCTGAGGAAATTCATTGAGAAAAGGTTACCTTGCACACCTGAACCACTAACAAGCAAACAATATTCAAGCTATTAACCTGAAATATTCTCAAGTATATTCAAGCAAATCCTCAAGCCTGAAACTCGAAGGAAATTGATCCAACATAAGTTGTGAAAGAAAGACAACTTCAAATCTGTTGAAGAGGAAACTTTTGAAGAATCAAAGGGGTCTACTTTCCAAGGATGATTGTAGGAAGGTTCAAAGTCGAACCAGTATCAAGTTATTGGAGGGCTTCGTGATCAAATCCAAGAGCTTGAGAAAGTGAGCTGAAGTAGCAAGGCAGCTGCCCTGTGAAGAAGCTGAGTCGGAATAGAAGCCAGCTGTGTGACCAAGGCTGTCTCTAGATTGTTCACCACTTTATAAATTGATTTGTTACTTAGTGGATTCCTCCAGGAGTTGGAGAAGAGAGGATTAGAAGAATTACCCCATCTTCGAACCTCTATAAAAATTAATTGTGTTATTTATTTTTCTGCACATTTACATTTCTGCACACTTACATCATATCTGCTGATAAACTCATATTTGCTATCCAACTGATTAATAACCAAGTGCTAAAATCAAGTGTTAAAATAAGTTTAAAACAATTCAAAGGGTGTTAGGTCTTTCGCTGATAAAACCAACACAGCCAAGTTAAAGTTCAGGTTAAACAAGCTGAATTATTCTATCAACAGCTCTATCGAGTCTGTTGAGTGGCTAACTCTGCTGAATAACCAACTTAGCTGTCCATCAAGGACACAGTTGTTTGAGTAAACTTTGTAATAATCTTAAAAGGACTAAAATTGAAAAGTTGGTAAGGTTTATTCAGCCCACCCTCTTCTAAACCTTACTCACACCCCTTGAGACCTACAGCGGTGACCCGAACAATAAAAATTAAATAATGAACGCTATTTTTTATAATTTCTTTGTTGGATATTTCTACTGTTAGAATTAAAATTTTATTTATGGAATAATTCTTGGAATTATTATCTAATAGTTTTTTTATATTATCATATTAAATGGTAAGTGATCTTTGGAATACTTAGAAAATCATGTTTTATTATAAATCACAATATCACTTTATAAATCGTGTTTTATTTTAAAATTGTGAAAATGGGATGTTACATAAGTGGTATCAGAGCGGGTCGACGTTTCTGTAGACTCATAAAAAATATCTATTTTTTAAAAATTAGGGTAATAATATATATATATATAAGGGGTCGCCTACCTCCACATGTTATGCCGACTTCGATCAAGGTACATATTTCTCATAGCAACGGTTACATAATAAACTGCCAGTTCAATTTATAATTACATGTGACGTATAACGCCTTTATCAACTATTATACAAATTATACAGTGTATAAGGATTGTAAGTCATGTATTAAGAATTAAGCCATTTTTTTTTAGAAAAAGAGTTAAGACATTCTGCTTGAAAACATATTATATAAAAGATGTAGTATATGCAAAGTGAATATATCAGTGTTAAGTGCCTTAACAGTAGGATCTGTTGTAGTTTACGCATGTCAATATAGAGTGAATTGATTTAAATGTTATAAGCATCCATACTAAATCTTAATATGACAGTGTTTGTATGCTCTGTATGACATCCAGTTGTCAAACAATAGTACATAAATAATAAGTTGTAGTTTTCTTATGATATAAATAATAATGCACCTCTTGTAATTTTATAAATGAACATATATGACTTGTAACATTAAAATTGTAGATGGCTAAAAGATACAGAAGCACCGCTAGAAAATCTACCATAAATTTGCCACATGACCACCCGACTTTTAGACTGGACCGATATTTCCAATATAGGAAGAATGATATCGACAACATGAGGACTTTCATTGTAACAATGCACCAAGAATGACTTCGAATTAAAGACCTCCCAAGGGCACCAAATGACTATGTTGCGGCTCATAGGACAATTGATAAGTTGTCTAACTTGTGGAAGGTTAAGGGTGAATGAGTATTGGGACAGCTGATAACATATGACGAAAACCGTCGGGAGGCCAAACTCGATTATGGTGGGTTCACATCCTTAATGTTTAGCAAGTGGGTTACCCACGTGGCCATAGAGGCTTTTCAGCCTGTGGTGGCGCCTGTGGGTGGACCTGTGAGGGCACCCGTGGATGAGTCTGAAGAAGAGTCTGAGGAAAAGTCTGATGATGAACCTGAAGAAGATCCTGTTGAGAAAAAGGTTGAAAGTTCTGTCCAGGTATGATCGCCACGATCATACCTAATGTAATCACTTACTTATTAAATAAGTAAGGGAATAAAACCTAATGTATTCCCTTACTTATTAAATAAAGATGCATGATAAATTAATAAAAATATTACATTATTATTACATTGGTATTTACAGTTATGTTGTATGATTGTTTTACTTTAGTGCTTTGATGGTTCAGTTAAGAATATGACAAATAGGTTTAAATCATATATCAGGGAGAACCAAACAATAAGATGGACTCAGTGCAAGCTTATGGGTTACTTTTTACCTTATAATCTTTGTGAATTCGATAAATTTTCGATTAAACTTATGGGTTAACACGCCTTAGATATTAAGACTTAAATCCTATATAGAATTACTAAAATGATTTATTTCATGATTTTAGATGGCACCGGAATGTGTTAACTGAAACCCCAACCAGACAACAACTAGTAACGAGATACCCGCTAGAAATGCCCCAGTTCAAGGCAATATGGGAGATTTGGCAACTATAGTAGCCAACCTCGTCACTGTAGTGCAAGACCTGACTCAACACAATGTGACTAATACTCAGAATGACCAAAACCAACATGCTCCTATAGAAACTACCTCACAAGTGGTGGAGCAGTTCCGACGCCACATGTCGCCAGTGCTTACGTGACGTGAGGACCCAGTGGACTGCGGAAGAATGGATTGGTGAATTAGAGTCAGTGTTTGACTTGATAGCTTGCTCAGAAGCACATAAGGTCTCGTGTGCAATCTTCCAACAGAAGAAGGATACAAATCATTGTTGGGACCTACACCGGCGCACAATCATTGATGAAGAGAGAAATGCGCTAACATGGAGGGATTTCAAAGAGTTGGTCGCACTGTAATTTTTCTCACAATAGAAACAAAAAGGCGAGAGAGTTCATGAGCCTCGTACAACGGAATATGTTGGTGCTTGATTATGAGCAAAAATTCAACCAGTTATCGCGTTACGCAACACACTTGGTCAGCACTAATCAAATGAAGGCCGAGAGGTTTGTGGAAGGACTATGCTTGGAGTTACGTGGGGTATTTAGTGTCCTTAGAGATGTTACATATACACAGGCAACATATCGAGCTCAAATTATTGCGGTAAACATGACTTAGAAGGATACCCGCGCAAAGCAAACGAGGTAGCCAAGAGAAAGTGGGATGGACCAACTCACAATAGTGGTGAGAATAAAAATAAGTTGGATAAAGCTGGATGGGGTCTTGCTCAACCACCACCACAAGAGAAACCCCAATGCCTAGTGTGTGGTAAGAGCCACTATGGAGAATGCCTCTATGTGAAATGAGTTTGCTACCGGTGTAAGACACCAGGGCATGTCGCAAGAGACTGCACGAAGTACAACGGTGCAAGATTGGGTCAGAAGACGACTGGGGGAAATGCGAGGATGTATGCTATGACCCAACGAGAGGCTGAGAATGAAGCATGTGCGATGTTTGGTATGCTGTCAGTATGTAATGTACCCGCTTTTGCTCTTTTTGACACTGGTGCCACACACTCTTTTATGTATACTAAATTTCATACTATGATTAGGCAAATAAAAGAACATGTAGATGAACCTCTTGAGATTAGCTTACCATCTGGAAAGACGATGATTACAGACTCGAATGTTAAGAATGTAGGCGTGAACATAGGAGGAAGGGATTTTAGTGTTGATTTGTATATACTTGACATGAAGGACTTCAATATAATTTTGGGTATGGACTAGCTTAGCTGGCATCATACAAGCATTAAGTGTAAAGAGAGGGAGATAAATCTCAAGTTACTAGGGGATGGGGAAATAAATTATTACGGGGCAAGTACTAGAAATGTACCTCGGACAATATCAGCAATGAAGGCAATGAAATTGTTGAAGATGGATAATTGTTAAGGGTATTTGGTAAACATAGTCGAAACCCCAACATCTGAAGTAACACCAGAAGATGTGCCGATCGTAAGAGAATTCCTGGATGTGTTTCTAGAGGATCTACCAGGAATTCCATCAGACCGTCAAGTGGAGTTTACGATAGATTTGAAACCCGGAGCGACACCAATCTCCAAGGCGCCATACAGAATGGCGCCGAAGAAGTTATAGGAACTAAGAATACAAATACAAGAGTTATTGGATTTAAAGTTCATCCGATCAAGTGTATCGCCTTGGGGAGCTCTAGTACTATTCGTGAAGAAGAAAAACGAGACTTTAAGAATGTGTATCAATTACAGGAAGCTGAATTAACTTACGATAAAGAATAAGTGCCCATTACCTTAGATTAGAGACTTATTCGATCAACTAAGGGGTGCAAACACATTTTCTAAGATCGATATTAGATCCGGATATCACCAGTTGAAAATTAAGGAGAGTGATATCCCCAAAATAGCATTTAGAACTCGTTATGGATACTACGAGTTTGTAGTGATGCCTTTTGGGTTAAGCAATGCACCAACAGTGTTCATGGACTTGATGAATAGGGTGTTTCACCCATACTTGGATAAATTCATCATTATCTTTATTGACGACATACTTATGTATTCAAAAAATGAGAATGAACACGAAGAGCATTTGAGAATAGCACATGAATTACTTCACAAAGAGAAGTTGTATGCGAAGTTCAATAAGTGCAAATTTTGGATACACCAAGTAATTTCCTCAGACATGTGGTAACTGCGCATGAAATTGAGGTTAACCCAGGTAAAGTCGAAGCTATCAATGAATGGAAAGCACCCACGAATGTGAGTGAAGTTCATAGTTTTCTTGGTTTGGTGGGCTATTACCGAAGATTCATTGAGGAATTTTCTAAAATAGCTGGACCAATGACCTAGTTGACAAGAAAAGGGGAGAAATTCATTTGGAGAGAGAAATGCGAGGAAATTTTTCAGGAATTGAAATAAAGACTAACCTCTGCACCTGTATTGACAATACCCCATCCTATAGAGGGATTTGTTATTTATAGTGATGCGTCAAAACTAGATCTTGGGTGTGTTTTGATGCAACATGGCAATGTAATTGCTTATGTCTCGAGACAATTGAAGACACATGAGATGAATTACCCTACCCATGACTTGGAGCTAGTCGCAGTAGTACATACACTAAAGATTTGGCGACACTACTTGTATGGAAGTAAGTGTGAGATATACACGAACGTACTATAAAAGTCTAAAGTATCTCTTCACACAAAAAGAGATGAATATGAGGCAGAGAAGGTGGTTGGAGCTAGTGAAAGATTATGATTGCACTATCAATTACCATCCGGGTAAAGCTAACATGGTAGCGGATGCTCTACTTGAAAAACTAAGAGTACAGGTTGCAAAAAATATTTTTCCCTTATCTATATATATGTGTATACTTAGTTTATAGATGTATGCATAATTAGTTAAGTAGCACTATTTACTTAGTTGTAATTTATTGTATACTAAGTACATATATTATGCATATTGTATTTTTGTATAATAATTGGTTCTATATTTTTTGCGGTGTATTTATCCAAGTTTTATCAACTAAATGGCCAAAACTAAGGGAAAAAGAGTTGCGGAGAGTGGGGTTGAAGATGGGCGAGGGAAGAGGGCAAATGATTCATATTCGACGTTATTCACTAGGTCGAACCCCAGGGTATTAGTGTATTTTTGTATAATTACACAGAAGATTATGTATATTTATACATTATGCCATGTATTGTTCCAAATGTGTAGTTAAATCCATATAATGTATAATTAGTTTTCAGATGTTGCATATTTATGCATAAAATTATGTATATAATTTCCCTTTTTTCGTTTGCCAATAATAGTGTATATGTAGTTATAGAAATTTGTATAAATATGCAGAAGATTATGTACATTTAATTATTTGTGCCATGTATTGGTCGAGATGTTGTATACGAAGCAAAAACGTTGTGTTAGGAATTTTATTGTTTAGATTTTGATGAATGCCATGTAAAACTTAGAATAGAAAGTTGGCACCCCAATTCTTGTTGTAAAATGCATTGTAATGAATAGAGTGGCCAAGTGAGTTAAGTCGGCCTACGCCCTAACATGCAAGAAGACAATCAAGATCGAAGGAAAACTCTGTGCGAGACATCCGAGTATGGCAAAGAAGAGTAGACGGAACTCTATCAAGAAGCGGTGAGATGCGGTGAGTGGAGCATCATCAAGTCAACTCAAGAAAAGCCAAGTCTCAAGTTGAAGTGACGAAGAGTCATCCATGATTGGAAGTCGACTCTAAGTCACCTGGGAAAGCAAGGAAATGCGGTCAAGTCGAGATAATCGTAAAAGAACCGTTGCCGTAAATCAAGAGATTTACTTAAACAAGTAATATCTCCATACCACCTTTCTTGGAGTGCTCAGTCCCAGAAGCGTGCAAAAGGAATGAACCAATGGGAAGCACTACACCGTGTCAGAACTCTGAAAAGGTGAAAGAACAATTCATACGAGGAAACGACAATTCCAAGAACTGCAAGCCAACGACTGCAAAGTGACTTTCCAAAATAAGTCTATCTCTTCAACGGGCAAATTTTTGAAAGTTCACTATAAAAGGCTGAGGAGTTTGTTTGAGATACGGGGATGACACACACGTGAGATATACAAGCACATTAGAAAAACTGAAACATTCTCAATCCTCAAGCCTACATTACGAAGTACATCAATCCAACACTCACCTGTGAAGGAAAGAGAACTTCAATCAGTTGAAGAGGAAACTTTTGAAAACAAGGGGTCTACATTCCAGGAAGGATTGTAGAAAGGTTCAAGGTTGAACCAAGTCTTAAGCTTTTGGAGGGCTTCGTGATCAAATCCAAAAAGCTTGAGCAAGTGAGTCAGTAGTAACAAGGCAAATGCCTGTGAAGAAGCCGAGTCGTTTAGAAGCCACTGAGTGATCAAGGCGTCTCCCGTGATCGAGTCCCTAAGGATCAAGTCGGCTTAGTGATCAAGACTTGTATCGGGACTGTTACCACTTTGTAAACGATCATTACTTAGTGGATTCCTCCGGGAGTTGGAGAAGAGAGGAGTAGAAGAATTACCCCATCTTGAACCTCTATAAAAACTTTCTTTGTCATTTACATTTCAAATTTAAATTCCTGCACTTTTAACTCGCTTATATCTGTGATAAATTTGCTATCCATTTGATAATTTATAAGTACTAAATCAAGCTCTAAAATCTTGCTTAATCAAACTTAAGGGTGTTAAGACTTCCGCTGAAAATAAAACCACAATTGAGTTAAATTATAGCCAACAAATGAGTTACTCCATCAACTCATTGACCGAGTCTGTTGAGAGATTAACTCTACTTGAGCGACTAATTCGATTTGTCCATCAAGGACACAACTGTGTAGAATCAACTCTGTAGATTTAAAAGGACTAAATCGAAAATTTGGTAAGGTTTATTCAACCCCCTTCTAAACCTTACACTACACCCCTCGGGACCTACAAGTGGTATAAGAGCGGTTGGTTCATTGAACCCTCCGCACCGGTTAGTTCTTGAACTAGATCTCCAAACTTTTCAAAGTCCGCTTTAGTACTTAAACCTTCAAATTTTTTTATTAAAAGTCATTATCATGGAAGCAAATTTGACACGCATCCCTATGTTCACTATCGAAGAATTTGATGATTGGAAAATTCGTATGCGAGGCTCATCTATCAAAGATTACATGATGAGATGTGGATAGTGATAGAAGATGGGCCTCTGCAAATATTAAAGGTGAACACAAATTGTCATGAAGAGTTGCGGTGAAGGAGAGAAGAAGATCTTGCTCCCGGACACTGTCATGGTTGAAAAACCAAGAACCGAGTGGACAAATGATGACAGAAAAGATACAACCGGACAATGTAGCCAAGGACATCCTTTACAAAACTTTGGACAAAGCCATGTTCAATAAAGTCAAATCATGCAAAACGGCTAAAGAAATGCAGGACAAGTGACATTAATTTGTGAAGGCTCGGAGCAAATCAAAGAAAACAAATTATCGGTGGCGGTACAAAAATTTGAATACTTCAAAATGATCTCGGAGAGAACCTGGATCAACTAGACGCTCGGTTCTGAAAATCACAAATGAGTCATCTACACTTGGAAAGGAATATACACGAGAAGGAAATGTGTATGAAGATCCTAAAAAGTCTTCCAAATGAATGGGAAATGAAGGTCATGGCACAGAGACACTCCATGGACCTATCAAAGACATCCAATCATGAGTTATTCTCGGACCTCAAAGCCTACGAATTTGAGTGAGAAGGAAAGACCCGAGGAAGAGACAGTTTGTACCCAAAACAAATTGCTCTAATTGTCAAAGATGGGAAGAGAGTCGAGGAGGTCAAAGAGGCAATTGACCCGGAAGAAATAGCCCGATGGTTAAAAGATTTAACAAGTTCTTTAACAAGAACTACAAGAGAGAAAGGGTGAATCTTCCAGAAGACACTCTTCCTCCAAATCAAGGAAGACAGACCAACCAAGAGAACAGATCATCAAAAAGTTGAGTATCAAAGGGCCGACAATCCAATAATGGAAAGAGTGATCAAAATGTTGAATATCTATCTTTGAATCTGAGACAACCAGGTCACTATGCCATTGATTTGTCCATATCCTGTAGTCAACAAATACGAGAGATGAAGAAGAAATGAAGGTCTTGAGAGAAAGAAGACAAGAAAGGAAAAAGGCAATGATGGCTGCAGAGATCTTTGAAACAACTAAGTCAAGAGAGACAGTGATTGAGAAGCGATGAAGTGACTACTCAAGTGACTCGAAGAAGAAGCCCGATCCGCTTGATGGCCAAAGAACAAGATCAAGAAGATGAGGTGCAATCTAACTCAACAAACTCGGACACTAGTGATAGTGATAGTGACGTGACACACTCACTTCATCACCTACTTGATCTTTATGATTCATTAAGCAAAATGATGAAAGATTTTGAACACATCAAATCCTCACACACACTATTGAATGAGGAAAACAACTTTACTCAAAAGTCAAAACTCAAAGTGACTAAGGAGCCGAGAACTCTAAGTCAAATAGTGTTGAAAATGAAAGTTTAAAAGTGAAAAATGCTAAATTAATAAAGCGAGAAATTGCTCTATAGAAAAGAGGAGAATGACCTCAAAAATGTTATTGCCTCATTCACTAAGGCATCTAAATCATTGGATGATCTTATTATGAGTCAAAGAGAATGTGGAGACAAGACAGGCTTAGGATTTAATTCTTCCGTGCCATGTCAAATCTCAAGAGTAATTTTGGAAAAAGGATCTTCAAGTCATGAAGAGTCCTAAAATCCAAAACTCTAAATGTTGCACATACATTCACTCCAAAGCACAACACTAAGCAAACCGGCCTTGGTTACAAAGGAAAAGGAAAATGGCCGATTGAGTGTCTTTGAAAGGACAGTGAGAAGAGGTTCAGGTCCTCAAAGAAACTCCAAACAAAATACTCTGTAAAGAAGAAGCGAGAGCTACCAAAAATCCCGAAAACCCATAAAAAAATACATATGATGGGAATGGTAGAAAATATCCAAACCAAGTGATTGGAATAATGTGAACTATCGGATAGACTTATGGAATATAAGCCCAAATGGCAAAGGCCTGAACTAAGCAAAGGCCATTCCAAAAGCATAAGAGCTTTTATCGGCAAGACACATATGCACCTAGGCACTACACTCAAAGACACCACAATTACCCCAAAGAAGGCAATTGCTAAAACACACTTTCAGCATACGACAAAAGAGACAAATTGTATGAACCTAGAATTCCCAAGCAATTTGCGAGAATTAATTATGATTATGGCACGATAGATGGCAACCCCTTAGAGTCAAATCATTTGGCTATAGGTTGGTTGGATCATCTTACAATTCTAACCCCTCGGACCCAGGACAAGACAAGTATGGGTACCTAAAACTTAATTTCCTTGATTGCGGTTCAAGAACAAATGAGTGCCAAGGAACCTGGTACATGGATAGTGGTCATTTCCGGACATATGACAGAAATAAGAGAAATCTGTCAAAAATTCAAGGAAGTCAAAGGAGCAAAAGTCATATTTGGGGGAAATGAAGCTCTGGTGAAATAAGAGGCATTGGATCCATCAAGAGGAATGGATTAGAAATCACGAGATGTTGCATATGTTGAAGGACTCAACTTCAACTTATCGAGTATCGATCGGCTCTGTGACAAGGGCTATAATGTAGGATTCAACATGGGTAGATGCCAAATCAAAGAAATTGAATCAAATGAAGTGGTCTTTGCAAGGATGTAGACAGAGAACAATATGTATGTAGTGGATTGGTCAACCGCAACACCCAAAGACATGTCTACTAGCAAAGAAGTACAATTTGAATCAAGTTGGCTATGGCACAAAAAGCTAAGTCACCCGAATTTCAAAACACTTAACAAGTCGGCAAGAAGTCATCTTGTAGAAGGACTTCGGACTCGATATACAAGAAGGAGAGTATATGTGATGCATGTCGAAGGAAAGCAAATCAAGTCGTCATTCAAAGAAAAGACATGCCCATCCTCAACAAGAATATTGCATCTACTTCATATGGATCTATTTGGACCAAAGGAACCAAACCGAAAGATAAGCGGAAAGAAATACACCTTGGTAGTAGTAGATGACTACTCAAGATATACATGGACAATATTCATGTGCAAGAAGAAAGAAACTCTACAAAAACTACCCACGGTGATGAAGAGGATTCAAAATGAGAAGAGTCAAACCATTATCAAAATAAGATCGGATAGAGGAACCGAGTTTGTCAATGGAATAATAACTCGATGTTGTATTGAGAATGGTATTGGTCATGAACTATCGCCAGCAAGGACTCCACAATGAGAATGGAGTTGCGAAAAGAAGAGCAGAACCCTCAAAAGAAGCGGCAAGGACCATGTTAGTTTGAAGCGGGGTTACCAAAAAGATTTTGGGTCAAGCAATCAACACGACTTGCTACACCCAAAATAGATGTATGATAAATAGACAAATGACAAGGACTCCTATGAGATCTGGATTGGAAGAAAACCAAATGTTTCATATTTGAGAATATTTGGATGTAAATGCTTCATCCACAACAATGACAAAAAGACAACCTAAAGGCTTTTGATGCTAAAGTCGATGAGGGTATCTTCTTAGGATACTCACCGAAAGCAAAGCCTACAGAGATACTCAACAAAAGAACTATGGTTACGAGAGGAATCCATTCATGTAGTATTCGATGAGCCAAATGTAAATGGAGAAGACATTGAAGAGTCACCGATAAGTGAATCATCCAACCATACGAGAAGAGTCCTATCTTTGAAGTCAAGCCGGAATCATCAATTCGAAGAAGATGAAATAGGAATCTCAAAAAAATTTGGAAAATTTGCGGCTAAGTGATAACGAAAGAGTGACCACACCAACACAAACAAGCAAGTCGATTTGAATCCGGCTAACTTACTCCAACTGATGTAAGATGGCCGAGAGACCATCCACGAGAACTTGTCATTGGAGATATAAGAGAAGGTGTCAAAACAAGATCCGAACTCAACAAGAAGCCATGTTCACATGCTTCATCTCGCAAAATAGAGCCCAAAGATGTGTCACAAGCATTGGACGACACACATTGGATTCAAGCTATGCAAGAAGAGTCAATCGGTTTGAGAGAAATAAAGTATGGGAATTAGTGCAAAGACCCATACATCAAAATGTTATTGGAACCAAATGGGTGTTCGAAATAAGATGAACGAGGAAGGTTACGTGGTAAGAAACAAAGCAAGACTAGTAGCCAAAGGATATTGCCAAGAAGAAGGGATAGATTTTGATGAAACATTTGCCCTCGTAGCAAGATTGGAAGCTATAAGGATGTTTCTTGCCTATATGACTCACAAGAATTTCATTGTATATCGGATGGATGTAAAAAGTGCATTCCTAAATGGTTTATTGGAAGAAGAAGTGTATGTTGAACAACCTCCGGGATTTGAGCGAGAAGACTCTTGGAGACAAGGTATACAAACTCAAGAAAGCCTTGTATGGATTGAAACAGGCACCCAGAGCATGGTATGATACCTGTCACAATTCCTAATCGAAAATGGATTCACAAAAGGAAAAGTAGATAGAACACTTTTGAGAATTCAAGACAAGAAAAAAAGATATCTTTGCTTGTTCAAATATATGTGGATGACATTATTTTTGGATCCACTAACAAAGAATCGTGTGAAAAATTTTCAAACCTCATGCAAAGTAAATTTGAAATGAGCATGATGGGAGAGTCGACATTCTTCCTTGGACTCCAAGTGAAACAATGAAGGATGGAACCTTCATAAGTCAAACAAAATACACCGGAGACTTAATGAAGAAGTTTGGTATGGAGGAGAAGTCTTCAGTAAAAATACCAATGAACACATCGACCAAAATGGACATGGATGCGGATGGCAAGCTCAGTAGATCAAACAAGATCTGAGCACTTATTGGATCATCGCTCTATCTCACGACTAGCGAGGCCGGACATCACCTTTCTTTGTAGGATTATGTGCAAGATTTCAATCTGCTCCAAAAGAGAGCCACATGACAAACTAAGAAGAGAATATTGAGATACTTGAAAGGAAGCCAAGAAGTAGGCCTATGGTATCCAAGGAAGGTGGATTCAAGCTAATTGGCTATTCAGATTCGACTATCTTTGGATGCGAGTGGACAGAAGAGCACTTCGAGGCACATGTCAAATGCTAGGAAGCAGACTAATTTCTGGTTTAGCAAGAAGCAAAACTCAATAGCCACCTCTACAAATGGTGAGCGAGAATACATAGTTGCGGGCGGTGTTTTGTTGTGCCCAAGTCCTATGGATGAGACAAAGAAATGAGAGACTATGAAGTTGAAGAAAAAGAAATTCCAATCATGTGTGATAACACAAGTGCCATTGCAATCACTCAAAATCCGGTGTTGCACTCAAGAACAAAACATATTGATGTCGGATATCACTTCATAAGAGATCATGTTGAAAAGAAGGACATTATCTTGGAATATATCTCAACCGATAAACAACTAGTGACATCTTCATAAAACCATTATGTGAGTCAAGATTTGAAGAACTCAAACATGAGTTGGGGTTAATTGAGTGGTGACACTCGGAGGCGAATCAAAGAAGAGAAATGGAAAGAAAAAGGGGTGAAAAAGAGTCGAAAATGCAATCACCGAGAATCACCAGATGTCGGAAAAAACAAATACACTGAGTCGGTGACAATTTGAGTCGCTAAGAGAATGTGAGAAGTAGAGTTAAATCGGCTAAGAGATAAGTTGAATAACTTATGAGCAAAGTGACAAAAACGCATCGTTTTTGACTAAGCGGGAATGTTTTAAGAAATACGTCGATAATGATGATGTGTACGGACAAAAAAGCGCACACACCAAGCTTATGATTGGATATAAATCTTTGCCGCATTAAATACGAGACATGAAATGCTCAATAGGCGTCAAAATCCAAGCCGTTAATTTCGATCACGATTCAAAAACCACCCGCACGTCCTTTCATAAACCATATTTAAACCATTTTCGTCCATTTCTCTCTCACACTTCTAAAAACTGTTCATCTCTTTCTCTCAAAAGCAAAGGAAATACTCTCGAAACCCTATCAACCTTCAAATCAATTTACGAGTTTTCCTTAATAATACTTGAGAAATGGCACCAACTTATGACTTTACCAAGTTAGGAAAGCAAATCCACACCGGTTCGACGGTGGATTTTGACGGAATGGTGAAGTAGGGGTCCGACGACACCCTGGTGAAGAAAATCACCGAGAAGTTGGAAACGTCCGGACTAAAACCGTTTCTAACGTTAGAATATCCGATGACCTATGTGGAGGAGGTCGCACAATTCGTGAATGCTTGAGATTCACGATGAAGGAATCAAGTCATCTGTTCACGGAAAGCGGTGACTATCACCGCCAAGATTTGGTGAATATTGCTTACTACCGCCAGAAGGAGCATCCGAGATTAAAGAAGGCGATGTAAACTTGGGCGACGCATGGAAAAGAAATAGCCAAGTCCGACTTTCTGCCGATAAAATAATATACACAAAGAAACAAGAGACTCTGGGAAGGAGGATTATCACAAGTTGTTGGACATAGTTGCCAAATGTATCGACATCAAATTTGGCGACTTTGACCAAGCTGTCAAAAGGCAAAGCTGATTGTAATGGCAATCATTGAAGAAAAGAAGATAAATCAAGGCTGAGTTTGTCTACGGCACTCTGCCCGAGCGTGGGGAACAAGTCCTTCAAAGAAGATGGTTCATTTGGAGGATCCCTAGGATATGGCACAGTGTTTGGCCGGCTATTGGAGGTGAACGGAGTCCCTCTTAGACATGGGAAGGCATTCCATGTTAACAAGAGGATGTTGAGCTAACCTCTCCGGCGCTCGGAGAAGCGAGCTTACGCCAAGAGAGCGACACCAATGAGGGGGAATCGGTGACCCAAGATACTGGTGTTTTCCTCTCCAAACAAGAAGAAAGCTGCCCCTGCGGTACGCTAAGAAGATCGCCCCTGCACAAAAGAAAACCAAACATGCTCCTGCCCCTGCAGCAGTCACCGCCCCAGGCCGTGTCTCCTGCCCTGCGGCGAGCGGTCGAGAAGGACTCACAAATACCTTCTCCGATCGTCAAAAGGAGGAGAACTGACAAGCCAAGACGGCCGGCTCCTCGAAGAAGACACGGCAAGACCCCGGCCGCCCAAGACTCGAGAGGACAACATCTCTCGAACCGAAAATTCCCCTGTACAAACCAGGAGACGAAGAAGAATCGTCAAGCGATCAATCGGAGAAACCAAATGAGTCGATTACTCGGCCAAAGACAAATACGGAGACTACCGGAGAAGTAGAGTCTCCGGATGTAGTTGATGAAACAAAAGTCTGCTGAAGCGTCAAAGAGAGGCAACCAGAAGACACACAGAACTCACACATACCGGCTAAGCCTGAAAAGAACCGGAAGCGAGATAATGATGTAATGATTCTATCTCCACCTTACCCGACATCCAAAATCGTCTGCGTGAGTGGAGGAAATGGAAGTTGAGCAAGTCAAGAGGAACAGTTCCAACGGCCCGAGTTCATAGAAGAAGAAGAAGAACTGCTAAATTTCCTTGGACTAACTATCGTGCTCCCAAAGACTTGATGAAGACAATCGCTTAGACATCCTGCAGATTTACAAGGAAAAGGAGAGAGAAAAGCAAGGCTGAGGAAGGCGAGGAACGTGAGAAGGCAAGCATCCGTCCTATCTCCCGCACCACGTAACACACACATCCTCTCCTTGATGTCTTCTCGGGCGGTGATGAGGATCGAGAGAATCTTTCGCCGCGAGAAGAGTTGCAAATACAGCAAGCATTGCACGAATCACGAATCCTTCACGAGCAAAGATTGATGGAGGGACCAGGAGAGTCATCGAACACGGTGAAATCGATCCAATGGGAGTGGTTCAAATAAATAGCCACCGATGTTCTTCGCTACCACTTCCCCACTCACTCGGAAGAAGGCAATAAGGAAATGGCGATGAAATCCCAGGCTAGTGGGGACCCCAATCGAGCCAACCCCTATTGAAGGTGTGCTACCACCGCCCCAAACTACCAACAATCAATCGGAACAGCGGGAGTTTGGAGACGAGTGACCCCATTCCAAGTCACTCACCGGTGCGCCCCGGTGGGGAAACTCCTCCACCTGCGGCAAGGTCGGAGGATGCTTTGCGGATGACTCCACAACGAATCAAGGAGGCGAAGAAGAGAAATTACAATCACAAGAAAAACGACAAGTTGCCATCAACGAAGCTCGGCAGCGATTGAGATCTCGGTGAGAGGTGCCAACTCGCTCCTCGGCTAATGACGGCTAACGATGCGATCGAGGCACGAGGAAGGAACAGCCACGGGAGTTAACACTGGGGCGATGAAAGTGCAATCCATGGGGTTGAGACTCCTATGGATGCCATCGTAGAAGACCCTAAGACAAATGACATTGTCGAAAGGGAGGACCAAGCCTCGCAGCATGAGAGACCGGAGGTAATGAAGGCCCACGGGAGGTTGAGACTTCCCTGGGTAAAGAAAAAGAAGTAGAGAACATCCCTCCTACTATCATCGACCCATCCGAGAAGGAGATCGCCGCACTTCATGATTCCCGGACAACCCCGATGTCACTTTTTCCGGATCGGAAGGCGAAGAAGAAGTCGAGTCATCCCCATGACAAATCCAAAAGACTCAAACAAGCGGGTGTTCCAAGCACGAGCAAGTCCGATCCCAAGACTACTCGTCAAACTTTTAACTTTGATGATGAGCCACCATCGAAATCTCATCATCGTCCGATGACGCTCGATAAGGAGGCCGAGGACCGATCCTCAAATGGAAAAATCAATCGAGACCAACGGCCGTTAAGACAACAGTGAGGCTCAACAAGCGGTCCACTTCACAACAAGACCCACTCAACAAGAGACCATGCGCGGAGCTCCTCAAGGCTGCAGCAGAATCGATTCCCAAAAGAACGCCCGCGCACCACTCATCATCGAACGATTCCGATTGGTGGTGATGAATCCTTCGTAGAGAGTCTTTTCCTTTTTCACTTTGGAAATACCGGAACTCCACGAAGAGTCGAGAACGAACAAGCACGCTATCACGCACCACCTCCTGTTTTTTCACTCGAGCACCATTGTTCTAGCCGATTTTGATTTTGATTTTGTATGGCCATCACCGCAATGGAAGAATCACCAAGTTCGAGAAGTGTTCAAGGCACTCTTTTGAGAGGTTGAACGGATGGAGAGGCATCGAGCCTCTTTGGACATGCGATCGACAACAGAGATGCCAACCTTACAACCGACTTGAGAGACATCACGGTCGAGGATAAGGGAATGGTGGCAACAACAAAGAATCAATGCGTGTGGAACAGGTGAGATACTTGAACTTTGTTCAACAAGCCGCTTTGGTGTGGAGAGTCGAAAATGCCGATGCAAAAACGAAGCCGAGAGAACACATTGAGCATATGCATGAAGCTCACACTGCCGAAATCAAGGCGCTGCGTGAGCAAAATACAAATGATCTACAGCGGTTGGAAGAACACATGACAAGAAAATTCAGCCTCCTCATGGCCGAGATGAAGCGATTTCACCGAGTCCAACGCTACTCGATCCGAATTCGTCTTTGCAACGCAGCGGACTTGAAGCGAAACTCAACCATCGGAAGACTTCGACTTCATGCTTGCCAAAGATGTTCCCAGGGGTTCCTCTATCCTTTGATGATGCCAAAAAGGGGAAGAGAATACCTTAAAGCAAAGAAAATCAAGTTTGAAAAGAAAGGAGCGGTGAGAAGGAACAATTTGAGAAGGAAAATCACCGAGGAAGTCTTGAAACGTAAGAAAGGAAAGCTTGTTGAGGGGAAGGATCGGCGGATGTGACATTGATGATTGCACAAACCCCCCAACAAGGTCATGTCACAAATGACATTATAAGCGGAAACTCCCCGTGACTCGCCACTCCAACACTCTGACTTTGTATCTATGGCCGAGAAGAGAAAAGCAATTGAAGCGGGGATGAAGGAAGTGGAAGGAAGAATGGATGCCAGGGTGATGAACATCTTGAAAGAACATGGAGGCATTCCGGTTGGACAGAGACACCTATGCCATCTCGTATGTCGGACGAGCCACGATCGGTCGATGAATTTAAAACACTCGAACTGAGGGATATTTTGCAAATATGTCTATGGCTCAAGCTTGGGACTTGTATCTTGGGAAAAGGGTCTCACGTTATGTGAAGAAGGCGACAGCGTGAGACTTCCGCGATCGCTCTGCTTTGGTCACTCCGCCGTCACTCACCGGGAAGAAGACCCCAAGACTGAAGATACGCCCAGGTAGAGGAAGAAGCGATGAGTGGAGGAAGAAGCTTGCACCTAGCCTCCGCCCAAGAATATTGAATCGTAGATCCGGGAAAGAAAGGAGGGATCTTGGGCTGGAAACTTGACCAAGTGGCAAATTTAAAAGTGACTAAAACTAACGCCGAGTATGCAAAGAGATTAGAAGAAGAAAACAAGAGACAAACTCGGCTATGGCGGGAGAGACAGGGAAAGAATAAGAAGAGATGAAGCCGCCAGGAAAGCATATGAGAAGAAAAAGAAGGCGGTGACGACGAGAAAAAGAGAAGAAGAGAAGAAGATCTTGATCAAGATGAAAGAAGGAGATAAAGGAGATGAAGTGTTGCTTTGTCCAACCCTTCATGTATTTTATTATGTAAATAGATACAATGTAAGTCTTACCTAATAAAGTTATAAATTCTTTACTTTTTGTGTGAAGACAATTATATACTCGATACACCTTGAAAACAATTGTGTTAAGTACAAGAATGATATGATCAATAAAAAGATTGATTCTCACAAGATACATTCTATGTCAATACACTATCTCAGTATGTATCTTTGTTATTTGCATCTTTGTATGGTTTAAGTTTTGGCATCATCAAAAAGGGGGAAATTGTTAGGAATTTTATTGTTTAGATTTTGATGAATGCCATGTAAAACTTAGAATAGAAAGTTGGCACCCCAATTCTTGTTGTAAAATGCATTGTAATGAATAGAGTGCCAAGCCGAGTTAAGTCGCCTACGCCCTAACATGCAAGAAGACAATCAAGACTGGAAGGAAAACTCTGCGAGACAATGAGTATGGCAAAGAAGAGTAGACGGAACTCTATCAAGAAGCGGTGAGATGCGGTGAGTGGAGCATCGATCAAGTCAACTCAAGAAAAGCCAAGTCTCAAGTTGAAGTGACAAGAGTCATCCAATGATTGGAAGTCGACTCTAAGTCACCCGGGAAAGCAAGGAAATGCGATCAAGTCGAGATAATCGTAAAAGAACCGTTGCCTGAAATCAAGAGATTTACTTAAACAAGTAATATCTCCATACCACCTTTCTTGGAGTGCTCATCCCGAAGCGTGCAAAAGAAATGAACCAATGGGAAGCACTACACCGTGTCGAACTCAAAAAGGTGAAAGAACAATTCATACGAGCAAACGGCAATTCCAAGAAGCGCAAGCCAACGATCGCAAAGTGACTTTCAAA
The DNA here is from genome assembly GCA_016081115.2 of Rehmannia glutinosa. Taxonomy (NCBI): domain Eukaryota; kingdom Viridiplantae; phylum Streptophyta; class Magnoliopsida; order Lamiales; family Orobanchaceae; genus Rehmannia; species Rehmannia glutinosa. The sequence continues at coordinate 64,674,431 of CM071931.1, read as the reverse complement.
AATAAGCTATCTCTTCAACGGGCAAATTTTTGAAAGTTCACTATAAAAGGCCGAGGAGTTTGTTTGAGATACAGGATGACACACACGTGAGATATACAAGCACATTAGAAAAAGCTCAAACATTCTCAATCCTCAAGCCTACATTACGAAGTACATCAATCCAACCCTCACCTCGTGAAGGAAAGAGAACTTCAATCAGTTGAAGAGGAAACTTTTGAAAACAAGGGGTCTACATTCCGGGAAGGATTGTAGAAAGGTTCAAGGTTGAACCAAGTCTTAAGCTTTTGGAGGGCATCGTGATCAAATCCAAAAAGCTTGAGCAAGTGAGTTGTAGTAACAACAAAGCAAACTGCCCTGTGAAGAAGCCGAGTCGTCGAGAAGCCACCGAGTGATCAAGGCGTCTCATCGAGTCCCTAAGGATCAAGTCACATTGTTGTGATCAAGACTTGTATCCGGGTACTGCTACCACTTTGTAAACCGATCATTACTTAGTGGATTCCTCCAGAGTTGGAGAAGAGAGGAGTAGAAGAATTACCCCATCTTCGAACCTCTATAAAAACTTTATCTTGTGTCATTTACATTTCAAAGATTTAAATTCCTGCACTTTTAATCGCTTATATCTCACGATAAATTTGCTATCCATTTGATAATTTATAAGTACTAAATCAAGCTCTAAAATCTTGCTTAATCAAACTTAAGGGTGTTAAGACTTCCGCTGAAAATAAAACCACAATTGAGTTAAATTATAGCCAACAAATGAGTTACTCCATCAACAAACAAAATGAGTCATTTGAGAGATTAACTCTCTTGAGCGACTAATTCGATCGTCCATCAAGGACACAGCTGTGTAGAATCAACTCTGTAGATTTAAAAGGACTAAATCGAAAATTTGGTAAGATTTATTCAACCCCCCCTTCTAAACCTTACACTACACCCCTTGGGACCTACACGTTGTATAATTAAATCCATATAATGTATAAATAGATTGCAGATATTGTATATTTACGCATAAGATTATGTATACCACACATGAATTGCCCTAGTGTTTTGCATATGCATATTCAGCGGGTGTGTTTTTTTAAGAGTTTTAAAAACCCTCTCTATTGCAAATCACGTATCGCACACGAATTCCGTCGTTCTTGAATTTCTTTGTAGTGCTCCTTCTAACTTCGAAGCCACTACACGTACCATAATCCTTGTAAAATTGTATTTCAGCTTCCAATATGTGGAAATGCATGTCGGCATGAGGGATTTTTTCTTGGTCCACTTCTGGGATCCAATATTTAGTTGATCCTAGTGAGATTTCAAGCCTCTGCCCAACATAAACCGTGTAATCTGGAGCTTGCTCTGGTAAAAATACAAAATTTACATCCTAAATATAGAAATATGGAAAACTATATATACAGAACATCAATGTATGGTGAAAAGTCGTATTTTTCCACTATTTGTGTTTAAGTACACATTTTAAATGCACATTGTGTAGATAATGACTACTCTAAGCATACAATACATGCATTGTAATTATCATCATTCAAAATACCGTCATCAGTGCACGGCGGTTCAACCTAAGTTATACCGGATCTGGGTGGTCGGGGCCGTGACGGTAAGGTCCTAATAACCATTTTAACGGTTAAACGGCCAATACCATCTGGCCAAACCGGACAATACCCATCATACTGGCCTAAACCGTTGAACCGAATTTGCTTTTTTTTTTTAGTTTTTGTATTTTTTTCACTTTTTTTTATAAAAATAGAATTTATAAACTTAATATTTAATATATTTATGTCATTTTTGAGCTAAATATATACATTTTTTCGTTTAACTAAACATATACAACTTTCCCTTCTATATTAATAAATTATATTCATATTTTATATAATATAATTTCAAATAAATATTTTTATTAAAACCGGTAAAACCGGTTGAACCGGTCCGACCGGTTGAACCACATATACTGGTGGCTTGGCCGGTTTGATCACCTGCGGTATTTAAAACACTTTGGTAATTATGCAAAATTGTATTGTAAACATGCCAAACATTAATACGTAGTATGTTTAATAAATGGTTTTATCATGATTTTGATGATTTTGTTTTTATACCAAAACAATGTTTTTAAAGGTTGTCCAAATACTCCTAAATGATTTAAAATGGTTTTAATATTTTTCAGAGTATTTCCTCAAGTTTATTCTCAACAATATTGGACAACACATTTAATGATTTTGTGTCAATGGGTTTTTACATCAAAACAATGTTTAATGATTTGAAATGTTTTTACTATTTATTCGGAGTATTTCTTCAAGTTTTATTTTAGATAAAATTGGACAACACTTTTAATGATTTTATGTTAATAAGTTTTTACATTAAAACAAGGTTCCTAAATGTTGTCAAAATACTCCCGATCGGTTTAAAATATTTTTACTAATTTTTCGGAGTATTTCTTAAGGTTTATTTTCAACAAAAAAATCGGACAACATTTTATTTCGGAGGTCAACCGGTCGACCAAGAAGGCGACCGATACCTGGGAACGAGTTCCTTGAAACAGAACTCACGGAACTACCAAAATAGGTCAGGGTGACCGGTCCACATGGTAGGTAACCGGTCGCACCCCTGGGCGACCGGTCGACCACCCCCTGGACCGGTCTCCCCATTGTAATTTTGCTGCGTTTTTTCTTTTCTCTATCAGTGCGCGACTGGTCGCTCTATGTTTTGACAGCAAAATTCTAACCGTTGTGCAGCAGACAGTTTTTCCCTAAATTATGGGATTGATTTCTAACAGCTATAATCTTGATTTTAATTGCAATTTTTTTTTGTAGATATCAGATTCCAAGAGGAGCCTATCAAGTATTAATCATCTTCTATAAATAGAGGAAGATTTGAAGCACAACTATAAGAGAGAACAATACAACACAACAAGAAATACTCAAGCAAACACTTGGTCTTATATTGTCATTATTATTATTGTAATTTGCCTAGCTTATCACTTTCACATTCTTGAGGTCTAGGCTATTCTTGATTACACTTGCACTCAATTGTATAATTCATTATCGAGTTGTAATCTTGAAGTTTTGGGTAATCATTCAACATAAGATATCATTGTGAGTGTTCTTGTGGTAAGAACACACTTGGGTGATCTAGGTGTTAGGAGTAAGAAGATTGTGGTAATCTTCTTGTCGAGGTGTTGAAGAATTTGGTATTCTTCAAGGTTGAAGATTGTGGTAATCTTCACAAGGTGTCGTTGGAGATTGTGGTAATCTTTAAGAGAGATTGTGGTAATCTCAAAGGTGGTGTTGAAGAAGAGTGTGGTGCTCTTCAAGGTGTTGTTGTAAGTTGAATTTGTATTAATTATGGTAATTAATAAAATTATTTTTTTTTCGAAACCCATCCCGGATATACTTGGGTGGTAGAGCACGTAGTCCCTAGGTGGGGTGAAGCTCTATAAATCGACGTGTGTTGTTTACTTTCCGCACCTTTATTCTTGTCTTGGCATATTTGATTCGAAAAAGAGGGCATAATCGAAAAGATGGAGATAATCTATTCACCCCCCCTCTAGATTATCGTAGCCGCCTGAGACTTACATAGTATACATTAAATGTGATACATATTTTATATACTAACACAAATATGGAACACTATACACACAGAATGTTAATACGTATTACGTATACAATTTCTTATACAATTTCTCATATTTTTCAATAATTTGTTCTAACTATACACATCAACAACACTATACATGCAATATTCTTATTCTAAATTTATCATATTAGTAAATTTTTTGATTATTGTTATATGAGAATATGTTATACAGGATAAGTACTCTATATGTACAAAATACGAATAGTAAACATACAAAATCGTCGTTGTAAATACACATCATTTTCCGTATTTCTGCGCGCGTAAAGTTTTTGATTGTTCAATATTATATGCGTTCGATCCACACATTTTCGCAGGAATTGGTATTAAATGATTACCTTCATTCGAATAGGTTGTGGAGTGAGAATCATGATTTTGTGACATCATAATCTTGATTTTGTTGATGTTTATGGCGATCTCTGCTTTTTCTGTTGTTTGATGAATTGCGATTCGATGGCTCAGTTCCATTTTTTATGTTTCTTCTGGTATGAATGTACAATTTCTTCTCTATTTTAGCAGGTTTCAATTTGATGTGGTTATGGTGTGAAGGGAGGAGGAGGAAGACGATGGATGTTGATCAACGCGTGTTTAGCTAGTAAATCAAGAAAGATTTCATTCCCTTAATTGTAGGTGGCAGTTTTTTTGGCCCATTCATGCGGTTCCATTTTTACCCCTGGCCGGTCCCCCCTACTTTTTTAATGCTACAAAATCTTATTAAATCTTAGCCTTTCATTTGTTTTGTTGGTTGGCGTGGATGTGGTCTTATACTCTTGCCTATAGCTATAGTCTCACAGGATCACCTCCCTATATATGTGTGTGTGTATATATATATATATATATTAACAATAATCCTCTTATCACTCTAAAGTGTAATATTCAGAAAAACCATACCAAGGTAATTTGGGATGGCAGCGGGATGGGTAGACGTGGGTATCCACCCGCCCAGACCCTAATGGGATGGGTATAGGTAGTCTTTTTCGAATTGGGATGGGTATGGGATGAGGTATTACTACCTATTTATGTACGGGTATGATTTTACCCCTCGGATACCCACCACTACCCAAACCCGTTTAGCCCTTAGTAACTTTCATTTATTTTTTTCAACTGACATTATATATTTCTTCATGGAAGCCCAACATAAATTTTTATTTTGTACAAAGAAGATATAAAGTTGTTATTTATTTTGAATCTGTGATTATATAACTCAATTTTATCTTTGCCAAGCTTGATAAACTACATGTGTGATGGTGTAGTTTTGTAAATTAAATGATGTACTAATGTTGATTCTACAATTTTAAGGAATGTATTGATTACATTTATATTTTTGTGATGCTTTTGATTTAGTATGATGATAGTCTGTAGTGACTTACAAAATTAAAATGGTTAATTATTATATTTATTAAGAATTTAACATATTAGCATTTTCTTATATAATAATTAGTTTTTGGTAGGGTGTCCATTTAATAATTATCTAAATATTCATACAATTATTAGTTTTTATATAAAATAAATGGGTTTTAAGCGGGTACGGATAATACGCGGGTATCGTGAAATGAATTTGGGATGGTTAATATATGTAGTTTCTTAATCGGGTTTGGGATGGGTACAAGTATTATATTATTATAGGGTATGTATAGCCTTAAATTGGTGGGTACCCTACCCATTGTCATCCCTAAAGGTAATCACATTCAAATAGAGATCCAGAAAAAGCAAAATGGCACATTATAATTATGAGACTTATTTGCAAATCGAACTTTCCACGGGACCATTATTGTCACACTCTGATACACCCCTATAGTTACAGGACTAAAATTGCGATTTGGGAAATTTTCCAGTTCACATTATCAATTTTAGGAAGTTTATTTTTCTCATGTGTCCATTAGTTATACATTATAACTAAAAATATTCTCATCACTCTAAACTGCAGCTTCTTTTTTTGGGAAAATAATTTTTTGCCACCTGAATTTTGGCTATTTCTACACTTTGCAACCTAAACTATTTATTTTTACAATTAACAACCTAAACTTTGCAAGTTTTTCATTTCACAACCTCCGATCTGCCGGAGCTGGAATATTCTAGGAATATTCGTGGAATATTCTGGATCACATGGGCGGATGTTCTTGGTATATTCCAGCTCCGGTTGATCGGAGGTTGAAAAATGAAAAACTTGAAAAGTTTAGGTTGGTAATTGTCAAACTAAATAATTTTTAGATTGCAAAGTGTAAAAAAAAAGCCAAAATTTAGGTTGCAAAAAATTATTTTCCCTTTTTTTTTTGGTAATATCAGAAAAATCATGCCCAGGTAAAGACATTCAAATAGAGATCCAGAAAAAGGCAAAATGGCACATTTTATAATGAATCATGTTATACTAATAACAAAAGTAGCAAGGGTAGCAGCAGCTTTTGTGACAACATGAACATATATTTTTGAACTTAAGACATTTAGGATAGCATGTACAGCTTGTGCAAGAGCAAGTTGGGCAAGAAGGACACTTTGGTATGGAGCAGCAACAATTGATGCTACATTTTGTTTTCTTACAGCATTTGCTATTCCAGCATGAGAAACAGTGGCATTTTGGCATTCGACAGTTTGCGCACGGGTCGCTGCAACAATTACATATACTGCAACAGTCACAGCAGCGTGGTGTCTTAGGACGAGACGGGCAACTACAACAACAGCAAATCCATGAAACCTTGAAACAGGAAACTCCACTGCACCAAAATTGGTAACTCGTGTTAGACACACATGTTGTCTCGTGGGATAACGAAGTTTTTTTAGTGTGTCATAAGTGTATGTGAAGTAAGTGTAGAGGTATCGATTATAGGAGAAGGTAAAATGATTATGAGTAAGAACACTAGCAAGTTACAGTCCCAAAGTTTAAGAAGAATTGCAAGTTCGGTGAACCACAATAGATTCTCATCCTTGTTCAAGGAACTACATAAGTTTTCATGACTTTGGGGAAAAACAAGTGACAGCAAAACTAACTAGGGAGTTTTTGCAAAAACTTCTACTTTTTGTAGTAGAGGTGAAAAGTAGTTGATGGTCAGAAGTTGACAGAGTTTGCAAATAGAAGCTGGAAGTTGATTAAGTTAATAGAGTGTTTAGTGAATAAGTTGTAAAAGTGTTTTTACATATTTTAAAATAGCAAAAGCAAAATCAGAAATCTAAAACACCCCTCCTTCCCTCTGCTCTCAGAAAAACTATTTTCTTTCATCCAAAAGCTGACAATCACTTTTTTTAAGTGATAGCAAAATACTCCTAAGAAAAATGTTTCCCTTAAAACAGTAAAATTAAGGTCTCAAACACATTGCATCTCATCTTAGTTCTTCAGAGTTTTATGAAAAAAGGAATTTTCAAAACATAACTCTTAAATTGAAGAATAGAGTTGAGAGATTGGTACCAGAGCCATTTCCAGAAGCGACATGATCTACGAATCTTCTTGGTTCTGCTTTCAAGAACAAAAGAGACAGATAATAAAAACCACAAGTTAGCATTATGCATCAACATGATGTAAGGTGAAGAGGATCGGTTTCTGTTCTTACGTAGGTATGAGAGGATCCGCATTTGCTATCACAAAATCTGCGACCCTGCCAGGTTGAAATATTATTTATTAGCTTCAAACTGGTAAACGCGATGATCGACATAATTTGAGGAATGAAAAACTCTATCTGATGTGTTCTTTCCAAGGGATACTTGAAATTCAAATTTCAACGTAAAGCGTTGCCAAGAAAATAACATACTCTTTACAGGATCTTGAAGCCAGTTGAAGGCCCTCGATAGATTTCAATTCTTCCTGCTCACAACAAAATTCCCACGAAATCTATCACTGATAAAATATTTTGTCCGCAAACATAATTTGAGTACATCTTCAGCAGATAAGAGCAGAATAACCTTGACTATTAATTTTCTAGCCACGGATACAATTGTAGGTACCAAAAATGTTGCTTATAAACGAGTAGCCAAAATACTCAGATGAGCACTCTCATCTCCATTTTGGCGCATAAGTACAGCCAAAACACTTCAAAGAGAAGTAAAATGGAATCAAGCTCAGTAAGAAAAGAAAATGACATGAGCATGACGGGTTGCAGAAAACTAAGAGGGTGTTCGGCTCAGCATATAAGTTCCTTAAAAAGTGTGGTAGTTTTTCAAAAAAAAATATCTTATAAGTTTCAAAAATAAGATACTAGAAGCTGTTTTTAAGAAATATTGTACCCCCAACTTAATTCCAAACATAAGAATTTATTTAAGAATCTCCTTTGATTTTGACAATATTTGTACAAAACGACAATTACAAACATCTTCTAAGCTCTGTTATCTTATTTTATCCAAGTACTTCAACAACTTATTTTCAAAATATGATCCAACATGTTATAAGCTCTAATGTAGAAGTAAGAGTTTATAAGATCTTTTAAATAAACTCAGCCAAACACCATCTAATTTCTTATTGTATAACTATAGATTGAGATAGCACAAAGTAATTTCGTATCTTAGTCTTGGTGCTATTAAAACAGAGTCCCATAACCCAGAATGGTAAAACGATTATATCAATTTTTTCTAGTTCACCTGTCACAAAAATAGAATAGTAGATGGCCACTTTCAAGAATGTGAATGCCCCCATTACTCCATATAAGCCATAAATAGTAAATCATCCAAAATACATTACAAAAATTTTAGCATCCAAGTTCACTTAGAAAATTAGAAATATCCAAGTAATATATTCTCACATTTCTAAGTCATCAATATTTTACTTTTAACTAACAGGGTAAAAAACTGAAATGAGAGTCACAAAAATCAGAATCTCAGGCAAGTTGCCAAGTTCAAGAATGTTGGAACTTTTAGTTAACTTCTAGTTAGCCAATTAGCTGTAAGCTTTTTTGGGAACATTAATCCTTCAGAAAGAAATATATCTTGATTGAGGTGGTCCAAACATTTCTAGATTAATAAATATTCAAAATCAAGTTGCATAATACAAATAATCAACATTGGGCTCCAGGTGCCAGTATGGCATGGACACACACTACAAAAATATCAGGGATTTCGATTTTCCACAAATAAACAACACTGGGATCCATCACTTTCCTATAAATAAAAATGAGTTATCAATTCAAGTCCCTACTTACCTAACCCAAGATTAAAATAAGCTTATAAAATATCATCTGTCAGCAATCATAGGCAAATGCAAAAACACACAAGTAAATAAAAAAAAAAAAAAAACACTTACATAGAAACTTATGTTAAATTTAGAAACAATCATGTGTGATTACAGAGAGAAAATCTATTTTTAACTCAGTCCCTTGAATTAGCAATAATTAAACTCTAAAGAAAATGGTAAATGTACAAGAATCTTGAAATATAACTCCAACATTCTCAACTAAAACGAGATTCAAAGTTAGGCCGAATTTAGAAGCGTTTGCAAACTCTTAAAAAGTTCTTATGCGGAAGAAACAGTTAATTTTTCAACATAGAAGCTGAGAATCCCTTTTTTAGAGTTTGCAAACACTGCCACAATCCAAGAGAAACTCTGCTTAAGCTAGCAAAACAACTGAAAACAGAACAAATTTGAATAGTTAAGATTTCAAACAACATCAAATTTGATGATAATCTTTAAATCTCACCTCAAGAAAACTAATTTCCCTCTCAAGCATCTGGACTTTAGCAAGCTCCCGCCGCTTGCCGTACAAATCCGGGTACTCAGGCGGCGACTTAGGCTGCGGCGGTGGCAGTGACGGCACTGACCCATTCCCCTTTAAACCAGACATTTCTCCAAAAATCTCTTAAACCCCAATTTTCTCAATTTCTACTTATGTAATCATACATAAGCACTACTACATTAACCCTCAAAAACAGAAGAAAATAAATAAAGGTGGGACAAATTGGCGAATGCTAATTTTTCAGTGATGAATTTGAAGAAATTGGTAGACAAAACACACATAGACCCTGCAGAAAGAGAGAAATGGAGAGAGGGGAAATGATGTTAGGTATGGGAATGGGAAAACGAAATGTTAGAAGAAAAAGAAAATGAAGAAGACAGAGGAAATAATAATTACTGAGTATTTTTTCTGACGCTTGGGATAATTACAGGGGGTCCAGGCCCCAAAAGTTTTCTGTCACACAACAACTATCGCCAGAGCCCATTTGACAGAACAACTATTGCTCTGCAAATAAATGCACACACAAACACACACACACAGATACATACATGCATAAATACCATACTATGTATATATAGAACAAATATATAAATGCCTGCATCTACTGAATAAATGATTCATTTATTTCATCCCACACTTGTCTGCAGTTGCAGTGATTTAATGAACAAACTGTAAAAAAAAAAATTGGAAAAACAGAGAAATTAATCACAGCCCAGATTTTTCTTTTTTATGATTTCTCTTTTTACTGGTGGGAGAGAGTAAAAAGTGGGCTATAATGGGATGAAAAAGATTGCTTTTCTCAACAATGATGGCGATGCTAATAGCGAAAAAGGCTGCAAAAAAGCTTTGAGGAAGAAACAAATGCTACTAATAAAAACGAGACGTTAAAGTAAGAGAAGCTCTGTCGCTATCTTTTTCACGCAGTGGAGTGTGTATGTGCGTGTGTAAAACGTTGCGTTTCGATGGTGTTGCAGAGATGTGGCAGTGGAGATGGGGGAGGGTGGGGGCGAAAAGCACGACGCCGTACCGCAGAGCACACGTGACTGCTGCGTTGGATGGGAGAGGAGAGATTAAAAGTTTTTAAATTTGACTGTGCTGTTAACTGTACTTTTCATCCTCGTTTTTACAGTATTGGGTAAAAAAAATTAAAAAACTCCATGGATTTGCTTTCGTCATTATACAGTTGGTGGTGGGAAAACGAGGCTCAGTTTTTGGGACAATAAAAAAGAATCTCTGTTCATCTGTTACTCTTAAGTCCTAACAAATGTTTTGTAATTCAAATCTTGCTGTCATTTAAATTAAATTTTTTCATGATAAGTTTCAAATTGTTTGACCTTTGTCTTTTTTTTAATTAATGCTTTTTTTCAACATTCCACTAATTGATTAATTAATAATTTTCAAATTCAACATTGAGGAAAAATAGAGAATGGCGAAGAGGTGATATATTAAACTTTTCCTAAAAAATAAAAGAGCTAGTCTCCTATCAGACGGTCTGATGGATCTAATTCATCAGACGGTGCCCCGACAACCTACCGCCCGTACAAATCTGATTCAACCCCAAAAACAAACACACACACAGAAATTGCCCAAAATATGTCTTCTTCTCTGAGTTTGGCAATCAAATCGATGGTCTTTGGCAAATTCTCTTCTCCGCCGTTCCCGTGGCCCGCACTAACACATCATCAAATCAACCACCACAATCATTGCCACCCTTCTATATTTGCCCCCAACCTTAACCAAGTGACACTTGCCCAATGCTCGCTGCAACAAGCGAAAATCTTAATCAATGATGATGGCGGTGGAGATAATTGATGATTGAAGTGGAGATAATGCATCTTTTGTTTGCAGTGGATGGGATTTCTATAGAGGCTAAGGATATTGTGGGGGTAAAGAGTGGATTTATGGTGGGCATGGAGGGATAAATTTGTGAAGAATTTTCTGATAAAACAATATTCAAACATTTGTTGGTTTTGGCTTGAATTTTAACACAATATTCAAACATATGTTGCAAAAGAATGTTCCTTCATCATTTACACACACCAGGTTAAAAGATCCGTTAGATGTATCAAATAACTTTGTAGAAAAGTATTACACATTGCGTTCCAATGTATTAGATGTATCAAATAAATGTATTATACTTTTACAAAATAATACATTTCTTATAGAAAAATTTAATTATATTCAGAAAAATTACTAAAATACTTTCTTAACTACTAATACTTTTTCGAGGAACTACTAATACTTTTTTGAGAGACTCGCTAATACATTTTGGGAGTATATTCATGAGAAATACTAAAAACTATTTAGGAACTACTAATACATATCGTAATAACTCGCTAATACTTTTTAGAAGGACGACTAATACTTTTCAGAAGGATTGTTAATACATTTCAGGAGAAAATTTAATTATATTTAGGGAAAACTACTAAAATACTTCCCATGGAACTACTAATAATTTTTCGAGGAACTACTAATACTTTTTTGAGGGATCGCTAATACATTTCGGAGTATATTTAGGAGAAATACTAAAATTCTTCTTGAACTACTAATACATTTCGAAAATCGCTAATACCTTTTAGAAGGACGACTAATACTTTTCAGAAGAACTGTTAATATTGGTGGTCCTTGAAAACTACTAAAACACCATCGCTAATATTACGGAAATGCCACCGGTCCCGCGGGTCGATCCGTTTAATGAATCGAGGCAGTTAGACGGCCCGACAGAGTTTTTGTGAAAATAAAAATATAAAACAACTGTGTTGATCAACTAATGTCTAATATATTAGTCTACGTTTAGTTGGGGTTTATGGGTGTGATATCACATCCTTTTATAATATTTCCTTCGTATTAATGTGCCTGGTTCATTTATACAAGGCCTGGAAAATGAGATGGTCCGAGCCCATTGTGATAACATATCCCACCTTGGTGTGGGATCCAGTTTCTAACTCATTTTCTTGCTAATCCAAACATATTCAACGACTAAATCCTTCAAAATCTTTAGAGATGCAGTTGCTATCATTCTCCTCAATAGCAAGACCTGCTCCCGACTTCTTGCCAAGCTATTGCGAAGATATTTGTGTAATGCAATCCCTCATCTCTCTCAAGAGCATTTCATGGATTCGACGTTACAATGATTTTATTGCACACCATTTCGCGTCATTTGCTAAAACTGTGTCCTCTTTTTCATTTACTTGGGATCGCCTCTTAGGCTTTATTTGTCAATTTCCAACATCTTTAATGAAATCCTTCAAACAAGTGTTTATAAAAAATATATCAAGTTCAATCTCAATTTTGAACCAAACGAAGCCTTAATTATTTCTAATTTATCGGCCCACGGGCCCAATTCAATAGACAAGACTCATTAGGCTAAAAGTCTAAAATATAAATATACATCCTATATTATTTATAAGGTACGCAATTTATTGTTAGTTCTTTTTTTTTATTATTAAAAATTCATATTTTACTCATCGGATGAGCTTACTTGCAATAACTCCGAGACCCTTCTCACTGTTTGTTCGTGTGTCAAACCGGATCCCAAACTTGAAGACTTAGGCCTTGTTTGTTTATGTTTCCAATGACCTCTTTCCAGTTTCCAACTATACATAAAAGTGGAATCATGTTTGTTCATAAAATTTTCAATGGAAATCATCATTTTCATTTTCTATTTTTCACATAAAACAACATCTCAAACCTATAATTTCTATTCTCAAACCTATACACTACCCTACATCACTCATCATTACTTATCAATCACTATTTCATATTTAACCCAATTATATATGTGGGACCCACCATTATCAACTTTATCTACTTAAAATATTACTAATTTTAAATTATAACTATCTAATGGGACCCACCAACTATAATCTTACAAATATAATATTATATATTCAAATTAAAATATTGAAGTGGACCCCACCACTTTCAATTATTATATATACATAAAATAATATTTCAAAACTACTCAAACCAAATACAATTTCATTTCCAATCCTACATAAAACACATTTCAATTCATTTATCAAAACACAATCCCAATTTCCACACGAAAACCAATAAATTCTCAAAATTCTATTTCCAACTCCAAAAACTGGAAATGGACCATGGAAACATAAACAAACATGCCCTTATTGCTTTTGAAGCTTCAAGGAGTGATATGTTGATTTTTGCATCATCAAATAATAATAAAATATAAATTTATATATATATATACATATATTATTTGTTTAAATTTATTTATTGTTGCTGAATGGACCAATAATTCATTGGCATTGATGGAAGTGCTGAATTTCAACCTAAAATACATTTACTTGGCAGTGTCGTGTATGGCTCAAGGCATGTACTTTATGACAAACTGGCAATAGTCCTGTTTGCTATGTCCCACTTAATTTCCCTAATAATAAAATAATCATAAATGATGTACTCTATATAGAAATAAAAATATGTAACAGAAAACTTAAAATATTAAGGTTTCAAATAGTGTCAACACAAGGACAATCACTTTAAAAAACATAAAAGTAATATACCGACTTTTTTAAAAATTTAAGATGCATTTATTAAATCACATAAACGAGCATGCAAGCTTTTAATTTAACCTAATTTGCATTGAAATCTTGCAAATTTGAGAAAAAAAAAATTTGAAACATATATAGCGCTTCACTATGAGCTTTTTCAACACTTTTTAAGATCTCATTCCTTCAGCCACAATAGTAGGACTCAATAGATCATTTGATAAATTTATGAAAATAGGATTTCTAATGTTGAAAATAGTCAAAAGTACAATACCGTTCATCACTATTTAATCTCTTTAAGATACAACAACTTGCAAATTCATTTTAGCAGTATTTATAAAAAACTAAACTTATTACAAACTAATAAGTGTTTCAGAACTTTCGAATATATGAAGAAAGATACAACAACTTGCAAATTCATTTTAGCAGTATTTATAAAAAATTAAACTTATTACAAACTAATAAGTGTTTCAGAACTTTCGAATATATGAAGAAAGGGACAACAAGATGCAGATGAATACTTATTGAATGGTGTAATTTGTGATCATCATGGGGTGGCATTTTATAAACATTGAATGGTCGTAATGTAAAGACACAATCATCAGAAAATTGATTATTTGAAAAGACACTTTAATCATTTCAGTGCCTACAATGTCTAAGAGGTGAGGTTTGGCACGAACAGGTGCGTTCTTTAGATAAGAATTAGCATTTTGAACTGACCCAAACTAAACAAATACTCTACAGAAGCATTTTGAACTAGCTCAAAATAAAGAGGCGTATCAACAAACTTTGATAAACTATTTCCAGAGTTGAGTTTATGGACAAACTTTGTTCATAACAAAATAAGTAAAAGAATAATTTCTGACTTATTTTGTCGAAAAATATAAAAGCCCATTTTAGGAGCATAAGTCGGGTCAAGGTAATTGATAGAATCTGAGGCCTTAATTGTTAGTCCAAGTGACTACAAAAATCTAGAGGGGGGGAATAGATTTTCCCGATTTTCTGATTTGTACCCTCTTTTTCGAATATGAAGATGGTGAAGAAGTAAAAATGCAGAAAATAAATCAACATACAATGATTTATAGAGCTTCAACCCACCTAGGGCCTACGTGCTCTATCACCCGGTATGTCAGAATGGATTTCGAAAAGGGAAAAAGTTTATTAGTAGATATCAAACTATTATAATATTTACCTTGAAGAGTACCACACTCTTCTTACAACGCCACTTATGAAGGTCACCAAAATCTTCTTACAACAATGAAGAGCACATTACTCTTCAACACCTAGATAGTGCAATCAAGTGTGTTCTTACCACAATAAACTTAACAAGTATATCTTGTTTTGGATAATTTCAAACAATCAAGATTACAACTCAAATGATGTATACAACTTTGTAAGTGCAAGTGTAATTAAGAAAGGATAGTCAAATAAGCAAAATGTGAAAGTGATAAGCTTAAGCTTTTTATAACAAGTATGTTGAAAGTGAAGAACAAAGAATTTTCTGATTTTTGCTTGTTGTGTTATATGCTTGTGTTGTGTTTGATCCTTCAGATTCTTCATCTATTTATAGGAGAGCTTCAAGATGTGATTTCAATCATAGGCTCATCCATCTTCACTTTTGTCTCCAAAAGATCTACAAAATGATTAAGAATGATAAAGTAAATCTAACAGATAAGTGGTTGAGCAACTGATAGAATTTGCTGTCAAAAATCATAGGGTGACCGATCGCTATGTTGAAAATTTAATGGTTTAAATCGTTAAATCAAGATTTGAAACAGGTTGCCGTGGGGGGTCGACCGGTCGACGTCTAGGGCGATCGGTTGCTCTAGGATTGAGACCGCTCGACCTTGAAATAGAGTTTCGAAAGAAAAATATAGACTTTTAGACACCAGGGTCGACTTTGGCCGACCCCAGGTCATGTTTCTCTGTTTTCAAGTTTTAAACCGCTTCGGTATGGGTTGCCTATGTAGGCGACCGCTCGACCTCAATACGAGAAGTTGTCGATTTTTGTCAAAAATAAAGTTCAAAAAGTAATTCAAAAACTTAGTAAAAATCATTGAAAATGCTTTAAAGTATTTGGACAATATTTGTGGATATTGTTTTGGTATAAGACTCATTTTTATGAAACCATCAAAATCAAAATAAAAGTATTGGTCTAACAAACACCCCATTTTTTATGAATACAAACCAAAACAATTTTAAGAGAGCAAATTTAAAAAAAAACAAGATTTTCTAGTCAAAATCAACTATCCATTTTAAGCAACACTTCTTAAGATGAAAAACATAAGGATAGGAGCAATGGTTTTTCAAAACAAGTTTTATAAGCTCCCCCTATCAACATGCTAAGCAATGAATACGCATAGAAGCAAACAACTTAAAAGCTAGAAGCTTAGCTTTTTCACAAATAGCTTAAAAAGTTTAAGAGCTTAAAAGCTCTCCCTTTAAAAAAATAAGTCATTAGTCATAAGGTTCAATAAAATCAACAACAATCTACAGCTTATAACTTTTTATCATAGAACTTTTCTGTGAGTTTTTTTTTTCTGCGAGCTTTTGAGCTTTTTCTAGCTCATTTGATCTTACCAATAACTTACAAGCTCATTTCATTTTTTCCTCCTTTGGAATCATCAAAAAGACTATTAACACAATAAAAATATGATAGATAGATATCAAAGTGCGCATGAGGATAAAACCGAGCAATTATCATGCTTTGAGTACAAAAAAACATTATATCATTTAAAGAACATGGGAGAGATACATAATCATGATCAATATGTGGATTGTAATCAATTATAATCAAGAAGAACTTTCAAAAGATGAAATTTTTGTTGAAATATTTTATCAAAACTTGGCATGCATAGGTAGAAAATAAAGATGTATATGCCATTTGTATATAGAATCGAGCCAAAAAAAATTCAATACCAATCCTAATTCTATGGCCATAATCCAACAATATACATAATTTCCATCATATAAATACAAGCATTCATCAATTTCAAGTGCTAAAAATTTCAAAGAAATAGCTAAGGGTTCAACCCAATTGAGATGAGAAAAGTGGAGCCAAAACTTACCAATAATTATGAAAGATGAATAATATGGATGAGATATACATTGTAGAAGCCCAACATAATAGAAATTACAAGAGAAAATTATTTTGAGTGAATTATGTATGAATTGGGCGGAGGGGTGTGAAAATATGAAAATAAGACGGAATTGAAGACAAAAAGCAATATAAGGCCTATGTCACAAGGTCGACCGATTGTAGGTCCCAAGGGGTGTAAGTGTAAGGTTTAGAAGGGGGGGTTGAATAAACCTTACCAAATTTTCGATTTAGTCCTTTTAAATATTCGAGTTGATACTACACATACCAATCCGGGTGGACAACCAATTTAGTTAATCAAGAGTTAGTCTCTCAATGACTCAATCGAGCCGTTGATGGAATAACTCACCAATCAAAATTAACTCAACTATGGTTTTGTTTTCACAAAGACTTAACACCCTTAAGTTTGATTAAGCAAGGATTTAGTGCTTGGTTTAGTACTTAGGAATTATCAAGTGGATAGCAAATTTATCAAATAGATTTAAACAATTAAGATGCGAGAATTAAAATGTTTGAAATGTAAATGACACAATGAAATTTTTATAGAGGTTCGAAGATGGGGTAATTCTTCTACTCCTCTCTTCTCCAACTCCCGGAGGAATCCACTAGGTATTGATCGCATACAAAGTGGTAACAGTCCGTATACAAGTCTTGATCACACACCGACTTGCTCCTTTGGGACTCGATGCTGAGACGCCTTGATCACTCAACCGGCTTCTCGTACGACGGCTTCTTCACAGGCACGCCTTGCTACTACAGCTCACTTGCTCAAGCTCTTTGGATTTGATCACGAAGCCCTCCAAAAGCTCAAAACTTGGTTCGACCTTGAACCTTCCTACAATCCTTCGTGGAATGTAGACCCCTCGACTTTTCAAGATTTTTCCTCTTCAACCGATTGAAGTGATCTTTCCTTCACAGGTGAGTGTTGGATTGATGTTCTTTGTAGTGTAGGCTTGAGGATTGAGAATATTTCATTTTCTTAATAATTGCTTGAACGTTTTTGGTTCGTCTGTTTTTGTGTGTTTCTCAAATAAACTCCTCGGCCTTTTATAGTGATCTTTCAAAAATTTGCCCGTTGAAGAGATAGGCTTATTTTTGAAAGTCACTTGCGATCGTTGGCTTGTCTTGTCGCAATCCTTGAATTGCCATTTCCTCGTATGAATTGTTCTTCACCTTTTCGGAGTTCGACACGGTGTAGTGCTTCCCATTGGTTTATTCCTTTTGCACGCTTCCTGACCGAGCACTCCGAAAGGTGGTATGGAGATATTACTTGTTTAAGTAATTCTCTTGATTTCGTACAATGATCTTTTCGATTATCTCGACTTACCGCATTTCTTTGCTTTCCCAGGTGACTTAGAGTCGACTTCCAATCATGGATGACTCTTCCGTCACTTCAACTTGAGACTTGGCTTTTCTCGAGTTGACTTGACTAATACTCCACTCACCGCATCTCAACTCGCTTCTTGAAAGAGAGTTCTCGTCTATTCTTCTTTTGCCATACTCAAATTGTCTCGCAATGAGTCTTCCTTCTAGTCTTGTCTTCTTGCATGTTAGGGCGTAGGCGACTTAACTCGGCTTGGCCAAATTTCTATTTATTACAATGCATTTTACAACAAAAATGGGGTGCAACATCCTATTCTAAGTTTTACATGGCATTCATCAAAATCTAAACAATAAATTTCCTAACAACTTCCCCTTTTTGATGATGCCAAAACTTAAATCATTCAAAAATGCAAAATAGCAAAGATACATACGATAGTGTATTCACATAGAATGTATGCGTAGAATCAATCTTTTTATTGATCATAACATTCTTGTTCTTTTACACAAATGTTTACAAGGTGTATCGAGCAAACATTTGTCTATACTGAAAAATAAGGAATTTATAGCTTTTTATTGCGTAAAAACTTACATAGTATGTATTTACATCATAAAATACATGAAGGGTGGACAGCAACACTTCATCTCCTTCATTGTCTTCTTCTTTTTCATCTTGTTCAAAGATCTTCCTCTTCTTCTCTTTTTTCTCGTCGTCACCGCTTTTCTTCTTCTTTTCATATGCCTTCCTGGCAGCTTCATCTCTTCTTAATCTTTCTTGTCTTTCCTCCCATAGCCGAGTTTGTCTCTTGTTTTCTTCTTCTATTCTTTTCGCATACTCGGATTACTTTTAGCCACTTGCAAATTTGCTATTTGGTCAAGACCACCCAAAGAGATCCCTCCTTTCTTGCCGGATCTACGTATTCAATGTTTTTTGGGCGGAGGCCTGTGTCCAAACCTCTTCCTCCACCACACGCTTCTTCCTCTACCTCTCGGCGTGTATTGTAGACGGGTCTTCTTCTTTTCCACTGAGTGACCCGGTGGAGTGACCAAAGAGAGTGATCCTGGTAGTCTGTTTGTCTGTCCTTCTTCGCATAACGTGAGACCCTTTTCCCAAAGAAAAAGTCCCAAGCTTGAGCCATAGACATGTTTGCAAAGTATCCTTCGATGCGAGCGTTTTAAATTCATCAACGATCGCGGCTCGTCTCCGACATCCGAGATGGCATAAGTATCTCTCGTCTTCACCGAATGCCTCCATGTTGTTTCAAGATGTTCATAACCCGGGCATCCATTCTTCCTTCCACTTCCTCCATCACCGCTTCAATTGTCTTTCTCTTTTCAACCATAGATATAGCAGTGTTGGAGTGGCGAGTCACGGGGAGTTTGTCGATAATGTCACCGTGACAAGACCTTGTTGGGGGTTTGTGCAATCATCAAGGTCACATTTTTCGATCCTTCCCCTCAAATGATTTTCCTTTCTTTTGTTTCATTGCTTCCTTAGTCAGTTTCTTTCCCTTCGCAGATTGCATCCTCTTTTTCGGCTTCGGATCTCTTCAGGCTTTTTAAGGTATTCCTCTTCCCCCTTTTGGCATCATCAAAAGAGAGAGGAACGCTGAAACATATTGCGCGGAAGTCGAGCACTGGCGATAGTTGAGTTCTGTCTCGAGTCTGCGGAGTATGCGGACGAAATCGGATCGAGTAGCGTTGGACTCTGCTAAATTAGCTTCATCTCAACCATGAGAAGGCTGAATTTCTTATTCATGGTTTCTTCCAAACGCCGTAGATCACTTTTATTTTGCTCACGCAGCTAGCCTTTATCTCGGCAGTGTGAGCTTCATGCATGTGCTCAATGTGTTCTCTCAACTTCGTTTTTGCATCGGCATTCTCGGCTCTCCATACCAGCCTTGTTGAACAATGTCCTGAAGTATCTAACTTGTTCCACACGCATTGTTTGTCGTTGCCACCATTCCCCGATCCTGATCAATGCCTCTTAAGTCGCCAGCAAGATTGGCATCTCTGTTGTCGATCGCATGTCCATAGAGGCCTGATGCCTCTCCATCCGTTCAATCTCAGCAAATAATGCCTTGAACACCTCGCGAACTTCACCGATTCTTCCGTTGTGCGGTGATGGCCATGCAAAAAAGTCATAATCACCGAAACAATGGTACCGATGGAATAATCGAGCTGGTCTGCGAAGCGCGAGCTCGTTCTCGACTCTTCATGGAGGTCGGGTACCTCTAAGGAGAAAGGAAATGATTCTACAAAGGAATCATCACGCCAATGGATTTGCTCAATGATGAGGGGCGCGTGAAGTTCCTTTTGAGTCGAACCTGCTGCGGCAGGGGGAGCTGTGCATGGACTCTGTTTCCTGGGTCTGTTGTGAAGTGGACCCAGCTTGCCTCGAGCCTGTCTCCTCAACAGCTTTCGTTGGTCTCACCGGTTTCTCCAATTGAGTGGATCGGTCCTCGGCCTTATCGAGCGTCATCGGACGATGATGAGATTTCCATTGGTGGCTCATCATCAAAATTAAAGGTTTGACGAGTAGTATTGGGATCGACTTGCTCGTGCTTGGAACATCCGCACCGAGTCTTTTGGAGTCATCACGGGGGATGACTACCTTCTTCGCCGCTTCTAATCCCGAGAAAGGTTACATCGATTATCCTGGGAATCATGAAGTGCGCTTATCTCCT
Source organism: Rehmannia glutinosa (assembly GCA_016081115.2). NCBI lineage: Eukaryota > Viridiplantae > Streptophyta > Magnoliopsida > Lamiales > Orobanchaceae > Rehmannia > Rehmannia glutinosa. The sequence goes on along the minus strand of CM071931.1, from coordinate 64,653,532 downwards.
TTTTCGGATGGGTCAATGATAGCGGGAGGGATGTTCTCTACTTGACTTTTTACCCCGAAGTCTCAACCTCCCGTGGGCCTTCATTACCTCCCTGCATCTCGATTGCAAGGGCTGGACCTCCCTTTCGACGATGTCACACTGTCTTAGGGTCTTTGTGGTGGCATCCATTGGAGTCTCAACCCCATGGATTGCACTTTCACCGCCTGCAGTGTTAACTCCCGTGGGTCATTCCTTCCTCGTGCCTCGACGCATCGCAACGCGTCATTAGCCTTCGAGCGCTTGGCACCTCACCAAATGCAGCCTCAATCGTCCTCGAGCCGTTGATGACAACTTGCCGTTCGCTCGGTGTTTGTACTTCCTCCACTTCGCCTCCCGGATTCGTTGTTGAGTCATCTGCGATTCTCCGACCTTGCCTTGCAGGTGGAGGGAGTTTCCCCTCACCGGGCGCACCACCGAGTGACTTGAATGGGGTCACTCGTCTCCGCACTCCCATTGTTTCTATTGAGTATTCAGCCGTTGGGGCATGTGGTAAGACACCTTCAATAGGGGTTGGCTCGATTGGGGTCCCCACTATCCCAGTTTCATCGCCATTTCCCTTATTGCCTTCTTCCGAGTGAGTGGGAAGTGGTGGCAAAGAACAACATGGCGATTTCTTGAACCACTCCCGTTGGATCAATTTCGGTGTGTTCGAGGACTCTCCTGGTCCCTCCATCAATCTTTGCTCGTGAAGGATTCTAGATTCGTGCAATGCTTGCTGCATTTGCAACTCTTCTGTGGGCGGCAGAGTTCGGATCCTCATCACCGCCGAGAAGACATCAAGGAGAGGATTTGTGTGTTCTGTGGTGCGAGAGATAGGCGCGAGATCTTTGGCCTTCTCACGTGCCTCGGCCTTCCTCTGCCTGTCTTTCCTTCTCCTTGTCCTTGAAGATCTGCGCAGGATATCTGCGTTGTCTTCTTCATCTTTGGGATCACGAGTAGTTAGTCCAGGAAGTTTAACAGCTTCCTCTTCTTCTTCTATGAACTCGGGCCGTTGGAACTGTTCCCTTGATTTACTCAATTTCCATTTCCTCCACTCACGCAGACGATTTTGGATGTCCGGGTAAGGTGGAGATAGGATCATCACATCACTATCGCTCTATCGCCTTCTTCTTGTGTCTCACCAACGCGGACTACAAATTATTTCTTCTTCAAAGAGTTGCCTCTGCGATCGCCTTCAATGCAGACTTAGTCATTTCATCAATTACATCGGGGACTCGATCGCTTCAGCTTTAGCCGTATTTGTTCCAGTGAGTGGTCGACTCGGCGGTTTTTCAAGCTCGGAGCGCTTGATGATTCTTCTTCGTCTTCTAGTTTGTACCGAGGGATTTCTCGGTTCGAGACGCTTTCTTGAGTCTTGGCGGGGCCTGCTAGTGTTTTCTTACGAGGAGCCGTCTTCTTAGCTTATCGCTTCTCCTCTTTTTGATGATCGGAGAAGGTATTTGAGAGTCCTTCTCGACCGCTGCCGGGGCGGGAGACACGGCTGCAGGGGGCGCAGTGCTCACGCAGGGGCGAGCGGGGTTTGACTTTCTTTCTTTGCAGGAAGCAGTGATCTTCTTAGCAAATCGCAGGGGCACTTTCTTCTTTGGTGGAGAGAAAAACAGATCTTCTTGGTCACCGATTCCCCTCACTCGTGTCGCTCTCTTGGCGTAGGCTCTCTTCTGCGCGCTGCAGGTTTGATCTCAACATCCTCTTGTTAACATGGAACGCCTTTCCATGTCTAAGAGGGACTCCTTTCACCTCCATCATCCGGCCAATCACCAGGCCATATCCTGGGGATCCTCCAAATGTGCCATCTTCCTCAAGGATTTGTTCCCTACATTCTCGCATAGTCTGCTGTAGACAAACTCAGCCCGATTTATTTTCCTTTCTTCAATGATCGCCGCCATCACAATCAACTTTGCTTTTGACATTTGGTCAAAGCGCCAAATTTGATGTCGATACATTTGGCAACTATGTCCAACAGACTTGTGATAATCCTCCTTCAACCTCTTGTTTCTTTGTGTAAACTATTTTATCAAAGATAGTCGGGCTTGGCTATTTCCTTCCAAGCGGCTGACCCGAGGTTTACATCGCCTTCGCTAATTTCCGATGCTCCTTCCGTTGGTAGTGAGCAATGTTCACCAAATCCTTGGCGAGATGGTGAGTCGCTTTCCCGTGAATGGATGACTTTATCCCTTCATCGTGAATCTCGGCATTCACGTAGAACTATGCGACCTTCTCCACATAAGTCATCGGATATTCCAAAGATCGTAAACGATTTCACCCCAGGCGTTTCCAATTTCTCGATTCTCTTCACTAGGTGTCATCGGACCCTGTTTCACCATGCCGTCGAAATCCACAAAGACCCGGTGTGGATTTGCTTTCCTAACTTGACAAAATCATAGGTTGGTGCCATTTTTCAGATTTTATCAAGAAAACTTAGAGATTGATTTGAAGATTGGTAGGGTTTTTGAGAAGATTTTGCCTTTGCTTCCGAGAGAGAAATGAACAGTTTTGGTAGTGTGTGAGAGAAAGCATTTAAAATGGTTTAAGTATGGTTTATGAAAGGACGTGCGGGTGGTTTTGAAATGTGATCGAAATCAACGGTTTAGATTTTGCACGCCTATTTAGCATTAAATGTCTCGTATTTAATGCGCGGCAAGATTTATATCCAATCATAAGCTTGTGTGCGGCTTTATGTCTCGTACACATCATCATTATCTTGACGTCATTCTTAAAAACATTCCCGCTTAGCAAAAACGATCGTTTTTGTCACTTTGCTCATAAGTGACTCAACTTATCCCTTAGCCGATTTAACTCTTCTTTTCACGCTTCTCTTAGTGACTACCTAACAAATGACTTGGTATAATTGTCTTTCCAATACAATTGATTTATTTAGAATGATTTGCGAGTTCACTCTTTTTCCCTTTTAGTGTTCCATTTCTTTTCTTTGATTCTTCCCGAGTGTTAGCTCACTCAATTAACCCTAACTCATGTTTGAGTTCTTCAAATCTTGACTCACATAATGGTTTTGTGAAGATGTCACCAATTGTTTATCGCTTGAGATATATTCCAAGATGATGTCCTTCTTTTCAACATGATCTCTTATGAAGTGATATCGACATCGATATGCTTTGTTCTTGAGTGCAACACAGATTTTGAGTGATTGCAATTGCACTTGTGTTATCACACATGATTGGAATTTCTTTTTCTTCAACTTCATAGTTTCTCACTTTGTCTCATCCATAGGACTTGGGCACAACAAATTTGCCCATGCCTATGTATTATGCTTCACCAGAGGTGGCTATTGAATTTTGCTTCTTGCTAAACCAGAGATCACTGTTTCCTAGCATTTGACATGTGCCTCGAGGTGCTTTTTTCATTAACTCGCATCCAAAGATAGTCCGAGTCCGAATAGCCAATTAGCTTGAATCCACCTTCCTTGGATACCATAAGCCAACTTCTTGACTTCCTTTCAAGTATCTCAATATTCTCTTAGCTTTGTCATATGGCTCTCTTTTGGAGCAGATTGAAATCTTGCACATACACCTACAAAGAAAGTGATGTCCGCCTGCGCTTTGTAAGGTAGAGCAATGATCTAATAAGTGATCTCGTATCTTGTTTGATCTACGGGCTTGCCATCTCGCATCCATGTCCATTTTGATCGATGTATTCATTGGTATTTTCACGAAGACTTCTCCTCCATACCAAATTTCTTCATTAAGTCTCTGGTATATTTTGTTTGACTTATGAAGGTTCCATCCTTTAGTAGTTTCACTTGGAGTCCAAGGAAGAATGTTAGCTCTCCCATAATGCTCATTTCAAATTTACTTTGCATGAGGTTTGAAAATTTTTCACATGACTCTTTGTTTGTAGATCCAAAAATGATGTCATCCACATATATTTGAACAAGCAAAGATATACTCTTTTTGTCTTGAATTAAAAAGTGTTCTATCTACTTTTCCTTTTGTGAATCCATTTTCGCTTAGGAATTGTGACAAAGTATCATACCATGCTCTGGGTGCCTGTTTCAATCCATACAAGGATTTCTTGAGTTTGTATACCTTATCTCCAAGAGTCTTCCGCTCAAATCCTGGAGGTTGTTCAACATACACTTCTTCTTCCAATAAACCATTTAGGAATGCACTTTTTACATCCATCTCGATATACAATGAAATTCTTGTGAGTCGTGCATAGGCAAGAAACATCCTTATAGCTTCCAATCTTGCTACAGAGCAAATGTTTCATCAAAATCTATTCCTTCTTCTTGGCAATATCCTTTGGCTACTAGTCTTGCCTTGTTTCTTACCACGTAACCTTCCTCGTTCATCTTGTTTCGAACACCCATTTAGTACCAATAACATTTTGATGTGTGGGTCTTTGAACTAAATCCCATACTTTATTTCTTTCAAACCGATTCACTCTCTTCTTGCATAGCTTGAATCCAATGTGTGTCATCCAATGCTTGTAACACATCTTTGGGCTCTATTTGCGAGATAAAGCATGTGAACATGGCTTCTTATTGAGTTCTGATCTTGTTTTGACACCTTCTCTTATATCTCCAATAACAAGTTAAAGTGGATGGTCTCTCGGCCATCTTACATCAGGTTGGAGTAAGTTAGCTGGATTCATCGTCTTTGCGGTGTGTTCTTTTGTTCACTCTCTCAGTAATCACTTAGCCGCAAATTTTCCAAATTGTTTTGAGATTCAAATATCTCATCTTCTTCTCGAGTTTATAATTCCACTTGACTTGAAAGATAGGGACTCTTACGTATGGTTGGATGATTCACTTGTCACCGACTCTTCAATGTCTTCTCCATTTACATTTGGCTCATCGAATACCACATGAATGGATTCTTTTGCAACCATAGTTCTTTTGTTGAGTACTGTAGGCTTTGCTTTCACCGAGTATCCCAAGAAGATACCTTCATCCGCTTTAGCATCGAAAGCCTTTAGATTGTTTTTGCCATTGTTGTGGATGAAGCATTTACATCCAAATATTTCAAATATGCAACATTTGGTTTTCTTCCACCAAATCTCATAGGAGTCTTTGTCACCGCCCTGCTTATCATACATCCTTTTTGAGTGTAGCAAAGTCGTGTTAATTGCTTGACACCAAAATCTTTTTGGTAACCCCTGCTTCCGGCCTAACATGGTCCTTGCCGCTTCTTTGAGAGTTCTGTTCCTTCTTTTCTTCGCAACTCCATTCTCACGTGGAGTCCTTGCACGATAGTTCATGACCAATGCCATTTTCAATACAATCGAGTTATTATTCCATTGACAAACTCGGTTCCTTCCGTCTGATCTTATTTTGATAATGGTTTGGCTTTTCTCGTTTTGAATCCTCTTCATCACCGTGGTAGTTTTTGTAGAGTTTCTTTCTTCTTACACATGAATATTGTCCATGTATATCTTGAGTAGTCATCTACTACCACCAAGGTGTATTTCTTTCCACTTATGTCGGCCGGTTCCATCGGGCCAAATAGATCCATATGTAGCGGTGCAATATTCTTGTTGAAGATGGACATGTCTTTTCTTTGAATGAAGATTTGATTTGTTTTCCTTCCGACATGCATCACATATACTCTCCTTCTTGATATCTTGAGTCCTGGAAGTCCTTCCACAAGTTTACTTCTTGCAAGCTTGTTAATTGTTTTGAAATTTAGGTGACTCGGCTTTTTTTTGTGCCACACCAACTTGATTCAATTTGTTTTTGCTAATAGACAGTCTTTGTGTGTAGCGGTTGACCAATCTACTACATACATGTTCTTTTGTCCGCATCCTTGCAACACAACTTTATTCGATTCAAGATCCTTGATTTGGCATACACCCATGTTGAATCCAACATTATAGCCCTTGTCACGCAGTTGGTGATGCTCGATAAGTTGAAGTTGAGTCCTTCAACATATGCAACATCTGTGATTTCTAATCCATTCCTCTTGATGGATCCAATGCCTCTTATTTCACCAGGAGCTTCATTTCCTCCAAATATGACTTTTGCTCCTTTAACTTCCTTGAATTTTGACAGATTTTTCTTATTTCTGTCATATGTCCGGAATGTACCACTATCCATGTACCAGGTTCCTTGGCACTCACTGTTCCTTGAACCCGCAATCAAGGAAATTAAGTTTTAGGTACCCATACTTGTCCGGGTCCTGATGGTTAGAATTGTAAGATGATCCAACCAACTTATAGCCAAATGATTTGACTCTAAGGGGTTGCCATCTATCGCCATAATCATAATTAATCTTGGCAAATTGCTTGGGGATTTTAGGTTCATACATCCGTCTCTTTTGTTGTATGCCTGTGTATAAGTTTTAGCAATCGCCTTCTTTGGGTAATTGTGGTGTCTCCGAGTGTAGTGTCTAGGTGCATATGTGTCTTTGATGAAAGCTCTTATACTTTTGGAATGGCCTTTCTTTGAGTTCTAGGCCTTTGCCATTTGGGCTTATATTCCATAAGTCTATCTTTGATAGTTTACATTATTCCAATCACTTGGCTTGGATATTTTCTACCATTCCCATCATATGTATTTCTTTTATGGATTTTCTTCGGGGTTTTTGGTAGCTCGCTTCTTTCTGAGTATTTTTCTCGCTTTGGAGTTTGCTTGAGGAACTTGGTCAATCTCTTCTCACTGGCCCTTTCAAATAAGCACTCAATCAAGTTGTTTTCCTTTTCCTTTATAACCAAGGCCGGTTTGCTTGTAATTGTGCTTTGGAGTGAATGTGTGTGCAAGAGTTTTGGATTTTTTTGAGTCTTCATGGCTTGAAGATCCTTTTTCCAAAATTACTTTTGAGGTTTGACAAAGACAGAGGAATTAAATCCTAAGCTGTCTTGTCTCCACATTCTCTTTGACTCATAATAAGATCGTCTAATGATTTAGATGCCTTAGTGAATGAGGCAATAACATTTTTGAGGTCATTCTCCTCTTCTCTATGGCGGCAATTTCGCTATTAACTTAGCATTTTCACCTTTTTAAACTTTCATTCTCATCGGCTATTTGACTTAGAGTACTCGGCTCCTTAGTCGACTTTGAGTTTTAGCTCTTGAGTAGGTTGTTTTCCTCATTTAATAGTGTGTGTGAGGATTTAATGTGTTCAAAATCTTTCATCATTTTGCCTAATGAATCATAAAGATCAGTGGGTGATGAAATGTGTGTGTCACATCACTATCACTAGAATCGAGTTTGATAAATTAGAGTGTACCTCATCTTCTTGGTCGAGTTGATCTTGTTCCTTGGCCATCAAGCGGTCGGGCTTCTTCTTCGAGTCACTTGAATAGTCGGCTTCATCGCTCTCGAATCGGCTATGTCTTTTGACTTGGTCATTTAAATAGCCTCTATGCCAACATTGCCTTTCTCTTTTCTTGTCTTCTTTCTCTCAAGATCTTTCTTTCTTCTTCATTCTTGTATTTGTTGACTACGGGATATGGGCAAATCAATGGCATAATGACCTGGTTGTCTACAGTTCAAAGATAGATATTCAACCTTTTGATCACTCTTTCCATTCTTGGATTGTCACCCTTTGATATTCAACTTTTTGATGATCTGTTCTCTTGGTTGGCCTATCTTCCCTTGATTTGGAGGAGCCGAGTGTCTTCGGAAGATTCACCCTTTCCTCTCTTGTAGTTCTTATTGAAGAACTTGTTGAACCTTTTAACCATCGTGGCTATTTCTTCGGATCAATGACTTCTTTGACCTCGGCTCTCTTCCCATCTTTAACAATTAGAGAAATTGTTTTGGGTACAAATTGCCTCTTCCTCGGTCTTTTCTTCTCATCACAAACTCGTAGGCTTTGAGATCCGAGAATAATTCATGATTGGATGTCTTTGATAGGTCCATGGAATGTCTCGGTGCCATGACCTTCATTTCCCATTCACCGGAAGACTTTTTAGGATCTTCATACACATTTCTTCTCGTGTATATTCCTTTCCAAGTGCGATAGCTCATTGGTGATTTACGTGAACCGAGCATCCAGTTGATCTAGGTTTTCCCGAGATCATTTTGAAGTTCTCAAATTTCTCAGACAACCACCGATAATTTGTTTTCTTTGATTTGCTCAAACCTTCACAAATCAATGTTAGCTTGTCCTGCATTTCTTTAGCCGTTTTGCATGATTTGACTTTATTGAACATGGCTTTGTCCAAGGTTTTATAAAGGATGTCCTTGGCTACATTGTCCAGGTTGTATCTTTTTCTGTCATCATTTGTCCATTCAGCTTCTTGGTTTTTCAACCATGACTGTCCGGGAGCAACATCCTCTTCTCCTTCACCGCAGCGGCTCTTCTTACAAATTGTTCACCTTTAAGATTTGCAGTGGTCCATCCTCTATCACTATCCACATCTCATCATGTAATCTTTGATAGATGAGCCTCGCATACGAATTTTCCAATCATCAAATTCTTCAATAGTGAACATAGGGATGCGTGTCAAATTTGCTTCCATGATAATAACTTTTAATGATAAAAAGAGTTTTGAAAGTTTAAGTACTAAAGCGGACTTTGAAAAGTTTGGAGATCTAGTTCAAGAACCAGTGCGGAAGGCTCAATGAACCAACCGCTCGATACCACTTGTAGGTCCCAAGGGTGTAAGTGTAAGGTTTAGAAGGGGGGTTGAATAAACCTTACCAAATTTTCGATTTTGTCCTTTTAAATATTCGAGTTGATACTACACAGATGTGTCCTGGTGGACAACCAATTTAGTTAATCAAGAGAGTTAGTCTCTCAACGTACTAAACCGAGCCATTGATGGAATAACTCACCGTTGGGTCAAAATTAACTCAACTCGCGTGGTTTTGTTTTCAACGGAAGACTTAACACCCTTAAGTTTGATTAAGCAAGGATTTAGTGCTTGGTTTAGTACTTAGGAATTATCAAGTGGATAGCAAATTTATCAGCAGATTTAAACAATTAAGATGCATGAATTAAAATGCTTTGAAATGTAAATGACACAATGAAATTTTTATAGAGGTTCGAAGATGGGGTAATTCTTCTACTCCTCTCTTCTCCAACTCCCGGAGGAATCCACTAGGTATTGATCAAGATATACAAAGTGGTAATGATCCGTATACAAGTCTTGATCACACACCGACTTGATCCTTTGGGACTCGGTCCGAGACGCCTTGATCACTCGGTTGGCTTCTCGACGACTCGGCTTCTTCACAGGGCACCGCCTTGCTACTACAAACTCACTTGCTCAAGCTCTTTGGATTTGATCACGAAGCCCTCCGAAAGCTCAAAACTTGGTTCGACCTTGAACCTTCCTACAATCCTTCGTGGAATGTAGACCCCTTGACTTTTCAGTATTTTCCTCTTCAACTGATTGAAGTGATCTTTCCTTCACAAAGGTGAGTGTTGGATTGATGTTCTTCGTAGTGTAGGCTTGAGGATTGAGAATATTTCAGATTTTCTAATAATTGCTTGAACGTTTTTGGTTCAGGTCTGTTTCTTGTGTGTTTCTCAAATAAACTCCTCAGCCTTTTATAGTGATCTTTCAAAAATTTGCCCGTTGAAGAGATAGGCTTATTTTTGAAAGTCACTTGCGTCGTTAGCTTGTCTTGTCGCATCCTTGGAATTGCCATTTCCTCGTATGAATTGTTCTTCACCTTTTCGTAGTTCGACACGGTGTAGTGCTTCCCATTGTTTATTCCTTTTGCATGCTTCGGGACCGAGCACTCCGAGAAAGGTGGTATGGAGATATTACTTGTTTAAGTAATTCTCTTGATTTCTGTGCAACCGATCTTTTTGATTATCTCGACTTGATCGCATTTCTCTGCTTTCCCCGGTGACTTAGAGTCGACTTCCAATCATTGGATGACTCTTCCGTCACTTCAACTTGAGACTTGGCTTTTCTCGAGTTGACTTGACTAATACTCCACTCACCGCATCTCACCGCTTCTTCAAGATAGAGTTCCCGTCTATTCTTCTTTGCCATACTCACTGTCTCGCAATGAGTCTTCCTTCTAGTCTTCATTGTCTTCTTGCATGTTAGGCGTAGGCGACTTAACTCACGGCTTGGCGTACTTATTTATTACAATGCATTTTACAACAAAAATGGGGTGCCAACATCCTATTCTATGTTTTACATGGCATTCATCAAAATCTAAACAATAAATTTCCTAACACCGATCGACCATGGGGGGCGACCTGTTTCTGAAAAGGGCGACTGGTATGGTCGACCCCTTGGCGGCCCGTCTGTCTGACAGTTTCGCTTTTTGTCCGAATCTTAAGTTTGAAATGTGATTTTTCACCCCTAAGTTTTAAAAATGCACAAAATGCAAACATAGACCTTATTTGATATGCATTACGCCTAAACGAGCTCAAATGCAAAAGACTCGGCGGTTAATGGTTTCGTAAAAATATCCGCGAGTTGATCTTGACACGGAACAAAGCACATCTCAATTTTTCGTTTAGAAACACAATCCCTTAGAAATGATGTCAGAACCTCAATATGTTTGGTTCGATTGTGATGAATCGGACTTTGAGAAATATTTATAGCGAAAGTATTTTTACAAAAAATTGGTACATTTTTGAAAGAACATTTATAATCTGCTAGAGTTTGTTTCATCCAAAGAAGTTGAGTACAACAAAATACCACGGAATATATTCGGATTCGGCCGTTGATAAAGATACACAATTTTATTTCTTTGAAAACCAAGATACTAGGCAATCGCCTAAAAATTAACATGATACGGATGTACTTTTATGATCATCAATATTACCTGTGTAATCCGAATCACTATATCATTTTAAAGAATAAATTTGATTCTTTGGATAAAACAAACCATAAGAAATAGTGTCTTTCAAATATTGAAAAATTCTTTTAATGACACTTAAAATGAGATTCTTTGGAGTTGCTTTGAAATCGAGCACATAGACATATGGTATGAAGAATGTCGGGTCTACTTGCGGTTAAATAAAGTAAACTACTAATCATACCTCAATATCTTGATTCATCAACCGGCTTGCTCTTTTTATCTTTGTCAAGTTTGGTATTCGTTGCCATAGGAGTTGCAACAGTCCTTCCTTCTTTAATTTTGAACTTCTTTAGAAGCTCTTTGGTGTATTTTGATTGAGATATATAAATACCTTCTTGTCATTGCTTTATTTGAAGTCCAAGAAAGAAATTGAGTTCTCCCACCATACTCATCTCAAATTCACCTTACATTAACTTATAAAATTTCTTGCAAACATATTCATTAGCACCGAAAATAATATCATCAACATATATTTGAACTAATAGACAATCTTGCCCTTTTTCGAAAACAAAGAGTGTAGTATCAACTTTACCTCTTGTAAAACCATTTTGCAAAAGAAATGAACTAGGTCTATCGTACCAAGCTCGGGGTACTTGTTTTAAACCATATAAAAACTTTTTAAGTTTATAAACATCATTTGGCCTAGAAAAAGTTTCAAACCCGAAGGTTGTTTGATATAAATTTTTTCTTGAATAAAACCACTTAGAAAAAAAGATTTAACATCCATTTGGTAAAGTTTGAAATTTTTGAAACAAGAATAGGCAAGTAAAATACATATAGTTTCTAAACGTGCTACGAGTGCAAATGTTTCATCATAATCAATAACTTCTTCATGAAAATAACCTTGAGCTACTAACCTTGCTTTATTTCGAATGGTATTGCCTTGATCATCGAGTTTATTTAGGAATACCCATTTTGTGCCAATGATAGTTTGTGATGGAGGCCAAGGCACAAATTCCCAAATATCATTCCTCTCGAATTGATTTAACTCTTCCTGCATCTCAAGAAACACTTAACAAGTATGTCTTATTTTGGATGATTTGAAACAATCAAGAATACAACTCAAATGATGTATACAACTTTGTAAGTGCAAGTGTAATCAAGAAAGGATAGCCAAATAAACAAAATGTGAAAGTGATAAGCTTGGGCTTTTTACAACAAGTGTGTTGAAAGTGAAGAACAAAGAATTTTCTGATTTTTGTTTGTTGTGTTGTACGCTTGTGTTGTATTTGATCTTTCAAATTCTTCATCTATTTATATGAGAGCTTCAATATTTGATTTCCAACATAGGATCCTCCATCTTCACTTTGTCTCCAAAAGAAGGATCAAAAGATCTACAAAAATGGTTAATAAATGATAAAATAAATCTAACAGATAAGTGGCTGAACAACGGATAGAATTTGCTATCAAAAATCATAGGGTGACCGATCGATATGTTGAAAATTCGAAAGTTTAAATCTTTAAATCAAGATTCGACACAGGTTGTCATGGGGGGTCGACCGGTTGACGTCTAGGGCGACCAATCGCGCTATAGGGCGACCGATTTCTCTAGGATTGAGACCATTCGGCCTTGAAATAGAGAGTTTTGAAAGAAAATACAGACTTTCAGACACCGATCGACCCACCGGTTGACCACCCTCAGCATGTTTCTCTGTTTTTAAGTTTTAAGCACGTTCAGGTATGGGTTGCCTTATAAGCAACCAATTGACCTCAATACAAAGATGTTGTCCGATTTTTGTCAAAAATAAAGTTTAAGAAGTACTTCTAAAACTTAGTAAAAATCATTGAAAATGTTTTGAAGTATTTGGACAACATTTGGGGAAATTATTTTGGTACAAAACTCATTTATATGAAATCATCAAAATCAAAATAAAAACATTGATCTAACATTAATATCAGTAAAAAACATCAGATTCGAATAGTGTTGTACGTTAATGTTGTAACACTGAAACAAACAACACACTCACACAGTGTAACACGATGATTTTTAACGTGCTTAGATTCCTCAATCTTAATGCATGAGGACACGCCCAAAGAAGAAACAATCCACTATTAGGAAGACACAGTTAATTACAAATACAACTGGTTTTACAAATTAATAAAGACTAACTCTTTAAAATTCTACCAACTCTTGTATTCAACTAAGTTTGAAAGTTTCTTCCAAGAACTCAACTCAGTTGAAATCCCTTCAACTTCAAGAACCTTGAATGGTTGAGTCGATCCACACCGTAGATCTTCACCTTCTTCTCCCGAAGAATAATAAAAGTGAAACAAATGTTTTTCTTGAAGAAGATTGATAAGCTCAATGTATATTTTGTGTAGCTTCTTCAAGAACTCCCCCATAAATTAAAGAAATTATCAAATTTTTATATAAATAGGAGATGAAAGAGAAATAAATAGTATAATTAGGTATTGATATTGTGAAAAAGAAAGAGAAAATGAGTTAATTTGGGAGAGAAATGAGATTTTCTTTGAAATATTTTCATTTTTTCACAAACAATCACATATCCTAAACTTTTTTCACTCCAAAATGAAAATTTTGAAAAATATTTCACAACCAATCACAATCTAAACTTTCTTCCTCACCCAAACAGACCCATACTTGGCGAGTCATGATCAAAGAAACCTATGGGGCATATTACAATAGAATTCCCGGACAACTCACAACATAAGAACCAATATTTGTGACAGACCCAAATAGTCCCACTTCCTCAAGAAGAGGAAAAATCCTATACTTAATGTGATCATCTAACCTAATAGGTCTCTCACTCGAATTACTCTATGCACACCGCCTCCCAAAGCTTCTTGCTCTCGATAATAGAAAGCAAAGAAACATACCTTTTCCTTTATCAAGTTCGATTCAAAAGGCTCATGCTCAATTGTCGACTCTCGAGTGGGAACCCGATGTTTCAACACTGAAACAATGGCCACATCTTTACTTGCAACATCATCTTCTTTTTCATTCTCGGACTCGTAGCTTTCGCTTACATCCGAAGAGGAAGAACCATCCTCATAGTGATCATTACCACTCTCTTAAACAGAAGTTTGTCAAGAGGATCCTCTCTAGAATCTCACCCTCTCGAATCAGTAAAGACCCTTTGCTTGAGAATCCATTTAGAGGGTCTTTTGGATGATTCACCACCAGCAATTTTCCTTGAAACCTGTGTCTCTTTTTCATAATATGAATCCTCATGAATCGTTTGCCCTCATTTCCTTTTCTGATAGTATGTTTTCAAAATAGTTTTAGCAACATGTCGAACATGAGGGAAAAAAGGGACTGACTTTGGTGGTGTATCAGACACCTCTGCAACAACAATTTCTATGGAAGAAATCCCATGTTGTCCTTCTTCTGAAAGTGAACCCCCAACATTTGTCAGAGCACTAGGGTTTGCATCCATCTGAGGAGTATCAGAACCAGAGCCTTCTACTACATTTGGAGGAGGATTGTTCAAATAAAAGTCAAAAGTGTATCCCTAAGATGTCTCAACACCGGTTGTGGCACCTGCAACCCCAATTTTGTCTTGCACTTCTTGTGTTATAGACGTAGATGTAGGAATTACTTGGAGAGGAGTAGGGTTTGCATCAACAACATTTTCCCTGTTTACCCTTCGATTTTGAGCTACTTCTTGGAGTCCTCGAAGAATTTGATCCCTGGTTTGAACTATTTTTAGTATTTGTGAAGAACCTGTAAGAATCGAACAAGGACACATGAGGACTTTTGAAGGAGATGGGTTAGAGAGCCATGATAAATAACCTTCTATAAGAACACAGAAATAGTGATATCTTACTGTGAAATAAAATATATAGGGGAAAGAGAGATTGAACCGCCATAATTGGTGAGAGACAAATGGCGGCTATGAAGACAGTGTCCAAGAAAAACTTCCCAACTGTGTAATTTGGAATTCAAAATTTGGAATTCAAATATTTTGGGAGAGAAGTTCCATAAAATCAGGGGTGCATTAAAACCAAAAATAGCACTGATAATAAACACCTTTTATTAAAGAAACATTTAAGGGAAAAATCATTTTCAAAAATAATATTCCAATCGAAAAATTTATGAGGATATTTCCATAAGCCCAAAAATTATGATCCTGAAAGATGCCTAGAATGATGCATTTATTTCTGGCAAAAATAAAAAGGCTTCAGGCGTTTAAGTGCTGTAATTCAGTGTTGTACCATCTTTTTCAAAAACACCACCATACAAAGTCAATGTATCAATATCCTTTTTTCAATTTAAGAGATTCTTTTTAGTGAAAGGAATTTATAGGGGAACATTGGCCAGTCGGTAGCTTTTGCTCCATAACATGGGTAGCTCTTTTTCAAAAAAATCATAACAGAATTCAAACAAATAAAAGAGGAAATAACAATTCACAACTGAATAGCTTTCACACTCAATGAATTGGCAACTTTTTCCGTCAAATGCTTTAAAAAACATCTTTCACTAGGGAAAATTCATTCTGTTCGAAAATTGATCTACAATTGTTTTAGGCAAGTGTTATCTCAAATGGGTACTCAACTGAGAGACAATAATAATCAGAAATTAGCCAATGAAATGATCTATCAATGCACAATGTATAATGCAAAAGAAATAAGATCAATATGTGATGCAACACATCAAAAAGGAGAAATGATGCATATGGTGTTGCAACACTACATACCACACTTCTCAGAGAGCAAAAACACCCAAGGACTGTTTCAGGGAATTGGACCTTTGAAAGTCCTAGGCTTTGGTGAAAATATCAGCAATTTGTTTCTCAGTGGTAACAAAATCAATGGTCACAATTTTAGTCTCAACCAAGTCTCTAATGAAGTGGTGTCGAATATCGATGTGTTTTGTTCTAGAATGTTGCACTGGGTTTTTTGAAATATTTATGGCACTTGAATTATCACAGTAAGCATAAGAGTTTTCTCTTCAACTCCATAGTCAGTCAACATTTGTCTCATCCACAATATTTGGGAACAACAGCTCCCTAGTGCTATATACTCAGACTCAACAGTAGATAATAACACACAGTTTTGTTTCTTATTGTACCAGGATACCAAATTGTTAACAATGTAGAAGCACCCTCCAATAGTTTTTTTTTGTCATCAATATTACCTGCCCAATCAACATCACTAAACTCAGCCAAGTTAGTGTTAGTATCAAAAGAGTACAAGATACCAAGTTCAGTAGTCCCATTTACATAACGTATGATTCTCTTCACAACTTTTAGATGAGACTTTTAGCACAAGACTGATATCTAGCACAAACACATACACTGCACCTTATGTCAGTTTCTACTAGCAATGAGATACGTAAGAGTTCTATCATACTTCGTAAGGAGTAGAATCAACAAGTTCCACCTCATCTTTGGACAATTTATCATTAGTCCCCATGGGAGTTTTCATATGTTTTTATTGTCCAACCCAAATCTTTTGACAAGGTTCTTGGCATATTTGTTCTGAGTGATAAAAATCCATTTATAAAAATGTTTTACTTTTAAACCAAGACAATAGTTCAACTCACCTACCATGCTCATTTCAAACTCAGTAGACATTTAACCAACAAATTCATCAAGCTTTTGTTTTGAGGTTGGTCCAAAAACATGTCATGAACATAAATTTGAGCAATGGTGATACCATTCTTAAATTTCTGGATGAATAGTGTTTCATCAACACTTCCCCTTTTGTAACCTTTACCACACAGAAAGGTAGTCAACCTTTCATACCAAGCCCGAGGTGCTTGCTTTAGCCCATACAGGGCCTTTTTGAGTTTAAACACATGATTGGAAAATTGGGGATTTTCAAAACCCGTGGGTTGTTCAACAAAAACTTCCTCATTCAGAAAAACATTTAGGAAGACACTTTTGACATCCATTAGAAACAATTTAATGTTAAGAATGCAAGAAAATGCAAGAAAAAGTCTTATGGACTCTAGTCTGGCCACAGGGGCAAAAGTTTCATCAAAGTACACTCCTTTCACCTGAGTGTAGCCTTGAGCCACTAACCTAGCCTTGTATCTATTATATTACTAAGTTCATCAGTTTTCTTTTTTGAAAATCAACTTGGTTCTAATAACATTACAATTCTCAGGCCTAGGAATTAGATCCCACACATTGTTTCTTTCAAATTATTCCAGTTCCAATTGCATGGCATTAATCCAGTACTCATCAACAAGAGCTTCTTTAATATTTTCCTGTAGTTGACCTTCTCCCTACCTCTTGTTTTTATGACATCTGATACTTGCCCTATCACTTGATCCACTGGATGGTTCTTCCTTATTTACTGGGTGGATCATTTCTGATTTGATCAAAAATATCAATTCGGTGGCTCCATCTGCTTCTAAGTTTGGATCTTCTTGCACTTCTGTTTCAGGTGCTGGATTAGGTGTTGTAACATCATCAGTAACACTTTCATCAGTATTATTGAACTCAGCTTCAATTGCACTTTCTGCATCTTTATATTTGGATATTTCTGCAAAATCATTAGTACCATCTACAACAACATTTATGGATTCAATGATAGTACAAGTCCTCATGTTTTGACCCTGCATGCTCTACTATTCAGAGAGTATCAGAGAAAGATTTCCACATCACTTTTTGAATCAAACTTACCAAGATGTTCCCTGTCATTGAGAATATAGCAGACACATCCAAACATGTGAAAGTAACTGACATTAGGCTTTTTGCCTCTCCAAATCTCATAGGGTGTCATGTTAGTACTGGGACGTAAATGGACCTTATTAATGATATAACATGCAGTGCTAATGTCTTAAGCCTACATTTTAGGAGTGATTTTCTTGGAGTTTATAATAACACGTTCCATCTCTTGAAGATATCTATTCTTTCTTTCTACAACACCATTTTGTTGAGGTGTAATGGGTGCAGAAAATTCATGAAAGATTCCAAGATTTTCATAAAATTTGGAAAAATTAGAATTTTGAAATTCTCTACCGTGATCACTCCTTATCCTTCATATATTACAATCTTTCTCATTTCTCAGTCTAAGACACATTTTTTTAAATACAGTGAAAGTTTTAGATTTTTCTCTAATAATATCTATCCATGTGAACCTGGAAAAATCATCAACACACACAAAAACATATTTCTTTCCTCCTATACGTTCGACTTGCATTGGCCCCATAAGGTCCAAATGCAAAATTTCGAGACAGTGTGTTGAACTAAGATGTTGCAACACTTTGTGCGATTCCCTTTTTTATTTTCCCAGTTGATAGGGACCACATACACTTGAGTGATCTTTATTGAGTTTAGGAACTACTACCACAGTTCCTAACTTAATAAGATTCAGCATGCCGCGAAAGTTCATGTGTCCTAACTTTTGGTGCCATAGTTCAGTTTCACTCAAAGAGAAGTTATAGCACACTAGAGAAGTATTGCAACACTGGATTTGTTCCTGAATCAGATAACATTTATCAGATGATCTATTTCCCTTCAAAATGCATTTGTCAGTTTTATCAAAAACAGTACATACATTTTTATCAAATTTGACAAGCAAATCATCATCACAAAGCCGACTGATGCTGATAAGATTGGCTTTTAATCCTTCAACATACAGAATATTTTTAAGAGAATGAAGACCAGAGACATTCAAAGTCCATTTTCCCAAAACTTTACCTTTTGCACCATCACCAAAGGTGACCAAACTATTTTCATGTTTTTCAAAATCAGTGAGTTTTTCCATTTTCCCAGTCATGTGACGAGAACACCCACTGTCAAAATACCATGATTCAGTCACATTAGCTTTAAAAGATGTGTGAACAACACAACAAGAAAACTCATTTTTCCTAACCTAGAATTTCTTGGGTTTGTTGGATAAATCAATCTTAAAACGAGGAGTGTTTCTTTGGTGATGTTTAAATACATGAGACTGCACTTTGCCTTTCCTACAGTGTTTCTGAAGACGAAAACACTTAGATCTTATATGGCCAGGACGATTGCAATAGTGACAAATAGAAACAAATCCAATATTTCTTTTTCCAACATGATTAGATGAAGTTCCTTCTTTAACAAATTTTTTTTTGAGTGTTTATCCTTTTTAGCAAAGTTTTTGTTAGAAGAGATATCAAATCTAATAACTGCACGATCTTCTTTAACCAGTGTTTAGTTTCTTAACTGAGTTCATCACATCGCTTAGATCTTTCTTCACCTTGGTTAGTTCTTCCTTTCTTTTTGTTGCTAGCCTTTCAAACTTTACTACTTCACCTTTTAGTGAGTCCCTTTCTGGAACAAGGCAGACAACCTTCTCCTCCAGGTTTTCATTAGTTTTGCAGAAAACTAACCATTTCTCGAACATCTTTTGATAAACTCTCCCGAGTTCATCATTTCTTAATTTTTCATCTACTTTAGTGTCATCCTCTGAGTATTCATCATTTGAGTTGTTTTTCTCTGCAGGAATCACAGAGTTTAGACATGTTTCAATGAGAGAAAAGTTAGAGTCATACCTGATTGGTGTTGTAACACTAGAAATAGCATTGGGGTGTGTTTCATTACAACCAACCTCTTTCTTTATGTCAATGGAGGTGAATGCAACATGATTGCTCACATTTTCTTCTTCTTCATCATTTGGTTCTTCATCACTCCATGAGGTGGTGAATGATTTCCCATTCTTCTTTAGAGTATTTGCACATTCAGCTTGAATATGTCCAAAACCTCCGCGTTCGCTGCATTTTATCCCTTTACTCTTCTTGATTTCACCATTGTCATGTTCTTTCCTCTGTGGTCTAGTTTTTTTTTCAGTTCTGGAAAACTTGTTACCCTTGTTGGTAAACAAGGCAAGTGACTCATGAAGATCATTCCCTGTATCAAGAGTTGGTTCTTCAAATGTTTCATCCCGAAAGGCAGTCTTTTGCTTTTCTTCTTCTTGGAACTTGTTTCTCTCAGTTTTTCTTTCTTGGTTTCTTCCAAGTTCATTTCAAAAGTCTAAAGTAATCCTATTGTTTCATCAAGTTTTAACTCTGTAAGGACCTTTGATTCCTCAATGGCCGTTGATTCAGAAGGAAATCTTTTTGAAAGAGATCTCAGTACTTTCTTAACAAGTTTAAAGTTAGAATAGTTTTTCCCTAAGGCAAGATTCATTAGAAATATCACAGAGTTTAAAGTTAAAATCACTGATATTTTCATTTTCACTCATGCGAAGATGCTCAAATTTTGAGGTAAGCATTTAAAGTTGGACATTCTTACAGCTTCAGTTCCTCCATGGGCAATCTGCAAGATGTCCCATGCCTCTTTTGTCATTTCACACGTTGAGATTAGCTTGAACTGATTTTCATCAACAATACTAAAGATCGCATTGGGTGCCTTGGAGTTTGAGTTTGCTAACTGGTCCTCAGATGTAGTCCATTCAATTTCATTTTTTGGAACATCCTTACCATCAACAACATGGGTAGGTGATGTCCAACCAGTTAAGATGGATTTCCAGGCACGTTAATCTACGGATTTGATGAAGGCTCTCATTATTGCTTTCTAATATGAGAAATTGGTTCCAATGAGAAGTGGTGGTCGATAAATAAAGCTTCTTTCACGATTGTTGTCCATGATAGCAACAAATATAGAAATAATAAAAGGATCTCACTAATAAGGATTAGTGAAAGGCTCTTGATGCCAATTGATAGAATCTGAGGCCTTAATATCAGTAAAAAGCACCAGATTCGAATAGTGTTATATGTTAATATTGTGACACTGAAACAAACAACACACTCACAAAACGGAAATAAAAGAACATGATAATTTTTAACATGCTTAGATTCCTCAATCTTAATGCACGAGGCCACACCCAGAGAAGAAACTATCCACTATAAGGAAAACACAGTTAATTATAAATACAACTGGATTTACGAATAAATAAAGACTCCTCTTTAAAATTCTACCAACTCTTGTATTCAACTAATTCTGAAAGTTTCTTCCAAGAACTCAACTATGTTAGAATCCCTCCAACTTCAAGAACCTTGAATGGTTGAGTCCATCCACACCGTAGATCTTCATCTTCTTCTCCCGAAGAATAATAAAAGTGAAACAAATGTTTTTCTTGAAGAAGATTGAGAAGCTCAATGTATTTTCTGTGTAGCTTCTATAATAACTGACCTCGCCTTTTATAGACCATCACAATGAAATTATCCCTGATTTCTAGAAGCCGTTTGTTGTTGCAAAAAGGAAAGACAGCAAAACCAAATTCTTTCCTTATGGGTGAGTGTTTTATACGCAAGGAAAGTGATTGAATAATAATAAATGGCAGTTTTAATGTGGTTGAATCAAATATGATTAAGGATCTAGGATTTTGAGCAACATGCAAAGAATAGAAAATATGCCAAATATCAAAGCATAAAATCTGGCATAAAATTCGCCCAA
This sequence comes from Rehmannia glutinosa, assembly GCA_016081115.2. Classification (NCBI taxonomy): domain Eukaryota; kingdom Viridiplantae; phylum Streptophyta; class Magnoliopsida; order Lamiales; family Orobanchaceae; genus Rehmannia; species Rehmannia glutinosa. The sequence continues at coordinate 64,632,418 of CM071931.1, read as the reverse complement.
ATTCTATATAAGCAGTGTTGCGTCACTTATTTACAACACCAAAACCTGCATTGTGCACATAGACCAAATTTCTCAATCATGCAAACATTAACACTAACAACGCCCCATGTATGTGCTTTTCGAACAAATCCACTAGCAAGTAAGTTCTCCCACTTCCAAAAAATTATAGTTCCCCAAGGGCAAAACCCAATATTCTCACTTAAGCTAATAAAGTGAGCTACTTTTAACTCACAAACCCATGTGGAATGATGTCTATTCCATCCATTACATTTCCATTTTCATACTCATTTTGTATTTTAAGTGGCTCATGTTGTGCATTAATTTCTTATTCACCCGAAATTTGTTTAGAGAAATTTCAATTGCTATTATTATCTATTCACAACCTAGATTAAGTTGATCTAATTTATCTTTATTTCATATTAATGGAATTCGCTTAAATATTTGGTCAAATATGGGTGAAAACCCATATCATCAAAACCAAAATTTCGACATTAATTTGATATATATACGGGGTTATGTGAGACCATGACATAAAGTGAGTTCATTTGGACCAATCTTAGCCATAGATTTAATTTTTCCAGGGGCCACGCTTCAACAGGCTTAATTATAATTTATTAACTAATTAACTTAACATAGGGGTAAACTAGTCCGATGAATTCTTTCCCAGCAGAAATATAGGAAGCAGTTACCATATTCACCCACGCAAATCGCACAATGATCTTATACCAAAATCGTCCATGAGAATCACGTAGTAAAATCAGTTTCATCTTCTCTACTCAACGCACTACTGTGTGAAAAAAGTTGTAGGCAATTAGTTATAGTTGCTAGAACTCGATTACAGTTCGAAGGTTGCTTATGAAGATGTAGTTTGTTGCTTGTATAGATGTGTTATGGTGCTTTTATATAACATTAAAGCTACGGAATAAACATGTACTATAGAATCAAAATAGTTCCAACAAAAATCGATTTTCTTCTCACCATCACAATCCAGAAAGAACATTGCATACTCCACAACAAGCATCGCGATGCAAACATAATATACACTATGAATGCAATACATATATATGAACTACATAAACAAGTAATACGCAACAAACATATACTACATAAGTAACGACTATACACCACATATGCAATACAGAGACATTAATTGCATAAGCTAGTCATAAACAACAAGCCTATACTACATAAGCAAAGAATATACACTACATATGCAACACGGATACATGCATTAACTACATAAGCAAACCATAAGCAACAAACTCATACTACATAAGCAACGAATATATACTACATATACAACACAAATACATTAACTACATAAGCAACAACCTTATACTACATAAGCAACAAATATACACTACATATGCAACACAGATGCATTAACTTAACACCGCAAAAATATTTTACATAAGCAACACTGACACATTCGACATAGGTACGTCGATGGGTCGGGTCCACTTGGACCCATGACCCAACCCGTTAAGAAAATATAATACACATACCCGTTAAGTATAGTTTTTCTTTTTTGAGAATATGTTTTAATGTATAGTTAGTTTAGTGTAATTGTGTACTTTTCATTAATTGTTGCACTATTTTATTGCCATATTTGAATAATTTGCAGGTTTGAATGGGATGGGAGAGAAAACAAAGGTGAATTGCTTGATTATGGGGACGTGATCAATACAAAATCATGTCCCTAATTTGTAGGAAGCGGTTAATATATTTAATTTTCCGGATTCCTATTTTACCCCTTTTGTTGTATACTTACTTATGAAATGTTGTATACATTGTAATATTTCTTGGCCATTGATTTACTATTTGGATGGTGTAGATTTTGTCTTATGGACTAACCTATGAGGGTGGTGTCACAGGATCCCCTCCCTATATATATATATATACATATAATATATATATATATATATATTATAGTTCAAAATGGGGTGTTGGTTTGAATCAATTTGATACTAGTGTGCGATCAACATTGTAAGCAATTTCAAATCCATCTTATTTTTGTTAGAGTTTGTGTTGTGTCCCACATCGTCAATTTACTAGGATGTTATTATGTATAAATATGGCTTGGATACCTTTTCCCCTTGAGCTATCTTTCGGTGATGAGAGCACCCAGATTTGGTTTAGGGACGATGCTGTGAATTGAGCCCCTGGCCATTTGGATTGGCACACTCTGTGTGAGGGCAAGTATTAGAGTTTGTGTTTGTGTCCTACATCGCCAATTTGCTAGGTTTTTATATATTATGTATAAATGTGGGTTAGACACCCGTCTCCCTTTAAGCTATCTTTTGGGGATGAGTTCTACTTAAGCCCATTTATCAATTTTCATTCTTTTAGTGAGAAGTTTTCCTTTTTTCAAAATTATAAACGTTTTTCGATTAACATTCTGGGAAAATATAATTTTAGTTTAACAAATGCTTATGATCAATCATTGATTCAATTAAATATTATATTATTATAGTATTGTATTTAACTATAACAAATAAAAAAATATTGCCAAGACATTTACAATAAATTTTATCCACAATATAGCATATCATGACTCTTTGAAATAAAATATACAAATATGTTTTCATTCTCGATACTTTTTGAACTCTACTATCAAAATATTCTGGTAACAAAATATTTTTTGAGAAAAAACAATCATAAAATAACACCAAACACAGTTGTTTGCACTTCCTTAAACAGGCATGCAAATTATCAAACGTTAAAGTATGGGTCCCAAATTGTTGACATCGATATTATGTTACTGAAAAGTGTAAAAGAGGGATCGCAGTTCCGGTTTTGTACGATAGAATGGGGTTTGAGTCCATATAGGACTAACTCACAAATGAATGAGGTGACTATTGAGCTAAAATGACACTGGAGTATGGAACATATTAAGTTCAGCTGGTTTCATTTTCAAATAGGTTGTGCCCGGGTCATCGCGATTACCAAAATCAAACTGATACTCATTTAAAAATACTCGAGCCGAAAATATTCATTGATTTTTGTATTTTTTAATTTCCAAACAAACTCGGGGTTGAAAAATATGCTCTCTCACTAAAAGAAAACAATCAAATTCCAACAAAATAATTCCAACGAAATAGAAAACTGTTGGAATTTTTAAAATTCCAACGGAAATTTTAATGCTACATTATACCATTGGAAAATTCCAATGAAAATTCCAACGGTAGACAAAACCGTTGGTATAAAATGTTGGAATTCATGTTGGAATTTAAAATTCCAACAGAAATTCCAACACCACAACTAACCGTTGGAAAATCCCAATAGTGATTCCAACAGTAATAATAAACCATTGGAAATACTATTGGAATTTTAAAAATTCCAACAAAAATTTCATCGCTAAAACAAAAATTCCAACGGTAAACCAAATGTTGGAATTAATTGTTGGAATTTATATTTGAGTTTTTAAATTCCAACGGAAATTCCAATGGTACAACATGTTGTTGGAAAATTCCATTGGAAATTTCAATACCATTGGAAAATTTCAATAGGTGTTAAAAGATTTGATAGTATAATCCATATCAATAAAATATATCTTCTCTTCTAGAGTCAATCATATTGAAACTACATGGTTAAATGTGCTTGACTTGGGACAAATTGATGATGGGTGACATATTGGGAAGTTAAAGATATTAGATAATGAGATAAATTGATTGAATATTCCAACGGATATATACCATTGGACTAAATTCCAATAGTATAATTCCGTTAGAATAACCATTGGAGTTTTTTCCAACAATTAAATATATTCCAATGGTATAACTCTGTTGGAATTAGTGTTGGAAAAAATGTTGGAGTTCTTTCCAACGGTTATATATTCCAATGGATAAATAACATTGGAAATTTCGTTGGAATATTTTTCCATTGGAATTTCACCATTCCAACGACCATTTTACCAACGATGCATTATATGTTGGAATTTTCGTCTGAATCGATAATTCCAATGGTAATTGGCCAAATTCCAACAGATTATTCCCGTTTGAATTTCTTTGTTTTCTTGTAGTGTCTTCTCTCTCCTTACACAAGCCCTAATAACGTCGCCTCTATGGACAAGATCTTGACCAAATGTTTTGGCCATCTGATGGCATCGTCCTCTCCTCCATTCCAACCTATTCCCCGCTGATTTTTTCCTTAGTAAGAATTCTCATGAGTCATCTATGGTACAACTTGTTGCGGCCCACGCCCTTAATACTTCACAACTATTGTTAGTCGCCTACCACAAGAAGTCAGCACCTCCTTCAATAAACATGGAGATGGACGATGCACATGCCCTTCCTTCACCCTCCTTGGTGACCCCCTCCATGTTTCCACAACCCATGATGAAGATGCGGTCTCCCCCAAGAAGGCGCACGCCCATGATGTTGCAGCGGTCCCTACGCCCTCCAAGCTGGCACACGCAACCTTCTCCCCCATGATGCAACATGCTGCTGCTCGCTCTTTGATGGTCCATGTTCGCCTTATTTTTAGCTTCACCGCAAGTGTACGGTGTAGTTTATAGAATATGGTAAACAAGGTCGTATCTACGGAGACTAATAAATTAGTGCGCTAAGTATTGAACTAAAATAGTCTTATTTTTATTTAGACGATCATAATTAGATGATTGTTGTGAAATTAAAGAGAAGAATAACCACAAACATACAAGATACTAATAATAATATAATTATCAAGAGAATGAAATGGATTCCCGGGTTATAGTTTCGACTAATATTCCTCTTGTTGTCCGATTTAATCAAAGCCAAAGTTATTATCAATATTTCTATAAGACGATCACAACAGTATTTTATCCTCCCTCTCGAGATGTATATAAAGTGTAGATTGAAATATCTATGCTAGCATCTCTACTCAACAATAGATATACAAGATCAAATATCCTCACAAATATCTACAAACCTCTCGATTATGCAAATATTCATGCCAAGTACTCAAAATCTAGTATTGAAGCTCATCTCTTGAATTATGAATCAATACATCAAAACATGTTAAATCATGTTGTAATACAAAAAATGAGAAAACTTAGGGAAAGTAGATAATCTCTTGATTTACAATCTTGCATTTTAGCTTGTCATGAATATGAACAATTTGTATATGGGTTGTTTATTTATAATGAGTAGCTCAACCTCTTGTGATTTCCGGGTTTTGGGAGTAGAATAATTGAACTCTTGTTGAATGTTTTAATCTTAGTTGAAGTTATTATTTTAAAGCCTATTTGAGTACTTTGTTCTTATAATTTTATCACTTGACCAATGATTTAACATGTTTTGATGTATTGATTCTTAATTCGAGAGATGAGCTTCAATACTAGATTTTGAGTACTTGACATGAATATTTGCATAATCGAGAGGTTTGTAGATATTTGTGAGGATATTTGATCTTTGGTGTATTTGGGAGTTGTATATCTATTGTTGAGTAGAGATGCTAGCATAGATATTTCAATCTACACTTTATATACATCTCGAGAGGGAGGATAAAATACCATTGTGATCGTCTTATAGGAATATTGATAATAACTTTGGCTTTGATTAAATCGGACAACAAGAGGAATATTAATCGGAACCATAACCCGGGAATCCATTTCATTCTCTTGATAATTCTATTATTAGTGTCTTGTATGTTTGTGGTTATTCTTGTCTTTAATTCCACAACAATCATCCAATTACGATCGTCTAAATAAAAATAAGACTATTTTGGTTCAATACTTCGCGCACTAATTTATTAGTCTCCGTGGATACAACCTTGCTTACCATATTCTATAAACTATACCGTACACTTATGGTGAAGCTAAAATAAGGCGAACAAGTTTTGGCACCGTTGTCGGAGACTAATATAATTTTTGGTGCTAATATTGTGATAGATAGAATTATTTTTAATTAGACATTTTTTTCTTCCCTTTATTTGTTTTGCTTAATTTTACTCCTACATTATTTGATTTGTTTCTTTTAGTTTGGTCCAGGTAGTGCATGAACACCCGCTCTAGGCGAGAAGAACTAATACCGTCCATACCGGAAGTTGAAGCTTTCGCGAGGAGAATAAGTGCAACTATCCGCTGGGATGAAAGAACACAACATCAAATAATGGGGGATCTAGAAGGCAATAATGGGGGTAACGACGGGATCAACGGGATTAATAATGAGTTACCAATACCAGTTCAGCAACAAGCTATCCGTGATTACTTTCGGCGGCAAACGAATTGTAATTACGGTGGTATCGCTCATGTTCCTATAAATGCCAATAATTTCGAGTTAAAGCTGGCACTGATTTCCATGGTTCAACAGAACTAGTTTGGGGGATAAAGCTAGAAATTTCGAGTTAAAGCTGGCACTGATTTCCAAATTCACATCTTGCGCATTTTATACAGATCTGCAACACAATCAAGATGAACGGAGTTTCAGACGATGCTATAAGATTACGCTTATTCCCTTTCTCTTTGAGGGATAAAGCTAGAAATTGGCTAGGGACTTTAACTCAGGGGAGTGTGAGTACATGGGATGAATTGAACCAGAAGTTTCTATTCAAATTCTTTCCACCGAGTAAAACTTTACAGCTCAAAAGTGAGATTACACAATTCTGACAGTTTGACTCTGAACCATTGTATGAGGCTTGGGAAAGATTCTGGGATTTACTTAAAAGATGTCCACAACATGGGTTTCCGGAAGATCAACAATTGTGCTTCTTTTATAATGGTTTGATAGGGCAGACAAGGGCCTTTGTTGATGTCGTTGCGGGAGGCACCTTACTTGCGAGATTTTCTCAAGATGCCTTTAATCTTCTTGAGAAGATGGCCATGAATAGTTACCAATGGCCATTCGAGAGGTCAAATGTATAACAGGTAGCCGAAGTTTCGGATTCTAACCCAATCAAAGCACTAACATCTCAAATGGCGGTATTGACGAATCACTTGAGTGTTCTTACAAAAGGGGCTGACACGGGTACAAGCACAAGTAGTGGGGAGTTTCTCTATATTCGATGGATGAGGTCAATTATGTGAACAACCGGAACTTCAACAATTTCCGGAATAATTCAACTCCAACACACTACAATCCGGGGTTGAGGAACCATGAAAATTTCTCATATGCTAACACCAAGAATGTGATGCAACCACCACCGGGGTTCAATGCGTCGATAAATCTTCAATCCTTAAGCTCCGATATGACCCGATTCTCCCTTGATTCTTCCTTGCTTGAAGTTGATGCTTTCTTGTGTTTTTAGGTATATTCCAACCTTTTCTCCATCTGGTGTGCCTCCCAAAAAGTGGTATTTATACCCTTTAGAAGCATAGGTCAATGTGTTGTCAGATTTTGGATTTTCTACACAGACGCACGGGTCATGCGCTCCACACACGACCTGGTCGTGCGCCATATTGTAGGCACATTTCTTTTCACCAACCCACGCACGGGTCGTTTGCCTCACGCATGCCCTGCCCGTGCGTGGTCAATTTCGGCCCAATTTATCCGACTTCTTCTTGTTTTTACTTCTAATTAGGTGTATTCGCTCGATTCTTGATGATTCTAGATTGCAATGCTCGTATTTGCCACAAAATCACTTCAAATATCATTAAATTCCTACAAAACGAATACATGCAAAACTCACACTAATCAGTTCCCACAATGCCTTCAACTCCCAGGATGCCAATTGCAGGCCCTGAGATTCATGGTGTTGTTTCAGATTTAGTCAAATCAACTATTACGGATTTTTCTGCCCCTTGGGTAATCTTGTCATCCCACAAGTTATAAAACAGGTCCCATCATTCGTAAATATGGTGAAAGGTAACTCTATCCCCATCTCCGAACCCATTAAAAATGTGATTATTTTTTGATTTCAATAGATGAAAATCTTTATGAACAAAGAGTTAAGGAATTTTCGTTTGCTAACTAAAGGATCTAAACCTTGGTCATTGCTTCCATTACAAACACGCCTCATCAATTATGGGGTATCACACATGATTGGAAGTTAATTCCATTGGGGAAGGGATATTTTTGCACAAAATTTTCTCTTTGTTGCGAATAGAACTCTGACCGTGCAATGTTCTTCTTGGAAGCATGGTCTGGGTACTATTCATCTATCACCATGGTACTGGATCCTTACAACATTAATACTTCTATAGATAGTGTTTGGGTATGCATTTTTGAGCTTAGTATTGAATATTGGCGTCCTAACACCATCATGGGCATTGCAAGGCTATTGGGACCACCATTCAGATTGATGAAAAATCGTTGAATGGTTCTCTTTGTCATTTTGTGCAGGCTCTTGTGGATATTGATCTTGCCAAGCCTCTTCAGGAGTATATTATGGTTGAACATGTGCAGGGACGGATCCATGATTTTTTTATAATGGGGCCACATAATAAATACACTTATAAATTATATCAAAAATAATTAGTAGGGTCAAGATTAGTAAAGGCACACTAATTTAATTTTTAACCTAATTAATATATAATTTATAATAATAAATAATAAAGAAAACAAAAATAAGTACGTATAAAACCATTAGTGAAACATAGTTTTTTTTATTTATCTAATTAATATATAATTTTAAAAATAAATAAGATATAATATAATTATTAAAAAAAGAGAGGAAAACTTATGGGGGCACGTGCCCCCATATTAGGAAACGTAGATCTGTCTATGAACATGTGGGTCATTGTTTGTTTGTTTCTTTGAGTTGTGAGAAATTACTAGAATTTTGATCAAATTGTTGTGTTATGGGTCATAATATTGATGCATGTTGTTGTATTTTCCCTTTTGTTCCTAAGGAGTCTCATGGTCGTGACCCTTCATCCAAGAGGGGTAGATCATATGTTTACAAGGTGTATAGACATGTTCATTCATCTAAGGATAAGGGTAAGGTCGTCGATAAGGTCTCTGCGTTACATGTTGGTTCACCGGCCCTCTCGGGTAAACGATGGGTGAACTATGCAGAGGAACACCAACCTAGTGATGAGGATCAACCTCCTACTGCGAAATCTCCGCCAGTAGATAATGACGGATTTGGGACCGTCAACAAAAAACCAACTAGTAATGGTAAAAATACCAGCCCTTCACGCCCTCACCAAAACATGTCTACTCGCAATCCATTTGAGGCTCTAAGGAAAAAGATTGCAGTCGAGTTCTCATTTCAGATAAGTATACTGAAACGATTACAAATGACCTCACCGTACCAATGTCGCAAGATAATTCGCTAGCTATTGTGGTTTATTCTAATGTTATTGAATCAAGTTTGAATATAAAAGAGAGTGATGAAATGGTTTTGACTTCAACTCATGATTCAACATCTCCAACACTAAGCTATCCTCTTAACTTTGATTTTCAAGTTGATGCACACAAATTGGAAGTTTTAAACACCAAGCTTGGCGACTTTTCAACTACTCTCCGCTTGTCTTTCACTCATGTGATTCCTCGGAAGCAATAAAGGCTATTCCAATTGCGACTCGAGGATCTTGGGCCGACATTCCACAGATACATCAAACCATCAAGATGATACTCGAGCACATGCTAAAAAACAAATGACAATGTCATTCGAAAATCCTCTAGAAATAGATGCCCTTCATTTAAATTGCGATTTTAAGTTATTTTTGTTGTTTTTTTTTTTGTGAAGTTTAGCATTGTTTTTCCTTTGATACTTGATTGGCTTGTGATCAGGACATTCTTTTTATATATTCCCATTTATTTAAAAAAAATATCCCGAACAAACTGCCCTGAAAATATTTTTGGTACGGTTCCTGAGATTTTTCAAATATATGTACCGAACCAAACCAAAGACGCGAAACTAGAATAGGTTTTAAGTAATTATTTGTATATACATATATTATATATATATGTTTAATTCTTATCTATATTTTGATATTGAATTAACTACACCAACTTTGAAATTCAATACTATATAAACATAATACTAAAAATATCACATTAAAAGATTATTATATTTTATCAATATAATAATAATATGGTATTTTATAGTTTATAAGACTATACTCCATTTCATGATAAAAAATACTTAAAATAACAATATTGGTTTTTTTGGTGAATTTTACATTGATTTTATTTTTTTCTTCCCATTTTGTGTATTTTATTAATGACTAATATCGGTTTCTCCATCTCATCTCGTAATGTCCTGTTAAAATCAAATCTTTATCCCGAACAGTCCTCGAAGCTTAGGATGGTTTGGGATAAATATTTTTTTCTGTGGTTTAGTTTGGGTGATTGAATTTTGGGATCTCTAAAATTCGAGAAGGTTCTAGAGATTTCTAAATCTCCAAACTGTCCCTTACCATGCACACTCCTATTTTCAATGTTGCTTTCATATTTTCAACATTTTTAGAGTCTAAATATTTTTACTATATCTTTATTCAAAAATTAAAGTATATGAGGGGGTGAAAATTTCTAATAAGACACGAATCTAATACGTCATAATTAGGTTAAAGTTTATTTGACAAAAATAACTTGAATAATAAAGAGGTTGAACATGTGAGTCAACTCGATACGCCTAATTAACACGTTTGACCGGAATACTTATTTTTGTGATATTTTTTGTTGATTGAATAGATTGTTAGTGTGATAATTGAATCTTAGTAATTTGTCTAGTATGTGCAAATATAATTTTTGGGTTAAAAAATTTACTTACATGACCAATATAGCTCATATATATTGATGGAAATAGTTTTATGATATGATAGATTTTTTATTTTATAGTAAGGTTGGAAATGGGAGGCTTATTTTTGTAGGTTTAATATAGTATGTAGTGTAAGTGAAGAAGATAGATTTGGTTTATAGAAGAATGGAGGAACTAAGGCAAAGAGAGGTTTGAACTTTGAAGTAGAAGTTTTATTGCTTGGTCTTTTATTTTGCTTGCTTACACAAGAATGCCTCCACATCTATTTATACTAGTCTAAGGAAGCTTCTAGTACTTGTTCTATATTTTTCTAGTTTTATTTTGTAATTTACATGCTTCTAGATTTGTTCTTCTCTAATCTAGATTTTTCTTGATTTACTACCTTTATCTAGAGTTTTCTCTTTACAATGTATTCTCTAGATTTTTCTAGTTAACAATACAATTACATTCTAGAATTGGACTTATCTAGAAATTTGCAACAATTTCTAATACTCCTCCTTGTTGCATATTCCTGCGACTCCAATCATATCTCGTAATATCTCAAACTTTCCTCGAGGTAATGCTTTTGTGAAAATATCTCGCTAGTTGTTCGTCGATGCTTGCAATGCTCCACTCAATTTCACTTTGCTTTGTTCGCTTCCTGGATGAAGTGATACTTGATTTTGATATGTTTAGTTCTGTTGTGGAACACTAGATTTTTTGCCATTGCTATAGCAGACTTACTGTCGCAAAAAATTTTGTAGCCTTTTCTTGTACTTCTCACATGTCTTCAAGTATGCACTTCAACCATAATGTTTGACTGGTAGTCATTGTTGCTGCTATATATTCAACTTCTGCTGATGATTGTGCGACTGTTGCTTGCTTTTTGGATGCCTAAGAAATAATTCCTGAACTCAATGTGAATGCATAAACACGATGTGCTTTTCATGTCGCCGATTGATCCCCTTGCCTACTCGTTGTCAGATAGCCTATTAGTTTTGAGTCATCACGATTCATACCAAATACCATAGTTCTTTGTTCCTTCCAGATATTGGAGTACTCGCTTTGTCTTTGCTCGTAATGAATTTGACTTGGATTCTGCATGAAACTTGATAGGAAGCTAGTTGCGTACATAATGTAGGGTCGAGTTGCGGTTAGATAGAGTAAGCTTCCAATTAGACTTTGAAATTGTGAGTTGTCTGCCTTCGGTGAGCCATCTTCCTTTTTGAGTGCCTTGTTGTTGTCAAGTTGAGTTGCTACAGTCTTGCATCCTTCCATCTTGAACTTTTTAAGTAAGCTTTCTGCGTATTTCTTTTGTGAGATAAAGATACTATCTTTTCTTTGATGTATCTCGATACCAAGGAAATAGTGCAGCAAACCCAAGTCCGTCATCTCGAATGTCTTCATCATGTCTTCTTTGAACTCCATAATCATATGTTCATTATTTCCTGTGAAAATGAGATCGTCTACATATAAAGAGACAATGAGTGTATTGTTCGTACCTTGGGTATTGATATATAGTGTTGGCTCACTCTGGCTCCTCCTGAATCCAAGCTCAGTGAAGTAGTCATCAATTCTGCTATACCAGGCTCGCGGGGCTTGCTTTAATCCATATAGTGCTTTCTTTAATCTGAGAACTTTATCTTCTTTCCCTTGTGCCACGAACCCTCGAGGTTGTTCGACGAGATTTCTTCTTCAAGATAACCATTAAGAATGCGACTTCACATCTAGTTGATATATCTTCCATTGTTTCTGAGCTGCTAATGCAATAAGTGCTCGTATCGTGTCGAGTCGGGCTACTGGAGCGAAAGTCTCACTATAGTCGATGCCATACTGTTGTGCATATCCTTTTGCAACAAGTCTTGCTTTGTATTTTTGTACTGAACCATCTGGGTTAAGTTTTGTTTTATAGACCCACTTAGGCCCAATGGCTTATTTATCTTGCGGAAGATCTGTGAGCTCCCACGTCTCATTTTTCTCGATCATTTTTGTTTCTTCCTCCATTGCTTTTACCCAGACTTCTTGTTTGGCAGCCTCTTCGTAGATATCTGGCTCCACAATCGTCAAATTGCATGTTTGATATATTTCTCTGAGTGATTTAGTCTTTTTTGGTGTTGAGTCTGGAGATGTGTTAGGATCTCTAGTTGTTGCTCGTTCTGGCGTCTCTGGCGGATCGTTGCTGGTTTAAAAATTCTTGTTCAGGAGTTAGTTTAGGAAGGTTGATACTCCTTTTTTCCACTTAGTTTGTCTCCTAATTGTATGCAGCATCTTCATCGAACATTACGTCTCGACTAATGATCAACTTTCTTGTGCTTAAGCTATAGACTCGATAGCCTTTGGATTGAGTGTTATAGCCTAAGAATATACCTTTTTCAGTCTTCTCATCCAACTTGCTCCTTTTTTGTTGTGGAATATGAACATAGCAGATGCATCCAAATACTCGTAGATGTTTAGCTGATGGTTTTCGTCCGCTCCAAGCTTCGACTGATGTCTTGTCTTGTCAAATGACTTTGGTAGGACATCTATTTAGTAGATAGACTGCAGATTTCATGCCTTCCGCCTGAAGGATTTGGGAAGACCTTTCTCCATTAGCATAGATCTTGCAGTCTCCATTACTGTTCTATTCTTTCTTTCTGAGACGCCATTTTGTTCTGGTGCGTATCCGACTGTGAGTTGATGCTCCACGCCTTCATCTTCACAATTTTTTTTGAACTGAGTAGAAGTGTATTCTTTTCCACGGTCACTCCTTATTATTTTGATTTTGTGACCACTTTGCTTTTCGACATATGCCTTGAATTTCTTGAAAATATCGAATACTTGCGATTTTTCTCGTAGAAAATAAACCCATGTCATTCTAGTATAATCATCGATAAAGAGTATGAAGTACTGTTTTTTTTTTCATGTGAAGGAGTACGATCGGACCGCAAATGTCTATGTGTACTAGCTCCAATGGCTTTTTGGCTCTCCAAGCTTTTTCGGATGGAAAAGGTTGTCGGTATTGTTTCCCGAGCATGCACCCTTCACAGACTCCATCAAGCTCTTTGATTGTTGGCAAGTCACACATCATGTTCTTCCGATTTAGGATCTTTAATCCTTGTAAATTGAAATGTCCGAACCTTCTATGACATAGCCAAGATCGCAACTTGGGCCGTCATTGCAGCGTCGTTGCGTATCTCCATTGGATGGGAAAACATATATTTTCCTCATTTTAACTTTTTGTAATTATGAGGGATTTATCCTTTTATCATAGATTGTGCAAGAATCTCCCTCAAAATGCAAAAAGAGTATCCTTTCTCCATCATTTGTCCCACACTAAGTAGATTTTGATCTATTGTAGGGACTAAGAGAACTTCATTAATATATCTCTTACCCTTTTTCGTGTCTATAGCAATAGTGCCTTTGCGATTGCTTCCATATAATCACCATTTCCAATTTTATCTTTGTACTTATTTTATCAAGTTGCGTAAAATACTTTCATTTTTAGTCATGTGGTTGCTACAACCACCGTCCAAATACCAAGTATCTTTATTTTCTTCCTCGATGCACTTTAGCGGACATAAAAGAGATTATTCTCGATTTCCGTATTTTCGAGAAATTAGCCTCGATGTCTTTGCTTTAACCGACATGATTTCTCTACATATCCAAACTTCTTACAATTTTGACATTGTGGTTTTCCTTTAAACCAACAATCTTTTTCCAAGTGACTTTTCCTTTTGCATATACCACATGGAGAAACTTGTCATTATTATCTCATTGGTTTCCTTCATTATATTTTCTCCCATTTTTCTTATTTTTCCGAGATCGCATACTTAATTTTGATTGAAATGCATTATCTACGCTTTTTCGTAACGTCTTTCTAATCTTTTCTCGTGAGCCTCAAGTGATCCCATTAATTCTCAGAGCTTAATTTTTCTATATCTTTGATTCTTCAATAGCCGCAATTATGGGATCATATTTTTCTGTGCAAGTAATTAAAATTTTGGAAACAATTTTACTTTCTGGAAAATTTTCCCCATAGGCTCGTAATTGGTTTACTACTTCATTTACTCTTGAATAATAGTCTTTAGCAGTCTCAGAATCTAACATTTTTAAATTCTCAAAATTCCTTCTTAAAGTTTGAAGTCTAGTAGCACGTACCTTTTCATTGCCTTGAAACTCCTCCTGCAACTTATCCCATGCATCTTTAGCAGTTTTTGCTCTCATGATCCTTGGAAAATATTCGTCTGCCAAGCTCATCTGAAGAGCAAGGAGTGCTTGAGAATCCTTTTGTTGATTCTCCTTAAATTCCTTCTTTTGTATCATGGATAATGTGGAAATATCGTTTGGAAAAGATATCCATTATTAACAATATCCCACAAATCTTGAGCACAAAAGAGGTCTTCATTTTAATAGACCGTAAATCGTAGTTTTCACCACGAAGACCGGAATTGGAATAGATGAGCGGAATGTGTCGGCCATTGTATCGCGCCGATAATCGAACGAGGCTCGATGCCACTGATGGAAATAGTTTTATGATATGATAGATTTTTTATTTTATGGTAAGACTGGAAATGGGAGGCTTATTTTTGTAGGTTTAATATAGTATGTAGTGTAAGTGAAGAATATAGATTTGGTTTATAGAAGAATGGAGGAACTAAAGCGAAAGAGAGGTTTGAACTTTGAAGTAGAAGTTTTATTGCTTGGTCTTTTATTTTGCTTGCTTACACAAGAATGCCTCCACATCTATTTATACTAGTCTAAGGAAGCTTCTAGTACTTGTTCTAGATTTTTCTAGTTTTATTTTGTAATTTACATGCTTCTAGATTTGTTCTTCTCTAATCTAGATTTTTCTTGATTTACTACCTTTATCTAGAGTTTTCTCTTTACAATGTTTTCTCTAGATTTTTCTAGTTAACAATACAATTACATTCTAGAATTGGACTTATCTAGAAATTTGCAACAATTTCTAATATATATAGACGAGTTATTCAGGTTTTAAATATACATGTTATCTCGAGTTGAGTTCGAGTTATCTGTGAATAAATAGGTTGGATATAGATTGATATATATATTTGTTATAAATATTATGGCTCAACCCGACCCATGAACTCAAACTTGACCTAATATGCCACCATGCACTAAATGCATGTGAATCACTGAATTGGTATATGTTTAAAAATAAAAACACTTTGTTTTTACTTTTCTGGTTTTTTGTTTTTTGCATAAACAGACGTGAGATGTAAGTAGATCTGAAGATGCATTTTGGTTAATTTGTGTATTTTTAATTCTAAAAATAGATTGTAATATTGTTTTTAGGAAAATAAGCATATGTTTGAGTTTTAAAATAAAAATTGAGAAGATATTTCATGGGAACGAACAAACTATTCCTATTATTACACACTATAGTTCTTTGCTTCCATCGGTTTAAGTACAAAAAGCACACTGTTGTCGGACAATGATTGCTCAAACGCATGCATAATGCTTATGTGTAACAAATGATGCAAGAATACAAAGATAGTGAAATAATGTTTTTGATATAATAGTTTGAGTAAGTTTACGACAAATATATGTAGGATACATATTTTATATTTACATGTATATATGTATTTGCATATGTGTATGACATGAATGGTATAGTTATTAAAATAATAAATATAATTTCTGTAATAGTTTAAATTTTCAAGTAAGATGTTCATTCAATATCATACATGGTTGAACTAAATAAAAGCTCTTGAGTTCGAATTTCATCTCCACTGCAATAACATTTTTATGGGCTAACTTGTATATTGGATAATTGCAAAAGATCCACTGAGATTTGAGTTAATTACAAAAAAACTCAGAGATGTGTCAAATTTACGAAAAACACCTTCATGTTTGATTGTGTCTTATTTAAGAGGATTAACTGTAATATTTCTAAAAATATTAAGGGCGTTCAAAATATTTTTTGCTATAAATATAGAATTTGGAGACTCGCACATGCCCTTTAATGGATAGAAAGTTTTAAATTCGGGGGATTTGGTACGATCCCACATATGAAGCGTATCGAATTTGAGGGGGAGAGTCCAACCTCATCAAGTGAGATTTCATCATGAAATCAATTGGTGATAGGAGGAATACCTCACTTGGCATATAAACTACACTTTTTTTCCCTAATTAATCAATGTGGGATAATCCACGAGTGTTCTAACAAAAGTAGTGTCGCATATTCGTGAG
The DNA here is from genome assembly GCA_016081115.2 of Rehmannia glutinosa. NCBI lineage: Eukaryota > Viridiplantae > Streptophyta > Magnoliopsida > Lamiales > Orobanchaceae > Rehmannia > Rehmannia glutinosa. The sequence continues at coordinate 64,615,624 of CM071931.1, read as the reverse complement.
TGATATTTTATATCATGTTTTTATATATTATAGAATTTGGAGACACATAAGTGATATTTTATATCATGTTTTTATATATTATTATTGATGTATGAATGTACATATAGTATATATTGATTAAATATATATCAAGTCCTTTACAAATTAAGTCAAGCTCTTTAAATATATACACATAAGACCATAAAGTAGAAACTAGTTATCCAAACACTTGGACTCATTAGCTGGTCCACTCGAATGATTTCTCAAGGTTGGTTAGTGATTCGAATTTGGACCCCAATTTCACTCAATAAGCCGTTTTTAGGCCTTGAGATGACGGCAAAAATTGAATAGAGTTTTGGCCCACGTTTGATTCGTTTCAGTCGACTAGTTTTCTCATCCACGCTAAATTAATGAATAAAAGTTGCTAATTGGCCATGCATTTTTTTTTCCTGTACAACTATTTGAATTATTAATATATTAAGTGAATGTTACGTATAATCATAGTTGTCCCTGGGGCGGTCAAGGAAGCGCCGCCGCACAGAGCCCCCCTCCGGCGAGGGCCCCCAGCGGCCGGAATTTTTTTTAATTTAAAGGTTCAGAATATCAACCCTATATACTAAAAGAAAAAACATGTTGCCACAGGTCATCACCTCTGCAATTTGGTACACATGTCAACACCTTAGCCTTCTACGTCCACGTGTCACCTTCATATTTAGTCACGTGGCAAACTATGCCACCATCTTATTCTTCCAATTATAAATTGATTTGCTATCAATTTATCATCAACGTATTAATTAAATGTATGTATTTCCATATATAAATATTGACTCAATTGATTTCCCTTATAACGTATTAATTAATTTTCCGTATATAACTCTATTGACTCAATTGATTTTATCAAAATCTAATTCAATCAAATATCGATGTATTAATTAAATTTTTGTATTGCCATAATATAACAATTGACTCGATTGATTTTCCGTATAACGTATTAATTAATTTTTCATATATAACTATTGACTCAATTAATTTTTCGTATATTTGGATAAATAGATTTACTATCAATTTGGATAAATTATTTTTTTGGCTTCTAATTATAAGTTGATTTTCTTTCCTAAAAGACCATAAAAGTCAGCCAAAAAATTGAATTAATTTTGACCGTATGAAAATTGATTGGAAAAATTAATTTTTAATCCAATCATATATATAATATATGTATGTATATCCGACAAGTTTAATCCAATCAATATTTAATGCAATGAATATTTAATCGCCAAATCATATATTTTATATACGTGTTTTGAAAAAAATATATTTAGTATATTTATATAATATGTATGTATATCCGGCAAATTCTTTTCTAAGTATAAGATGATATTCGTTCCTAAAAGACTATAAAAGACAACCAAAAAATTGAATTAATTTTGACCGCATGCAAATTAAGCGGCAAAATTAGTATTTAATCCAATCAATTATATGCATGGCAATTTTAACCCAATCAATATTTAATCGGTAAATCGTATATTTTATATATGAGTTTTTTTGAAAAAAGATATTTAATATATTCATATAATATGCCAAATCTATTTTTTTATAATCACTATTTTCAAATTTATTTTTTTATAATCACTATTTTCGGTCTCTTCTAACTATTACAAATAAATTTGAGACAATTAAATTTTATCTTTTGGACAAATTCTGTGTAACACACGGGTGTTTTTCTAGTGTATAATAAAGCCTGGTATATTCAACGTTAGAGTTTCCCAGCCCAACGTCATGAGATCGACGCTCCCCTGGCTCTTGGTCCTCAAATCCTTTTGTAATTTTTAACGCTTCAAATTAAATTTGGATACTTAAACTAAGTATTGCTGGCTTATGTAAAATAGCTAGTCTCGTGTCGACCGTCTAACGGATCTAGATTCATTAGACGGTCAAAATTGAGAGTTTTGACTTCCCTCCTCGTTATCCCGAAACCCAAAATATTGATTCTGTTACCCCGCCATTGGTGCATTGGACACCGCCCATAAAGTACATGGGTCAGATTTTATAGACCATTCTTTTGCCCTCAATCCTAATGAAGATCTTAACTGAAGCAACGCCAATCTATCTTGCCAAGAAACCAAGAATTGCTGCTCTATTGTACAACCAAACAACAAGAAAAACAAAGCTAAACAAATTAAAACTACCCTGCTCCTCTGATCCACCATTTCTGCTCCAAGTCCAACTTCATTGAACTTCACGAAAAATCCCCCTCACATTCATGTACACAAACATATACAGAACATGCGTTTGTAACTGTAACAACTTTTAGATTATTGGTATATGCATTTGTTGTCATGACATATTAGAAAGCTATAAAAGAGAAGAAAGAAACTTTCTGGGGGGAGCTTACCTTTATGAAAGACACGAATAGAAAATAGAAGAAAGCACTAAATGATACAAGTATTATTATCAGCTAATACTTTTATGGAGAAATACTAATACATTATATTAGAAAAACTAATACTTTGCAGGAGCACTACTAAAATACTCTCTAGGAAATTACTAATACTTTTTCGAGAAACTACTAATACTTTTCCGAGGAATAGCTAATACATTTCGCGAGAAAAATTTAATTATATTCAGGGAAAGTACTAAAATACTCTCCAGGGAACTATTAATACTTTTTTGAGAAACTACTAATACTTTTCCGAGGGACAACTAATATATTTCGGGAGAAAATTTAGTTATATTTAGGGAAACTACTAAAATACTCTCCAGGGAACTACTAATACTTTTTCGAGGAACTACTAATACCTTTTTGAGGGACTGCTAATACATTTCGGGAGTATATTCAGGAGAAATACTAAAATACTCTCCAGGGAACTACTAATACATTTCAGAAGAATTGCTAATACATTTTAGAAGGACGACTAATACTTTTCAGAAGGACTGTTAATACCGGTGGTCCCTGAAAACTACTAAAACACCACTGCTAATATTACGGAAATGCCACCGGACCCACGGATCAGATCTGTCTAATAGGTCAGATCCATTAAACGGTCTGACAAGAGTTTTGTGTATATAAAAACATAGTTTAGTGTAGTGGTTAGTGTTCTCTTCTTGTTCTAAAAGTTTGGGGTTCGATTTCTTCTAGTAGCATAATTCTCTCTCTTCTTTTTTTTCTTTCACCTTAGCAATGTCTATTATATTTATTTAGAGTTCTTCCTCAATTTCTTTTTAAAATTTAAGATATATGTAGATTTATTTAGTTGTTTGATTTCACCATTATGGTTTCATTCTCTTTCATCTATAATAAAACTCTTTATTCCTTAGAGTTTTTTAAGAGGAATAAGTCACAGACTCCATTTGGATTGATGAATTTGGAGTTAATTAAGGATTTCAAATCCATAATAATAAATCCATTGAGGTTGTTTTTTTGATTGAGTATTTCGTAATGGATTTCAAATACTTGTAAGCTATTTTGGGAGTCATTTGGAGAATTTTAAATTCATCTTAGATGGAGTCATTAAAAATCATTCCCCCAAAATCTAATCCTTCTATTCAAATACAATGAGTATTTATACCACTTGAGCTAGCTAAAATATAGATTGGTTGATGATTTTGCAATAAAAATGTATCTATGCTCACCCAAAAAAAAAATGCAAGGAGATCAATTCTTTATGCATTGGTAGTTTTTTCTTTAAATATATGATGTAATGATATTAAAGTATATCTTTTGTAGCACTATTTTAATAAATTGAAAACATTAAAATTGTAATATAAATATTTTATTATTTTATGTTGTGATTAATGAAATTAATTTTCGTAACATGATTAATTATTATTTTTTATATATGAATATAAAGGGCCATTTTTTTTCTCGCACCAGGCCCTTTAAAACATAGGAACGGCCCTGCGTATAATATAATAATATAATTTTATATATAGATTCCGTAAATTGAAATACCAAACATTGAAATATATAAAATAAAAGATCCAAAGTATGCATACAATAAGTCAGATAAAAAAAAAAAAAGCTGAGTTTGAATCAGTCAATAATTGAGTAGGTTCACTTTTTCGTCCCCCCACCATAGAGTTCTACATCCCATAAATAATATATTGTGAAGGATGAATAAGTATTCAATTTCTTGTAATTAAATATAGAACTTATTCATCATTTACAAATTCGATAGATAGTATATGATATGGAGTATGGTCATAAGCGTGTGGAGGTAAAGTTGTATCATGGTTTTTGTAATTAATATATTATTTTTGCGTTTCTACACCAACTTATGCTTGCTGATATTATTTCATATCGGCTCTTTTTAATTTGATTTTAATTTCTTTAGCTAATTCAAATATAATCATGATGTAACTATAGCTAGCAACAAAATTCTCTGAGTTTTAAGTTCTTAATCATTATTAAAATAATGTCTGAGTTTTGGTTAATTATATTGTTAAATAACTAGTGTTTTTAGCGTGTTCTCTATTCAACTTCAATACACTAAGTAAAGTAATTAATTATGGTCAAGTTCGAAAAGTCTTAAAACCAATTGGGGTAATTTAATGGAGATTTATTTTAGATATTGGAAGATTAATTTGCTCAAATTATTCCCCTAAGAATTATTAGGCAGCCAAATTCCAAAAGGACGGCACTCGTACACTTTTTTGAAAATTGCTTTGAAAAGCAACAATTTTCTATGGCACTGTTGTGATAAGATTGAATCCCCAAGCCCAAACAAGGCCTAATCAAGAAATGCTAAAACCAGGGGATGTAATACTATTAATGTTTTTTCATTGTTTCCACTATACATATTTTTTATACCCAACAAGATTCTTGTATTGTGTATAAGTAGTCAAAAAGAGAAAAACCTTGCCAAACTTCTAAATTCTTACAACTTAATTTTTTACAATAATTTAGATTGTCTATAAATTGGGGTTGTGCTATATATAGGAAATTATCTGTTTCAAGTATTGAGTGCCAAAAAAAAAGGCAACGGCTACAACAAAAGCTGTGATGATGATGCCAATAGTTAGCAAGGTGTATTGCTCACCTTATGAGGTGGTTCTTGCCGTTAGGCGGCGGCCGAATGTGGTGAATGGCGGTGGTTTCGCGGTGGCGGATTGCAGCCAAAGGGTGGTTTTCAGGGTTGATGGTTGTGGGATTCTTGGCAAGAAGCAAGAGCTAGTTCTTAGGGATGTAGATGGAAACTCTTTGCTGCTCATCAGGCAAAAGGTACATTTTCTAAGCATCACTTACAGGGTAAATTGCAATTTTAGTCCTGTAATTTTAAGGGTTCGACAATTTTAGTCCTATAGTTTCTAGATTTGGCAATTTTGGTTCTTGATACGATTTTATTCATTAGCCAAAAATTGCCATTTTCTGGCTGGTTATAGGTATTTTAGTTATTTTGACTAATATCTAGTGGTATTTGGGGAATAAATGAAATATTAAAACACTCGTTTGGGATCAAAGTGGTACAAAATAAGTATTTGAAGGACCAAAATTGCACAAATTAGAACTTATGAGACTGATATAGTACAAAATAAAAATTTGCGGGACAAAAATTGTTACATAACATACTTATAGGATCAAAATTGCTAGTCCCCATATTTAAGAGACCAAATTAGCAATTAATTAACAAGTTTTTCTCAAAAAAAAAAGGAAAGAAATAATAAAAAAATGAAAAATGAAAAAAAGATGTTGTAATTCCCTGGTTCCGGCAAAGAATATAATCAGAATTGAAATTTATTTCCAAATTGTCATATTAATACTTGTTGTAATTGTTTTGTGGTGCAGGGATCAGTGATTGAAGCATTAAGGTTTTTAAAACGATGGAAAGGCTTCAGTTATGACTTCTTAGGATCTGAAAAGCTTGTTTTTACCTTAAAAGAGCCAAATTCATGTTTTTCAAACAAGAATCCAATCAGAATCTCCCTTGAATCAAATGGCTCTTCCAGCAACTTTGAGATGAGGGGTGACTTCTCGGTTCGATCTTGCAGTATTGTCAACTCCTCCACAGGACATGTTGTAGCCCAGGTAAATTTGCTGATACCAGCCACCTTATAATTAGGAGACGCCATGACCGGAGCCAAAAAATGATCATTAGTGGGGCGAGATTTATTTTTTCTAAGAAATATTGGATAAAGATGTGTTATTGAATTTTTTAGGGGGAGGGTGTGCAAGATTTCAAATTTTAATAATTATACATGAATTTTTTTATAAATCTAATAGTTATATAAAAAAAATTATATTAATTTTGCGAAAATTTATAAAGTTGAGAGAGCAGCAGCAGCCCCGCCACTGATTAAACCCTCTTGCACCAATGCGTTTGACGAACAAAAATAGCTTAATTATTGGTAAATGAAATGATACTACTTCGAGTATCAAACTCCAAGCTGGAGGTTTACTTCAATGCGGTAAAATAAAAGTTTACGTCAATGTGGGCTATTGCTTGCACTTTAACAAGTCGTTAGGGAATCGGGATTGTCCCGACGAAAACTCTCTGATACTCAGATCATCAATTTGAGAGTTATTAGAGAGCAAAAGAATAGAGAAATCGAAAATAAGCGACATATATTTGGTAACTTTAAAAAAATGTTGAAAATGGGTCTACAGAATCTTATAGAGTGTTTTTATTTGGTGCACATGAATCATACAACCCATCTGGGCCCATAATTTCGGGTAAATATGTGAGCCTCTTTAATTGGTTTTGCTAGACCTCTTATAATTGGGTTATGTAACATCAATAATAATCTTTCATTTAACCACATTAAGAAAGAATCAAGCAGCATATTAATTAATTTGTATTTGGAATTGTGGTTATATGAAATAGTGGAAATTTTTGTGTATGGTTTGCAGATTGGTGTGAAGGAGGTGGAGCAAGTAATGTCAGGCAGGGATTTGTACCATGTTAAAATAATGCCTGGAATTGATCAAGTCTTTGTTTTTGGAGTAATTGCTGTTCTTGACTATATTTATGATGGATCCACAAGATGTTGAATTATTGCAAATATCTTGTTCCACTTGTTGCATGGAAATGATCATTCTTGATAAGTTCTCCAAATTAATGATGCGGGCAAGGTTAATTTATTCTTTTTATTTAATTTGGAATATTGTTAATTAAATTGAGGCAAAAACTTGCGTGAGACGGTCTCACAGATTTAGATCCGTGAGACGGAGCCCTTACACAAAGTTTTAAAAGTTTTTTTTTTTCAGATTTTATTTTTCTTAGGGTTTATATTTGTTTTTTTAGGGTTTATTTTGTTTCTTGGGTTTATTTTTAATTTATTTGGGTTTTTAGTATTTTTAGTTTTTTTAAGGTTTATTTTTTATTTTTTGGGTTTATTTTTGTTTTTCGGGTTTATTCTTCATGGTTCATGTTTTTAGGGTTTATTTTTGTTTCTTCATGGTTCATTATTATTTTTAAATTTATTTTCATGGTTCATGTTCTCAAGACGGAGTCCTTAGGAGGTCCGTCTCGCGGATTTAGATCCGTGAGACCGTCTCACAAGAGACTTGCTCTTAAATTGATGGGATATATATCACTTTTAGTGTGTTTCCAAATTGTTCATTATTGAAATTTGAATCTTATTAGTGAAATGTTTGGATATACACATGCATAATGCTGGTTGAATTAACTAGATTCGTTCTGTGATTTTACCTTTTACAGTTAAAATAGGCAATTTTTGGTCAGGAAATGGAATTTGAATTGGGACAAGCAAAATGCTTTAGTAGATGACTTTTTTTTTCTTTTTTAGCTTATAAAATGTCTTAAAATATTTGGTAGAAATTTAGAAAAAAGAACTCAAAAGTTTCAAATACAATATATTAGGATCTTATAAAAATTAACGCATTCGCATGGGCTGGTGACATGATGAGAGCTACAAACGCGGTTTATAAAAGTTTCTTTCTTGAATGAATCTCGTAAGATGATAGTCACAAGAATGGCGGGGAAGTTAACGATGCAGAAGCGACATTCAAGGATGGATGTAGACCCATCGGTCGAATAAGAATCATTGATTCCCGCTGTTGTCAATTTCTTATTCATTCATGGCGCTCGGCCGGTGCTCCTTTCTCATATCAAACCTCTGAGCGTTAGGGGAGATAAGGGAAGACCACCTGGCGAACCGACCGAAGGGACTTGACTTATCTGAACCGAACGATAGCGGCTTAAAGCTAAGCCTATCACGAGAATCAAAATCCTTGATCGACGGGGAGGAGCATCTCAAAGTATGGGGCAAAGGATCAAGCGCTTTGACTTTGTCTCCCGAGATCCACCACAGATTGGGTTTGAGAGCCATGTGATGGGTCACTGAAAGAATTATAGCACGGATATTTACCAAAAGTTTTGCAGAGTAAAGATGTGATTGATCAAGCACAAAACAAACAAACTTCCCTAAAAAAACAACTCCCCTAAATATCATGTTTGAGTAAAAATACTTTGAACAGATGCGATCACATTTCGTGTCACATTCATAATCGCAACAAAAATCCAAAGAACTCAATCAAATATCAAATATCCGAAAAACTCCCCCTAAATCGAAAGCATCACAATCTACCCCTTTTTGTCCAGAAAACATAGGTAACAATCATGTATGCTCCCCCTCACTTGGACACGTAAAAGTTCATTGCATATACACAAATTTGGGGAGAATAAAGGATCATAAGACTCTTGAGAATTTTGGAAGATAAACATCAAAAAGATGATACAAAAATCAAGATTTTCCATAAAATAGGATTCCCAAAAATCAAGATTTTCCATAAAATAGAATCCTACAAATCAATGACACTCTTAATCAAAGATATAGATAATTAGGAGCAAAATATATTCAAATCTTCCAAGTCCTTCAAACCGTGTATAACCCACCAATTATTATCCATCAAGATTTTCAAGATTTTGGGAAGAGAAAAATATCACTCTCAGATTATATATGGAAACTGAATCTCAACAAAGAATCCAAAATCACCAGGACATGCAAAACCTAATATGCCTAATGTAGCAAAAAGGAAAACGCACACAAGAGGTGAAAAGTGTTGCAACAATGGATATAGGTTAAAATGTCGTCCCATTTTGAGTCACACCTGTACTAGCTGATTCCATGAATCGCAATCCAAAATCCCAGCTTATCAAAATTTCGAGTTTTCTTCAATTTTTCCGAGTCTCATGAGGGAGTTAACCATCAGGGAGCTTTCACTCAAATGCCAAAGGTAGCTCTTTTTCACATGATCATGCCTTTTTAGACAACAATACGCTTGAGAAAATTGGTCACAAGGAATAGCTTCACACAATGGGTTGGTAGTTTTTTCCTAGAAGGCCTCCAAGCATGATCAAGACTTTATTCACAACTCAGCTACTGGGAAAATATCATCATTTGTTTTTTTTTTTTTGAATTGGAGAGATCAACTCACACCAGTTTTCCAAGGGAGACAATATATGTGACTAGTTCGAACCATCAATCCACTTTTTGCAGATATGCATGAAAGCTTACAATGCAGGGATGCCTAGAAAAAAAAGAAATAGAGGAGAAGAAAAGAGATGCAGATTTTGGATGTCACAGCGGATGTGGTGTGCAATGCTGTGACATCTCGTGTAATATTTCAGAGAACACACAAACCGAGAGACTTCCTTAGATTGGAGAATCTCTCAAAATCCAAAGTCGTGGTGAAGATGTCTGCACGCTGATTTTCAATAACAATATACTCAATACGAATTATATTTTTCTCAACTAAATCTCGAATAAAGTGATGTCTAATATCTATGTGTTTAGTACGAGAATGTTGGACAGGATTTTTCGAGATATCAATCGCACTCATATTATCACAATAAATGGTTAAAATATCACAATGAAAATCATTTTCTTTTCTATATCGATCAAAATCTTCATGCAAAGCATTATTCCGAACATCATCTTTCAAAGAATCAAACACATTTTTAGGCTCAGAAAACGTGACACAACAAGAGATTCTTACCATTGAACAAGTAGAAGACAAACACACTAGTCTTACCATATCTCGATAGTTTACCCTTTCTTTCCTTCTAGTTCTTATGCCTTCAGAGACATCGCCTATGACTTGAGAGATTGGATGATTCTTTTGAATCCTTGTAGGTATGTCACTGCCACGATCCACGATTGGCTTATTGGTTTCTTCAACATGTTCAGTGTCAGAATCAGAGTCTGACTCAGCTGCAGCAGACACGGATGTGGGCTCAGATGCCGTCACATTTGGTTCTGCATTTGAGACAGTTGTGGATGGAGCTTCAGTCACATTCTCCATTACATATGTGCCTACATCCTTTGCTGGGGCAGTCTCAACAAACTCGAGCAGATCCACCACATTATCTTCTTCACTCTTTCCTGCAATATCTGAGAGATCATCGAAGACAACATTTACAGATTCCATGATCGTCTTAGTACGAAGACTATAAATCCGATAGGCATGACTATTCGAAGTGTAGCCTAGAAAAAGACACTTGTCACTTTTGGAATCGAATTTACCAAGATTATCACGATCATTAAGAGCATAGCACAAACACCCAAAAACATGAAAATATTTGAGGTTAGGTTTCTTTCCCATAAGAATTTCATAAGGGATCATCAAACTTCCAGGCCTCAAATACACACGATTGGCAATATGACATGCGATAAGAAGAGTTTCCGCCAAAACCTTTTGAAAGTCTTTTAGAACTCAACATGACACAGGATGTCTCATGCAATGTACGATTTTTTCTCTCTGCCACTCCATTATGTTGTGGAGTTTTAGGTACGAAAAATTCATGAAAAATCCTTTTTCTATCACAAAAAGACGAGAAAGAAGAGTTCGCAAATTCTTTACCATGGTACGACCTAATTCTAACAACTGTTAGCCTATACAGATTAACAACTCTTCTATGCCAACTTCTAAATACTTCAAATGTTTCAGATTTCTCACGTAAAAAATAGATCCAAGTAAAATGTGAAAAATCATCAACAATCACAAAAAAATATTTCCTTCCACCAATACTTTCAACTTCAACTGGACCCATACTGTCCATATGAAGCAATTCAAAACACCGTGTGGTATTGAAATGTGGTAACATTTGGTGTGGCACTCTTCTTTGTTTACTCTTTTGACAACTTCCACACACATTAGCATTCTTCATGCAAAATCTCGGTAAACCACGAACAACCTCAAATTTCACAAGATCCCTCATTTTCTTAAAACTTAGATGACCTAATTTTTGGTGCCATAGGTCGATTCATCTGTGTGTGCGATGTGACACATTTGTTTATTAGCATACTTGGCGCTTATCGATGATCTCATACCAAAAAAATACACGTGTTAGATTCATTAAAAACCTCACAAGATTTTTTGTTGAATTTAACATAGAGGTTATTATCACACAATTGGTTAATACTAATGAGATTAGCATTTAGACCATCCACATGCAATACATCCCGTAGCCTAGGTAGGCCATCAACATTCAAAGTTCCCTTTCCAACAATTTTTCCTTTACCTCCGCCTCCATAAGTCACATTACCACCATCATGTTTCTCTTAGTCAGTCAAATAGTACTCCAAAGTACCTGTCATGTGTCGTGAACACCCGCTATCAAAGTACTAAGATCCTGCAATGTTAGATCTCAAAGAAGTATAGATAACATGACATTTAGCATCAGATTTCTTAACCCAAAAAAATTTGGAAAATTTTGAAATGTGATTACGAGGATGTCGTAACATTCGGATGACATCTGACATGCAGAATTTCTGTTCGCCAAATCTGATTTCATTTTGAAACAAAATAGCCTAATGTGTCCAGGAGCATGACAATAGTGGCAAATAAAGTGGCGCTTCCATGGTTTAGATTTCTGGGAAAATTTCCTTTTATTGTTGGAGGAATCCGGATTCTCCTTGTTCTTTAGCTTTAACAAAAACTCGAGTTTTATAACCAAGGCCGCTTTATCATCACTACTCATGGAGAGAATATTATCCATTTAGCTTTCCCACTAAACTTTTTCATGCTTTCAAGAGATTCTTCAAGTTTAGAGTTTACCTTTTCGAACTCCAGTTCTTTCTTGGTAAGAGAGACTTCTAACCTGGTAATCACTTCCCTTTGATCATCATTCTCCTTCTTGAGTCGATCATTCTCCTTCTTCATCATTTCATTCACTTTAATCCTCTTGACCAATCCCGATATAGACTCGCGTACGTGTCTTCCAAACTTTCACCATCAGATTCATCAACATGTTCAATATCGTCAGGAGCAGAGGTAGAATTGAAACAGAAAAGGTTAGAGTCAGATAAGAGATCCTGATCTTTAGATGTGACCTCAGATGTAATTAGGGAGGGTGTGATCACATCTCGGGCCACACCTCTGGCAACACCTGAAGGATTTATTTGGAGAGACATTCGATCTTTCACCAGGGTGGTCAGAACCTTGTGATCTTCTTTCTGGACAACATTCTCATTGTCACTTAAGGTGACACTCAAACTCATTCCCTTTTTCACAAAAATATTTGCACATTTTTTAACATAATGACCATATCCGCAAAGCCCTACATCTAACGAATCAAGAGTTTTTTTATCAAACTTTTTCAGATTTTCAACTAAGGGACGAAAATTAGGGACACTAGGAATTTCCATGCTAACAAACATACAGGATCAACACTTAGTGTCGTCAAGTGTAGGCTCTAGATGCCAATTGAAAGAATTATAGCACGGATATTTACCAAAAGTTTTGCAGAGTAAAGATGTGATTGCAGATGTAGTCACATTCACAATCACATGCAGCGGAATTTTGAAAACAATAAAGAGACACACGAAGTAAAAATTGTCTACAAGCCAACAAGCTTGTAGACGTGCCAATATGGCGAAACTTTCCACTAGTACAAATCGATTGATTCCGTATACAGAAATACTAAAACCAACTAGTAGAAATTCAACGAAAAACTCCTATCTAGAGTATATCGGATACTGTAATTCAACTCATCCAACAATAGACATGTGTGGACTTCGTTAATCACAATACAAAAAAAAAATGGATGAAAAACCTAACAAACACAACTGCAGGGCTGAATGTGATCTCAGATGTAGTCACATTCGAGATCACATCCAGGGCAGTTCAGACTCCTTGTGCTTGTATGACTCTTAACTCTCTCAAGACTCTTGTATCTCTGGTATATTTCTTGTGTATCCATTATGAACGTCCTCTTCTCTTTATATAGGCGTCCAAACCCTTCAAGAGTCCTAATAAACATGGAAAGAAGATATATACAAATATATGACAAGTATATCACTTATGTTAGGAAACAAGATAAATATCAAAGAGTCCTAATATATCTATACCATATAAATATGAAATATTTCCTAATCTATTTACAACTCAATCTTACCATAAGTCTAGAAAGGCAAAACAAATCAAAATCCAATCTTTTATTTTAGGAAATTACTTGGGCGAAAATTAACGCCCTAACAGTCACTATCCAGCACGGTTCAGAGAGCACTTTTAGTTTTCGTTGGTGAATAGAAGCCCCCCATCAAGCAAGAAGGAATCGGCTCTTCCCACGACGGAGTCACCATTGACTCTATTTATTATTATGGAAAATCAGTGTATCAAGATCTCAATCTGATATCTTATTTCGATTCGATACGTCCACCTACGAGACTCACTTTGGGCTTTCGCCTCTGTAGGTGTATTATTCTACATTTTCCCAAAAGAACATTCATTCATTTCTTTATTCCCCGTCGACCACGACGACTAAAACGACGCGAAAAATCCAGCCCTGGAAAGGCGAAGGGACGGTGGTGGGAATTGGGGAACGTTGGGCCGATCGGGTGTCTTCATTCAAGCGATAGTACAGAAGAAGAACGAAACGAAGTGAGAGGCCGGGGGTCGGGGAAAAGAGTCGAGTCGATCAGGCTCGACGATATAAATTGATTAAATATAATTATAAAAAAAAATTGATTACTAATATCCTACAAATTTTATGATTTTATCTAATAGCTTACTATAGAAATAATATCTAACATTTTATAAACTCCAATTTTTTTATTAAAATAGTTAAACACCCTCGTTGTTTGTAGCTAGGTGATTATTGTCTTGGAATATTCAGCTTTATGGATTTACAAGTTACAACCACACGTTTTTTGAATAGAAGATCCCATCCGACAAACGGGTCTACAAGACTACAACCCATGTAGCCACATCCATAAATTATTCACATTTCCTATAGAAAATAATAAGGGAATATAAAGGTTGCGTAGTTATATATGGTGATTCGTTCCTTTTTCTAGAAAAAAGTGATGCCTTAAGTTTGCTTTCATTTCTTTTTCTTGAAAATGCAATATTGTGGATGAAGAATCAACAAATTTTCAACCTGAAATTTGAAAAAGATGTCTTTGCAATAATTCGATTAGATGCAACCTTTTTCCATAGATTATTTGTTCTAAGATTCTATATATAACTGTATCATAACCAATGTTCTAAAAATTTCCACCTGCCCTAATTAGTCCCCGCCTAGGCGCTGGGCCCCCTTGTCCGTCTACGTTATTTTTTCGATTAGGCCCCCCTAACCCCGTCCAGGTCCTGCCTAACCCTGATTAGTCCCGCTTAGGCGCTAGACCCCAGTCTGCCGCCCGACTAGCGCCTAGCGCTTTTTAGAACACTGACCATAACAATTATTGACTATGTAATGCGCCATCACTAAGGGTGCACAAAATATATATGTTTAAAATAGAGGCGTGGGAGTCTTTAGGCCATTGAGGCGGCTGCTTAGAACCCCACGGCTGCTTAAGGCCCCCAATTCAATAATTGGATTTAATTGTAGTAATTAATTTAGTGTTGAATATATATCATATATGAGTGTGTATATTTAGTATTGAAATTGAAAAATACAAAATCAATGTTAGACACAAAATTCAATTTGTTTCCTTTTACCACCAAAACGATTTCATTTTTTGGACCATGAAAGGTTGTTATGACAAGATTGATATACTTTTTGAAATTCATGTTGAATTGCTAATTTAGAGTCATTTGATGAATGATAATTTTACCAAATCAACATAAGATATCATTCTACATTAAAGTTTTTCGAAATGAAGAATTGACACCAAAAGTAGGAGATGGGTGAAATTGAGTCATTACTTAATACCAAGAAAAAGATTGACAAAACATAAAGTATCATTCTCAGATTTCATATTCATATTATGTTATATGTTGATAAGAGAGATATTCATTTCTTCCAATCACTTGACTATTTCTGCTTACTTAAAATGTCTGATATCTCTTATTTTCTTTATCTCTCAAGTTGGTCATACATGTGATTGTTGCAACCGCCGAAAGAAGTTTTTCAAAATTAAAATCAGTTAAATCCAATTTGAGATCAATGATTTTATAAGATAGGTTGAATGGACTTGTTATATGTCTATTGAGAGTGAACGGTTAGCATTATTTGATTATAAAATTTTGATAAGTGATTTTATGACTCAAAAAGCTAGAAAATTAAAACGAGGACCAATGATATATTAAACTAGGTCATTCTTAAAATTCTGCCTAAGGCCTCAAAATCCCTAAATACGGCTTTGGTTTAAAATGTACTAGTCTTTTACCCATGCGATGCACGAGTGTATATTTGTGAGGCCTCGTTCTACAAACTCTATCTCATGCATTATAATAATTTTGATACGACATCAAACAATAAGCAGTAAAATACTATTTAAAATTTTTTTATGAAGTAAAAAAGAAAAATATATCATATTTCATAATCATAAAAAATACATTCAAGACTATGTATTTGTGTTTCACAGGCGTACCTTCATCGTCTATATGTTTAAATTCCTAATAAGTGTGAAAATTGGTGTAAAACTATTTTCAAGGTTGTAGTAGTAAATTCAGATGAAATTTTATTTCCAAAGTTGTTTATATGTGTAAGTTCGGGTAAAGATTATTGTAAAAGTTGATTATACAATAAACGAAAAGTTAACATGCGTATATATGATAATAGGAGAACTAAATACAATAACTAAGGAAATAGTAGACAACAAAACATAATTTTTCCAATAATATTGATTTTATTATATTTATCTTTTTGGCGATATTTTTCATTTCTGTCAATTTTACCATATATTTTATTTATTCACTTTATTAAGTCAATTTTGAATTTTTCCATATTTTGTTGTGGAGATTTGTATTATACTATTTGGATTTTATAATTATTATATTTTATTCAGATTCTCATATTTGGTATTTTCTAGACCGTGGGATGCAGAAACTGTTGTTTTTACAAAAATATTTTTTAATAATAGTAAAA
Organism: Rehmannia glutinosa; assembly: GCA_016081115.2. Classification (NCBI taxonomy): domain Eukaryota; kingdom Viridiplantae; phylum Streptophyta; class Magnoliopsida; order Lamiales; family Orobanchaceae; genus Rehmannia; species Rehmannia glutinosa. The sequence goes on along the minus strand of CM071931.1, from coordinate 64,599,374 downwards.
AGTCTAGAATTTCAATAAATAATTAAAATATAAATTTAATTATATTTTATATAAATCATACCATTATACAATATAAAAATAAATTATTAAAAAACTATTAAAAACCCTCATAAATACAACAAATTTGGCTGATAATAAATTTTGTGAATGTGAATTGTGTCTATTTATTGAATATGTTTATCTAAACAAAAGTAACAGTTTGAAAAAAATCTAATTCCCAAATGCTAAATATTTAATGATTATATTTTCAATATAATCAACAATAAAGTCATCCCAAATTTCAATATTTTCAGGGTTTAAAAAGTTGAACAGTTGTAAGACTTATTAAAGAATTAAACAAAAATCATGTTTTATATTTATAAACATAATTTTATTGGGAAATAAAAAAATTCAAAAAATAAAAACTATTCTATTTATATATATATAACAAAAAATATTAAATAGACAAATTTATATCTAATAGTCCAATGTATACTTTTAAAAGTTAAATAACAAATTACGTTGAAATATAAAAAAAAATCTATTAACATGAAATCTACGCAAATAAATATAAAACGTAATTTTGTATATATAAAAAATTATTATGAATATAATTTGATATTAAACGACAATTTAATTTCGTCTTACATGAATATATATAAATACTATACATGGATATATGTAATATATATACAAATAATATTCGAATACATATTTGAGATATTTTCTTCAATTAAAATAAGTATTTTTTTTGATTGAATTTTAATCAACTTAAGTACAATTCTATAAAATTATGAAGAAATGAGATAAGCTCATACATGAATATACAATGACTTTTGACACAACTGCCCCACTTTTTGGAGACCATGACAGCTTTTTATCCTTCCGGTACTTTTTCGGACAAATTTACGCTCCCCCCTTTTTTTACACAAATTTACGCTCCCGCCAAATTTTCGGACTTTTTTACGTTGTTGTATCAAGATTGTTTCGGACATGTTTCAAACATGTTTCTTCCAATTAAATTTCAATGAAAAAATAAATTGTCTCTATTAAATAATCTATTTTATACTCGAAATCTTATAAAATCAAGAAATATACACATAAAAATACATGTTAAAACCAAACAAATTAAAATATTATAAAAACAACATGAATAAAAAAAACACAATTCAATTTTTGGCTCAATTCGTAAAAACATAAAAATCATGGAAACAACCAAGAAACTAAATATAAACAAACTAGAAACAATATTAAAACACTATATGAGCAAACACAGATAAAAATAGGTCAAAATTGTATTTAAACATCGAAAACTACGGGGAAATAACAAAGAAACATCATAACAACATTGAAAATGGTATGGAAACAACCCAGAAACAACGTAAAAAATATTAAAAACACTACATGAATAAAAAGAGCTTAAAATTGGTAAAAATTGTCTTTACACATTGAACACTACATGGAAACAAAAAAACATTATTAGGAAAACATTAAAAAAGTTATAAAACAACACTGAAACAATAGAAACAATGTACAAAATAATACATGAACAGAAAACAACATAAAAAATAGGTAAAAGTTATTTTGAAACATCGAAACAACAAAGAAATAAATTTAAACAATATCGAAACAACATATATAACATATAAAGCAATACAGGAACCAAAAAAAAAAGGAAACAAATGTAAAAATAATAAAAAAAAATATGTAGGAGCGTAAAAAAGGAAAGAAATAGGTACAAAAGTGATATGAACGTATTTTGTAGTATGTTTACCGGAAAGAGGGTATTTTATGTAATTTTCCCAATATATAAATTGATGTTCAATAGCTCAAATGCATATTTTTTAAAGCCCATTATAAAATAATAAGTAAATATTATATATATATATATATATATTTATCTATCATGTTTATATTTATTATATATATGCAATATGCGTGTCAAACTGAAAAACATGAAAAGATGATTAATTGGATATATTATACTTCAAAGATAAATCTAAAATGAAAAAAATATTAAAGTTTTAAAAAGAAAAAGAAAAAGATAAACATAATAATTAATGCAGTACACAGAAGTTTGGAAAACTAATTTTGTATATCTCTATTTTTTTATATATTTAAAAATAATTTATATAAAGAAAGTTGACTACCAAAAATAATTAAATCTCAAATATTTATCACTTCTTATATTTCCGCAGAAATTTTAGCAATAACAAATGAGCAGGAAAATTTTCGGATTACTATTCTCAGAATAGTCTCTCTTTATAGATACATAGATAAGGATAGTATTTTCTTAAAAAAATTACCATTTAATTCATTCAGTAATATAAATATAAAGCACCAATCCAATATAAATCAATGGCTCAAAACGAAATTGACGTAGTTTTAAGAAAGGGGAGCGCTATTAACACCCCCAAAATCTATCAATACACCCCTCCTCCTTAATTAAAAAAATATCATTAATTAAAAAGTCTAAAATGCCATTAGTATCTTACCAAATCTCTAAATACACATTCTTTTTTAATCCTTTTATTCTTCTCTTCCATCATCAATGTATTGTTAATAAGTCTGTGTAAAAGTTTGAAGTAAGATTGTTCTCTCTGTTGGCTAGAACCTAGATTTCTTGACTCTATACTTCAATTTTCATGATTTAATTTCTGGTGTCCAACATCTCTAATTCAACCCCTCTCTCTCTCAATTATTTCAATTCTCTCTTTATCTCTCAATTAGTTGACTACTGATTGGCCATGTTCTCCATGTTAAAATGTTTTTACCTGAAAAAGTTAAGAGCATTTTTCATGGTGAGAGGTTTTCAACGTTATTTTCTTTTCTTATTGTCTCTGAACCCTTGCCTTATTGTTATGTTTTTATCCAGAAATTGACCCATGATGAGCCCAAACTAAATTACTAATGAAATAGAAATTTAACAAATTTGTTCTTGATTACCGTGTCGACTTTCATAATTTTGCTGTGAAACCTGTCAAAACTTACGCACCAGCAATGTCTGGTTTGGAGAGAATTGGGGTTTTATTGTTTTTAATTGAGAGAGGATAAATTGGGTAATGTTGGGGGTGTATTAACTAAATAAATTAGTTTTAGAAAATGGGTGGGGATGTATTAAGAGGAGGTGGTGTATTAATAGGTTTTGGAAGTGTAAATAGCGCTCCCCTTTAAAAAACCTGATCTTCGAAAATTAGTGTCTTCACTTCTTGCAAGTCCTTGATGTTGGGTGGGTCTTTAGTCTTTACTTACAACTTGATGTATCAAATGGGCCTTGCTGCTTATTGGTTCAAAAAGGACAATTTGGAAGGGCCGGGCCGAAGCCTCAAACCAATGCATATTTCATATTTATACCATTACCTCCTCTGTTATCTATTAATGTAATGGGATACAACATTTATTAATTACTTTATGGGCATGGGCCTTTTGATCTGGGCCAACAAAAAATATTATTTATCACTTATCACAAACATACAACTTACCTTTTTTTCTCTTTAATTAAAATAGACAACTCCTCTTATAAATAGAAGAGGTTAACGGAGTATATCAACTGTGACTATTTTTAAATTACAATAGTAGATTTTTTTAATTTTTCTTTTGATTTTTAAGATATATATAAGAGGTAAGCCATTTAATTTAGATAATAACTAACTTGAAATTTATCCAATAACACAAGATGAGCTCCTAATAAGCAGGGGAACCCCATAGCATCATTTGTCATAATCCATCTGAGAAATCATAAGACAAATATATTCAACAGGGCTAACACTAATATCCCACTTATTTACAGAATCAAAACTCAGGGGCAAAAAAAAAAGGTAAAACTGGAGCTTTTATCTTATGAACATATGTAGAAAAAGATGTTACAATGGTGCCTCTTACAATAGTACGCATAGCACCTTGACCTTGCCAGGTCTTTACAACATCAGACAAAGCAAAACAACTGATAAGTAAGAATGTCAGTTGACCTAAAAATTCTACACAAAATCTAACTTCACTACGTCAAAGATTATACATACAACAGTCAACTTGAACCATCAAGTGTTCCATCTCCCATGGCAACAGTTGCCCGGAAAGTCAAAAATCCCAAGTAGATAGCTATTAATCCCACACCCAACAGTTTTCCGGGACGCATACCATTTCTCGGTAACACAATGAGCGCCCAAACGAGACCTAACACTAAAAACCCTAGAGTCAAATACAAACTACGATCCCTTGGAACAACGTATGATGCCGGTTTTTTAGACCAAGCTCCAATAAGCAAGGAAACACCCAACCCAACTAAAGTGTTAAACATTGGCCCGGCATAACATCCGGACATAGCAATCTGCACGCCATGGCCACCGTTCATGGCAATAGCAACATTCGACATCAAATCGCCCATCGAATTACCCCACGCCAAGACGGTCAACGCAAGAATGGACGGCTTGATTTTAAGTATAACGCCAAACGCCACCAACAATGCGACAAGCTCGTTCGCAATAATGTAGAACCAGACAATACTCATTACGAATCCCCCCAAAACCCATGGTAATAAAAATTTCTGGGGCGGATGGTCCGTTTTGGTGTATATATATGCAAGAAGCCCGAGTGTAACACCGACTAAAGCACCGATAAGATACACAATCAGTTTAGAATTATGGTTAGCAGTATCTGCAGTACTCCAGAGGAACGATAATAAAATGGGTGCGAAAAAAGCACTCGCAACAGCATAAGTCTTTGACCACCTCTCCTCCTCGATAATTGGAATGGTTAGCCTTCTAGGGATTGCCAACGGTTTCTCTACCAATGAACATAGACTAGAACACGAGAAACATGATTGGTCACTAGCCGTATCGTCCTCCTCATTCCAACCCCATAAATATTTCGGACTTTCACCATTACTCGTCTTCACCACCTCGTTCGAATAGATAGCCACATTCGAAGCCCACATCCAATGAGGCAACTTTGCTCGGAGATGTGGCACACTATCCGCAGAATCGGTCTCAAGCAGGGGAGTATACTGGAATTCCTCACCATTTCCGACCGATAGCACGCTTTCTGTAACTGGTAATAAAGGCATTACATTCTCCAACTTCAACCTCCGGCCATGCTTTCTTAGTATTTCGCTAAGAGCAACACACAGCGTATAAACTATGTATATCGAAACAAAGGCAATAGCACCCCCAACGCTAACCTCACCAACAACCAAGATAATCAAAAGTGACACAACCGCAACGAGGAAAAAACCCACATCCCTTATAAAACACTTCTTATCGATCTTTATATTTTTATCGGCAACGCATAAAGAAACAACCCGACAACAATACAAATACTTGAAAACAGCTCCGCCTAAGACGCTATTAAGGCCCACATCACCAGAGTCTCTACCTACAAAAGCAGCTATACTAGCAAACACATCGGGTGCACCGTTGCCTAAAGGAAGCAGAGTGACCCCTGCAACCGTAGGGGGCAATTTCAACAAACTCGAAAGCTTTTCAAGACAACAACAAAAGTAATCAGCCGCAGTATTACCCAGCAAATAGAACAAAGCAATCAACCAAATCGCCAGCACAACGTAGCCCAAGGGCTCGATTTTTTTGCAGTCACAGTAAAAGAAAACCATGTAATTGAGAAATCCCCCTGAATTGCAATCAGGGTTAGCTCTCAAGTAGTCGCATTTGGAATTGTAACCCTTGTGCTGATGAATTTCGGTGCAAATTGTTGGGTTTCGATTCGAGTGTAAGATGTTGGTATCTGATTCTTCGTCGATGATTACAGAGACATTCGATGAATTGATGCTATTCTGATAAAGCTTACGCCGAAAATGAGAATTTTCGAGAAAATCATTTTTGGAGCTGGAATTTTGGGGATGAATTGAAAAGGGCTTTTTGAGAATGGGTTCTGAAGAATGTTTTCTTTGTGGGCAAATAAGAAAAGCAAAACCAAGAAACAGACTCCATTGAAACTTCCACGAAATTTCGAGAGCTTACGACAACAAATACGACTGAAAATTCCCATTTTTCAACTCCTACGATTAGCCTAATAATACACCAGATAGTGATTGCAAACAGAATCAGGTAGTCAAATTTTGTAAAAATTCAAGAATCGTCATTAATTAGTACTAAAGACGAATCAGAAGTCCAGGGCTTACAATTAAAAATCCCCCAAAAAAAAAAAAACACAGTATACAATATTTCATAACATGTTCAAAAAATTTCACAGCTAGATCATTATAAAGCTTAAAGCATATGAAAAGAAACCCCCAAAAAAAAAAAAAAAGAGGGAGAAAAAGGGGTTTTAGTGCGTGTACCAGAGGACTGGAGAGAGTGGGGTTGGTTGCAGAAATTTCAAAGAAATTGATAACGCCAAAGTACTAAAATTGAGAATATGGTTGCTTATAAAGATTTATGATTTGGACAAGAAAACAAAAATTATAAAAAAAAGTGCGTTGGTTCGTTTGTTGGAGAAGAGAAGAATAGCGCGTAACCGCGGGAGGGACTTTTGGAATTATTCGCAGCGTATGTGGCATGTAAAACCGACAGGTGCTTACTTCTTATAGAAGTCAGTGTTTTGGGAAAAGTTTTTGATGGACCACGTGGATTTTAGTGACTTAGTCTATTTATATTGATTTTACTAATCATTAAATTATGAGCAAATGGTGTGAATTACCCATTTGGGATAGAATATGAGGCTTTTTTGCGTGTAGGATAAAAACTATATTTTCTACCCATTTTTGGATTTTTATTACCACAATACCCTTGAGGCTTTAAATTCAAACCTTTAAAATAGGTAAGTTGTATTTCTCTCTATTGTTAAATACATACATACATACATACGATTTTTCCCCATTTGCTCTTCATTTTTTCTCTCTCTTCTTCTTCTTCTTCACAAAATATCAAAAAGTTATTTTTGTGGTCTTTCGTAACCAAAATCGCACCAAAAAATCGAATAACAAGGTAATGTTGCTTCTCATATTAGTTACTTAACCTTGTTTAAATTGTTCAATACCAATATATTTACAAGATATGTGAAATTTCTTGTGAAATTTTCTGAATTTAAGATGCACTGTGCACGATATATCGTGCCTATATTGGGCATGATATCATGCCTCATTAAAAATTAGGCACGATACCGTGCCCAATATTCGTGCCCAATTTTAAATAGGGCACGATATCGTGCCTCAGTTAAAATTAGGTATGATATCGCGCCCAATATTCGTGCCCAATTTTAAATAAGGCACGATATATCGTGCCTCAGTTAAAATTAGGCACAATATATCGTGCCTTTTTTATGTATATGAACATGGGGGTTGTACGATATGGGCACGATAGAAGACGCGATATGGGCACGATAGGGCACGATATGAGTATATGATTTTATACATAGGTATGTGTATTTGGGAGGAAGTTTATACGATTTTCAAGAAATATATTAATTGCATCAGTTTCAAAATTCAAAATCTTCAAATTAAATGAGGGACATTTTTGTCAAATTGTGTAGAAAAGAGTTTTCTTATGTCTACGGGTAGAAAAGAATACTCACTATCCAAAATGGGTACTTAAAAAATTCCCCCTTAAATTATTGCACATCTTAAACGGTGGCACTATTCACACCCCAAATTTGATGAATACACCCACTTACTAAATATATTCTCACCCATTTTTTAAAATGTAATATAATTACTAAATATATCCCCCATAATTTCCAATTTTACCCTTGCTTTATTTTCTCCCGTCAAATACTAAATACACCCACAACTGTGCATTTTACTATGTTATTGACGAAGGTTCAAGACTGGTCACTTATCGAAGAAGAAGACTGGTAATGGAGGATGAGAATGATGATATGTCACCACCACCATTGATTTCGGTCTTAATTAAGTAAAATTTAATGGATAATTGTTTGTGTAATTTTGTATGTATTTTGACTGATTATGTTGGGGAAGAAGACGACAAAAGGCAAATGGCACAAAAAGCCTTAGGTGGCACGATGGATGGTGAATTTTTGGCCATCATGCTACATGGCACGATGGCATGATGCATTTTTTGTCATAGTGTGTGATCGTGTCAAGTGTCGCACTGCTATTATCCGATGGTATTTTTCAACTCGAAAATTTGAGAAATGACATACTTTAAGTTGTAAATGAAGAGTATACTTTCATTATTTGGGGATATGAATTCTTTGTTGTCTATATCTGCAACAATTCAAGAAGAAGAAGAAGAATGTGGGTGTATTTAGAACGTATTCTTTAAGTAAGGGTAATATAGTCTTTTAAATTAATGTCATTTTTGTAATTATATGGATGTGGATATATTCATCAATTTTGGGGGTGTGAATAGCTCCACCCCATCTCAAAAAGGCCAATTTTCCCTTTTATGGGCTTAGGAATGGCAACGGGGCAGGACGAACTCGAGTTTTGTCATTCCCATTCCCGCCTCATGAAGGATCGGAGCATGATGGGGATGGGGTGAATTGAGGATGGGACCGGAGCGGCATCTCCATTTGCATTTTTTATAATTTAAATAATAGTTTTAATTCTCAATTTATATATCTAACAAAAATATATACATATTTTGTTAAATTTATATGTTAGATTTGTTAACATTTTTAGAAATTATCATCAAGTATACTAAAAATTGAATACAAGATAATAATTATAAAAAACAAATTAGAGTCCTGCTTGAGAGGGAGAGAGAGAGGACAGAAGAAAATTATTGGCAGGCTGCCGCAGGGATGGTGGTAGCTGATTTGCTTATAATCAATCATTAATGGCTTCTTAAATTAAAGCGCTCTGCTCCCGCTTCAACTCTCCGCGGCGCACATCGACTCTCTCTCCTCGAAATCAGACCATTCTTCTATCTCTCCTCCAGAGAGAGAAAGTGGTGAAGGATTATCGGATCTTGTGTTCCCTTTTGTTGCAAATTTGACGAGTCCTCTGTCATTCGCTTTGTTGGTCATGTTTGAGAACGTGATTGGTATGTGTTTTGCATGTATTTTAGACTTAATTATAGCTAGAATAAGTTGATATGCATGCATTACTTGAGTGAAATGGGCTTTATTTCTGTTTTGTGGGAAAAGGTATTACGCTTTGATTGTTTTGTAGGAATTTATTGATATTTGTAGCATTTTGGCGACAATTCGGAGCATTGCGGTAAAGGACCGCCAATACTTGAAGTAACGTACGATGTTTGGAGTTGAATAGAGAGGAAGTCAGACGAACCGGGCAAGAAACGGAAAGAAACGAACATAATATCACTCCAAAGAAAGCGCGGGCAGGGGGCATGCGTCCATAGCACGACCCGTGCGCCACCCAGACTTGAGACTCAGCCCACGGCATGTCGCACGGGCTGGTCGTGCGTGAAGCGCACGGCCCATGCGTCCCTTCAGCGCAAGAAAACTTCCTATGGCATTACGCACGGATCGGGGCATGTCTCTTAGCGCGCACGGCCATGTGCGTGCTGCGGGAAAAATAGAGTTTGACATATTTTAACTAGGTTTTGACCCAAACGGAGTATAAATAGAGACGAGGCGGCCACAAACGAGGACACACTAATTTTTGCCCTCGAAACCAGAGAAAAGAGCAACCTTCTACCGAAGGATTGGGGAGATTGATCGAGGTCACAACCACTCGCTTGAGGATTGAAGATAGATCGAGAGATCGTCGACATCCCTGAGTTTTCTCATTCCATCGTATCATTTACTTTCGATTAGTTAGATATGAATTTGAATAATTTGTCTATGGATTATTTATTTCCCATGTCTAGCTAAACATCTTGTGATTCTCGGGTTTGAGATTAGGTTAATGGATACTTTTTTTGGATGATTAATTGCAATTGAAGTTATTATTTTCAAACCATATTCGAGTACTTTGTTTTACTTTTTGTTTTATCAAAACGCGTTTGGTTTAACTTGTTTTGATGTATTGATTCATAATTCGAGAGATGAGTTTCAATACTAGATCTGTGAGTACTTAACATGAATATTTGCAAGATTGAGAAGTCAGTGAATATTTGTGAGGATATTTGATCTTTTGTGCTTTTGGGAGTTGGATATCTTATGTTGAGTAGAGATGCTAGCATAGATAATCCAATCAACGTTTTTGCATACATCTCGAGAGGGAGAGGGTAAAATACTTTTCGTGATTGTCTTATAGGGAAGAATAATAATAACTTTGCTTGTGATTATTCTGATGACAAAAAGGGATATTAACTGAAACCATAACCCAGGAATCCATTCATCTCCTTGATCTTTCAATCAACTCTTATTCTGTCTTTTTAGGATAAATTCTTGTCTTGCATTAACAAAATCAATCACTCAAATTCGATCGTCTGGATAAAAATAAGACTATTACAATCCCAATACTTAGTACATTAATTTATTAGTCTCTGTGGATTCGACATTGGTAACCCTATTCTATAAACTGCACCGTACACTTACGGTGAAACTAAAAATATGGCGAACAAGTTTTTGGCGCCGTTGCCGGGGACTAATTAAATTTTTAGTACTAATATTGCGATAAATAAAATCATTTTTAATTTAGACATTTGTTTTTCTTTTTATTTGTTGTTTAATTTTACTCCTACTGTGTTTGACTTGTTTTCTTTAGTTGGTTCAGGTAGTGCATGAACACTCGCTCGAAGCAAAGAAAATTAGCACCGTTCATACCGGAAGTTGAGGCTTTTGCTAGGCGACCATCATGCGGCTACTAAACGGGCGGAAAAGACAAAGAAGATCGGCTATGGAGGACGTGGAAGATAACAATGGAGGCAATAACGGATTTGACAACGGAGGTAACAATAGGGCCAATAGGGTCAATAATGAGTTACCAATACCAGAGGTTCCGATCCGAACAAGCGATTCGCGATTACTTTACCCACAAACAAATCGTAATTATGGTGGAATTGCCAATGTCCCAATTAATGCAAATAATTTTGAGCTGAAGCCAACACTGATCTCGATGGTGTAGCAGAATCAGTTTGGGGGTTTTTCGTCTAAGGATCCCAATTCTCATCTTGCGAACTTCATGCAGATTTGCAACACAATCAAAATGAATGGGGTGACTGATGATGCTTTACGTTTGCGCCTATTCCCTTTCTCTTTAAGGGATAAGGCTAGAAACTGGTTAGGGACACTAACTCAGAGGAGTGTGAATACTTGGGACGAGCTGAGTTAGAAATTCTTGTTTAAATACTTCCCACCAAGTAAGACACTACAGCTCAAAAGTGAGATTACGCAGTTCAGGCAGTTTGATTCTGAGCCACTGTATGAGGCCTGGGAGAGATTCCAGGATTTATTGAGGAGGTGCCCGCAACATGGATTTCCAGAGGATCAGCAGCTTTACTTCTTTTATAATGGGTTGATGGGACAAACTAGGTCATTTGTGGATGCCGCAGTAGGAGGCGCCTTACTCGCAAGATTCCCAGAGGATGCATTCAACTTGCTCAAAGACTATCGGTGGCCCTCCGAGAGAACTAATGTGAAAAGGGTAGCCAAAGTCTCGATTCGACTCCAATCAAGGCATTGACGGATCGGATGATTGCATTGACAAATCCGTTAAGTGTATTGTGAAGGAGACCAAGGAAACACAGTGTGCAAGTAATGGGGAGTTCCTCTAGATCCCATGGATGAAGCAAATTATGTTAATAACCGGAATTTCAACAATTACCGAGAACAATCGGACTCTACTCACTACCACTCGGGTTTGAGGAACCATGAAAATTTCTCCTACGCAAATACGAAGAATGTGATGCAACCACCATCGGGGTTTAATGTGACAAATGGTGTCATTAATGCGGAGGCGAAACCATCTTTGGAGGACATTCTCACCTCGTTCATGAGTGAAATGAATGAACCGATTAAATAAATATGAAGCTAAGATAGACAAAATCGAGGCACAAGTCACGCAGTTGGCCAACATTGTGGGTTCACAAATGAAAAATCTAGAAACTCAGATTGGCCAATTAGCAACGATCATTGGTGGACAGCATCAGAAGGGCTAGTTTTCGAGTAACACGGAAGTCAATCCGAGGGTACAGTGTAATGCCATTCGTCTGAGGAGTGGTACGGAGTACGAGGGGCCAGAAATTTTGGGAAATGACAAAAAATCAGAGCCGCACAAGACCCATGCATCGGTGCACGACCAGGTCGTGCGCGATGCCGTAGCCAATACTGAAAAAGCTGAAGGATGCACGACCCGTGCATCTGAGCACGACCAGTTCATGCGTGGTACCGAAGGATTCCAGGAACAGAACATGAGATGCATGACCCGTGCATGATGCCAAACGGGTCATTTCGACCCCGGGAGATGAACACACTGTAGCAAAGGGCGAAGTTGAGGTTGAGAATGGAAACAAGGGATATACAAACGAACAAAAAAGGGCTGAGAAGATTAAATCTTTCTCTAACTCTGATCTTTCAAAGTTTTCTATACCACTCCCCTTCTCTCAACGTTTTCAAAAGAAAAAGTTAGACACCCAATTTGCTAAATTCTTAGACATCTTTAAGAAACTGCATATTAACATACATTTTGCAGACGCATTGGAGCAGATGCCTAATTATGCGAAGTTTTTGAAGGAAGTGATGTCCAAGAAGAAAAAGTTGGCAGAATTCAAGACAATTAACTTGACTGAAGAGTGCAACACGATTATTTAGATGAAATTACCACAGAAGCTCAAAGACCCGGAGAGTTTCACTATCCCTTGTGCTAGTGGTATTTTCTTTAATAAAACACTTTATGATCTAGGAGCAAGTATTAACTTAATGCCCTTGTCCATTTTCAGGAAACTTGGATTAGGAGAGGTGAAGCCGTCCACGGTCACCTTGCAGCTTGCGGATAGATCACTCACATATCCTAAGGGAATCGTGGAGGATGTGCTCGTGAAGGTAGACAAATTTATATTCCCCATGGACTTCTTGGTGCTGGACATGGAGGAAGATCGAGACGTCCCGCTGATACTTGGGCGTCCATTTCAAGCCACCGCACGAGCCTTGATAGATGTGCAAAAGGGAGAGCTCACATTACGAGTTAATGATGAGCAAGTGTTGTTCTCCATTTATAAGGCTATGAAAACCCATGATAAAATAGAGAGCTGTAAATCTTTATCAGTCGTTGATTCATGTGCTAATACTTTTAATCCGAGTGATAGTGTGTAGGCTTTAGATCATGTGCAGGAAGTACTAAAATGTGAAAAAGCGAAGCACACGAAGAGGGACAGCAGCTCAGAAGCACGCGTGTACTGCCGCTCGCACGATGCAAACGAGAAGAATATGGCATTTGACCGACGTGTGACTTCTACGCTAGAGGCATTCAAAGGAGGCTCGAATTTATGTGAGTTGGAATGGCAAGGAGAAAGACATGAAGAAGTGACTCACCTTGCGCGAGACGTGATCAAGTTTACGGGTGTCAAGCTATAGACGTTAAATTTAGCGCTTGTTGGGAGGCAACCCAATGGTTTGTTGTATTATTTTTTCCATGTTTTGTTTGTTTTCCTTTGATAGTTAGGATTTTTATTGCTTTCCTTTAAAAAAAATCGGGAAAAGGACCGTCGCAGGACGCCGAACGGCCCATGCGCACACGCACGACCCGTGCGCACACGCATGGCTCGTCGTTATTCGGCTGCAAAGATTATTAGGTCACGAATTCATGTATGCATTCTCAATCCACACTTTTCTTTGAAATTCTATCTTCTCTTCTATGCGATATAATTTCATTTAAGTTTGGGGGGAGAGGTAGTTATTTTGATTGAAGGGTGTGGCAATATTTGCATTCATATAGTTGCATTTAGAGCATATATGTTGCATTGCATTAGATGCTTGTTTTGTATTTTAGCACGTTTATTGCTTTAGCATGTTTCTTGCTTTCTTAGGTTTTTAGGGAGTGAGTTGACCGCTATTGTGTGCTTGTTGTGATCTTGGGAGCATTCGTTGAACAGTTTGTGTTGTTTTGAATTAGGTGTTGAGCGTGAATTGATCGGCTTGAGAATAGATGATATAGAGCATATGAATATTGAAATCATGGTTGTTATGCTTTGAATTACGCAATTGCAAGCATGTGATCTTTTTGAGCCTTTACTGCTTTCATTATATGTAGTCTTGTTTGTTGATTTAGTGTGTCATTCATGTTGATATGAATTCTAGAACTTGCTCTGGTATCTCTGTCGAAGTCACATGTTGTATGCGATTTATGAAAATGATTTTAGGCCATTTTTTGTTAAGCCTTTCAAGCCTTTTGCCTACCTAATGATAATTAATTTTCATAGTTAGCCAATTTGAGCATATTGCCTGATTTTTGATAGCTACATTTCAAGCCTTAACTTGATATATCTGTTACCCTAAACTTGAGCGTATAGAATTGAGTAAGGGGATTAAATAAGGTTGAATAGGAGGATATCGAGAATTTAGATAATGGTGTGCATGTTGGATGTTGGGAATAAAAGAAGGAAAGGAGGAAAAGGAGGATATATACTCACAAAAGAGTCGGGAAAAAAAATTGACTGTATAAGTGAGTTGGCCGTAAATAGACTGATAGGCTGAGAACTATGATGTAAGGCTAAAGAAGATGGATTGTATGAAAAAAAAAAAGGAGAAAAGAGATGTGAAAGATTGATAAGAATAAGAGGTGACTTGGGTAGCATGGTTAATTTGACTGAGAATATTTGATTGAGAAAAAGAGGTGCTTACCAGTCTATACGCTTGAGTTTGAGTCACTTTCACCATATTTCCATACCCCAACCAAAGAGTCTTCATTACAACCAAAACAAAAGTCCTTTTTGATTCATGAATTGCATACAAACGAGTGGTGGAGATGTGAGACGATTTGCAAGCCTATGGTAATTCCTCAACATTAATATGATTTGAGCGAATACACGTCCCTTATTATTCTAGAGAGGGGAGTAAACACTTAATCCATGAGAGGCGTGATTCGAAGTGTTTGCCATGGTTTTAATTGACTTGTGCTCTATGTTAGATATTCGAAGCTTGGTCGATCTGTTACTTGACGTCTATGGATAGATGACATGAGTTGTGATGTGTTGTTCTTGATTTGCCTTTCATTACTGCCATTTGCGTTTTGTCTTATCTATAAAGCGTTGACCGGGACTGTCAACAGTTTAAGTTTGGGGGTTTGATTGTTATGTGTTTTGCATGTATTTTGGGCTTAATTATAGCTAGAATAAGTTGGTATGCATGCATTACTTGAGTGAAATGGGCTTTATTTCTGTTTTGTGGAAAAAGGTATTACGCTTTGCTTGTTTTGTAGGAATTTATTGATATTTGTAGCATTTTGGCGACAATTCGGAGCATTGCGGTAAAGGACCGCCAATACTTGAAGTAACGTACGATGTTTGGAGTTGAATAGAGATGAAGTCGACGAACCGGGCAAGAAACGCGAAAGAAACGAACATAATATCGCTCAGCCCAGTGCGCACGGCGGGCATGCGTCCATAGCACGACCCGTGCGCCACCTAGACTTGAGACTCAGCCCACGGCATGTCGCACGGGCTGGTCGTGCGTGAAGCGCACGGCCCATGCGTCCCTTCAAATAAGCAAGAAAACTTCCTATGACATTACGCACGGATCGGGCATGCGCTTAGGCGCACGGGCCATGCGTCTGTGCGGGAAAAATAGAGTTTGACATATTTTAACTAGGTTTTGACCCAAACGGAGTATAAATAGAGACGAGGCGGCCACAAACGAGGACACACTAATTTTTGCCCTTGAAACCGTGAGAAAGAGCAACCTTCTACCGAAGGATTGGGAGATTGATCGAGGTCACAACCACTCGCTTGAGGATTGAAGATAGATCGAGAGATCGTCGACATCCCCCGAGTTTTCTCATTCCATCGTATCATTTACTTTCGATTAGTTAGATATGAATTTGAATAATTTGTCTATGGATTATTTATTTCCCATGTCTAAAACATCTTGTGATTCTCGGGTTTGGGATTAGGTTAATGGATACTTTTGTTGGATGATTAATTGCAATTGAAGTTATTATTTTCAAACCATATTCGAAAGTACTTTGTTTTACTTTTTGTTTTATCAAAGCGCGTTTGGTTTAACTTGTTTTGATGTATTGATTCATAATTCGAGAGATGAGTTTCAATACTAGATCTCGTGAGTACTTAACATGAATATTTGCAAGATTGAGAAGTCGTTGAATATTTGTGAGGATATTTGATCTTTTGTGCTTTTGGGAGTTGGATATCTTATGTTGAGTAGAGATGCTAGCATAGATAATCCAATCAACGTTTTTACATACATCTCGAGAGAGAGAGGGTAAAATACTTTTCGTGATTGTCTTATAGGGAAGAATAATAATAACTTTGCTTGTGATTAATCTGATGACAAAAAGGGATATTAACTGAAACCATAACTCAGGAATCCATTCATCTCCTTGAGCTTTCAATCAACTCTTATTTTGTCTTTTTAGGATAAATTCTTGTCTTGCATTAACAAAACCAATCACTCAATTTCGATCGTCTGGATGAAAATAAGACTATTACAATTTCAATTCTTAGTACATTAATTTATTAGTCTCTGTGGATTCGACCTTGCTAACCCTATCCTATAAACTGCATCGTACACTTGCGGTGAAGCTAAATTAAGGCGAACAAGTTTTTAGCGCCGTTGCCGGGGACTAATTAAATTTTTAGTACTAATATTAGATAAATATAATTATTTTTAATTTAGACATTTGTTTTTCTTTTTATTTGTTGTTTAATTTTACTCCTACTGTGTTTGACTTGTTTTTTTAGTTGGTTCAAGTAGTGCCTGAACACTCGCTCGAAGCAAAGAGAATTAGCACCGTTCATACCGGAGGTTGAGGCTTTTGCTAGGCGAATTAGTGCGGCTACTAAACGGGCAGAAAGACAGCAAGATCAAGCTATGGAGGACGTGGAAGATAACAATGGAGGCAATAACATGGAAGATAGCAACGGAGGCAAGATCGCAGCAAACCATTGACAATTACATACCCTTCAGAAAAATTGAAATCCTTATGGCGTATAAATTCTTCTTTCCGTCTTATTTCTCTTGGTAAAGGGTACTACAATGTTCATTTTGCTAATCTCCCGGACAGGGATATTGTTTGGAGAAAACATTTATACTCTTTGTCCCCAGGCATATTTCGATTGCAACCTTGGACGCCTTTCGATCCTGATAACACTACCACATCAATATCACAGGTTTGGGTGCGAATATATGGACTAAGTTGGGAGTACTGGCATCCTGAGGTGTTGTTGGGTCTTGCCAGAGTCCCCCATTAAAATTGACAATAACACCCTTTCCGGCTCAATGGGTCATTTTGCCCGGGTTCTTGTGGAAGTCGATTTGAGTTCGACTTTACCTAAGAAGATGATGATCGAACGTACAGGGCATTTAGGATTTGTTTTCTTCCATTACGAACATCTTCCGAATTTTTATCGTCATTGTCAAATAATTGGTCATTTAACAGCAGCTTGTCGGAAAATAACAACTGGACAACAACCAGTTAGGGGTCGTAGCCTTTCCCGGAAGCGTAATCGTCAGGGGAAGATGGTGAACACGACAAATAATTTGGATGTTGGGAAACATTTGAACATGCAAGTTTCAGATGTGGACCCTCTTATGAGGAGTGATGCTCCAAAATCTCCTTCCAGAGGTAATTCTTCTAACCCTTCTACTTTTAATGTTTTTATTGCGATTCTTTGGATGACCGGAGATAATAGTGAAATGGACGACGTGCATGTGTTGCCGCCGAAACAAATTTTTGCACATATTGACAATCCTATTTTGGAGATTGAGGTGGGGTTTGACTCAAGGGATATGCAGTCGCTATTGATGATTCCCATGCCCCCCATATTGATACTTTAATGGCTAATGGGAATGATAGGTCATACGGTAGTGAAGCAAATGAGTCTGAATCAGTCGATGGGAACACAATTGGGAATATTGATCTTACGGTGTTACAAGGATGTCAATCTTTGATCTCATTTTCCTCGTTTCACAATTCGGATAATTCTTCTAGTGGATATCTTAGCAGATAAAAACTCCAGAAATTCGACAAAAGCTCTCTATTGTCCGAAAGGGGGGTCCTTCTAGGCCAGCCATTAGGGTTCCTGTTGGGGAGTCAAAAAATCGGAATTCTATGAATATGGTAGCTTCTAGATCATGGGTTGATGACATTGAGGAGGAATCCCGGGATAATCAACTGGCTCTACATGGGGGGAACTGATAATCAATGAATATTCTTCACTGGAATGTTCGAGGGATTTCGAATGATCTCTCGAAGGCTATGCTCCGTCATCATTGCTCTCTTATCAAACCAGATTGGCTTTGTCTGGTGGAACCTAAAACAGATATCTCGTCTATTCATTCTTCTTTCTGGTTCGCCATGGGATTCTCTATTTGCGCTTAATCAATGACCATCATGCATTCTAATATATGGATTCTTATATCTCGCTCATTTTATTTTGGCTTCGTGTTACATATGTCGAATCAATTTGTTTTGGTTGAAGCGAGTTTATCGGTTGGTAATTTTCGATCGGTTTTATGCATGGGCATGCTTCTTATGTGCAAACGTCGTGATCTTTGGCGGGATTTGTTGGCTCATCGTGAGCTATAATTATCTGGTCGTGAGGATTTCAATGCGGTGTTGGGTGCTCTTGAACGGCGTAGTTTGCATGCTCCTAATGTGAATTACTATCGGAATTTTTGAGCTTTATTGAGGATGGCCGCTTAATTGATATTCCTTCTTCCGGTCATAAATTTACTTGGAAGGGTCGTATGCACACAGGTAATCATGTGGAATCTCGTATTGATCGGGATCTTATGACAGATGGATTCTTGGGATTATGGGATGTGGTCCATTGCCACGTGTTGTCTCGCACAGTGTCGGACCATCATCCTATTTCTATCACTTGTGAGGACACTTCTTTGTTTGCTCCCGGACCTTTCCGATTTCGAGAACATGTGAGTCTTGATGACAGGCTTTATACAAAGTGATTTACGATTCTTGGGTTTCGCCGATCTTCTCTAGTTCTCCTTGGCTGAATACTACAAAAAAAGAGTCCATTCTCTCATCCATTGCCTCGATTCAGGATACCATTGCATTTAAGGGTTATTCTAAGGAGGTTTTTTGTCAAGAAGTGGAGTCTAACACGATGTTAGCTGAGCTTTTGAGCAAGGAATACGAGATGTTACGTCAAAGAAGCCGTATTTCTTGGCTTAAGGATGGGGACCACAATACTACATTTTTTCAACGTCATGCGGCTAAGATTCATTGATGTCGGAACTCCATTTCTTTTCTTATTATTGATGGAGATATTTGTAGAGATTCTGTTATTATCGCGGACCATGTCAGTCAGTACTACGAGAACCTTTTCAAAGCGTCTTTTGCTTCTACATCACACTCGTTAGCCCGGATCTCCTCTCTTATTGACGCCAAGGTCACCACAGTTCATAATCAGATCCTTACTAGTCGCCCGACATACGATGACGTTAAAGATGCGGTCTTTGATATGGACCCTATGAGTGCTCCTGGCCCCAATGGCTTTCCGGGGAAATTCTATCAGTTTGCTTAGGAAGTGGTTTCTAACGATGTGGTTCATGTCGTTCAACATTTTTTTGATACCAACGTGATTCCTCTGGGGCTTAGTTCTAGTTTTGTTGTTCTCATCCCCAAGATTCCAACGGCAGTCAAAATTGATCATTTTCGACCCATCGTTCTTAGCAATTTTTTGTTTAAAATTATCACTAAAATTCTCTCCTCTAGATTGGCCCTAATCACGGCATCCATAATCTATCCTGATCAGTTTGGTTTTATTACGGGTCGTCGTATTCATGATTGTGTCTCTATCACATCAGAGTGCATTAATTGTTTAGATCGTCGGGCGTATGGTGGTATTATGGCCATCAAGGTGGACATTCGCACGGCTTTTGACACCCTATCTTGGGAATTCTTGTTGCACGTCTTGAAAGCTTTTGGTTTTTCTAGTACTTTTTGTGGTTGGATTACTAGCATTCTTCAGTCTGCTAATCTCTCGGTTCTTTTGAATGGCTCGCCGGTTGGGTATTTTGGTTGTTCTCAAGGGGTCCGTCAAGGGGATCCTCTGTCTCCGCTTCTTTTCTGCATTGCTGAAGAGGTTCTGAGTAAGCTTATTAGTCAACAAGCTCAATCACATGCTTTCATGGGTATTCAGGCTGGCCACGACATTTCCTTCCCATCTCACTTGTTATATGCGGACGATGTGATTATCTTCTGCTAGGCTTCTAAAGCCAATGCTAGCATCATTTCGCGCATTATTTCGGATTATGAGCAGCTCTCGAGCCAATATGCTAATCGGGACCATTTATTTTGGTAAATTTGTGCGTCATAAGCGGGCTATTCTTCGTGCTATTAGGATGCGTGAGGGAAGTCTGCCTTTCACTTACTTGCGGGTTCCGCTCTTCAGGGGAGCTCTGAGACGGATGCATTTGGAACCTATTGTGGATCGTATTATTTGCAAATTCAAGAATCGGAAGGGGCATTCTCTTTCTATGGCGGGTCGTGGTTCGCTTGGTTAATTCTATGATTTTCGTTTGATCATCCACTCAATGATGGTCTATAGGTGGCCGGTCACTCTTATTCGTCATTTGGACCGAGCTGCACGTAATTTTATTTGGACTGGGGACATCACAAAGAAGGGATTGGTTATTTTTTCTTGGGCACGTATGTGTGCTCCTACTGTTGAAGGTGGTTTGGGCTTGCGATCGATCTCATCTATGAATGCATCATTTCTGATGCGCATGGTTTGGGATATTTTGGCTTCGGGTTCGTTAGCGGCTTGTTTTCTTCGGAGCAGATTTTTGGATCGGTCCCTTGAGCCAATGGCCTCTCCGGTTACTTCTTCACTTTGGTCGGGTTTCCGTCCTTACATCTTCTCTCTCAAGACAGACTCACGCTGGATTATTGGGGACGACACCTCTATATCTTTTTGGTGGGATAATTGGCTTGGTTATAGTATTGAAGATAAGATGGGTGTTTCTCTCAATTTTCGTAAGAGATTATCTCAGACGGTTTTTGATTACTTAGTTGATGGTGTTTGGCACTTCAATTCCTTGTTCATTGTGAATTGTGAGGATATTGTTATGGACATTTTGGCTATGCCTGTTGTGGGTGGGGATGATTCTCATGTCTTGTCTAGATCGGTTCATGGCTCTGTTTCTTCTCGTATTGCTTATTGGCATCTTCACACGAGATTTCCAGTGGTTCGTTGGGGTAAGTGGCTCTGGCATCCTAGTATACCGACACGATGATCTATGTTAGCTTGGCGCTTGATTCATAACAAGCTTCATTTGTGGGGTCAATTGCAGAAGCATGGGATATCTGGACCTGCGGTTTGTCAGCTTTGTTTTCAGCATTCTGAGGATCTCGACCACTGCTTTTTGGACTGCCCCATTGTTCGTTCTAATTGGGAGTATTTCACGAGCCTATTCAATGCGGTTGGATTTTTCCTCCTCGGCATATGGGAGTCATCTTGAGTCCGGATGTTAAAGGAAGCTCTCAAATTCTTTTTTTGTGGAAGTTAACGTTGATTACTTTTCTTTTGGGTGATATGGTCTTGTCGTAACAAGGCGGTTTTTGAGACTCAAGTTCTCAGATGTTGCTATTCGTGCTTAGGGGTGGGCATTCGGATAAGGGTATTGGGTACACGACCTGACCCGACCCGATCAGGTAATACCCGACCGGGTTCGGTATTTTCATAAAATGTCGGGTATTGGGTACCCGATACCCAAATAATAAAGGTCGTTGGGTAGCGGGTAATAAAAATACCCGAATACCCGTTCAGTACCCGCTTAATTAAACAACCATAGAATAGTCATTCGATCTCCCACGAGCCACAACCTCATTCTCACACACAAGACAAGACAACAAAGAACACACCCTCAAGACCTCAACGCACAAGCACCTCTTCTCATCTCACCTCAGTGAAGCACACCCATAGGCCACAACGCACAAGCCTTGCACTCCATTCTCAAGAAGACACCCTCAACACGCACATGCACCTTTTTTAAATTATCATTGTGACTTGTGAGTTGATTAAATGCTAGATTTTGTTGTAATCAAGTTTACTTTTCATGTTGCAATTAAAACTAGATAATTAAATGCTAGATTTTAATTTTAATTAAAACTAGATAATTAAATACTTTGGGAAAGGCAATTTTCGAAAAACAAACAACAAAAAACCCGAAATTGCAGAATGCCGGTGCGGATTTTTCGCAATGCCGGAATGTCGTGCCGGTTTTTTTCGGTGGGGATCGGGTACCCAAAATCAAGCTATTCCGAATTTTTGGGTACCCGACCCAAAACCCTCGAATACCCGACTACCCGACCTGATGCCCACCCCTATTCGTGCTCGGTGCTTTCTTTTATTAGGGAAGCATGTCATGCTCCTATGGGCTTCATGCATAATGATTGCCTTGACTTTTCATTTTGAGGATGTTGGGTATTCTGGGTTGTCATCGACGGATTAAATCCCCTGAATTAGCCTGTTGGAATCTTCCCCACCAGGTTCGATTAAAATTAACACATATGGGAGCGGTATGGGGTCTCCGGGGATTTTGCGTGTGAAAGTGTTTTCCGTAATTGTCATGGTTTCACAACCGGTTGTTTCACTTTGCACCTTAAGACGGTTTCGCTTTTCTCGGCCGAGTTATAAGGGGCCATCACGGCTTGTGAAATTGCTCTTGATAAAGGATGGCAATTCATTTGGCATGAAGCGGTCTTCTTCATATGTCATTTCGATCTTCTCTTTCTCAATGGATGTTACTTGGGTCCTTGGGGCGACTTTTACTCTTATATCGTCGCCTCCGTCTTATTCATTTTTGGGCATCCCACGTTTTTCGTGAGGCTAATCGCGATGCCGATGCCCTTGCTAAGCAAGCATTGGCGAAGCCACACGAGGCCCAATGCGGTCGACGGCCCGCATCGGATTTCGGAATTGCCTTAGTAAATTTTGGTTGGACCGCACCGAATTGAGAATGGCCCCCCGTTTATTTGGGTTGGACCACACTAAAAATTCAGTCTATAGAAAAAAAATTAAGATAAAATTCAAAAGGCCAAAAGAATTAAAAATTATCTGGCCCAATTAAGGCATAGAATGCTCCAAACTTGATAATATATAACTTTTTGGGAACACTTTTCCAATAAACTTTTGGATCTAAAAATTAATTTTTCATAATAATAATAATAATTGTTTGGTCATTTATTTAACATTAGATTTTGGATAAGTCACTTATCCAAAAGTTCATTCAAGATAAACCGAAATTGGAAAGTATGAAATCGCAAAGAATTGCTAAAGGTACGGTCTTTATATTTGCTTTATTGAAATGTTTTTTATTTTCTGTTTTTTAAAATTTCAACTCGATAATCGTCCCACCAAAAACGAATTTTTTTGACCGCATCAAGCTAAAAATCCTGCTACGCCCATGTAAGCAAGCTTATGTTGTGGGTTACATTTGGTGGGATGTCGCTCCAAATTTCCTTCGTGATGTTATGGCTACCGATCGTATTTACTTTACCATATGAGATATTAGTTTATTTTTCCCTTCAATCATGCAAATGGCTTGTGGTTGCTTGCGATTGTTCGTATTTCTTTTTATCTAGGGTACTCTTTTTTCTTTTAAGGGTTTCTCCCACAATGGTGGGTTTTACCTTTAGAAGGTTTTAACGAGGCCCATCTTGGAAGACTAGTTGATCGGTCTTGTGATCATCATTCTCTCTTTCATTGTTAATTTATTTTACCCTTCACCTTTTTACTTAAAAAAATATAAAAAAAATTCACATATATAAACAATATAAAATATACTTAATATATATAAATGTGGCAGGGTTACCTAAACCCATCCCCATCCCCATCCCTTGGGCCTTGACATAATTGGGGCGCAAATTTTTCCCATTGGATTCGGAGCGGAGCGGTTCGGTGCATCTCTATTTAGGCTTTGTGTTTATGGGCCCATAATAATCACTATGTTACATGATTATATCTCACAACCAATTGATTGTTGATCCAAGCCCATGCATGTGCAATACCATGTTTTCCAGGATGTAAACTTGAGGGTATAATGGACAAATTACCTCAAATAGACTGTTAAACCAGCTTTATAGTGCTGGGCCTGGGACTTCACAAATCACAAGCGGCGCCTCTTTCACTGTTGATTTTGCAATTAGGGTTTCTCAGAGATTGAGAGGAAAATGGGTCACTCGAACATCTGGAACTCGCATCCCAAGAACTACGGACCTGGGTCACGCACTTGGTGAGTCATTTTTTTTTTTGGTTTTTTAAATTAAGGATCTTCGAATTATTTTTCTTTCTGAATTTGCTTAGCTTTTTACTGGTTTTATGGTTGTTACAGCCGCGTGTGTGGAAACCCTCATGGGTTGATTCGAAAATATGGTCTGATGTGCTGCAGGCAGTGCTTCCGCAGTAACGCCAAGGAAATTGGCTTCATCAAGGTCGCCCAATTTATTTATTTTTTAGTTTACAAGAAATTATTATTATTAGACTGCCCCTTTGCTTAATTTTTTTGAATTTTTAAGATTTAGGTAGTATGTACTTAGAGTTTGACAATGCTAATTCCTTTTCCCCCTTTTTTTCGGTGTTCAGTTATATTATTTTGCTGTGATAGGCAATTAAGATTATAAGCATCATATGTGAATGAATATTTTACTGTGAAAAGATCATTAGTTAGTGAAGTGGATGAAAGATTTATGCTGCCGTAGGCAATTTGATATCCAGTTTATGATTTTGTTCCAGTTTGTGGGTTTTATTCATTTCCTTCGCCGCGTCTGCTTGTTTTTCATCCATAAATCTTGAAGCTTTGTGGTAAAATAATTGTTTGGATTTTCTATGACAGACACTTTCAATGCAATCAATTGGTGGTGTTATTTGAGTCTTAAGACTTTGATGCTAATCAAAATGAAGCGCTGAGCCATTTTAATTTGCGTTTCACTTTGCCATAATAGTCATAGTTTTTGGTGATCAATATGAAGAGCATCATAGCCCATTCACTTAGTGTTCCATTTTGTCATTATATTGATACATGGTTGTCTGAAGTATGCCAATACTGACATTATATTTTGTTTCGTACCTTTCAGTATCGCTGATGATGCATGGATGTTGAAGGCCTGTAAAATTGCAGGATGAATTAGTTAAACTTTTGACTTTTGAGATGAACAACTTTTCTAATTTTGGTTTTTTATTTTTAAGTTGGATTTCCTTTAGAGATATATTCGGATATGTTACTACTTTAAACATTACTTGGATAATGAGAATGACTTCGATGGACTGTATGGAAATTTGCTTCAAATTTTCAGACTTCTTGGCCAGTCCAATTCGTTACCTGAATTTTCAGATATCTGAGTGCATCCAGATACATCTTTCAGTCTGACAATGAAATGGATTGGCTGAGAAGCCCCAAAATTTTGAAGTACATTGTCTACACAGTCCATATAATGACAAATGTGAACTTGGAGGAATATCAGCTTGAAAGTTTTTAAGTCAATGATTATTCCAAAGAAGTTACGTGCTATTAGTATTTAAGATTTGGTAATAATGTAAAGTCACATGCAATGCCATCTGTTGTGTAAGTTTTCTCTCAACAAAAACTATAAGACCATGCTATATAGTGTGCATAAAACCCACCAAAAAACATAAACATCTGAAAAGTAGTCAAGTGTTATTTCAACAAAAACTACAAATGATGTTAATCACGAGGCAAAGGCAGAACAGTTGTTACTGCACCACTTGGATGACATACAGAATAAATAGTAGAATTCACATTCCCATCCTTGCCTAAATGATACAATGCAGCATAAAGTATGTGAATTGTTCATTTAAATCAAATGGAAGAGACATTACAAGCAGCTGACTTAGCTAGACATCTTCATTTATGATGAGTTAAAGTATGAGTTTACTTGATGCCCCCTTATTAAAACTCGCAATATATGGTACGTCTCTTTCAGCACACGAATCCCTCAGCAACAACAATTAAGTCGGATCACGAGCTTCTTCATCATGGATTGTTTGCTACATTTTGTGTGAAACTTTTGATGTCGAAAAAATCAGTCCCATCTTTTGTAACGACACCCTAGCATCCGCAAGTATTATCGAAAGCGCAATGCTAGAGAGAGAGAGAGAGAGAGAGAGAGAGAGAGAGAGAGAGAGAGAGAGAGAGAGAGAGAGAGAGAGAGAGAGAGAGAGAGAGACCTTTTCGGTAATAATACCGCTGATGACAGTAGCTGGTGTAACATCAAAAGCAGGATTCCAAACAGAAATCCCAGAAGCAGCCACTTGTTCTCCCAGTCCACCACGGGCATTTAGTAGTTCTTTTGGGGATCTTTCTTCTATAACAATCTCTTGCCCAGACGAAAGGGACAAATCAATGGAAGTGAGAGGAGCAGCCACGTAAAATGGGATACCATGATGCTTTGCTGACAGGGCGAGGCTGTATGTTCCTATCTTATTGGCAGTATCACCTAAAATATGATTTAGAAATCCAACACACTTATTTAATTTTGTATCGAAAGATTGCCTATCTTATTGGATTGCAAAAACCAAAGTACACAATTTCATCACAGAAACTGAAGTGGAGGTTTGAGAGGCATTCAAGTACCATTAGCTGCAACACGATCAGCCCCAACAATTACAGCATTTACTTGTCCAGCTTTCATTAATGCTGCTGCAGCAGAATCGGCTATTAGAGTGGCAGGAATATTGTCATGCACCAACTCGAACGCTGTGAGTCTTGATCCCTAAGTTATTCAAAGAAAACATAAACAAATTCTCATACAATTGAAGTCCAAGGCCCATTGATTAGACATCAATGTTACACATGAATACTTTTGTGCTGCTAACACTAGTTAAAAAGAATAGTACCAGGAAAAATTGGATCAGTGACTCAAAATACATATACCCTCAGTACAATACACTGTTTAACATAATGAAGCATGCGTATGTTAACTCTCATGCACTCCTAAACATGCATGATGTCCGCATCTCTTATTAGGTGAAAATTCTTCAAACTCATCCATCTTATTCAATAAGGTGCCCTGTATTAGACTTTAATTCAGACTTGAGCAAGTATCTAAAAGAGTTAAGCTATATGCTTTAAAAAATTGAACAGCCAAATTAAAAACGATCATTTAGGATCACATGAGTCTCGACTGATCAGTCTAAGGGAGTTGAATTTGTAATGTAAAAAAACAATGTTAACTTCCGCAAAGTACCAAAAACATTTCGGCATATTTTTATCTCAACATTCTCCAGACGTGACTTGCTTCTCGTGTATAACTGTTATGTGATATATTGCTATTCCATCTTTTTCAGAAACCATAACCTGTAAGTAGATTTTTGTAATGATGTTAAAAAAACTACAGAACAATAAGTACAATACTCACTTGATTGAATGGGCGTGTTTCTGTACAGTAAGCCCTCTCTAGAACTCCTTTTTCATGAAGAGCACGAATCACACCTAGAGCGGTTCCATATCCAGCTGTTGCTAAACTGTTCAAGTAATAAACCACACAGTTAAAACAAATACACATGGGTCAATCAGTTTCATATGATCAGAGTGTATTCCACACAACATCGTGAAGCATGACAATAGTGAAAAATCAACAACTCCTAAGGAATTGTGATGTTTGCTGAAGTCACAACAATAATTGTTGTAACAAAAAATGGGAAAAATCAGCTAGGGGCTTTGAAAAATACCTGCCAGTATTGCAATGGGTCAAAACAGAAATGTTCTTGGGATCTGTCTGCTGCTTCTGAAGGAAACTAGCTCCATAGCATCCAATTGCCTTATTGGATGCAACATCATCTTGAAGCATGACTTCAGCAGCTTCAATATAAGCCTATATAAGATAAAATCAGCTATTCATTTTCTGCTTTTCCAGCTAGCCACATGAAAACATCAACTGCAATGTGGTTCAAAGAAAGTTTTTTCATCTGCTCCACAGAGCTCAGAACCAGAGAATGAAGGAAAATTGCCTCAATTTATCAGTGTCACACCTGAAAGACAGTCTGAGCTTCAGAAGCAGTGGTTGCAGCCTTGTGTACGACTTCTTTAAGTTTTGTTGCAGCATCTGAAAGATTGACAGCAGTTGGACGGCTGCATATCAGGAATAGGAATTTGCTCAGTTCAAATGACAGCTTAATTGAACATCAACTGAAATATGTTGAAGGTTTTTATACAGCATAAACACCTTGACACAAGATAGTCCAATTTATTGCTAAGAAAAGATACTGCATCAGTAGTTGACCCACTAAATGGCCCAACATTAGAAACTTCTACTGCCAAGGAGAGAGCAGCAGCTATGGCAATAGCAGGTGCACCACGAACAACCATATCCTTTATTGCATCCCTGATAGAACACATTAATAGGTAAAAGAAACGATATTAAACTTATAATCAGTTGCCTCATATTAAGAATAAATAGAACGTGGAATACGGTAATAACTGGTCATGAGACAGACCACTGGCGGAGGGAGGAGGGGGCCAACCTGGGCCCTGGCCCCCATTTTTTTTAGAAAAAAATTTTATAAGGTAATTTTTTTTAAAAAAAAAAAAAAAAAATTAGTTAAAATTTATATGTTTTTTCTATTAGTTTTTTATCCTGGCCTACCCCGATTCCGTGTATCAGCCCACCCCCGGTAAAGCGTCAGCTACGCCATTGAGACAGACAAAAATAAGATGGGATGCTCCCAGTCAAGATGGATGAAAGATGAACAGTGTCTTTGAAAGTAGGCAATTCATGTTTTACTATGAGAGTACATCAATATTATAAATCTTTCATTCTCCCCGATTCGATTGCACTGCCTAGGGACTTCTAAATAAGGATTGATGAAGAAGCATCGACTGATTTGAGTACTGTGCCTCCTGTAAAGTTCTATCAACCCATATTACAAATTTGGAAATGGCATACATATCACTATCACTCTCCGACAAATATGTCCAATAGTAACTTGACGACTGCATTCCACAGTCGTAATCCAACTATATATTCTCGATCAGACCTGATGTTTAATAAGGGAAAGAGCAACAGTAGCACGAAAAATCAAAACAACTAAAAGAAGAATTTGTCACCATCCGTCTTTGGAATCTTTGATATCCAAGTAAGTGCTCTCAAGTGGAAGCTTTCTCTGCTCAAAGAAACAGGGCAGAAATAAATATCAGAAACTTAATTCGCATAATCATATACCAGGAAAAAGAACATAAAAAATAGAAAAAGGAAACAAAAACGAAAGAGATTACAATTTACAAATTACAAATTACAATCATACCATACTTCACTGACCGCAAAATTCATAGAACTACTCAGTATTATTAACTATTTATTGAAAAGCATCACGAAGAACCTGGAGACGATTTAGAGAGAGATAAAGTGAGAAATACCTGATCGAGCAACTGAAGTGATCCGCGCTTGTAGCATATAGCCTGCAGGGATTCATATTGTTCTGCCCCATTTGCCATGGCTGTGTTCTTCTTCTTACCCTTTAGCTAGAATTCCTGCGAATTGAATTGAATTTACGAGTTTGGTCAACCGATTATCAATAATCAAAATGATGAATGACCATAAAATTCTGAAAGTGTTCTCTTCACCTCAGCCAAAACCCAAAAGACAGGAAAGAGCTACTGAGGGAAGATTGAAATAGGTTTTTATACGATACTGACAGCGATACGACATCGTCTATGGAGGCTTTACCGAAAATATATAGTTTAAAATGGACTTTTTTTTGGGATCGGATCTCCTTTTTTTATAAAAAAGGAATGTCGTTTAATGTTTTCTCAACTTGTGTCTTATTTGATATTTCATAGACCACATACATGAACATGTATATAATAGGTATGAACACTTGCTGATCCCATGCTAGGATTATTGGGCCTAATGAGTAATCGCTAATGGATTATTGGGCCTAATGAGTAATGGCTAATGCGTTTATTCGTATTTAAAAATTATGTTAGCTATGCTTATTTCAGTATTGATGGTATAAATATTAAGCTCAATATATACTAATGGTTGGGTACACATTCAAGCTACGTCTTTTATTTTCCGCAGAAAATTGCTGAATACATACTAATTGGTTGTGTACATGTACGTCTTGTATTTTCTGCAGAAAATGACAAATCATATTAACGTAAAACCTCGATAATTTAATACTCAATTAATTAATAATCTCACTTAAATAATAGTTTTGTCCGGTAGCGACACGGGATAATGTGCTAAATTAATAGTTCGCGAAATTTATAAAATAATACATATGTAAAAATTCTTATTTGTCCCATGCAATATCAACGACAAAATTGTTTTTTTGGTCAGTTAAGTTGACTTTGATTTCGCTTTGTCCTTTAATTTTTATAGGTTGCGTTTGGCAAACACTAACTTTTCTAAACCCGCACATTTAGTCCGATTTCATAATTTTGGGGATATCTTATCCCTAAAATCTTTGAGTTGGGCCACTTTTTATTGAAATGACTATTTTGCCCATTTTTTGGAAGAAAACCTTGGTCATGTGCATATCAAATGGCTTGTTTAATATCTCAATAAAATTAAATAACAAAAATAAATATAAGATTAAATTGCAATAAAGAAAAATATGAACATATATTTATAATTTTAAATAATGTTGACAAATTAAAATATATGTTTGATTTTTTTAATTTAATTTAAACAAAGTAATCGAGCATATATTCATAATTTTCAACAAGAAAATAAATTAAAAAAAAAAAAAAAAAAGAAAAAAATATGTATTTATAATTTTCAACTATATATAAAAACTAAAAAAATAGAAAACAAAAAAAAATATATATCTATAATTTTTAACTCTAAATTAAAATTAAAAAAATAGAAAAATAATAATAAATAAAATAATTAAATAAATAAACCAAAGGCTTTCAAAGGAACTATTGAAGCTATCGAGAGAGTACCAAATGCTGATGGTGACGGGCGACTTTCGGTGGGACGCGGAGCCAACGAGTTCATCGAACAAAGATAACGAGACTTAAATTAAATAAAATAGTCGAACATATATTTTTATTTTTTCAACATTAAATAAAATATAAAACAAAAATAAAAGAAATTTATTTTCTTTTTTTTTTTTTGGATTTCCGTTTTTGTTTTCTATTTTTTTAAATTTTTATTTACTGAGAAAATTGTAAAACTATATTTTTCCAGTTTTTTTTTTTTTTGATTTTTCTTTTATTTTATTTACTGTTGAAAATTATAGATATATATATTTTTTTGTTTTCTAAATTTTTTTATTTTTATATATACTTCAAAATTGTAAATAAATATTTTTTCTGTTTTTTTCATCTTAACTTTTTTAATTTTACATTGAAAATTTTAAATATATGTTAATATTATTTTCTTTAAATTAAATTAAATAAAATTTGTCGACCATATATTTTATATTTTTCAACTTTAAATAAAAATTAAGGAAAACTAGGAAAAAGCAAAAAGTACATTATTTTCTTTCTCTTTTGGTTTTCCCAAGGTTTCCTCCAAAAAAAAGGGGCAAAATAGTTATTTCAATAAAAAGCGCCCAACTCAAAGATTTTAGGGATAAGATATCCCAAATCTTGAAATCGGACTAAATATGCAGGTTTAGAAAATTTAGTGTTTGTCAAACGCAACCCATAAAAATTAAAGGGTGAAAGCGAAATCGAGCCAAACTAACGGAATTTAAAAGCAATTTTGCCCAATATCAACCATATACTAAAAGAGAAAATAAATTTGACACATGTCATCACCTTATTAATTTTGACATGTGTCAACTCCTTATTCTTTCAATTCATTATGTCTACTTTATAATTATCCATGTGGCATTCTTATCTACAAATTAAAGGTGAATTGATAATAATCTTTGAATTTAAAAGATTATAAATTTAAAGATAATATTAAGTTTAAGAGATAAGATATAATCTATATATCAAGGATTTATCTATACTATCATTTAAAAATATTATCTTTCAAAAACAAAATTTGGTTTATCTTTTAATTTCGGATTTATGCTAACTCCAACGTATATTTCAAATTAGTACTCTTATTAAATCCAATTTTGTTTCTAAAAAATTCAAAAACACATCAAGGGATCTAACAACCAATAAAAATTGGGGTTTAACATACATTTAAAAATATTATATTTCAAAAATATATTTGGTTTATATGCATCTTTTAGTTTTGATTTGTACTACTACAGATTCAAATATACCATATATACTAAAAGAAAAAACAAGTTGACACATGTTATCACCTCATTAAGTTTAGACATTTGTCAACTTCTCATCTTCTCAATTCCATATGGCAGCCTTCACATTTATCTATGTGACAAGTTTATGTACAAAATTAAAATATAACAAATTGAAAATATAACAATTTTAATCAAGATTATGAAAGATAAAATATATTCCCTAAAATAAAGGATTTTTACCAATTAGTTTGGAAAAAATCAAATCTATCTCAAGATGTTTTTTTTGAGAAATATTATATTAGTTTAGAATATATATTTTTAATTTAAAAATAACAATTTTAAGAGATAAAAATAATCTAAAAATCAAGATTCTATCTAAACTGTCTTTTGAATTTGTGACACTAAAATTTTATTTTTGGACGAATCCCGTGTAACACACGAGTGTTATTCTAGTTAAATTATAAATTTCTTAATATATAACACATTTATTATTAATCAATATAGACTTCATAAAAATAACTAAATTGTTATTCGTTTCTTGTTGAAATTAATATCACATTGAATCTCATCTTTTAAGGTAGTAAGAACTTTTAGTGTGGTTTTCTTATAGCTCAACAACAAAATTATTCAATGTCATTATTGTTAAGCTTCCTTTGAGAAGAGAGATCTGATAGCAAAACTACTATCTTCAATTCACAATTCACATGTCGCCCTCGATTATTTATTCGCTAGTCAACAACTCTATCATTTAATATTTTTGTTGTTGTAGGGAATCGCTAGGTAGCCAAGCCGTAGAACATTTGTAAAACTAAGCATGTGCCTGTTTTTACTCTCACCTAGCTCCTTCCTCTCCCAAGATAAATTTGTACTAAAAAAAAATCTATGCAGTTGTGTAGTTCTCACATTATAAGAATGATTCTTTTGATGTTTTGCATGGTGTCAAGAACAATAAAAAAAAATTGCAGTCCTTCAATATTTTTAAATGAGTTAATAATTATTCTCGAGCAAAACTCTTCTCTAAAGATATATTTTCTAAATTAATAAATTTTTATTTTATCAATTAAATATCTCGCTAAATTAATAGATTTTGATAATCTTAATGTTATTAATTTACAAAGGTTTAATCAGTATATCTAATGTATATGCACTTAGTGCAACATTTCACTATTCAACATTTTATTTTTAATTTAATAAAATCATACATACAATTATAGCAAATATATATGATGTTTTGAATGTAATATGTCTTGTATCATAGTGTACATGCATAAGATGCGACATTATAGCCGGCCGACTAAAGGGGTGGCCATGGTTCCTGAATCGCGGTTCCAAAACGCGCCTTGATTCCCGGTTTGGAACCCGGTTCCTTCATGGTTCTGGTTCTAGTTTTAACCGGAACCTTTGTTTATATCTTGATAATTTGATTTTTAAATGGTTTATCAATTTCGATTTACAAAATAAAAAAGAAAAAGAAAAAAATACTTGAACTTAATATTTAATTGAGTTGTGTACTTAATATTAACAAAAATATTAAACTCATCGATATATACTATTAGAGTATAGAGGAATCAAAGTTCACGTAGTTCGCTTACAACATTTGGTTTAAAATGCGTCTCATGTGGTTGCGAATATAAAACATCACAATAAACATTTAATATTTCTTCCATCATATTTTACCAAATAAAAATAAAAATTATTGGTGTTAACCTTGAAACCGCCGATTCTACCACGGTCCTACCGATGATTAAAACTCTGATTCCACAATTTTTGAGACCAAGAAACCGAGAATCGAACCGCCTACATGATTCCGATTTCGATTTGGAATTCAATTTCGCTCTATTTGGCCACCCCTACCGTCACCCACCTCACAAGAAGCTAGTAGTTTAATCTAAGATTGTATTTGAATGAGATGATTTAGATTTGTGGAAAGAATTTGGTGGAAAAATTTCAAATGAATCCATCTTTACATCGATTTGAAATCCTCTAAAATAACTCCAAAAATAGCTTATAAGGATTCAAAATCTATTATTGAATGATTTCATCCAAATAACCTCAATGAACTTGTTATTGTGGATTTGAAATCCTTAACTCCAAATCCTCCATTCCAAATGGAGCCTAAATTGTGCTAGGGAGTAAGAAGATAAAGACTAGGGCATATATATTTTCTTCTTAAAACAATAGATAAATAGATATTTTTATTTTTCATTTTAGGGGAGGGGTTTCTTTAATAATTATACATAATAAATTATGGAGTTGAGTGGGCGTCCACGCTAACCCCTTGATTAAATCTCTATATGTAATACTTAATTTCTAAATATATGTTATATTCTTTCATTTATTTATAATCAGTAGACAAATTAATATTGCACCAATTAAATAGTGACACATGTGAAATTCTATATTAAATATCAATTATGTATTTGTTATTAATATTTGGAATTAATCAAATTTTATTCCTAAATTAAAAGGTTGATTAATTGATGTTTTAACATATATTTTGTTGGCCATTGAAGATTGCCAAATGTCAAATTCTTATAGATCAAGATTTATCTTGATAAATTAAGAAAAATCATTATCTCTTTTGGTAATTATCACAATTTGTGATTAAAGAGATAATATTAAATCTTGAAGGACCAATCAAATCAAAGTGTTCACCATATGAGTTATCCAAGAACTTCTCTCCTACAAGTATAAAAAAGCGGTCATCCTCAAGGAATTAGATCACAATTCAAGAGGAGAAATCCAAGCAAGAAAGATGGTTGAGGAAATTCTCTCTCGCTATAGAAGATCAAATTTAAGGAGTCCACAATGTTCAAGGCGAAATTCAAGGCGTTCATCGCCGGTTCTACTCAAGTCCAACGTTTGATTCATGAATAAATTGTCAAACCCTCGAATTATCGTTATCAAATATCAAGTTCATCTTGGAGGAAGATCAAAAGGACATTTCCACCAAGAAGTTCTCATATCCAAATCAAATATCATCAAATATATCACGTTTGATTCGGGATTAAGCCGTCAATCCCTCGAATTAACGTTATTCAAATTCAAATTCAAGTTTGAAGAAGATCAAATCAAGAGTTCATCTCCAAATTCTCAAATTCCAGATATTATATTTTTGAAGAAAAGAATTAGAGAATTTTCTAGAGATAGTAATCCATATTTAATATTTTGATTCATATATAAATTTAATTAAATTTATTTTTCTTGTTTGTTTATTCGCAGACAATAAAATTTTTTAGTACAATCGGATTTTCCAATATATGTCAATGTATTCTTATTTAATATAATAACATAATTTCATATTTAATATAAATACTTTTCTTAAGTCTCACTGAAAACTTTGTATGAAATTTTAAAGAAAAATATATAAGAATAGAAAAAAGTAGTCTTGCAAATGTGTCTTGTCTATTTGTGGCAAAGTGGGTGCTTCATGCTTGTTTTCTGAGCGACAATTAGTGTGTACATTTCGTCATTTTATTTTTACACCAAAACAATGTTTTTAATTGTTGTCCGATACTCCTAAATGATTTAAAATGTTTTTACTATTTATTCGGAGTATTTCTTCAAGTTTTATTTTAGATAAAATTGGACAACACTTTTAATGATTTTATGTTTATAAGTTTCTACTTCAAAACAAAGTTTCTAAATATTGTCTAATACTCCCGATCGGTTTAAAATGTTTTTACTAAATTTTTGGAGTATTTCTTGAGGTTTATTTTCAACAAAAATTGGACAACATTTTTGTCTCGAGGTCAACCGGTCGCCCTATAGGGCAACCCGCACTGAAGATGAATTTTGGAACAAACAATGAGACGGAATAGAAATTGGCCAGGTCGACGTGGAGTCGACCGGTCGACACCCCGTCGACCGTGCACCGGGAGCATGGTTTTGAAACAGAACTTCGTTTTCTTAAAATGCATTGAGTGCGACCGGCTAAAGAAGGGGACGACCAGTCGAACCCTACGTCGACCGGTCGCCCCGTGTTAATTTGTGTTATGTTCAATTCAAACTCTACTTCAGTGCGACCGGTTGCCCTCATGTTTGACAGCAAATTTCTGACCGTTTGACAATGACAAAACTTTCCTTAAATTGTGGGATTGATTTCTAACAGCTATATTCTTGATTTTAATTGTATTTTTCTATAGATTTTCAATCCCCAAGAGAGCCTATGCTTGATCAATCATCTCTTATAAATAGAGAAGTTTTGGAGCAACCAATACAACAATTGAGATACAACACAACAAGATACATTCCAAGCAAACACTTGTTCTTCATAGTTATTATTCTTGTTGAAATTTGCCTAGCTTATCACTTTCACATCTTGAGGTCTAGGCTTTCATTTCTTGATTACACTTGCACTCAAATTGTATTATTCATTATTGAGTTGTAATCTTGATTTTGGTCATCATTCAACACAAGACATCCTTGTGAGTATTCTTGTGGAAAGAATACGTTTGAGTGATCTAGGTGATAGGTGTTTCAAGAGTGTGGTACTCTTGAGGTGTTGAAGAATTTGGTATTCTTCAAGATTGAAGATTGTGGTGATCTTCAAAGGTGCCGTTGAAGGAAGATTGTGGTAATCTTCAAAGGGAGATTGTGGTAATCTCCAAAGGTGGTGTTGAAGAAGAGTGTGGTGCTCTTCAAGGTGTTGTAAGTTGAAGTTGTATTAATTTTGGTAATTAATAAAATTCTTTTTCGTTTTGAAATCCATCCCGGATATACTGGGTGGTAGAGGATTAGGCCATAGGTGGGTTGAACCTCTATAAATTGACGTGTGTTATTTACATTCCGCACCTTCTATATTGTCTTGGCTTGTTTTGTACGAAAAAGAGGGTAAAATCGAAAAGATGGAGATAATCTATTCACCCCCCTCTAGATTATCGTAGCCGCTTGGACTTACAGATGTAAGTAAGTAACTATGTAACAAAAATCAATTTAATCGCTGAAAACAAGCAAAGGCTAATCAACTTTTTACTAATTATCTTCAATTTACACTAAAACAAAAGATCCAATTTTTTTCCAAATATACTATTTTTTTTTCCAAGATATTCTAGTGAGTGTATTGTAATAAATAATTGCGATAATACCATGATGATATCATGAAGATTTGCATCAAGACATGTAAATTGTAAGTCTAGCACAACTCAAAGTTGTTTATTTCCTGGTTGAAATGGTTATTTGAGTTTTTCAAAACTTGTTTAAAATTTATGACTTTAAGGATGTTACTATTATTGGCCCAAGTTATCGGCCCATTATTAATAATCAAAGCTCAATACCCAAAGCCCATTCGATATGCCAACCCATTTAAGCGTTTAACCTAATTTACGTGAACCGACCGGACGCGGCATCCATTTAACATTTCCGCGGATCCTTTACATTTAATCTTGCTCGCTTATTTTATGTATATATGTTAAATAAGCTGACCCTAGCCCTATAGAGCCAGCCCTAACGGCTAAACGAGTTTCGAGTTAAACGGGTCACTATTAAACGAGTTAGCATATTGCAAACCTAACTCTAACCCTAGCGGGATTCGGGCTAAATGAACCACTATCGGGCTATAAGTCAAAAAATAAAAAATTATATATTTAAATATAAAATTTTAAACTCGAACATATATAACATTTAAGTATAACATGTTAAGTTAAAATATTCATTATATAAAAATCTTGCATAGTTTATAATTATATTGCATTAATAGAATTATAAGTTTAAATATTCCATGATCTAAATTTTTAAAATAAAGCTATAATAATAAAAGATAACATTATATAATATATATACCCATATAAAATGAAAAAAACAAGACTTAAAAAAAATATTCATATAACTATAAGTCATAGTTTTAAGAATTATATATTTAAACCTATTAAAGATGAGGAGATGTGAGCTTGAAAAAATGTCTAGTAATAGGTAATATGTAATAAAATAGATTTATAATATTAGAATTATATTTATTTTTAAAAAATACAATTGGCGGGTTAGCCCAATTAACCTACGGGCCTCGGGCTAAACGGTCCAGCCAAAAGAACTCCTGATTTAAACGGTCAAAATAATTCGGCCCTAACCCTCTTTTTTTTTCGGTTTAAATGGTTCAGGGGCGACGGGCACGACCCGCTTAACATCTCTAATTTTATGGGCTTGAATCGTGATCGCCATTGCTCTATTAAAACCATATCTCCGAAAGCCTAGCTCATTACTTTTGCTCTCTACGATATCTCTCTCCGTTTTGTGTGCTATTTCTCTCTCTAAAAGAAGTCTCTGGATTTCTTATTGATTTTTGAGTGTTTTCATTAGATCTTTGTTAGAGTAATCTTCATTCATGTTCTCCATGTACGAATCGAAGATTTTCGTGAGTTAGGGTTTTAGTATATCTGAGGGTTTTTTAGGGGTTATGGGTGGAAATCATGTGGTGTCTTTAATTGGTGACCGACTTGGGCTTGGTTTTATGGCTATCTACATGGTCATGGTTCTAGTTCTTTGTCATGAGATTTTGAGAGATCAGTAACCTGAGTTGAAACCAACATAAAGGACATAACCAGACTCTTGTTCCGAGCCTCAACAGTGTAAAACTGGTGGTTTGTGTTTTTTAGGATTTTGTCCTAATTTCTACCGAAAGAATCGGTGATGTTGCCTATAGACTTGACTTGTCCGCAATCAATGGCTCAAGTGCACAATGTCTTTTACGTATCCATGTTGAGAAAATACATTCCAAATCCATCTCATATCTTGAAACACGAACCAAAAGAGAATTAAAAGCAAACTTGAGCTACAAAGAGATACTTGGAAATATTGTTACGAGTAGTAAAGAAGTTAAGGAATAAGGAAATCTCATTAGTTAAAGTATTATGGAGAAATCAATCAGAGAAGAAGCTCGTGGGAAAGAGAGGATGAGATGAGGGCTAAGTACCATGACTTATTTAGGTAAGTAAAATTTCGGGGGACGAAATTTTTATGAGGAGGGGAGGATGTAACACCCAAGTCTTTCATACTCACCGCCAATATAATCTATGAATTAAATATGACTTATGCGTTATTTGCATTGATATTGACATTGTATAATTCATTTTATTTTATGAGTCATGAATATTTGAATACTCTTAAATTCTCAAATAGTGCTAGTTGTAGAGCCCTTAATGTAAGTAGTTGATTGTTCATTTACATAGAGACAAAATATCTCGGTGTCAAACTATTAGGTACTATTAGATTACACGTGGTGATATTATAAGCAT
This sequence comes from Rehmannia glutinosa, assembly GCA_016081115.2. NCBI lineage: Eukaryota > Viridiplantae > Streptophyta > Magnoliopsida > Lamiales > Orobanchaceae > Rehmannia > Rehmannia glutinosa. The sequence continues at coordinate 64,559,977 of CM071931.1, read as the reverse complement.
GACAAATGACAAAGCCGCATGTGGTAAACTTAAAAATAAGAGGCGACATCGGCATATGTATCTAGTAATAATGTATAATAAAGATATGTATAGGTAATATATATGATGTAATACATACATATATATATATATATATAAAGGAAAAAGGGTGTAATATATACATATATATATATTATATGAAATGAATATTGTATTCATATTATATAAACACACTCACTACTGCACATTTCCGTAAACATATATACAAGTAATATATCTATATGAATCAAAGCAAAATTCTATACATGTTCATATATGGATAAACACGTGTACATCTACACACTAATTACACATTATATTATATAGTCATTTCAATTAGTATTTAATATATTATAACACACATACACCGCCTCAAGTGAAGTGATAAGCATATACATATACAAATCAAACATAGATGCACACGGCCATTATGAACAGATGAAAAACAAATAGAAAAATAAGAGAGAGAAAAAATGGGGAAAACGAGATAAAAAGAATAACCGGAAGAAAGAAATGAACGGAAGGAACTTCAGAGAGGTAGTCTCATTTCTTCAGTTGGAATAGGTAAATTCCATATTCTTACCCCTTGAATATCTAATTAGTACATGGAATTGTTAAATCAAAGATAATTGTATCTTTAGGTGTCACAAGTTTAGAATTGCTAAAGAATGTTAGAATTGTAAGACATCCTTTTAAATAAAAAAATTAATAATAATAACTAATAAGAAGAAAGAATTGAGAAACTTTAAATTAGTGGGATTTCTTGCAAGTCAGGTTCTCGACGATAGCCTTTATATTAATTGTGGAGAAGGAAATTGTATATCTGGTTCTAGAATTGTTCAATTTTCAGTTTTGGGTTTGCATTTGAGACCTTGTATAATTAAGTTATTAAAGCTAGCAATGTTCAAATTATTGAGTTATTGATGGTTGCAGGCTATTAGGCTAAATGGATAATGATGTGGCTACATGATTAATTGATCAAATTCACGTGTAAATTGATTAAATGAATATTGAGTTGCATTTTAATAAAAACAGAAAACGTGTAATATAATATATGATACTATTTCTATTAAACATTCATGTTGCTTCACATTGAGATGAAAGTTAGATATAAATAAGTTAATAGATCGATTCCAAAGGAAGACGTTCCATATAATTTAATTGACTCCGTAAGTTAATACTTTATATTGCTACAGATTATTCACACACACGAAGTTGGAGAATAACAAACTTGTAAGTAAAGAACGAGCTATCTAAGGTAAGTGAAAATTCATCTGCAACTACAATGCATGAACATAGTATTTCTTGTCTTATTGATACTAAATGTGATTCTTGTATCTTGATGGATGCATTATGGAAACTTTGATGTTCATATGTTGCTTGGTGGATATTCGAGTATGATGATTATTGTTTCATTGAGCATGTTATTCATTAGCATTGTCATGTGCATGCATAACATATGATCATTCTTGAGATGAGGCATGCACGACATGGCGACTTTCTATAAAAAGAAAAGGTTTTGGTTGGCCACTGCTAGTGCACCGAGGCATGTGAGGCATGCTTTTATGATATATTTTAGGGTGCAGTGGGTGTTACTCCTCGGAGGATCATAGGGGTTGACAGGGGTGTGCCTCTGATGGTCACGAGGGGCGGACCACTTGACTGTATCCTTATTGACACGTCAGGGGGAAGACTCCTGGGGATCATTGGGAAGACAGGAGTGGAACGCAGTGGTCCCGGAGATGGCCCTAGGCGGTGTCAATATGATTATTATTGAGCTCGTGCCATGTGAGACATCACTTCGGGTATGTGAGACATTCGGACGAGGCTCATTGATTATTAAAGCCCAGTGCCATGTGAGACATCACTTCGGGTATGTGAGACATTCGGACGGGGCTGATTGATTATTGATGTTCAGTGCCATGTGAGACATTACTTCGGGTATGTGAGACATACGGACTGGACAACTTGATCATTAATATTATGTTGAGTTATTTCTGGTGCATAGCAGATGGGTCAAGGGCCCAATAAAAGGAAATGATTCGGAATAAAATGTTTCAAACTCATTTTGCGCATTTCTGGTAAAACATTTTGGAATGCATTGCATTTGTAGTAAGCATGCATGATTTTCGCTTACTGGGCATTAGCTCACGTAGTTCATGCATTGTAGGCGAGTTTGGTGATGTTGGATTTCATGAGCTTACTGGTCAGGCTGCTGGAGCTCCTACAGGTTATTGAGGACAGTGTACATGGATGACGACCTGTTGGGCTAAGTTGATGGGTCACCTTTCTTTTTGGTCCTGTATTATATTTCACTTTAGGGTTGTACCCTTTTTGAAAACACTAACGTAAATATGCATATGTAAATAGTCAAGTGATGTGGGTTGTATGTTTGATCACGTGGATGTCTATTGTGTTTAATATCGTGGTTAGTTACCTCTTTTTGTTTGTGGACATAGCTTGTCCTTATCTTATAACAAAAATGATTTTACGAGTTTGTTGTTAAAATGTCGCAGTATAAAAAAGAATTACACGTTTTAAATCGAGTTTGTAGTCGAGTTATACTATTTATATATTTTCCAAAGAGTAGTAATAGAGGTGCGTCACGAGTCGTATCAATTCCTTATCCTTTATATTTTTATAGATTGAGTTTGTAATCTATTATCGATTTCCCACATGAAATATTATGTAATAGTTTTATTCGTATTGGTTTGTACTAATATCTCTCTTAGGCAAATACATACTCAACAATGGTATCAAAGCACCTATTTGTCTCTTGATGGATTAGTGTTTGTGGTTTGAGTTCTCTTTGTGATTGGTGATTTGAGCATCCGCAATCTCTCGTGGAAGAATCGTGACATCTAAACCTTTAAGTGATATGGGGCTTTCCTTGTTTTCTTTAAAGAATGACTTTTTATAAATGAGTTAAATAGAGTCAAAGACTTATGGTCCCCTACTCAAAAAGTCCTCGAGCCATCACAAAATGCAACGACTTATATCGCCAAAACTTGCATACACTTCAAAGATGCCATTGTAAGATATTTGCAATTTTAGTATTATGCACTCTTAAATACTTATTGCAATGTGTAAAGATAAGGTCAAACATGTATATTTGTGGTGTACCTTCCTTGATCGGTTATAGATTAGTGTTCGAGTTGTTAGGTCCGATGACCTCGGTCGATGGATCACATACGACAGAGTTTCATGATGGGATGGCCAACGAAGACGTCATCTTGGATTGTCGCACAACAACCACCGGATCCATCAACGTGAGCCTACGCAGAGCATACTAGAGCCGCGAGCCAAGGAGGACAAGTGCATGGATGGCTTATACCACCGAGAATCCCCACATATTCTCGCAGTCCGTCCACATCGATGTATCATATATTTTTGTCCCTCCAAAGATATTCAAATGGTCTCGTCCACATCGACGTATCATACATCTCGGGGTATGGACCCCATCAGTAGGCGTATATGTGCCCTAGATCAGAGATTACGACGGTTTTATCACTCTTCGCTTCACTTCTTTTATATCATTGCTCGACACGAGTATAGACACCTCGCACCCACCTGCATAATAAGATCCACCCGACTTTATGCGTCCGCATTTTCGCACGTCAAATGTTCCATTTCCGATTAGACACACTGGGGTTACAGAGATAAAGAGTCAACTTCACCATCCGCATCGATCGGCATGATGATGATGATCGGGATCATGACCAGATGAGGAGCACACGAGTGAGATATCCACCTGATGTGGCACCCAAAGATATGGGTGTCAATTTCGGACCCAACACGCAAACCCGACACGAACCTAACATGAAACTAGTTGGTATAGATCTAGACTTTATGGGTCGGAGTCAAAATTAGGTCAAACTCGAATAATCGCCAATTAGACATGTCGCTTTTGGGTCAAACTATTATGACCCATTTAACCCACAAACCCGTTTGTGAATCTAAAAAAACTAAATACATAATTAATTGTAAGAAAAAAAAAAATACAAAAACATGATATGTCTTTAAAACTTAAATGCTAAAACCTCCTTAATTATATATGTTGTTATTATTTTTGAATATTTTTTTGCATGTTGTCCTCAAAATATGATTAGTATGTTATGTTTTTTATCTAATTATGTTATTTCATTTTGTATGTTGTGAATTGCGATATTCTTATTGATTGAATAGAGTGTCATTGTGGTTGACTTTAAAAAATTAAATTTATTCAATTGAAACTAGTAAATGTACATAAAAATAATTTTATTAAATGGTTAAACAGTCGAGTTCGAGTTCAAGATTTTGGCACGGATAATTAAACGGGTCGGGTTCGGATGTCTTATTCTCGACCGCAAACCCACGAACCCAAGCCCAACCCAAATTGACACCCCTACCCGAAGACATAGAATTTAGGAATATGTCATTAATATAGTTTATTTTGTATTTTAAACTAATACATTTTAAATTAATCATCGATTAACTAAGTCATAGTTAAGTTTAAATTGTTATTATATATCCGGTTTTTTCGAATATTAAAAGAAAATTCTAGTTGGGTTTTCAAAAAAGGAAAATCGACAAAAAATGAAGCTCAATCTTAATATGCGCTTTATTTTGTGAGGAAAAAGATGCATTGTCACGCCCAAATGTGACGCGACGGCGATCAATCACTTAAACAAATAAACCCAACATTCTAGAAACGATACAACAATCCCAAGTGAAACAAGGTTTAAAGCAATGAAAAACTACAAGTACAAAGACGATTACAAATACACCCCAACAACCAAATAGCTTACATCCGTAACTAGGAAATAAAATACACATCATATCGCTAGCTTAAGTGTCAAAGGGTCCTACGCCCTTAAATTACAAATCCAATTTCAAAGAAAATAAAAGAGTCCAACAAAGAAAAAAAAAAAGAAAACAAATCCAAAGAACATAGATAACGATAGGAAGTAAGTCCAACGGGCGGAGCACGAGAATTCAATCCAAGGCGGGTTCAACTTCTTCGACAAAGTCTTTTCTAAGGTTAGAAAATGTGGAGGGGGTGAGACAAAAATCTCGATGGATGGGGTGATCGTGTGCAAGTGTGGCAATATATATAGTTAATGCGAGAAATTTAGTTGTATGAAAACGCGTGAGAGATGATGCATGATTTCACACACGGTCCACAATCGTCGTGATAAATATATTTAAGTAATATACTTATACATTTAAGAAAACAGTTCGTGGTCACGCATGCACTATAGTTCAAGCGGACATGAGGATGGCGTGACGGATTTGTAACGCCAATCCTATGCAAGACAAGTAGCGGTTGCGTACGGATTTGTAGCGCCAACCTATGCAATACAAGTAAGTGGTTGCGTGCGGTTTGTAGCGCCAACCAAATGTGTCCGATTAACTCCGAATCGTGTGGATTAGACAACGATTCCTTCGTTCTTCCTTGTAACTCCCGAGCAAGATGGTCCAAGACTGTCACCTTATCGCTCCATAGCAAAGACAAAATCCACAAAGTGAGCTAGCAAGGCTCGGATTTGTCATAATCATGATTATATCTCAAGTACTACGACCCGCTTCCTTGGACAAACTCCGTCCCTCGCCTGCGGGATTAGACGATGGGGCCGAGAGTGGAATAGCACCGAGCCGCCCGGGCCATCCCCCCGACGTATCCATTCCGACCGTGAGCTCGACACACCAAGTTGACTCAGCGAAAATTAAATACACGTTCGTAGTCAACCAGGCAATGAGTATATTGATTCGGGAAGCGCTTCATGAAAAGTTTTGAAAATCGCGAGTGGTAATTATGGCGTTGGTGGAGTTATTTGGATGAAGATGATTATCGGAGGATAAGCAATCTTCGGTATCTTAGAAGATTAGGTGGAACATAAGTCCCGTTATAGATTCAAAATCGCAAGACGAGGAAGTCGCCCGCGATCGGGTATTAATCGGTCAAGATGATCCGATAAGACAAGGGATTTTTGAGAAAATAAAACATTTGTAATTCATTATTAAAGTCGAGAGTCCAGGGCTGTTTCTTTAAAAGAAAAAAATAATTTGAGTTAGGTCCTTGTTAAAAGAAAATTTATAATTAGCCCCGTTTTGTAAAAATCACTTCTTTTGGGGTTAAAAGTTAAATAAATAAATGTCCCGACCTTGAAAAATTATGAGGTCAGTTCCTAAATTCTCTAAATTGTTCAGAGATTCAGGTTTTTAAAGTTTGGAGGTCGGGTTTTTAGAAAATTCTCACATTGGCCCCAAATTTGTTAAAATTGTCATTTCGGCTCTAAGTTTAAAATAATTGGAACTCACAAACCGGAAGGGATTTTAATGTGATTCCAGTTGGAAAATTTCACTAAGGTCAGTGGGATATTGGGACAAAAGCAGTTTTAAAAAGAAGTAAGTATAGGTCCCTTAACTTTTAAAAATCTCATTTTTGTCCCATTTTGAAATAATTGCCTTTAAGGCTTTTAGGGTCCAGTTGTTATGAAATTTGAACCTTGGGTCCAAAATATAATTATGTTATAGTTAAATTAGTATTTTCAGGTGCATGGACTGCATAAGTCCTGGAAATTGTATTTTGGTCCTCAAGTTTAATCTTTTACAATTTGGTCCTTCAATTTTTATAAAATTACTTTCCAAGCTCTAAACACTTGGATTTTTGGAATACACTTAAAATATGTTATTTCCAGTCCCTTAAGAGTTTAAATTTCAAATTTTAAAAATAGGGCCTGGTACAGTTTCGAAATTGCAAAATAGCCCTTAAACTTCTAAAATTTTACAATCTAGTCCTTGGGCTTTTAAAGGTTGATTTTATTTATCTAAAAACTCTTAAAACTTTATTAAAATATCAAAACATAATTTTTGAACCTGAGTTCAGTCCCAAAAATCGAAAATTACAGAGGGGTCCCTTAAGTTTTATTTTCTTGCAATTAAGTCCACCAACTTTCCATTTTTTGCATTTTAAGTCCAAAAGTTGAAATTTAATCAATTATGCTCGACTTGTCCAGGTTATAAATCATTCAAAACATAGATTTCAAGAGTCATACACATACATATCTTTCTCATACAAAATTTCATCAAGTATAACAATAAAGTGTACATGTATATCCTATTTTTCGATAAATCGCATTTTTGAGCAACACTTGAGAATTTTTCCATCTTGATACAAGAAAATAGCATGCAATACATAATATATATCTCAAGTGCTCAAAATCAAAATACTACATGCAATTTTAAGTAAAACACCTAGAAGTTGAAAGGATTTTTCCACTCACCTTAAAAATGAACTTGTTGGTGAAAGATGAAATAAATCACTCTTGAAGGAGAAGTGATTTGGGTCAGCCCCTAGGTCAAGGAATACCAAAAATGTAGGAGTTAGGAAATGAGGTTAAAAATTTAAGGAAAGAAGAAAGAGGTGAAGAATATTGGTAAAACTACACTTACCTTGTGTAGTAGATGAAATGAGACTAGTAGAGGTCTCAAAATGGGTCTCTTTGCTCACTCTTAAAACAACTCTTAAGGTCAGCCCCTAAAAGTCCAAAAATGAAAATGGAGTATCAAAATTTTGGAAAATAGAAGAGAAGAAGAAAATGTACTAAAAATCCCATTTCTTACCTTCTAGTCCAAATTCCTTCACAATTTCTTGAGGTCTAGTCAAGATGGTTCCAAGTCTCTATTATCTTCAAGTTGTCTTCTAAGTGTACCTCAAACCAAAAATCAAACTTATGTTAAGAAGTGAAGAGGAAGAGCTAGAAATATCAAAATGGATTGAAGAAGAAAATTCCTTACATTGTAGTAGTGATAGTTTCGAAAATAAAGAAGTAAGAAGAGTTCTTGTGTTTTTGTTAAGTGTTTGAAGAAAGAAGAAAGTGTTTGAGAATATGAAGAAATTATTCTTGAAGATATGAGGAAAGTGTGTTTGAAGATATGAAGAAGTGTTTGAAGATATGAAGAAATGTTTGAAGATATGAAGAAGGTGTGTTTGAAGATATAAAGAAATGTTGGAAGATTTGAAGATTGTTTGAAGATATGAAGAATGTGTGTTTTGAAGATATGAAGATTGTTTGAAGATTTGAAGATGTGTGTTTTGAAGATATGAAGATTGTTTGAAGATTTGAAGAAATTTGTATAGATAAGTATGAGAATGTTTAGAGAGAAGGAGATGATTTTTTTTTTTGGGGAGATTAATGATAGTTAATGGGAATAATTAAGGGTTTAGGGTAAAAAAAAAATAACTAGCTTTCTTTATTAGGGACATGAAGCCAAAAGCTAGGTTTTAGAGGAAAATTTAAAATTCATTTGTTTGACTAAAGGGGTTAGTGGGATTTGTAGGAAGATTTTTAGTTGTAGGCTTGAAAGACATAAAATAATGTAGGAAGATTTTTTGTCCAATAATAATTTAGTTGGGAGATGCAAAATGATAAAATAGTGATAGAAGAAAAATTGAGTTATTTTCCCCATTTAAAGTGGTAATTTCAAAATTAGGAAAAAAATAAAATGTATAAATATCCATAATTAATTATTTAGAAATTTAAAATAAAGATGTCAAATAAGAAATGTGTAATCGAAAAATAAATTGGAAGTTAGTTGGGATGAATTATAGAACAAGATGAAATATTAGGATAAGGAATGGAATATACTCCTAAATTTTCGAGGTCTAATACTTCTAAAGTCGTAGTCTTTCGATCAAGCATTAATACTAGAGGAGAATATAAAATTGCTAAGCTCCAAAAATGCGAAATGCATAATTGACGTTGGAAGAAATAAATAAAAGTAGAGTCTCGTTTCATTAATAATAGGTTTGTGATACATACCGAATAAATAATCACTACATAACACTCAGTATCTCACGTTGTTAAAATTCGGGGCCTCACATGCATGAAGCGCAACATGCATTTGAGGCTTTTTTGAATGCATTCATAAGAAAATAAAAATAAAAAAAAAACCATGAAGCGCAATATGTATTTAAAGGCTCAAATACATATTGCCTACACTTAATATTACAAATCTATACAAAATAACCATATTTTGTCAACTTATTTTGAAAAGTGTAATAATTTGTCAAAAAGCCCAATCAATTATGCATAATCTAAAAGTGAATTTTGGTCAAATTAAAACACTGCCAATTATATAAAATGCTAATAAATGATTCAAATTTCATATGTGAATGCTGATTTAGGTTGCCAAAATGATGATGTACATATTGTAGAAGAGGATGCAAACGTAATTTTGGGACCCAACGCCCAACCAAATTTAGCCTTAATATTATCATTCATGATAAAGACACACATATACATTAGTGCATTACCTAATTAGATGCTTAAAATCCAAACCGCGTGTCCAAATCACGTTCATTCCATGTGCAATTGCTCGGATAGTCATAAAGACACCCCGATAGTCTAACTTATGGAGACAAAAAAAAAAAAAAGTAAATTTAAAGAAAGCGAGTGCCACTCAACTCCCATCAATATAATTCTAAAAGAAATTAGACAACTAAACAGTAAATAAATTAATGTTAATGACTTCCATTTTTAAGTCCAAAGATCTAATGAGTTTTGGGGGTTTGGATAGTAAAAGTGTATATAATTAAATCAAGTCCAGATAAATGAACATTAGGGAGGGAGATTTAGTTTTTCTTAAAAATTGTAAATAAAGAGGTGTTTTTAAATTTTTAGGGAGGGGGGAGATTTAAAATTTTAATACATTAAAAATTTATAAATTTAATAATTATATATAAAAATATATTAGTTTTCGAATTTATAAAGTCTCCGTCACGAGTCGAATACATTGTTAATTAATTTTGCCTAAAGTATCATTGGGTTTTTAAAATTGTATTAGTAGGATCGTGTCTGAACGAATTTATTGTTGTTTTAATCAATAGTTTTATATTTTTATACATATTTTATTATTAATTTTTTATTGATCAAGTCGAGCTCGAACCACGTTTTAGATTTTTAGCAAAAGATTGTATGACAAATCTTGTATGTAAATAGAATTTCAATCCAAACACAAACTTATAAAGAAGATCCATATTTTTTTGTATGAACTTAAGTCCATGAAACGGCCTAATATAAAGACTACCTCTAAGATTTTATCAAGTAAAATATATGTTCAATTTTTTTTTATGTTTAGTTTAATCGAGTCCGAATGAGCTTTTAGCAATTGATATCTGAAATCGAACATCGACAATGAGGTTTTCGTCCAATCCTCGTTTGATCTCGAAATTCATGTTCATAGTTGTTGCGGCTTGATTATTGATATCTAATATTTGCAAATTACTAATATTTGTGTTGACGTGTGTTTTGGTCAACAAACAAAATATATAAGAAATTTAACACGTGGAAATATAAGTATGCGTAATACGCGTTTATTTATGGCTAATTCTCCTTTTTTGCATAATGCCGAGGCAATTATCGGGGTCGGTCTTTGTTACAATCTCTCGTTCTGTGTCCTCTTTTTTATGTGTTTTTTCTCCCCCTTTTCCTCTTAAAATGAGGATTTTTATACCCCCGAGTAAGTGGGTTTTCAACGATCATCTTTGCACTAATCAAGAAAATAATTAAAAAGGACACATGTCCCTTTCTAATCGTGCATGTCACCAAATCTTGCCACTTGGTGACTCCTCTCTATAACTTTCGACATGTGGTAGTTTCGATACCAATAAAGCACTAAACATGGGCAAATGGTTATTTTTATGAACTGTCGCGCATGCGTTTCCCGCCGAAATTTAGGCTCGGGGTCGGGGCTCGCGATCATGCTGGTGGTTGGGCTCGGTAGCGGGCGAGCCTAATTCATGACGTGTCACCGCGACCGTTAATGACGCCACCGTAGGCCCTCCACTCGGATGTGTCTTTGGGCGATGGCGTGGATTAATTTCTTCCACGGCTCGGCGTCATCAAAGGCCCCCAAGTTTAATTCCGAGAGAAGAATTTCTCAAGTCGAGTTAAACTTTAATGCTAATGATAAACATTTAATGGGAAACGGAATTCTCAAAGGTTTTGTTCATTCCCGACATCCGTCGCGTAGTGATTAATGCCTGCGCGGCGCATTAATTGTGGTGCCATAATAGACAGACACGTGGCCTCTTGTGGTTGGACCACGCCAGTGCGAGAATTGAAAAGGCATATCGCTTCACGGCGGCGTGGGGACGTGACGCTTTCGACACTTTCGACGGCTTTTGAGGTTGAAAAGGCGCGTTTTTCGAATAAACGTTTACGTTTATTGAGGAACCCCACCTATAAATACCCCTTTTTCCCTCCATTATTCACTTTCGCATCCATTATCCTTTGAGCTAGATTGATTGAAACCGAGCGAAATTTCGGTCGGCTTCCAAAGTTCGTGAGACTTCAAACTTAGGTATTTTTTCAAATATTCTCCTTTTACCTATATAATGTCTTCTTTTGAGGATAGTAGAGTCGTAGTTATAGCGTAGAGGTTGAAATCGAAGATCCCCCTCCGAACCTTCTTTTATTTCTCACCAAAGACGCCATATCCGCCTTATAGTCCGAGCATCATTCGGATATCTTCTCCGATTCTTCTCGAGGTGGAACGTCTTTAGAGCGGACGATATACTATTTTTAATCCGGCGCCAAAGGATCCTTTTTTCGAGAAGAACGGTGTATCAGCCCGACCGCACGAGAGAGTTCTAACGGGATCCCAGTCTTGATCTTAGGTAGTATCGCGGGAAGAAGAGGATATGGATCCATCGGAGCCGGAGCGTGATAACGCGGAGCGGGTAGACGAACCCTCCGGAGATTCGAGGCCGGAGAGGCCTCAAGTGCCCATGGGTCATCGTAACGGTGATGGCCGGCGGGAGGAGGCCTCGCCTTCGTGTAGAGCCTCGGTGGGCGCCGTATGATATAAACGACATTCCTAGTATGATGATGATCCGGAGATGGGAGAGCTCGGTGAGGTACCGTATTCAAGTGGCATCAATTTTTGGGTACCGGATGGCACGAGGTTCCTCAAGACTACCCACCGGGGCTCATGCGTGGCCATACATGCCGCCATCCTCCTATATGGGTTGCGATTTCCACCGCCGCTTTCCTCACGCAGGTGGTTTTGCAAGTGGGGTATGCATCCAACCCAGTGCACCCTATTTCTTGGGGTAGGATCATCGGCCTCCCGGTGATGTTCCACCTAGAAAATATCCTCGCCCCAAGTTCAAAGAGATGAACGAGCTCTTTATCCGCGGCGACTCCTTCATCTCGAGGTCACCGTCCGGATGATATTACGCACAAACCCGACTGGGGTATCCGGACGGCCTTAGTGGAAGGTCTCCTTCATCTTTGAAGGAATGGAAAGAAAAGTAGCTCGGGTGAGCGGCGAGTGGCAAGCTCGCGGTGGAGGATGGAACAAGGGAAACTATCATTCATCCTCCTTCAAATTTTGTTTTTGGTTATAGTAAGTCTATCTTTTCTTCTTTCTCTCGCTTTTGTTGTCATTGTTTCCTTTTTATGTGACTGACTTTGTTTCTTCTTCGTCTTTTTTACCTTTATAGGGAACCGAGCATCGAAAGGGCTCTGTCGGCCACCTTTATCCACAGGCTGGAGAATATCCAGGCCAGGGGCATCAGGGATAGGCGGATTGAGAGATTGGCCACTGAGGCCAACTTGGCCGCAACCGGCTTGAGGCCTGCTCTGCCCGCCAACCTCGAGGCCGAGGGGGCGGCTCGGGACGAGGCGGCAGAGCGGGAGGGGGAGGCTGGAAGAGAGCCTCAGCAGGACCCTCCCGAAGCTGAAGAAGTACGGCCCCACTCTCCGAGGGAGCAGCCGGCGCGAACAGAGCGAGCGAGCCGAGCCGTTTCTGCAGCCGCGATCCCTGGGGCGAGATCGCCTGCGTGCCCACCGGGCAAACGCGACTTCGTAATCGCCGAGTGCGGCCGCGCCGTTCGAGGTAAACATAGTATTCCTTACACTCTCTTCCTTTCGAAATGCTCTTCGTTTTCTTTTGACCTTTTAACGGTGGTTGCTTTTTGTAGGGCGTGGCTTGATTTGCGTGCACGCCGTAGCGTGAGGAACACGCCGCGTCGGACTCGGCGATCGCGACCAACCCACGATGTGGAGGCGGCTCGGAGAGAAGATATCCGGCCGACAAACGTCCCGCCGATGGAGTGCCCGAGGCGGTGGAACCTCCCTTCAAAGGAAAAGAGGAGGGATTGTGATCGAAGAGCCTGGGCATCAAGGAACTGGTCGACGACGCCGAGTATCTGAACAGCCCCGGGAAGGGGGAGGTCCGCGAACTTTCTCGAGATGACCTCGGCCGAAGGTCACTTCATCCCTCCAAGTCGGGTGAGAGATTTAATACTGCGAGGGAATGATTGGAATATGCCCTCAATGGTTTGTGGAGTTTGTCCGATGCGCTACACCGACGGAAGAATAGTCGCAAGCTTTGCGGAGCGGGTCGGGCCGCAATGAGTGTCCCGGCTCGTGCCTGGACAAAGGCATCGAGCAATTCGCTCGGAGACGGCTTTGAGGAATGCAGTTCAAGACACCATGGGAATGTCCGGGCGGTACATTGGGCACCTATGGCATGCAATTGGGAGAACTCGCGAGCCGGAGAGAAAATACGCCGATCCGGAAAGGCGACATGGCGACCTGCAGAGAGGCCTATGCTACCCTTCAAGGGGTACAAGAATCGTTAAAGACCCAGGCGCAGATGAAGCTACGGCTCGGGCTAACTCGAGAAAAGAAGGCTGCTGAGGGCCGAGGCAGAGCGAGATCGGGGCCGCAGCAGGTGAAAAAGGATCTTATGGCTAAGGTTGCCGAGCCGAACGTCTTTAGTTGCCGGGTTGAGGAAATGGAAAGACGTCTAGCCGATGTGTGCGAGAGGGCCGAAGAGGCTACTCATAGGCAAGTTGAGGAAGCTCGTACACATGCCGTTGAAGCTTATAAGGACTCGAGGAGTATGCATTTATGTTAACCTGCGGCCACGCGACTAAATTTCAAAGAAATTCTTGATTCGGTTAAGGCGGGGCGGATCGTTGCTTAGCTTGAAGAAGATTTGGCCCTTCCGGAGGCTGATCTCGATGCTCTCCGCCGAACTTTGCCGAGGCCCCCAATGTTTAGGGCTCACCTCCTCCTCCGACGCAGAAGAAGTTGCCTCCAGCCAGTGGTCTGTGTTGAAATTCCGCATCCGTCTTAGTCTTGGTGTTGTTTGCCCCTTTTTCATTTATAAGCTTTTTCATGAATTCGTAGGTAGATTACTTGGCTTCGTGCCTTAGAATGTAATGGGCTCCGCTCCCCTGTGTAAATAATTTTGAAGTAGAAATGAACTTTTCTTTCTCTCTCACCGTATGTGTTTTAAGCTTTTTGTATATGCTTGGCTCTTCTCCTTTTTGTAAGATTGTTGCATGTCTTCTTTTTCCTTTTATACTCCCAAGTATGGGGCTCGGTTCCCCAGTGCTCTGAATAAGGGACTTTACTCGCTTTAATTGACTCTCGTACTCGAGATATGAACCCGATCTTTATTTTGTATTTTGTACTTGTGTATAAACCAAGTCTTCATTTTGTGCTCGGTGTGTACACCGAGTCTTTATTTTGTGCTTGTGCGTAACCAAGTCTTTGTTTTGTGCTCCTGTGTAACCAAGTCTTTGTTTTGTGCTCCTGTGTACATCGAGTCTTTGTTTTGTGTTCGGTGTGTACATCGAGTCTTTGTTTTGTGCTTGTGCGTAACCAAGTCTTTGTTTTGTGCTTGTGCGTAACCAAGTCTTTGTTTTGTGCTCGGTGTACATCGAGTCTTTGTTTTGTGCTCGGTGCGTGACCAAGTCTTTGTTTTGTGCTCGGTGCATAACCAAGTCTTTGTTTTGTGCTCGGTGCGTTACCAAGTCTTTGTTTTTAAGGATAGATCCGCCTTGTGGGCGAGTTGCCCTTTTTTCAACGTGCAAAGGGCGTGCCGAGACGACTTGTCGGCATTCATCTTCTTCACCGAGGCGATTTTTTACTATCCTCGCACGTAGCGAGGTGAGTAAGAATTTCGTCTCCATTTAGAGAGCTCACATAATATCGATGATGAAAGGATAATTCCCGAATCCTATCCGGATCATAAACCGAGATCTTTATTAATAGTAACGCTTTCGGTATGCTACATTCCATGGATGCATAAATTTTTCTCCACTCAAATATTCTAGCCGGTACGCCCCACCGTATAAGACGCGTGGGTCGACCCGAAATGGGCCCTCCTGTGTTGGCTTCAATGGGCCGGTTCAACACCCGTTATCTTTTTCAACACAAGATCGCCGACCGAAATCTCCTTTCCTTTACTTTCGAATTGTAGTACCTCTCACTCCTTTGTTTATACACGGCGTTTTCATCTCAAGATCGCACCTTTTTTTTCTTCGAAAGCAGATCTTGCTCGGCTCTGAGCGCACCTCATTGCCGCCTTAAAAATTTGCACTCAAGGGTAGGGCTCCAATCTCAACAGAATCACCGCCTCGGTTCCATAAGCCAAAGAAAAGGTATTTCTCCAGCTGTGGCGCTCGATGCGTGGATGCTCGTCATGACCACAAGACACTGGGTAATTCCTCCGACCAATTACCTTTAGACTCCTCTAATCTCGCCTTCAAGGTATACTTGAGTATTTAGTAACGGCCTCAACTTGTCCATTCGACCGGGGATGGTATGGAGTCGAGAAGTGGTTTTTAATGTGGAAACCTTCACAAAATTTTGAAACCTCCGGTTGTCGAATTGTTTCCCATTGTCTCAGAATAATCGAATACGGTATCCCGAATCTCGATAATGGACTTCCATACAAAACTCACAATCTTTTCCTCATCTATTTTCGCGCAGGCTCCGCCGCCCATTTTGTGAAATAATCCACCGCCACAACGGCATATTTGACGCCCCTTTGCCAAATGGTGGGGAGTGGTCCGAAGTCCATTCCCATTTGACAAACGGCCATGGACTAAATACGGAGGTAAGTTGCTCGGATGATATCCGACTGCGACGCGATCTTTGGCACCTCTCGCATCTTTTGACGAGATCGGTTGGCGATGGCGCAGTATCCTTGCCGTATTAATTTATAGACTAATGTTTGGCCCCGTGGTTTCCGCATATTCCCTCATGAACCTCTCGAAGTGCATAATCCACATCCGTCGGAAAGGCACCGTAGGAGTGGGACGGAGTATCCTCGTTTGTATAGGACACCGTCTACTAGTGTAAACCGAGCCGCTTGAGTTCGTAGTGTTCCTCGCTTGACTTTGTTTTCGTGTTGAACTCCTTTTTCTAAATACTTGAATGATTGGGGTCATCTAGGTCCGCTCGGCGGTTTGATTGCATATATCTTCTTTGCGCCAAGTGACGGGGCGGAGAATTGTGTGACAAAGTGACATTCGCGATGGCATCCGCCCCTGGCCGAACCGAGCCGAGCTAAGGCATCCGCCCGCATGTTCTCGGCTCGGGGCACATGTAAGACTTTTGTCTTAAAGTGTAACAATCTCTTCTTGACCAAGTCCAAATATTGTGCGATTTTTGCTCTTTCGCCAGTACTCACCGTTGATTTGATGAACGACCACCGAGAATCACTTGGTACCAACATTGTTTAAGGCCCATAGAAGCCGCCATATCTAGGCTCGCCGAAGTGCCTCGTATTCGCCGTTGTTCATTGCGGGAATCGAATCGCACGGCCGAGCAAAGAGATTTCGATTTGGATCGATTATCACGATTCCGCCTTTGCTCGGCTGCGGTGGAGGAGCCGTCAACGAATAATTTCCATTCTTGGTCTTCCATAACTTCCAATTGTATGGAAGGTATGAATTCGACCACAAAGTCGGCTAAAGCCTGACCTTTTATTGTTGTACGCGTTCATATAGAATATCAAACTAATCGAGCTCGACGCCCACTTGATCATCCGACCGTAAGTATCGGGTCGGTGTAGTACCCGCCTTCAGCCGGGGTAGTTCGTCAAGACTATAATTTTGTGCTCTAGAAAATATGGATTTTAGTTTCCGCTACCGCAATGATTAATGAATAAGCCAACTTTTCCATTGGCGCGATAGCGAGTCTCGGCGTCATGTAATGCTTGGCTGTGTAATAGACCGAATGTTGAATAGAACCATCTAGCCGATTAACACCGAGTTGATGGCGTATTCGGATACCGCCAGTACAAATACAAGTTCCCCCCTCGGTAGGTTTTTGCAATATAGAATTGAAGAAAGGTCTTTGTTTGAGGGATTCAAAGCGCACTGCGCTTGCTCGGTCCACTCAAAATTTTTGTTTTTTTATAATTTCAAAGAAAGGTTTACACTTGTCTGGATCGCGAAACAAATCGGTTAAGGCGGCGAATCGGCTTATTAGGCTTTGTACCCTTTTTACGAGTTCGGGGTTCTAGATCGATGATGGCTTTTATTTTATCCGGGTTAGCTTCGATTCCCCTTTGGCTGACCATATACCCCAAAAATTTACCCGAGCCGACCCCAAACGTACACTTTCTCGGGTTTAACATCATCTTGTACTCTCTCAAAACAACAAACATTTTATTAAGATCGTTTAGATGATCGAGATATATACTGATGATTTCACCAACATGTCATCTACATAGACTTCCATAGTACGACCTATCATTTTCTTAAACATCTTATTTACTAACCTTTGGTAGGTCGCACTGGCAGTTCTTCAACCCGGCGGCATCATCCTCAGAATAAAGAAATTCCACGAGCGAGAAGAATGATGTATTTTCTTCGCTATCATCTGGTGCATTCGTATTTGGTTGTAACCCGAGTATGCATTCATGAAGCTCATCACTCGTGTCCGCCGTGGCATCTACCATATAGTCAATATTTGGTAATGGATAACTCCCTTAGGGCATGCCTTATTCGTGTCGGTGAAATCCACGCATAGGCGCCACTCGCCATTGCTTTTCTTTACAAAAACAGATTGGCAATCCATCGGGATAGAGGGCTTCCTGGATAAATTGATTATCTAGCAACTTGTTAACCTCGGTGTAGGTCCCAAGGGGTGTAAGTGTAAGGTTTAGAAGGGGGTTGAATAAACCTTACCAAATTTTCGATTTAGTCCTTTTAAATATACGAGTTGATTCTTCACAAATGTTTCCTTGATGATGGATCGATTTAGTCAATCAAGAGTTAGTCTCTCAACGCACTCAATCGAGTGTTGATGGAATAACTCACTGTTGACTCTAAATTAACTCAATGTGGTTTTGTTTTTGGAAAGACTTAACACCCTTAAGTTTGATTAAGTAAGAGTTTAGTCTTGGGTTTAGTACTTGTATTATCAAATGGATAGCAAATTTATCAAAGATATATAGGCGATTAAAAATGCAGAATTAAAATGTTTGAAATGTAAATGACACAATGAAATTTTTATAGAGGTTCGAAGATGGGGTAATTCTTCTACTCCTCTCTTCTCCAACTCCTGGAGGAATCCACTAGGTAATGATCGCTTTACAAAGTGGTAATGTCCGTATACAAGTCTTGATCACACAAAATGACTTGATCCTTTGGGACTCGATCTGAGACGCCTTGATCACTCAAATTTGGCTTCTCTTACGACTCGCTTCTTCACAGGCGTACCGCTTTGCTACTACAAACCTAACTTGCTCAAGCTCTTTGGATTTGATCACGAAGCCCTCCAAAAGCTTAAGACTTGGTTCGACCTTGAACCTTCCTACAATCCTTCGTGGAATGTAGACCCCTTTTCTTCAAAAGTTTCCTCTTCAATCGATTGAAGTTATCTTTCCTTCACAGGAGTGTTGGATAGATGTGCTTCGAATGTAGGCTTGAGGATTAATCTTGAATGATTTGAGAGTATTTCTCGGTTATAATTTGATTGATTTCTTGAATGTTCGTAGTTCAGGGTCACCTTCTCTCGTAGTCATTCCTCGCCTTTTTTATAGTGATCTTTCAAAAATTTGCCCGTTGAAGAGATAGGCTTATTTTTGAAAGTCACTTGCGATCGTTGGCTTGTCTTGTTGCGTCCTTGGAATTGCCATTTCCTCGTATGAATTGTTCTTTCACCTTTTCGTAGTTCTAACACGGTGTAGTGCTTCCCATTGGTTCATTCCTTTTGCACGCTTCTCGGGATTGAGCACTCCGAGAAAGGTGGTATGGAGATATTACTTGTTTAAGTAATTCTCTTGATTTACAAGGCAACGGATCTTTTACGATTATCTCGACTTGATCGCATTTCCTTGCTTTCCCAGGTGACTTAGTGTCGCCTTCCAATCATTGGATGACTCTTCCACTCACTTCAACTTGAGACTTGGCTTTTCTCGAGTTGACTTGATCGATACTCCACTCACCGTATCTCACCGCTTCTTCATAGAGTTCCCGTCTACTCTTCTTTGCCATACTCAAATGTCTTGCAATGAGTCTTCCTTCTAGTCTTCATTGTCTTCTTGCATGTTAGGTCGTAGTCGACTTAACTCACTTGGCTAGCTAGCTCTAATTTGTTACAATGCATTTTACAACAAGAATCAAAAGCCAACTTTCTATTCTAAGTTTTACATGGCATTCATCAAAATCTAAACAATAAAATTCCTAACACTTTCGGTTTGAAGTCTTTGCTTTCTGTCAGGGCCGAGTTTGCGCATTTTCTCGATAATCGGGCGAACGTTAGATCAATATTAAAGCGGTGGCATGCATGCTTAGGGTCGATTCCGGGCATGTCCGCATGAGTCCATGCGAAGACGCAAGATTATTTCCCAAAACTCAATCGGCTCGGTTCGATATGATTCTCGGAGGTCATGACCAATACGTAATTGGCGCCCGCTTGGCCTTCCGACATTGATTGTATCAACTTTTTCTCTGTTCCGCCCATTTTCTTTTCTTGCTCGCCTTCTTTTTATCTCGCAGGGCAACTCATCTTCGGTGGCCGCTCGCCTTTCATTGCCGGGTACATCTCTCGCCCTCTCCTCCTTCCTTGTTCTTCCATCATCGGTTCCTTCCCGTGTCGACGACCTGGATTATCTTCCCCGAACAATCACTACTTCCCGCTTGGGCTCCTCTTTTGGGAGGATCGCCTCGCGTGGTCCCACCGGTTTCTCCTCGTTCCATCACGTTAATCTCCACCGGTCGGAGTTTGAGAGAGCATTCTCGTGACTCCTTTTGATTCCCCTATGTATGGCCTCGCCATCGGATGTTGGGAATTTCATACAAAAATGATATATTGAAACGACCGCTTTTATATGATAAAGCAATGGCCTCCCAATGATAGCATTGTATCCGAATCGGCGTTGATTATTTTAAATGTTGTCATGACGGTCCGTTTATGCAACCCTTGTCCTATTTGATGGGCAAGTCAACTTCTCCGAAGCGACTATTCTTCCTCCTCCAAACCCTGCACGCTTTTCGTTGCATGGATGGATATAGCTATCGCCCACGCTCAATCTTCGAAAGGCTCGGACGTAAATGACCGATGAGTAGCCGCCAGAGTCGATCAAAATTCTATGAACTGAATACCCAAAATCGGTGCAAGAATGACCAGGGGTCGAATGAGGGTGGACCACCTGGTCGGCATCCACATCCGAGAACACAAAACGGCCGGTGGGTTGGCCTTCCTGATTTCCGCCACCCGAACTTGCGCTTTCGGCGTGGGCGGTTTGTCCGACATCGCCTTTCTTTTCCTGTTGGAGCGGCTATCTTCTACTGTTAGTGTTGATTCGATTCACACTCGACATCATGAGGATCTCCCTACCCTAGTTCTCGGTGGTGGCGGCAGGAGAGCCGGATTGGTTATGCGCTCCGGGTTAACACTCTTGAGTCGATCTTGGTGGGGCGGTAGTTCATGAACGTATCTTTTGAGACCGCCTTGCCGAACAATACGCATAATTTCTCCGATTAGATCTCGTCACTCATCCAGATCGTGACCTATTGATTTATGATAGGCACAATATCGACGCGTGAATCTAATTTTGTCGGCTCGACCTTCAAAGGCCGAGCCGAGATAACAAATTCAGACCATTTCATTCCATATGGTGATGGAGTGTGGGTCAAAGTACTCCTTGGATCTCGATTGACCCTAAGCGCCTCCCGCTCATCCGAAACCGAGTCGGAACTTATCGATCGAGCCGCGAAAGGATCAACTCCCGATCGCTGACGAACACCGAGTGGACATGGCGATGTCGTGTTGCTCCTCGATTGACTCCGCTTACACGACTTTGCCCCTCCTCATCTTCTCGCGCCGCCTTACGCACGACGGACACGCTGCTCATTACCTCGAACAGGCTTCTTGGCTTCATTATGAGGAAGCCGGGGGACTTGAAGATTGATATTAACATTTAGTTGTGGATTGAGTGGGTTAGTATTTACAAGGAGTGGAGGAGGTGCTTGAGAGTTTGTGGTAGCAAGAGTTTGTGATATGAGTTGGTTCATTTGCTTTGTACAAAAGTTGGGTTAGCAATTAGCCGAGCGAAAGGAAATAAAGTAGTGCTCCCCGCTTACATGCGGAGCATATTTTGACCATTAGTAGTCCGCCGCTTGGTTGTTAGGGTGTTGTTCTTGATCAAACGAGCATTTCTCGATTGTTGACTCATTTTGTCTATTACGAAAATGATAAACGTTGAACTTTACCTGGTTTTCACTTAACTTGCTTTTGCCGAACTCGACCGACCAATACGGGCCTCCTTTCTAGCGCCAATTTGTTGACGCGTGCGTTTTTGGTCAACAAACAAAATATATAAGAAATTTAACACGTGGAAATATAAGTATGCGTAATACGCGTTTATTTATGGCTAATTCTCGCCTTTTTTGCATAATGCCGAGCCGAATTATTAGGGTCGGTCTTTCTTACAATCTCGCGTTCTGTCCTCTTTTTTTATGTGTTTTTTCTCCCCCTTTTCCTCTTAAAATGAGGATTTTTATACCCCCGAGTAAGTGGGTTTTCAATGATCATCTTTGCACTAATCATCACTAATCAAGAAAATAATTAAAAAATGACACATGTCCTTTTCTAATCGTGCATGTCGGCCCAAATCTTGCCACTTGGTGACTCTTCTCTATAACTTTATGACATGTGGCGCTTCGATACCAATAAAGACTAAGCATGGGCAAGCATGGGCAAATGGTTATTTTTATGAATCTGTCACAGCATGCGTTTCCCGCCGAAATTTGGGCTCGGGGTCGGGGTTCTCGCGATCATGCTATGGTTGGGCTCGGAGCGGGCGAGCCTAATTCATGACGTGTCATCGCGACCGCATCGACGCGTCACTGTAGGCCCTCCACTCGGATGTGTGTTGGGGCGATGGCGTGGATTAATTTCTTCCAAATTTCCTTTTCGGCCATCAATTTGATATAATTATATATTTACTAATTTTACTTGGATACTTAATAGGAACTCTTGTCTTTGATGCATAATTAGAAATTATTTCCACAATATAATAATTTGGGGTTGGAACTTGGATGCACGAATTGTCATCAATCATTAATAATGGTTAAAAATATAGCAAAATACCATAAAAAGAATAGAAAATGCATTCTCTCCAAGATTTATTCCCCACAACAATTAATGACCAGTGATTAAATAAAGAGGCTAGATCCCATGTTTTATATAAATACATAAATCTCGCTTTTTCTCTTTTCCTGTGATTTTCTCCTCCGTCGGTCACCGTCATCTCCGCCGTACAGCCACCCTCTCTCTAGCTGTATTGCCGCCGTTGCATTTAAACTGCGTGCTTTTCCACTTATATCTATATTCGTCTCTTTCACGAGCAAAACACTGCATAATTGGATACACATTCCATTTTTTTTTTCTGAATAAGTGGAGTTACGCGACAATTTTGTGCGCGGAATTTTGAGTGGATTTCGTGTGTTGGCTGAGAGATCCAGGGGTTGTGGAGGTGTTTGATATCCGGTGAAACTCGTTAGTCGACGCCGTTTTAGTGATTGGAGGTTTAGTTCTGTCAGAATTGGATTTGATTGATCCAGGTGTGGAGACCTATCTTTTATTGTAATAGATTATCGGTTTTTTCTTTTGTTTTTTGCTGTACTTTTCTCTAGCTTTATTGAATTAAAGCAGCTTTTCCACTATGTTTTCTTCAGAATTATGTGAATCATTGTTTATGATGAAGTATGATAACTAATTTAGTTGTTTATTTGTTGATATTTTGAAATGGGCTGCGAGTTTGAAAATTTTCACGAGTTGATGAAGTGAATTAGAATTGAGCATGGAAATATTGTTGTGACGAATATTTCAATGATACTGTAGTTCATGTAGAGACTGATAATAACAGGTTTTCAAGTGATTTGCCTTTGATTTTTATATCAGATGAAGATTTAAAAGGGTAAACCAAAATTGAGTTGCACTGACAATTAGTTGTATGTTTCCTAGTCCAGCAAGATTATAATGATGAACACAAGAAGTTTGACTTTGTCTTCTCTTTATCATGTCATCTAAAATTTTCATTTATCAGTTTAAGTTAAAGGAGATTGGCATAGCATGGTTTTTTCTCCTATCAATGGCATAGCGTGATTTTTTGTACTATCATTGGCAAAACATGATGTTTTGGACCATTTATTAGATGTGAATCATTCTGTGTTTTGCTGCATACGACTCTTACTGAAATATAGTTATCCCATTGCGTGTATGTTTCATTTATATAGTATACATGTATTACTTATGATAATTTTTATGGTTTACAGATATTTTTCCAATAAGATGCGATTGTGATGTTTGGATGATTCTGGATCTGTTTAATTGAAGTTGTTAAGGATGAAAGGAGGCATTCAAGGACTAAAGGTTTCACAGGTCTCCCTCATCCTCATTGGGTTAGTGTGTGTGACTGTGCTTGCATTGACATGGACGAAGACCACGTTGCTGACCTCTTTCATTCCAGTTCAGAGTCGTGTCCTGCAACTGGATCTAGGTTTGCCTCTGTGCATTATCTCCATCTGATTTTGCATGCTATCTTTATAAGTTTTCTGATATCTAATGAGTATAGAGTATGGAGTTAACATGTTTATAATTGTAGAGTGTTAAGTTACAGCATCTCAACACACATTGTCATATTCAGCTCATTGACACTTTACTCCAGACTGAGTTAGTTCATGAATTGTAATGTCAATGTTAAAGAATTCTGCTGTCTCAGTAATTGATTTCGTCATCATTTTTTGTTTGAGTTACTCCCAACAATAAACTTCCTCCTTTTCTGCATCAATTAAGCTAAAAGATCGTCAACTTCCATAGCTGTGTGCGACAATAGAAGATGACGAATTAAAAACTAAAGGATTTTAAGAACAAAAAGACAAAGTGTGGCTTGTACTTCAAGATGCACAGCAAAAAGAACTTTACTTCTGGAGAAAGAACATTAAACTTGCACTTTTTCTAGCCACCATTTGTGCTCCTTGCACGGGCTTTCATAGAGGCATATCTAATTTCTTTTATTTGCTCCCAGTAAACTGATTCAATAGTACAGAAAATGAAGGGCAGTGAGTTTGTGTTTCTGGATGGTAATGATCCTTCTTGTGGTTCCAAATTATGCTTGTTAAAATGTAAAAAAATCTCAAAGATCTAGACATGTTTTACATGGCTGTGATGATCCCTTTTAAATATCTTTAGTGATGTTGCCTTTGTGAATGCTATCATCATAAACGAAGTCTTGCAGTTTGCATCTGATTTTAATGGTTCTGAGTTCCTCGATTGTTACAGATAAAGCAGGTCCAAGAGAAACTTTAGAGGGAAACAATAATTCAGTCGAGACAGGGACAAAGCAAATTGAACCTCTAGGTTCCTCAGGGTATCCGAGAGAGAAAATATTGAAAATGCTACAACTGTTAAGAAGGAAGGTGGGATATAATCTTTCCTTTTGGTTTACGTATTATAGTGATTGGCATCAATGAACTTTGAACACTTTTTAGGTTCTATAGTTGCCTATAGTCTTTGAAATCTGTTGTGGTGCTGTTTTCAATTTGTAGACTAGATTTAACATGTATAACTATTTCCATGTTCAAGTGTATTTCTTGTAATAGTTGTAATCTCTTTTCTTCCTTCGCTTTAGTACATATACCAGCATAGATTATTCCTGGTAAAGCACTTCTTAAATATCTCTGAATTCTTATCTCTTTGTCACAAGTTTGTCATATACTAAATAATTTAGTAACAGCATTATGTTGTGCTTATTGTACTTTCCATTATTTGATTATTTTCAACTACACTGATCCTTAAAACTAATTCTTCTGACTTCAGTTTTTAATATATCTTCTGTTGGTGCAGAAATTCCTGCTAGTGTTATAGAAAAAGCGGATCAGAAGAACTTTTGAAAGAAGAAATAAATCAAAGCAAACAGAGATTGTGCCAGAGAACCCTTTAACTGTAGAATCATCTGTCAAAAGTGAGCAAACAGGAAACTTATCAGCTACCACTGGAAAGAAAGGTCATTCAGAGAGAAATATGTTTCCTCATGCTTGTCTATTCAGCATTTTCTTCTTAAAAGATCTGATTCTTGAATCTCAGTTTTTAATATATTTTCTGTTGGTGCAGAAATTCCGTCTAGCGTTTTAAAAGGAACGGGATCAGAAGAACTTTCTGGAGGAGAAAATAAATCAAAACAAGCAGAGGTTCTGCCAGATAACTCTTTGACTATAGGATCATCTACCAAAACTGAGCAAAAAAGAAACTTGTCAGCTATCACTGAAAAGAAAGGTTACACTCAAAGAGAATTATATTTCCTCTGGCTTGTCCATTTTGCATTTCCTATGAAGTACTAGAACAAGGGTTTTGTAATAGACACACCAACTTGATTGAATGCGATACCCACGCATAAGAAATGTATGCTCTAAGTATTTCTCATCATCACAAGCGGGGCAGAGCTAGGACGCCCTGGTCACAAGTGACTATTCTATGTAATAGAATATTTTCTGATTAAGTTCCAGTAGTCACAACAAAATGGGAACTAAGTATTCGAAAAGTTTCTGACTTGGCATCATATCTTGGCTTGCCAAGGATGTTGGTTTCCTTAATGTATCCATTGTCCTACTTTTTGTGGATTGTAGATTTCATGTACTGCATATACATTTCATATGATGAAAAAGCATTTACGACATTGTCTAACCCTTCTTACATATTTCAGATTGTAATTATGCCAAGGGTAAATGGGTCTTAGATGATAACCGCCTTTATATTCTGGCACTGGTTGTAAGCAATGGTTATCATCTATGTGGGCTTGCCGCCTGACACAGCGCACTGATTTTGAATACGAAAAACTACGTTGGCAACCCAAAGATTGTACAATGGAAGAATTCACGGGTTTCAAGTTCCTGCAGAGGTACATCTCGATTTCTAACAAAGTTCTCTATTTGTTTGCTGAAACTTGAAATTACTGGAGTTTCCTTTAGGGTGATATAATATTATCCTTCCATCTGGTCATTTAATCAATCACAATGTTGGTGTATCTTCTCAAAGGGTTTACATTGTATACAGCAATGCTGATATATTCATATCCTCTGCTTAGCCAAAAAGATTTGCTGTTTTGCCACTGGGACTAGTTAAGTTACTAGCTGTTTTCAGTTTTTAGCATGTACTCATTTCCGCCTCAAGCAGATTAGTATTCAATGAGTGTTTAGGAAATATTCGTTTTTTCTTTGGTGGCATTTAATATCTTTTGTAAGTTTTCCGCATAAATACTCACCATCTCTCAAATGCAGAATGCAGGACAAAACATTGGCTTTTGTTGGGGATTCACTGGGTCGACAGCAGTTCCAATCTCTAATGTGCATGGTGAGCGGCGGTGAAGAAAGACCCGACGTCCTCGATGTGGGGTATGAATATGGCCTTGTCAAAGCTCGTGGTGCTGTAAGGCCCGATGGATGGGCTTATCGATTCCTAGTACCAACACCACCATCCTCTACTATTGGTCAGCAAGTCTCTGCGATTTAGAGCCTATCGACCCATCTAACCCAGTCACTAATTTCGCCATGCACCTCGATCGCCCCCTGCATTCTTACGCCGCTTTATTCACAAATTCGATGTTCTTGTTTTAAACACAGGACACCATTGGAATAGGGGAAAACTTAACGCCAATCGATGGGTCATGTACGTTGGTGGTGTTCCCAATACTAATCGGAAGATTGCTGATATTGCGGGTGCAAAAATTTCACTGTGCACAGTATCGTGAAATGGGTAAATTCACAGCTCCCGTTATATCCAGGTTTGAAAGCATTTTTGCGTTCTATTTCGCCTAGGCATTTTTTCAATGGGGATTGGAATACTGGTGGTACTTGTGACAATACTACCCCTCTGTCTGGTGGCAAGGAAGTTGTGCAAGATGATTCTAGTGATCTTCTTGCTGCAGGGGCAGTTAGGGAACGAGTGTTAAACTTTTAGATATCACGGCTTTGTCTGAGTTGAGAGACGAGGGCCACATATCCCGTTACAGCATTAAAGCCACACCGGGAATGCAGGATTGCTTGCATTGGTGCTTGCCTGGTATTCCTGATACATGGAATGAAATTTTATTTGCACAAATATGATCCGACGAATCAAGATTTGAGAAAATTTCCTTTTGTTGGTAGTTCAGGTTCGGTACCATTCGGCTAGGTAATTCCTAATTATTTCCTTATCACATCTTTAAGTCACTTCATTTTTGGTGGTTATTGATACGTTAGATCCCGCAGTCAAATGGGACGATCAAAGGTAGAATATTTAACATTGTATACTAAAATGAGCTCTTCTGCTCATGTTGTATCATTCACATGTACTGATGATAGCTGGTGATGCCAAATTCTTAGATAATTTTAGCAAGTTGAATTGTTGGTTTGTATTTTGTGTGTTGCCTGTCGGTGATGGTAAAAACGTAGTATATATGAAACAAATCAAGGCTGCCTCTAAGGGTTGGCCTTGGAATTTCAATGATTCTAGTGAAACATTGAACTTTGGAGATTCGCAAATGATTGAGAAACAATCGGCCTCAAAGGAGGAAGGTATCGCATTCATATTTAATGAAAAAGTAGCACTGAGTTCGTGTTCACGTCCAAGTTTCGCACTTGATTTTTAAAATTTTCTAGGGTTAATTACTTAAAACTACCCCTAAGATTTAGCCTAATTAAAAATTGCATCCTCAAAGAGGGTATTTGTTAGATAAATACAAACCTCAAAAACAGTATTTGTAATTAGACTAAATCTCAGGTATAATTTTTGTAATTATCCCTACATTCTGTAAAGAAGGTTTGAATTATTGTCTCCTCTGCTTCTAGCCCAAAGTCGGGTCGCTCCTTACATTAGACAAAGGAGTCGATCAACTTGGGTTCGAAAAATTCGAGGCTCAAAAATTTTGTATACCTCTTTTATATATAGTGCATATTAAAATAATTAACATATTGCACCAAGAGTAAATCTAGCATAATGGTTGAATGTTTGCTACTTTTGAAACTTTAAAAATGTCTCAGGTTCACATACTACCATCCATAAGATTATTTTAATTTATTATGTAAATAAAGAAATTAAAAGTTTTCAATTGCAAAGATAGTGATCGAGTTCTCATACCAAGATGAAGGGCTTTGATTGATTCTCCTTGTAGCCCACCAAGAAGGAAGGGCCATATCATTGCCCTTA
Organism: Rehmannia glutinosa; assembly: GCA_016081115.2. Taxonomy (NCBI): domain Eukaryota; kingdom Viridiplantae; phylum Streptophyta; class Magnoliopsida; order Lamiales; family Orobanchaceae; genus Rehmannia; species Rehmannia glutinosa. Next base: position 64,531,472 of record CM071931.1, on the reverse strand, counting down.
TGGCATTGCTAATAAAATTATCACTTTTTTTTTTTTTTTTTTTTGTTTTAAGGCCCTTAATTTGAAATTTCCCAAATTAAAAAGGCAAGAAACTAAAAGACCAATAATACTAACTTGATTAAAAAAGGCAATAAATTTATTTGATCAACCATGTCACAAAAAAGATTGAATGGGTTAGCTATGTTATTGATTGAGGAAAAAAACTATTAATGATGGGGACCTATTTGGACCGACCTATCTAAATGGATCAAATTGATGGGTTTTGGCTTATAATGGAGGCCCAATTCGGTGGAGGATTTCATGACCAAGCTACGGGAAGACCTCGATGGGCTACTTATAGAATAGGATGGGCCCGACACCTGTAAGGCCCATCCCGAGCTCCGAAGAGGATCCAATGAGAGTTGGACTCGAGATGTTTGGGCCGATCTTCTAACATTTGGGCCCATCTCTTGCCTCCCGGACTCAAATAGTTATGATAATTGGGCTAAGTGAATGGGCATGGTTAAGACCGAACTCCTAGCCCAATAGACTGGCGAACCGATGAATGGATCGGGCCTCTTTGATGAACAAAGTTAAAGGTATCCCGAACTATTGGGCTTGGAAGAGGTGTAGCCCACAATGAGTAACAAGCCCAAATCCAAAAGGTTAAGCTAAGGTTTTAGTCGACTTGATGGACACGAAACCCTAATTGCCAACCTATAAATAGCTCTTAAAAAGGTATGCCTCATGTTAGAATATTCATACACACTTTCTATATCGTTTCTATTTTCATATTTTTCTCTCTGTGAGTGATTCTCGATTGAGCGTCGGAGAGGGTGCGTCGGAAAACCCTTCCTACCCCTTTCTAATGGTTGTTTTTGCATGCTTCAGATAGTCGGCGAGCATGTGCATGTTCCCCGCGCACTGCAAGTGCCGGAGTTGAGTGCCCTCCTCCCGTGCCCACCGAGGTAGTCAATCTTTTGATGGGAGGAGGCTTGGGACTGGTTTCTTCCAATGATGTCTTCCATCATCAAGGCAAATCGTTGAAGAAGTGGTGAGTAGTAGAATGAGGGAATTTGTCCAACCTGGACTCGTGAATGAGATTAGGCCTCCCCCGTAGAGGAGGTGAGCATGGTCGAGAGCACCGACGGTGGTGGAGGATGAGCGTGCCTCAACGACTTTCACTCAAACGGCAACGAAAAACCCGATCCCGATTGGAGTGAGAGGATAGTTGACTTGCACAGGGGAGGTAAAGGAGTCAAGAAGAAGGTATCGGTGATGGGTCGGGCCGATATAGGAGGGGAACCCCTTATTTTCCGAGTAGATCATGGTTGATGAACTCCCCTCTTCGTATCCGGCTCAATTTCGAGTATGATGGCACCACGGACCCTGGGATCACCTGTGTCGCTTCAAGAATATGGCGATGCTCCACAGGTTTTCGATGGGGTGATGTCTTTGGTGGTCCCAACCACCCGACTAAGTCGGCACAACAATGTTCACCCGGTTGTTGCCCAATTTGATCAAGAGTTTTGATGAGTTGAGCTCAATGTTCTTGTACCAATCCACTAGTTGTAGGAGGTACCAAAAGACTCGCGACATTATTCATCATTAAATAGAAGGATAATGAGGGCTAAGGAGCTATATTCAGGTGATTCACGGAGACGAAGCTTCGAGTTAATTCCCGCAACTCGGGACATATCAAGCAATGCCCTAGCCCAGGGCTTGAAGGATGGGGATTTCTTTGAGTCCCCGTGTAGGTCCCAAGGGTGTAAGTGTAAGGTTTAGAAGGGGGGTTGAATAAACCTTACCAAATTTTCGATTTAGTCCTTTTAAATCTACAGAGTTGATACTACACACCAGAAACTTGATGGACAAATAACTTAGTCACTCAAGAGAGTTAATCACTCAACAAACTCAACTGAGCCGTTGATGGAGTAACTCAAATTGCTAGCTCTAAATTAACTCGATCGTGGTTTTGTTTTCACGAAGACTTAACACCCTTAAGTTTGATTAAGTAAGAGTTTAGTGCTTGGTTTAGTACTTATAATTTATCAAGTGGATAGCAAATTTATCAAGAGATATAAGCGATTAAAATTGCAAGAATTAAAGTCTTTGAAATGTAAATGACACAATGAAATTTTTATAGAGGTTCAAGATGGGGTAATTCTTCTACTCCTCTCTTCTCCAACTCCCGGAGGAATCCACTAAGTAATGATCGAGTTTACAAAGTGGTAACAGTCCGGATACAAGTCTTGATCACACAAATTGACTTGATCCTTTGGGACTCGATGAGACGCCTTGATCACTCACCGGTTTCTCGTGACGACTCGGCTTCTTCACAGGCAAATGCGCCTTGCTTTACTACTACTCACTTGCTCAAGCTCTTTGGATTTGATCACGAAGCCCTCCAAAAGCTTAAGACTTGCTCAACCTTGAACCTTCCTACAATCCTTCCCGGAATGTAGACCCCTTGTTTTCGATTTTCCTCTTCAACCGATTGAAGTTATCTTTCCTTCACAGTGAGTGTTGGATTGATGTTCTTCGTAATGTAGGCTTGAGGATTGAGAATATTTCATTTTCTAATATGCTTGTATATCTCACATATGTGTCATCTATGTATCTCTTTTTTTCTCAAACAAACTCCTCACCTTTTTATAGTGAACTTTCAAAAATTTGCCCGTTGAAGAGATAGGCTTATTTTTGAAAGTCACTTGCGTCGTTGGCTTGTCTTGTTGCGCTTCTTGGAATTGCCATTTCCTCGTATGAATTGTTCTTTCACCTTTTCGAGTTCGACACGGTGTAGTGCTTCCCATTGGTTCATTCCTTTTGCACGCTTCCGGGATCGAGCACTCCGAGAAAGGTGGTATGGAGATATTACTTGTTTAAGTAATTCTCTTGATTTACGTACAACGGATCTTTTACGATTATCTCGACTTGACCGCATTTCCTTGCTTTCCTCGGGTGACTTAGAATCGCCTTCCAATCATTGGATGACTCTTCGTCACTTCAACTTGAGACTTGGCTTTTCTTGAGTTGACTGACGATGCTCCACTCACCGCATCTCACCGCTTCTTCAATAGAGTTCCCATCTACTCTTTTTTGCCATACTCAAATTGTTTCAAATGAGTCTTCCTTCAAGTCTTGATTGTCTTCTTGCATGTTAGGCGTGGTGACTTAACTCACTTTGGCAACTTATTCATTACAATGCATTTTACAACAAGAATTGGGGTGCCAACTTTCTATTCTAAGTTTTACATGGCATTCATCAAAATCTAAACAATAAAATTCCTAACAATTTCCCCTTTTTGATGATGCCAAAACTTAAACCATACAAAAATGCAAATAACAAAGATACATACAGATAGTATATTGACATAGAATGTATGCGCAGAATCAATCTTTTTATTGATCATATCATTCTTGTACTTAACACAATCAAGTTTTACAAGGTGTATCGAGTATATAATTGTCTTCACAAAAAATAAAGAATTTATAGCTTTATTACGTAAGACTTACATTGTATGTATTTACATAATAAAATACACGAAGGGTTGGGACAAAGAACACTTCATCTCCTTCGCCGCTCCTTCTTTCATCTTGTTCAAGATCTTCTTCTCTTCTTCTCTTCTTCTCGCTCAAGTCACCGCTTCTTTTTTCTTTTCATATGCCTTCCTGGCAGCTTCATCTTTTCTTATTTTTTCCTGTCTCTCCCGCCATAGCCGAGTTTGTCTCTTGTTTTCTTCTTCTATTCTTTTTGCATACTCGGCGTTAGTTTTAGCCACTTTCAAATTTGCCACTTGGTCAAGCCCGGCCCAAGAGATCCCTCCTTTCTTTCCCCGGATCTACGTATTCAATATTCTTGGGCGGAGGCCTAGGTCCAAGCTTCTTCCTCCACTACTCGCTTCTTCCTCTACCTCGGGCGTATCGACTTTGTCTTCTTCTTTCCACCGAGTGACCAGCAGAGTGATCGCTTCGGTAGTCTGCTGCCTCGTCACCTTCTTCACATAATGTGAGACCCTTTTCCCAAGATAAGTCCCAAGCTTGAGCCATAGACATATTTGCAAAGTATCCTTCGATTCGAGCGTTTTGAATTCGTCAACCGATCGTGGCTCGTCTCCGACATCCGAAATGGCATAAGTGTCTCTGTCTTCACTGGAATGCCTCCGTGTTCTTTCAAGATGTTCATAACTCGCATCCATTCTTCCTTCCACTTCCTTCATCCCCGCTTCAATTGTTTTTCTCTTCTCACCATAGATACAAAGCAGTGTTGGAGTGGCAGAGTCACGGAGTTTGCTGCTTATAATGTCACCAGTGATGGACCCTGTTGAGGGGTTTGTGCAATCATCAAGGTCATATCTTTTGATCCTTCCCCCTCACAGATTTTCCTTTCTTTTGTTTCAAAATTTCCTCACCGATTTTCCCTTCTCACCGCTTCCTTTCTTTTCAAATTTCCGGGATTTTCTTTTAAGGTATTCCTCTTCCCCCTTTTTGGCATCATCAAAGGATAGAAGAACCCCGGGAACATCTTTGGCAAGCATGAAGTCGAGTTCTGCTTCAAGTCTGCGTTGTAAGCGGCAAGACGAATTCGATCGAGTAGCGTTGGACTCTAAATCGGCTTCATCTCACCATGAGAAGGCTGAATTTTCTAGTCATGTGTTCTTCCAAACGTCAGTAGATCATTTGTATTTCGCTCACGCAGAGCTTTATCTTGGCAAAGATGAGCTTCATGCATGTGCTCAATATGTTCTCTCGCCGTTTTTGCATCGGATTTTCGACTCTCCCACACTAGCGACTTGTTGAACAATGTCCTCAAGTATCTCACTTGTTCCACACGCATTGTTTCTTCTTTGTTGCCACCATTCCCTGATTGGATCAAGTTATGCCTCTCAAGTCGGCTGTAAGGGGTGGCATCTCTCATGTCCATCATATCCAAAGAGGCTCGATGCCTCTCCATCCGTTCAACCTCAAAGAAATAGTGCCTTGAACACTTCAGATTTCACCGATTCTTCTTCATTGAAGTCGATGGCCATGCAAAGATCAAAATCATAATCACCGGAACAATGGTGTCCGATGGAAGAACAGGAGCTGGTTTGTGATAGCGTGCTTGTTCGTTTTCGACTCTTCGTGGAGTTCTCGTATCTCCGGTGAAAAAGGAAAGATTCTACAAAAGATTCATCGCCGCCAACCGGGATCTGCTCGATGATGAGCGGTGCGCGTGAAGTTCTTTTTCGGGAATCGATCCTGCCGCAGCCTTGAGGAGCCTGCTCAATGGATCTTTGGTTCACCGGTTTTGTTGTGAAGTAGTCCCGGTTCTTGAGCCTCACTGTCTCAACAGCCTTCGTTGGTCTCGGTTCTTGAGCTCACTGTCTTAATGACCTTCGTTGGTCTCAAATGATTTTTCCAATCATAGATCGGTCCTCGGCCTTATCGATGCGTCATCGGACGATGATGAGATTTCCATTGGTGGCTCATCATCAAAGTTAAAGGTTTGACGAGTAGTCTTGGGATCGACTTACTCGTGCTTGGAACATCCGCACTGAAGTCTTTTGATTTGCACCGGGGGATGACTCGAAAACTTCTTCTTCGCCTTCCGATCCCGGAAAGGATACATTAGGATTATCCTGGGAATCATGAAGTGCGCTTATCTCCTTCTCGGATGGGTCGATTATAGCAGGAGGGATGTTCTCTACTTGACTTTCTTTACCCCGGAAGTCTCAACCTCCCGGGCCTTCATTACCTCCAAAGCCTCTCTGCGCGAGGCTCTGTCCTCCCTTTCGACATGTCACTGTCTTAGGGTCTTCTCGGTGGCATCCATTGAGTCTCAACCCCATGGATTGCACTTTCATCGCCTGCAGTGTTAACTCCCGTGGCCGTTCCATCTCAGGCCTCGATCGCATCGGCGGCGTCATTATTACTTTCTCGGCTTGGTTCACCGGAGATACTCTCAATCGCCTGAGCTTCGTTGATGGCAACTTGCTGTTCTTCTTGTGTTTGTATTTTCTCTACTTCGCCTCCTTGATTCGTTGTGGAGTCATCTGCAGCATCCTCCGACCTTGCCGCGCAGTGGAGGGGAGTTTCACCGGGCGCACCACCGAGTGACTTGGAATGGGGTCACTCGTCTCCAAGCTCCCTATGCTTTCGATTGATTGTTGTTCAAATAGTTGGGCAAAGGTGGTAACATACCTTCAATAGGGGTTGGCTCGATCGGGGTCCCCATTGTCCCGCCATCGCCAGCCTTCCTTTATTGCCTTCTTCCGAGTGAGTCAAAGTGGTAGCAAGAACAACATTGGCGATTTGCTCAACCACTCCCATTGATCAATTTCGATTGTGTTCGAGGACTCTCCTGGTCCCTCCATCAATCTTTGCTCGTGAAAGATTCTTGATTCGTGCAATGCTTGCTGCATTTGCAACTCTTCTCGTGGCAGCAGATTCTCCTGATCCTCATCACTCACCGTCCGAGAAGACATCAAGGAGAGGATGTGTGTGTTTCGTGTGCCGAGATAGGGCGATGCTTGCCTTCTCACGTGCCTCGCTTGCTTTTCTCTCTCTTTTCCTTGTAAATCTGCAGGATATCTAAGCGCTTGTCTTCATCAAGTCTTTGGGGCACGATTTTAGTCCAAGGAAATTTAGCGCCTTCTCTTCTTCTATAAACTCGGCCGTTGGAACTGTTCCCTCGACTTACTCAACTTCCATTTCTCCACTCACGCAGACGATTTTGGATGTCCGGGTAAGGTGGAGATAGAATCATTACATCACTATCCGCTCTAGCAGAAGTTCTTCTTGTGCTTCAAATGTGTGAATTACGATTGTGTCTTCGGGTTGCCTCTGCTGATCGCCTTCACAGACTTGGTGTTTCATCAACTACATCCGAGACTCTACTTCTCCGGTAGTCTCCGTATCTTCTCTAGGCGAGAATCGACTCACCGTTTTTTCCGCCTCGATTCGCTTGATGATTCTTCTTCGTCTCCTTGTTTGTACCAGGGATTTCTCGTTCGAGACGGTGTCCTCTCGAGTCTTGAGCGGGGGTCGGTGTCTTTTTCTCGGGAGCGGGCCGTCGTGGCTTCTCGGTTTTCCTCTTTTGACGATCGGAGAAGGTATTTGTGAGTCCTTCTCGACCGCTGCTGCAGGGGCAGGGAGACACGGCCGCCAAGGCGGTGACTCTCTTTGCGGGCGGAGCATGTTTGGTTTTCTTTGCAGGGGGCAGCGTGATCTTTAGCACTGCAGGGCGCTTTCTTCTTCTTAGGCCGGAGAGGAAACAATCAGTATCTTCGGGGTCACCGATTCCCCTCACCGGTGTCGCCTCTTGGCGTAAGCTCTCTTCAGCGCGCTGAGAGGTTTGCTCAAACATCCTCTTGTTAACATGGAATGCCTTCCCATGTCTAAGAGGGACTCCTTTCACCTCCATTAGCCGGCCAATCACTAGGCCATATCCTGGGATCCTCCAAATGTGCCATCTTCTTTGAAGGATTTGTTCCCACGCTCGCAGAGTCTCGCATTGTAGACAAACTCAGCCCATTTTTATCTTCTTTTTCTCGCGATGATTGCAACCATTACAATCAGCTTTGCCTTTGACATTGGTCAAAGCCGCCAAACTTGATGTCGATACATTTGGCAACTATGTCCAACAGCTTGTGATAGTCCTCCTTCAAATAGATCTTTATTTGTCAGAAACACAATTTTATCAAAGAAAAGTCGCTTGGCTATTTCTTTCCAAGCATCGGCCAGTTTACATCACTTCGTTAATCTTTGATGCTCCTTCACCTGGTAGTGAGCGGTGGTCACCAAATCTTGGCGAGATAGTCACCGCTTTCCGGAATGATGACTTGATTCCTTCATCGTGAATCTCAACATTCACGAATTGTGCGACCTCCTCCACATATGTCATCGGGTATTCTATCGCCGTAAATCGCTTTTAGACCGGACGCTTTCTAACTTTTCGATTTTCTTCACTAGGGTGTCGTCGGACCCCTGTTTCATCATTCCGTCGAAATCCACCGTAGAGCCGGTGGGATTTGCTTTCCTAACTTGGTAAAGTCATAAGTTGGTGCCATTTTTCAGGATTATATCGAAGAAAACTCGAAATTGATCAAGATAGATAGGGTTTCGAGAGAATTTTGCCTTTGCTTTTGAGAGAAAGAAATGAACAGTTTTTAGAAGTGTGAGAGAGAAAACGGACGAAAATGGTTTAAATATGGTTTATGAAAGGACGTGCGGGTGGTTTTTTTTTTTTTTTTTTGAAATGTGATTGAAATCAACGGCTTGGATTTTGCACGCCTATTTAGCATTTCATGTCTCGTATTTAATGCGGCAAAGATTTATATCCAATCATAAGCTTGGTGTGCGGCTTTTATGTCTACACATCATCATTATGCTTGACGTATTTCTTAAAATATTCCCGCTTAGTCAAAACGACAGCGCTTTTTTTTTCACTTTGCTCATAAGTTATTCAAATTTATCCCTTAGCCGATTTAACTCTACTTCTCCACGATTCTCTTAGTGACTCACTATCACCGACTTGTAAATCTTGTCTTTCCGACACAATCGATTTATGAAATGATTTACTTTCGGCTCTTTTTCACCCCCTTTTTTGTTTTTTTCATTTCTCTTCTTTGATTCGTCTGAGTGTCACCACCAATTAACCCCAACTCATGTTTGAGTTCTTCAAATCTTGACTCACATAATGGTTTTGTGAAGATGTCGGCTAGTTGTTTATCGGTTGAAATATATTCCAGGATGATATCTTTCTTTTCAACATGATCTCTTATGAAGTGATATCGACATCAATATGCTTTGTTCTTGAATGCAACACGAGATTTTGAGTAATTGCAATTGCACTTGTGTTATCACACATGATTGGAATTTCTTTTTCCTCAATTTCATAGTCTCTCACTTTGTCTCATCCATAGGACTTGGGCACAACAAATTGCCGCCAGCCTATGTATTCTCGCCTCACCAGTAGAGGTGGCTATTGAGTTTTGCTTCTTGCTAAACCAGAAATCACTTTTCCTAGAATTTGACATGTGCCTCGAAGTGCTCTTCCTATCAACTCGCATCCAAAGATAGTTTAAATCAATAGCCAATTAGCTTGAATCCACCTTCCTTTGATACCGTAGGCCTACTTCTTGCTTCCTTTCAAGTATCTCAATACTCTCTTAGTCAATGTCATATGGCTTTCTTTTGGAGCGATTGAAATCTTGCACATACACCTACAAAAAGGTGATGTCCGCCCGCTTTGTGATATAGAGCGATCCAATAAGTGCTCAGATCTTGTTTGATCTACAGCTTGCCATCCGCATCCATGTCCATTTTGACCGATGTGTTCATTGGTATTTTCACGGAAGACTTCTCTTCCATACCAAATTTTTTCATTAAATCTCGTGTATTTTGTCCGACTTATGAAGGTTCCATCCTTCACTGTTTCACTTGGAGTCCAAGGAAGAATGTCACGACTCTCCCATCATGCTCATTTCAAATTTACTTTGCATGAGGTTTGAAAACTTTTCACACAGCTCTTTGTTTGTGGATCCAAAGATGATGTCATCAACATATATTTGAACAAGTAGAATACTCTTCTTGTCTTGAACTCAAAAAGTGTTCTATCTACTTTTCCTTTTGTGAATCCATTTTCGATTAGGAATTGTGACAAGGTATCATACCATGCTCTCGGTGCCTGCTTCAATCCATACAGAGCTTTCTTGAGTTTGTATACCTTATCTCCAAGAGTCTTCTCGTTCAAATCCTGGAGGTTGTTCAACATACACTTCTTCTTCCAATAAACCATTTAGGAATGCACTTTTTACATCCATCGATATACAATGAAATTCTTGTGAGTCGCATAGGCAAGAAACATCCTTATAGCTTCCAATCTTGCTACAGGGGCAAATGTTTCATCAAAATCTATCCCTTCTTCTTGGCAATATCCTTTGGCTACTAGTCTTGCTTTGTTTCTTACCACGTAACCTTCCTCGTTCATCTTATTTCAACACCCATTTGGTTCCAATAACATTTTGATGTATGGGTCTTTGCACTAATTCCCATACTTTATTTCTCTCAAACCGATTCACTCTTCTTGCATAGCTTGAATCCAATGTGTGTCAGTCAATGCTTGGGACACATCTTTGGGCTCTATTTGCGAGATGAAGCATGTGATCATGGCTTCTTGTTGAGTTCGATCTTGTTTTGACACCTTCTCTTATATCTCCAATGACAAGTTCGTGGATGGTCTCTCGGCCATCTTACATCGAGTTGGAGTAAGTTAGCTGGATTTAGTCGACTTGCACCGTGTTGTCAATGGGTCGCTCTCTCGTTATCACTTAGCAGCAAATTTTCCAAATTGCTTTTGAGATTCACTATCTCATCTTCTTCCTCGAATTGATGATTCCACTTTCCACGTCGACAAAGATAGGGATTCTTCAGATGGTTGGATGATTCACTTATCACCGACTCTTCAATGTCTTCTCCATTTACCTTTGGCTCATCGAATACTACATGAATGGATTCTTCGTAACCATAGTTCTTTTGTTGAGTATTCTCAGAGGCTTTGCTTTCACCGAGTATCCTAAGAAAATACCTTCATCGGCTTTAGCATCAAAAGCCTTTAGATTGTCTTTGCCATTGTTGTGGATGAAGCATTTACATCCAAATATTCTCAAATATGCAACATTTGGTTTTCTTCCACCAGATCTCATAGGAGTCTTTGTCGATTTGTCTATTTATCATACATCCTGTTTTGGGTGTAGCAAGTCGTGTTGATTGCTTCACCAAAATCTTTTGTAACCCCGCCTACCTAACATGGTCCTTGGCCGCTTCTTTTTGAGGTTCTATTCCTTCTTTCGCAACTCCATTCTCATTTTGTGGAGTCCTTTGCTGCGATAGTTCATGACCAATACCATTCTCAATACAATCTTGAGTTATTATTCCATTGACAAACTCGGTTCCTCTATCCGATCTTATTTTGATAATGGTTTGACTCTTCTCGTTTTGAATCCTCTTCATCACCGTGGTAGTTTTTGTAGAGTTTCTTTCTTCTTGCACATGAATATTGTCCATGTATATCTTGAATAGTCATCTACTACCACCAAGGTGTATTTCTTTCCACTTATCTTTGGCCGTTCCACTGGCCAAATAGATCCATATGAAGCGATGTAATATTCTTGTTGAGGATGGGCATGTCTTTTCTTTGAATGACGATTTGATTTGTTTTCCTTCCGATATGCATCACATATACTCTCCTTCTTGTATAATCGAGTCCGAAGTCCTTCTACAAGATGACTTCTTGCCACTTGTTAATTGTTTTGAAATTCAGGGTGACTCGACTTTTTGTGCCACAACCAACTTGATTCAAACCGCTTTTTGCTAGAGAGAGTCATTGGGTGTTGCGATTGACCAATCCACTACATACATATTTTTCTGTCTACATCCTTGCAAAGACAACTTCATTTGATTCAATATCTTTGATTTGGCATATTCCCATGTTGAATCCAACGTTGTAACCCTTGTCACGAGTTGATCGATGCTTAGCAAAGTTAAAGTTGAGTCCTTCAACATATGCAACGCTCCGTGATTTCTAATTCATTCCTCTTGATGGTTCCAATGCCTCTTATTTCACCAGGAGCTTCATTTCCTCCAAATATGACTTTTGCTCCTTTAACTTCCTTGAATTTTGACAGATTTTTCTTGTTTCTGTCATGTGTCCGGGAATAACCCACTATCCATGTACCAGGTTCCTTGGCACTCACTTTGTTCTTGAACCTCGCAATCAAGGAAATTAAGTTTTAGGTACCCATACTTGTCCGGGTCCCGAGGGGTTAGAATTGTAAGATGATCCAACCAACTTATAGCCAAATGATTTGACTCTGGGGGGTTGCCATCTATCGCTGCCATAATCATAATTAATTCTCGCAAATTGCTTGGGGATTCTAGGTTCATACAACTGTCTCTTTTTGTCCGTATGTCCGCATATGTGTTTTAGCAATTGCCTTCCTTGGGTAATTGTGGTGACTTTGAGTGTGATGCTTAGGTGCATAGGTGTCTTGATGAAAAGCTCTTATACTTTTGGAATGGCCTTTGCTGAGTTCTTGGCCTTTGCCATTTGGGCTTATATTCCATAAGTCTATGCTGATAGTTCACATTATTCCAATCAGCTTGGCTTGGATATTTTCTACCATTCCCATCATATGTATTTCTTTTATGGATTTTCTGGGATTTTTGGTAGCTCTGCTTCCTTTTTACAGAGTATTTTCTGTTAGGAGTTTGCTGAGGGACTCGGCTGAATCTCTTCTCAGCTGTCCTTTCAGCACACTCAACTCGGTCAAGTTTTCCTTTTCCTTTGTAACCAATGCCGGTTGCTTGTTATTGTGCTTTGGAGTGAATGTGTGTGCAACATTTAGAGTTTTGGATTTTTCAGACTCTTCATGACTTGAAGATCCTTTTTCCAAAATTACTTTTGAGGTTTGACATAGCACAGAGGAATTAAATCCTAAGCCTGTCTTGTCTCCACATTCTCTTTGACTCATGATAAGATCATCCAATGATTTAGATGCCTTAGTGAATGAGGCAATAACATTCTTGAGGTCATTCTCCCTCTTTTCTATAGCAGCAATTTCTGCTACTAATTTAGCATTTTCAGCCTTTAAACTTTCATTCTCATCAGCTATTTGACTTAGAGTACTCAGCTCCTTAGTCAGCTTTGAGTTTTGACTTTTGAGTAGGCTGTTTTCCTCATTCAATAGTGTGTGTGAGGATTTAATGTGTTCAAAATCTTTCATCATTTTGCCTAATGAATCATAAAGATCAGTGGGTGATGAAGTGTGTGTGTGTCACAGTCACTATCACTAGTGTCTGAGTTTGTTGAGTTAGATTGTACCTCATCTTCTTGATCTTGTTCTTTGGCCATCAAGCAGATCAAGGCTTCTTCTTCGTAGTCACTTGAGTAGTCGGCTTCACCGCTCTCGAATCGATTGTCTCTTCTTGACTTGGTTTTTTTATCTCAACAACCATCATTGCCTTTTTCTTTTCTTTTTCTTCTTTCTCTCAAGATCTTCCTTTCTTCTTCATCCCCTCGTACTTGTTGACTACAGGATATGGACAAATCAATGGCATAGTGACTGGTTGTCTACGCGTTCCAACATAGATACTCAACCTTTTGATCACTCTTTCCATTCTTGGATTGTCACCCTTTGATACTCAACTTTTTGATGATCTGTTTCTCTTGGTTGGCCTATCATCCCTTGATTTGGAGGAGCCGAGTGTCTTCCGAAGATTCACCCTTTCCTCTCTTGTAGTTCTTATTAAAGAACTTGTTAAATCTTTTAACCATCGTGGCTATTTCTTCCGGGTCAATGACCTCTTTGACCTCAACTCTCTTCCCATCTTTAACAATTAGAGCAAAATTGTTTTGGGTACAAAATTGCCTCTTCCTCGGTCTTTTCTTCTCACCAAACTCGTAGGCTTTGAGGTCCGAGAATAACTCATGGTTGGATGTCTTTGATAGGTCCATGGAATGTCTCGGTGCCACCTTCATTTCCCATTCACCGAAGACTTTTTAGGATCTTCATACACATTTCCTTCGTGTATATTCCTTTCCAAGTGCGACATGCTCATTTGTGATTTCGTGAACCGAGCGTCTAGTTGATCCAGGTTCTCTCCTCGAGATCATTTTGAAGTTCTCAAATTTCTCGACAGCCACCGATAATTTGTTTTCTTTGATTTGCTCGAGCCTTCACAAATCAATGTCGACATCCTGCATTTCTTTAGCCGTTTTGCATGATTTGACTTTGTTGAACATGGCTTTGTCCAAGGTTTTGTAGAGGATGTCCTTGGCTACATTGTCCAGTTATATCTTTTTCTCGTCATCATTTGTCCACTCGTTCTTGGTTTTTCAACCATGACCGGTCTAGAGCAACATCTTCTTCTCCTTCAAAGAACTCTTCGACAAATTGTTCACCTTTAAGATTTGCAGAGGCCCATCTTCTATCACTATCCACATCTCATCATGTAATGCCGATAGATGAGCCCGCATACGAATTTTCCAATCATCAAATTCTTCAATAGTGAACATAGGGATGCGTGTCAAATTTGCTTCCATGATAATAACTTTTAATGATAAAGAAGAGTTTTGAAAGTTTAAGTACTAAAGCGACTTTGAAAAGTTTGGAGATCTAGTTCAAGAACCGGTGCGGAGGGTTCAATGAACCAACCGCTCTGATACCACTTGTAGGTCCCAAGGGGTGTAAATGTAAGGTTTAGAAGGGGGTTGAATAAACCTTACCAAATTTTCGATTTAGTCCTTTTAAATCTACTGAGTTGATACTACACAGTGTGTCCTTGATGGACAATCAACTTAGTCACTCAAGAGAGTTAATCACTCAACAAACTCAATCGAGCCGTTGATGGAGTAACTCAAATTGTTAGCTCTAAATTAACTCGATTGTGGTTTTGTTTTCAATAAGACTTAACACCCTTAAGTTTGATTAAGTAAGAGTTTAGTGCTTGGTTTAGTACTTATAATTTATCAAGTGGATAGCAAATTTATCGTGAGATATAAGCGATTAAAATTGCAAGAATTAAAGTCTTTGAAATGTAAATGACACAATGAAATTTTTATAGAGGTTCAAGATGGGGTAATTCTTCTACTCCTCTCTTCTCCAACTCCCGGAGGAATCCACTAAGTAATGATCGGTTTACAAAGTGGTAATGTAGTCCGTATATACAAGTCTTGATCACACAAATTGACTTGATCCTTTGGGACTCGATGAGACGCCTTGATCACTCACCGCTTGCATTTACTCGACTTCTTCTTCTTCACAGGCAGTTTGCCTTGCTACTACACTCACTTGCTCAAGCTCTTTGGATTTGATCACGAAGCCCTCCAAAAGCTTAAGACTTGGCTCAACCTTGAACCTTCCTACAATCCTTCCCGGAATGTAGACCCCTTGTTTTCGATTTTCCTCTTCAACCGATTGAAGTTATCTTTCCTTCACAGTGAGTGTTGGATTGATGTTCTTCGTAATGTAGGCTTGAGGATTGAGAATATTTCCGTTTTTCTAATATGCTTGTATATCTCACATATGTGTCATCTATGTATCTCTTTTTTTCTCAAACAAACTCCTCGGCCTTTTATAGTGAACTTTCAAAAATTTGCCCGTTGAAGAGATAGGCTTATTTTTGAAAGTCACTTGCGTCGTTGGCTTGTCTTGTTGCGCTTCTTGGAATTGCCATTTCCTCGTATGAATTGTTCTTTCACCTTTTCGAGTTACGACACGGTGTAGTGCTTCCCATTGGTTCATTCCTTTTGCACGCTTCCTCGGGGTCGAGCACTCCGAAAGGTGGTATGGAGATATTACTTGTTTAAGTAATTCTCTTGATTTACGTGCAACGGATCTTTTTACGATTATCTCGACTTGACCGCATTTCCTTGCTTTCCTCGGGTGACTTAGAATCGCCTTCCAATCATTGGATGACTCTTCATCACTTCAACTTGAGACTTGGCTTTTCTTGAGTTGACTTGATGATGCTCCACTCACCGCATCTCACCGCTTCTTCAAGAGAGTTCCCATCTACTCTTTTTGCCATACTCAAATTGTTTCGCAAATGAGTCTTCCTTCAAGTCTTGATTGTCTTCTTGCATGTTAGGGCGTAGGCTGACTTAACTCGCCTTGGCCACTCTATTCATTACAATGCATTTTACAACAAGAATTGGGGTGCCAACTTTCTATTCTAAGTTTTACATGGCATTCATCAAAATCTAAACAATAAAATTCCTAACACCCTGGTGATAGAGCCAGGTACAAGACGTCGATGAGCTGTTGGCAAGAGCCGAGAAATACATTAATGGGAAGAGGCCAGGAAGATGTAGCGTGAGGAAGGAGATAAGAAAATGGAGCGAAGGATGACCGAGATGAGCGGCCCCAAAGAAGAAGCCTAACCTCCTAAGCCCGAGCCGGTGGGGAGAAGGCCTAGATATGAGAAGTACACTCCCTCGGTGGCCCCTCGGGGGATGTTTTCATGGCGATTGAGCGTCATCCCAACTGAGGTGGCCAAAAACCTATGTAGAGGCACCTATGAAGGAGAAGTCTAAGGAATTATGTAGGTTTCGAGAATGAGTATGGCACACAACGGATCAATGTACCTATTTGAAGGATGAGATTGAGAGAATGATCCAAGCGGGTCATCGAAGGAGTTTGTATATGTGGCTAGGCGGCGGACTAAGGGTAATTAATAGAAGGGTCAAAATAAATACCAGCAGAGGCAAGAGCCGGAGAAGGGAGCGGAGGAAGGAAAAGATCATCCCCAATGCCACCGCGGAGGGGGTGATTAAATGGTGATAGAAGGTCCATCTGGCGGATATTCTCAAAGGGCCGAGAAAGGGCTAAGCAACGACGTCCGATCGAGCCCAGGAGCGGGATGAAGATAGAGCAGGTATCTGTTGGGCCAAATATTCAATTTGGACCAAAGGATAGCGGGGCATCCTAACTCCCCATAGCGGTGCCCTCGTTATCACGACAACCATCGCAAATTATGATGTTCGTAGGGGTATTTGTCGACACGAGTAGTTCCACCGACATATGTTCTATGAGGGCTACAAGCAAATGGATCTACAAATGGAACTAGAAGTGGTTGATACGTCTCTAGTGGGCTCTGTCGGGTGCACCATTCAAAGCCATTGGGGATGGTTACCTTGCCCGTATCTTTGGGGAAGGAACCATATAGGAAGACGATGATATTGCGCTTTTGGTGGTGGATACACCCTCATCATATAATGTGATGATTGGGAGACCTCCCTTAATACATTCCAGGCAAATTGTTTGATGTACCATTTGAAAATCAAATTCCCGTGGACGACAAGGTCGGGAAGTGGAATGAGATCGTGTATGGCGCAAAAATTATATGTGGAAAGCCTTCGGATGGCCGAAGAGGAGGAACTCATAATGATGGTAAGCGAAAGGAAAACAATATCAAGTTAGATGAGGACCCGATTGAGCATGTGATGCCAAATGAGGAGTTGTTGACCATAGAGTTGATCCCCAGGCAACCCTAGTAGGGTCACAAAAATATGAAGTCGTCTCGGGAAGACCCGAGGAGGAGTTGATTGAATTTACGAGGCGGGAATATCGATGTATTCTTGCATGGTCGACAAAGGAGTCGGCCGGGGCATTGATCCTAGAATAGCTAAGCACAGCCGAATATAAACCATTCGCATAGACTGTGGAAACAGATTAAGATGAATTTTGGCCCTAAGAAAGATGCAATTGTGCACGCTTTGAAGTGTATAAGTTGTTGGAGATAGGGCATATTCGCGAGATATAATTTCCAAAATGGTTGTTTAATGAGGTTTTGGTGCCAAAAACTCGGGATGATTGAAGGATGTGTATTGATTATTGGGATTTGAATAATCGTGCCCAAAGGACTACTACCCGCTTCCAAGGATAGATCAACTTGTTGATTCCACTTTGGGATATGAACTACTCAAGATGATGGATGCTTCCCAGGGATATCACCAGGTCGACTAGCGAGTGGACCGAAATGGGTAAGCTTTATTACTTCCTTTGATACTTTTTGCTATGTTGTTATGCCATTTGGTTTGAAAAATGTGGGGCTACGATCGAGGTTGGTGGATAAGATGTTTCAAAACCAGCTCGGGAGAAATATGGAGGTGTATGTGGATGATATCTTTGGTGAAGAGTGTGAAATCCGAAAATCACACGAAAGATTCGGTGAGACTTTTGATACACTAAGGATGTATACCTTTGGGGTCGTCGGGAAAATTCTTGGGATACATGGTGACTAAAAGGGGATTGAAGCTAATCCAGAATATGAGAGTTATTAGAGAAATGGCTTCACCTTAGGATGTGAAAAACGTGTAGAGCCTAACGGGAAGGTTGGCCGCTTTGAACAAGTTCATATCTCGCTCGGCGGAGCGAAGCTTAGCTTTTTTCAAAGTGTTGCAAAAATCTAAGAATTTTAATTAGACGAAGAATGCCAAAGGCATTTGAAGAGTTGAAGGACTATTTATCTAATCTATCTTTATTGACTAAGCTAATCCCGGGAGAAACTTTGTATTTATACATATCTCATGGGGGTAACAAGTGATTAGTACGATGCTATTGATAAAAGAGGGGTCGGTGCAAAAGACGATATATTATGTTGGCAAAGTCTTGAGGAATGCTTGAGCTTAGATGTGCTAAGATTGAGAAAGTTGGAATGGCACTTGTAACATCGGCGAGAGGCCGAGGCCATATTTTCTTTCGCATAAAATCATGGTAAGAACTAATTTTTCTTTGAAGGCAAAGATTAAGTAAAACGAAAGTCGCAGGAGATTGGTGAAATGGGATATTGAACTCAACCGAGTATGAAATAGAGTTTGAGTAGAGTAGAACGATTAAAAGCTCAAGCCTTAGCCAATTTTGTTTAGGAATTGACGAAAACTCCAAGTGAGGGAGGTGCATGGATCTTGTTTGTGGATGGTTTAGTGGCTAGTTCGGGATATGGAACGGGCATCGTTCGATAAGCTCGAAAGGAGTAGAAAGTGATTTTGCAATGAGACTAGATTTCAAGCTTTCCAATCAAAACCGAGTATGAGGCTTTCGTTCATGGGATTTGGATGGCAATGGAGATGGGAGCAACAAATGCGGTGGTCCATCCGGATTCACAAATGGTCTATAAGCGAGGTTATGAGTGAGTTCGAAGTAAGAGAAGAAAGAATGAAAAAATATATGGATGCATACAAGGCATTGGAGAAAAGTTGGGAAAGGTGCGGATATGTCGGATACCTAGGGAGAAGAATGCTAGAAGCATTTCTTGTCGAAGATAGCTAGCTCGGCCGAAAGTGTTCGGAGAAACATATCACTTTGCTCGTGGTAAAAGATTCAACACCAACCTTGAAATTGGGGTGTCGGAAGAAGGAGATGATTGGCGGATCCCTATTATAACATACTTGAAGTAACACATACTTTCAAAAGATAGAAGGAGGCTTCTCGGGTTAAGATTCGGGCAACACATTTTTGTATAATTGGGGAGAAGTTATATAAGGGGGGATTTGGAACACCATTGCCGAGGTGTCTTGATAAAAAAGGGTGAATATGTGTTGAAGGAGATACTTGAAGGATGTTGTGGGAACCATATGGGAGCCAAGATTTTGATTAAGAAGGCGTTGAGAGCGGGATACTTTTGGCCATATCTACAAACCGAGGCTCAAAAGTTGGTGAAAGCTTCAAAAATGCCAAGTTCATGCCCCACTCATACATCAACCTGCCGAGAAGCTTATGACTATGAGTTCGGCTTGTCCTTTTGCTAAATAGGTCATTGATATTGTAGGGCCTTTTTCTCTAGCCTCGGGACAACAAAAATTTCTTTTAGTAGCAATAGATTACTTCAAAGTGGGTTGAGGCGAAGCTCTTGCAAAGATAATTCAGATGCAATGATGAAGTTTATTTGGCAATATATTGCCTGGGATTTGAAGTACCGAGGATCCTTATTTCGGATAATGGAACGCAGATTCGATGGGGCTAGTATCAAAGCTTGGTGTGAAGAGATGAAAATAAATCAACATTTCAATTCGGTAGCTCACCCGCAGCTAATGGGAAAGTGGAGGCAACTAATAGAATCTTGGTGCAAGGACTTAAAACTCGACTTGTGAGGTTGGAGGAGCATGGGTCCAAGAGTTGAGCTCGGTTTTATGGGCATACGAACAAATCCGAAAGAGGCCACATGGGGAAACTCCTTTCGCTTTGATTTATGGGATGGACACACCGACACGAGCAGAGATCGGGATGAAGACTCATAGAATCCGGACCTTCAAAGGGAAAGAGAATGAGATGCTAACACGTGAAGCTTTGGACTTGATTAATGAAAAAAATGAGATGGTTTTTCTACGATGGAAAGAACAAGAGAATGAATTAGAGAAGCTTATAACAATAAGGGATAAAATTACAAAAACTCCTCAGGTTTGGGCTAATTACAAAAAAAAAAAAAAAAAAAAAAAAACCTAAGAGTTTTACAAATTACAAAAACCTCTCAAGGTCCGATTCGCCTTCATACCGCCCTCTTCATAAGCAAAATATATTTAAAAATCCCTTATATTTGTAAAAATATTACGTTGCATCCTTATATTTAAAATAAAATCAAACATGAGGGGCCTTTTGTAATTTTAAAACATATCCGGATTTTAACGTAATTAGCCAAAACATTGGGGGTGTTTTTGTAATTATCCCTAACAATAAAGTGTTGAAGAGAAACTTTCGTGTCGGGGATCTAGTTCCGAGGAGAATCGATGCAAGTAAAAACAAAGGCAAATTAGACCCAAATTTTCACTTCAGTGATCAAGGTTTTAGCCGGAGGGTTTATGAACTTGAAGAGTCGAATGGGAAAAACTACCTCGGGCATGGAATGTTAGCAACCTGGAAGAAGTACTACCCATGAAAATAGAAATAAGGTATGGATGATGCAAGTTCCCCTTTTATTCAATATTCAATGAAGCATGCTCACTTATCTCGTAATGTTGTCCATTTTTTTTTTTGCTAAATTGACTAAAATATTTTAAGTGTTTGGAGCTCGGCTCGAGCCAAAACTCCAAACACCTCGGGCGTGATGGCCTGAGGACAAGTCAAGCTTGAGCTTGGAAACTTGTCCTCGATAGAAAAAATTGAGATCAAGTGTTTGGAGCTCGGCATGAGCCAAAACTCTAAAAACCTCAGCGCAATGCGCCCAGGTGCAAGTCAAGCTCGAGCTTGGAAACTTGTCCTCAAACGAAAAAAACTTGATCAAGTGTTTGGAGCTCGACTCGAGCCAAAACTCCAAACACCTCGGCGCGATGGCCTAGAGGGCAAGTCAAGCTCGATCTTGGAAACTTGTCATCGAATGAAAAAATTGAGATCAAATGTTTGGAGCTCGGCTCAAGCTAAAACTCCAAACACCTGAGCGATGGCCCGAGGGCAAGTCAAGCTCGAACTTGGAAACTTGTCTTCGAATGAAAAATTTGATCAAGTGTTTGGAGCTCGGCTCGAGCCAAAACTCCAAACACCTCGGCGCGATGGCTTAGAGGGAAAGCCAAGCTCGAGCTTGAAAACCGGTCCTCGAATGAAAAAGTTTGATCAAGTGTTTGGAGCTTGGCTCGAGCCAAAACTCCAAATACCTCGGGCGCGATGGCCCGGAAGGCGAGTCAAGCTCGAGCTTAGAAACTTGTCCTCGAATGAAAAATTTGACCAAGTGTTTGGAACACTTCGGGGTAGGGGCGTCAATTTGTAAAACGACATGATAACCCGACACCTAACCTAATATAAATTTAGTAGGTACAGTGTACAACCCTTAATAGGTTCGGGTCAAAATCGGGTCGAACACGGTTAACACGAAAAAAATAAATAGGTCAAGTCAGTCGACCCGCGTGTCGACACGATTGATCTATGTAACCCATTTAATTTTATAGTGACATATTATTTTAATATTTTGTGATGTTTTATGTGGTTATATGATGATGGAAAAATTATTAAATGTATTGTTTAATAATTTTTTAATATTTAATATATTTTTTATTTGTAATTTCAATTTTTCTCCATTTTTTATATTTGTTTTTTCGTGTCAACTTTAAATTATATAGGTTTTTCGTAATCGTGTCGGGTTACCCGTGTCATAAATGGATCGTGTTCGTGGTCGTGTATCTTGACACGAATAATTAAACGGGTCGGGTTTAGGTTTATGTCAAACCTGTAATACATGTGTTAGAATACGACCCGAACACAAACATGACACGATTACACCCATACTTCGGGTGATAACTTACCCTCTAATAAAATTTACATGAGTAAAAAGCATTCAATTTGAGACAAGAATAAGAAAGGAAAATTTGCATTAATAATATTTAGTACAAAGGGCCCAGATCGGAATGTTACAAAAGATGACAAAACAAGCAATACAAGCTAAGTTATTACAAGATTCTTAGACTCATAATCTTGGGTGAGAGGTTGGTTTCGTTGGTAGCCGGGAAATCGGGATCTTTCTCTCAAGGAGGTCCAGTTGGATCTCTTCGGGATGTCGAGGTTGTGGCCTCTTCGGAGGGGCTTCAAGATAGGCCATCCAGGATTGGTCGCCGAGCATCGCAACACCTTATTAGAGGAGTTGTTGATAGCATCGGCTATCTTGGAGAAATGAAAACCCTCGAGATCTTTGAGTAACTTCCCAGGGCCATCTCGGTCAAAAGTCTCATGAATTCATTTTTCCTGTTGAAGCTCACTTGATCAAAGGTAAACTCATAGATCAATAAACCCTCTGCGCAAGACTTCAAAGAATTCCTATGAATTGAGGAAGCATCTCTTCACCTTGTCCCTAATTTGGCCGACCAAAGACCGAACATATTCGAATTTCAAAAATCACATCGGGCCGATTTGGATGCCCTCCTCCCGAGCTTGCACTTGGACATCCTTGAGCTCACCCTTCAGTCAAGATTCTCTTTGTCCATTTCCTTAGCCTTCGCTTCCAAGTTGTCCATAGACCTCTTTGAGCCAAGAAGCTCATCCTTCTGCTCCCAAATAGTATCCAACAACTTTGCTTCCCGAGCCTTTAAATTGGAATGTTCCTTCTTGAGAGTGTTGAGCTCGGTCACAAGGGCGGGATCGATGAACCCATTTCGAGCTCGAGCAATAAGAGCATAAAGTTTCACATGAGCTCGGGCCTGGTCTAGACAGAATGAACTCACCACTCGCGGTCGGACAATTTGTCTAGAGCGATTCGGTCGGGGTTAGGACAATGGCCTTGGATATATTGAGTGGCCAAGAGACCTCCCTTATTTTTAGAATGGAATGGCCGGTGAAGAAAGTTTGATTAGCGTGTCTATCGGACTCAATTGTGTGTAGGTCCTAGGGGTGTGAGTAAGGTTTAGAAGGGGGTTGAATAAACCTTACCAACTTTTTGATTTTAGTCCTTTAAAATATTACGAGTTAACACAAACAAATAAGTCCTTGAGGATCGCAAGTTGGTTATTCGAAAGTTAGCCACTCAAATGACTTGATAGAGTTGATAGAATAACTCACTTGTCTAACCCGAATCTTAACTTGGTTGTGTTGGTTTTATCAGCAAAGACTTAACACCATTTGATTTGTTTTAAACTTGTTTTAACACTTGATTTTAGCACTTGGTTATTAATCGCTTTGATAGCAAATAAGTTTATCAAATGAGATATAAGGTAAGTATGCAAAAATGTAAGTGTCTTTGAAAAATAAATGACACAGATTAATTTTTATAGAGGTTTGAAGATGGGGTAATTCTTCTAATCCTCTCTTCTCCAACTCCTGGAGGAATCCACTATGTAAAAGATCTATTTACAAAGTAGTCAACATCTAGAGATAGCCTTGATCACACAAAGCTTCTCTTCTTCCGACTCGCCTTCTTCACAGGGCAAAATGCTTTGCTACTTGACTCACTTTCTCAAGCTCTTGGATTTGATCACAAAGCCCTCAAATAACTTGATCTTGGTTAGACCTTGAACCTTCCTACTATCCTCCTTGGAAAGTAGACCCTTTTGATTCTTCAAAAGTTTCCTCTTCAACAGTTTGAAGTTGTCTTTCCTTCACACTTTGTGTTGGATCGATTTCCTTCGAGTTTCGTGCTTGAGGATTTGCTTGAATATCTTTGAGAATATTTGCGGGTTTACAACTTGAATATTTCTTGCTTGTTCGTGGTTCGTAAGCTTTTCTCAATGAATTTCCTCAACCTTTTATAGCGAACTTTCAAAAATCTGCCCGTTGAAGAGATATGCGATTTCAAAAGTCACTTGTGTTTGTTGGATTATATTTTCTTGGTCTTCAATCTTAAGATGTAGACCATTCCTCGTATTAAATGAGTTTGCGACTTTTCGTGGTTCGACACGAGGTGCAATGCTTCCCATTGGTTTATTCCTTTTGCACGCTTCTGGGATGAGCACTTTAAGACCTGGCAGCATGGAAGTATTACTTGATTAAGTAATGTTCTTGACTTCGTGCAATGATTCATTTAAGTTAACTCCTTTTGGTCACCTTTTTCCCCAGGTGACTTGAGTCTGCTCCAATCATTGGATGACTCATCTGTCACTTCAACTTGAGACTTGGCTTCTTGAGTTGACTTTGACTGACTCTTCACATAGTTGTTCCTCAGCTGATACATCTTCAGTCGAGTTCTTGATCTTCCTTCTTTGCCATACTCGGTTGTTCCACAAATGAGTCTTGATTGACTTCTTGTATTTTCAGGCGTAGGCCGACTTGACTCACTTTTCCAACCCTATCTATTACAATGAAAATTACAAGGAAAATGGGGTGCCAACGTTCTAGTTTAAGTTTTACATGGCATTCATCAAAATCTATAAAATAAATTTCCCAACAATTTCCCCCTTTTGATGATGCCAAAACTTAAAAGCATTAAACAACATGTAAACAACAAAGATACATACAGACAATGCGAATAAAGAATGTATGCATAGAATCGATCGTTTTATTGATCATAGCATTCTTGTCCTTTACACGATTGTTTACATTTTGTATCGAGCATTTTATATCGAGCAACAACATCTATGCTAGGATACTAATACAAAGTAAAAAGAATTACGTAAAACTTCACCAAGTATACAGATGACTTACAAAAGTGTATTTACATAAGTAAAATACATGAAGAGTTCGCAAGAAACACTTCAACGCCTTCGCCGCCTCATTATATCCTCTTGACTCTGTCGAAGTCATCGCTCTCTTCCTTTTTCTTTCTTCTTCAGACTACTTTCTGCTTCTTTTCATAAGCTCTTTTAGAAGCATCATCCTTCGTCGCTTCCTCTCGAGCCATTGCTCTGTTTGCTTTCTATTCTCCTCTTCCCTGTCTTCTCACGTATTCCTCGCATTCTTCTTTGCCACTTCCAAGTTTGCCACTTCATCATACCCAAATTGAGAGACCTTCCCTTCTTTTCGGGATCTACATATTCAATGTTTTTGGGTTTTGGACGAGGTCGAGAACCTCTTCCACCACCACTTCTTCTTCCTCCACCGGAAGTTTGGCCGATAATAGAAGCCGTAACATGACCCTGTTGAGGGGTTTCACTATCATTAACGCCAAATCCTTTGAACGCGTTCCCCTCGCTTGCTTTTCCTTCATCTCACCTTCGCATCCTTTTAACTTTTCTTCTTTTAACTTCCTTAGGAGCCTTCTTCCCCTTTTTGGCATCATCAAAGGAAAGAGGACCTGGGAACATGCCTCGAGCATAAAGTCGAGTATCTTTGAGCGCGGAGTTCGTTTGGAGTCCGCCGCTACGTAAGTTTTTTAAATTACGAGCGAGTAGCCTTGGACTCGGCTACCACCAACTTCATTTCAGCCATGAGAAGGTTGAATCTGTCATTCATTGAGTTCTCTAGATGCAGACTTTCTTTTCTTTGGAATTCTTGCAAATGACTCCATTTCTTTTTGTGAAATGCATGCAACCTTTCAATGTATGTCCGCATCCTTTATTTGATATCGGCATTGTCACCATCCAGGCAAGCATTCGCCATACGATGCTTTGAAATAACAAACTTGCTCGATTTGCATGGCGGATTGTTGTTGAGACCATTCTCGGATTCGCACCACTATCCCTCTTAAATCATTTTGTAAGGGTAGCGTCCCTATTGTAGATCTTAAGTCGAGTGAGGCCTGATGTCTTTCGATCTTCTCAATCTCTTCACGACCTTCTTGAAGATTTCACGAAATTCACTGTTTCACTTGATTCACCGAGCCACTCTTCTTGAAAGAAAGTTGAACTCGGCCGAACAATTGTGTCGATGGATATGATTGGATCTTCTCTCACGATGAATCTTCGTCATTCAAGAAATGTATCTTCCTCCAAGTCCGGTAGGATCGGCGTGAAAGGAAATATCTTTGGAAAGGCATCATCACTCACATATGGAATTGTTTGTGAGGGTTGTGGCTGTGATGATTCAGACTCTTCGTGCCTCACCGCGATAGCTTCATCGGCAGCGGGTCACGGCTATGGGAGCTGTGACGGAGCTTGAGTAGTCGTTAGTCTTTGCACTGTAGGAGCCCCGATTGACTCGGTTTCGATCGGGCGCTTGAGATATTTTGCCCACTGATTGAGCCTCAACTGTCTTAACAACGTCTTTAGTCTCGATGGATTTTTCTAAGTGAATGACATGTTCCTCTCGATGCATCATCGGCGTCATCGGATGATGATGAAACCCGGGGCTTGGCTCATCATT
This sequence comes from Rehmannia glutinosa, assembly GCA_016081115.2. Lineage (NCBI taxonomy): Eukaryota > Viridiplantae > Streptophyta > Magnoliopsida > Lamiales > Orobanchaceae > Rehmannia > Rehmannia glutinosa. The sequence continues at coordinate 64,505,298 of CM071931.1, read as the reverse complement.
GCAATTGAACTTTCGACAAGCAACTTTATCACTTAGCCGACTCGTAGTTTTGAGAACATCCTCACCGGGTCCTTTTGATCTGCAATAGGGGTGGACTCGGCTTCATCTTTAACCCCCAAGAATGATGTATCAAGGTTCTCCTGGGAGTCATGAAGTGCACTTATTTCCTCTTCTATTTCAAGTGCTTTGAATAGGAGGAATGTTCTAGTGTCTCTTGAGCTTTACCTGGGAAGTCTCAACCTCCCTTGGGCCTTTACTACCTCCAATAGTCTCAATCATAGCCGAGGCCTTCAATATTCCCTTCGACAGTCGCAGTGGCTTAGGGTCTTGGACCGTTGCATCCATAGGAGTCTCAACCCCTAGGATTGCACTTTCACCGCCTAGAGTGTTGACTCCCGGCATCTCCATCATGTGCCTCGATTGTAATAATAGTGTCATTAGCCTTCATAGCGGTGACATTTCACCGGGACAGACTAACGTCCGAGCTTCACAATGTCACTCTGTTGTGGTTGTTTCTCGGTTTCCACTTCGCCCCTTGCTTCAAGTTAGAGTCATTTGCAGCATCCTCCGACCCTACCGCAGGTGGAGAGATGTTCCCCCTCACCGGCACACCAACCGAGTAGCGATGATGGAGTCACTCTGCTCTAGACTCGCGGCTTTTTCTTTTGAATGCTCGGCCCGCTTGGGGCGGGTGGTAAAACACCTTCTTCGAGGGGTTGGCTCAACTTGGGTGCCCAAAGTCCCGGTTCATTGCCAATTCCCTTGGACCCATCTTCCGATAGCACCGTGGACATGGTTGTAGTGATGTCTGTGGCAATCTGGCCGCACCATTCACAAAGGGTCAATTTGCAAGAGAGATTGAGACGACTCTCCTGGTCCTTCAACCAATTGTCGCTCCCGCATTATTCTAGATTCCTTCGGACACTTGCCGCATGTCGACGTTCCTTGCATTGCAAAAACGGGATCCATATCTTCATCACTATTTGTGTACACAACTAGATTGTCATGAGTATGCTCGTGAGTTCCAAAGTGAACATGCACATCTTTGCTTTCTCAAGAGCTTGTGCTTCCTCGGCCGCTTTGGCTTTTTCCTTCTCCTTGAAGATATGGAGAATATCCATGCGCTTATCTTCATTCAGGATCAAAGCACAATATTAACTTGAGAAATCGCAGCAATTCCTCCTCTTCTTCGATATACTCGGGGTGAGTGAATGCGCTCTTGAGTGATCTAGCTTCCATGCTCTCCATTCTTTGAGACGGCGCTGAATGTCCGGTATAATGGAGAGTACATGATTACATCATTGTCATCATCTTCTTCTTGTCCTTCCTTTTTAGGGATTGAAGGCAAGATATTTTGTTGCTCCTCGCCTTCAGCAGCGTCGGAGCGGGGGAGACAACTTTTTCAATCGGATGTTCATTGTCTCACTGTTTTGCTTCCTCACTCAGTTGTCGATGCCCAGTGAGTCTTCATCGAGACTCGCTAATGACCTTTCATCAATTACATTTGGAGGCTGCACTTCCTGAGTTGCGGCGCCTCTCGATGCTTTCTCTAGTGAGTGGTTGATTCAAATTGTCTTCTCCATTCGAGTTTCTTACCGATCTTCTTTTTCTCTTGGGTAGCGGGGGAAACTTCTTCTTCTACATTCTCTGGTTCTTGGAGGGTGAAGGCTTTCGCAAACGCCTTCCTTGTCTTGGTAGTGCGTTTCTTTTTTTATAGCGGGAGAAGGAGTATGTTGTTCCTCCTCTCCTTCGGCTGCGGGGCGGGCGTGCATCTTTTTCTTAGGCTGCAGGGGCGCTTTCTTCTTCGCAGCTGCAGGGGCAATTTTCTTCTTGGGAGGAGGGGTAACGATTGTGTCCTCGGGTTCACTGATCCCCTCACTTGTTTCCGCATTCTTCGCGTGGGCTCTCTTCCTGGGCTCCGGAGAGAGGTTAGCCCCTGAACATTTTCTCATTGACATGGAAGGGTTTTCCATGTCGAAGAGGAATACCCTTCACTTCCATCAAGTGGTCAATCACAAGGCCATATCCAAGAGATCCTCCAAAGGATTCGTCTTCCTTGAATGACTTATTCATCACATTCTGGCAGAGTTTGCTGTACACGAACTCAGCCCAGTTGACTTTCTTGCCCTGCATGATCGCAGCCATGACGATCAGCTTTGTCTTGGACAACTGATTAAAGCTTCCAAACTTCATGTCTACACACTTTGAGACGACATCCATCAACTTATGATAGTCGTCCTTCAACGAATTCTTATCAGCTGTGTAGACCACCTTAGTAGCGCACTCCGGTTTGGCTATCTCTTTCCATGCAGCGGCCAAGTCAACGTCAGCTTCATTTATCTCCTTCATGCCTTCCGACGACAACAAACAGTGCTCCGCAAGGTCCTTAGCATTTATCATTATGTCCTTGCGGTGGACAAAAGACTTGATTCCTTCTGTCCTGCACTTCTGCGTTAATATAGAACTGCGCCACCTCTTCTAGGTAGGTGTGCAAGTATTCCATAGTCAGAAAAGCCTTGAGACCTGACTTTTCTAGGATTTCAGTGATTTTCTTGACCAGGGTTTCATCGGAACCCTGCTTCACCATTCCTTCAAAGTCCACTGACGATCCTGAGTGGATTTGCTTCGATAGCTTGACGAAATCTGCCATTTTCAGAGATTTTCACCAATGAAAACTTGACGAACTTGTTGAGGACACTTAGGGTTTTCGAGAGAAAAGATGTTTGCTTTCTTTTTGCTTGAAGATGAACAGTTTCCGAATGTGAGAGAGAAAGCTGGAAAATGAGTATATAAGGGTTATGAAAGGACATGTCTTCGGATTTTGAAATTTTGATCAAGATCAACGGTTCAGATTTAGCACGTCAAACCGCATTAAATTCCTCGCATTTAATGCGACGGCATTAATATCCAATCAGATGCTTACTGTGCAGCTTTTGACTGTACCCGTCATTATTACTCTGACGTCATCCTTAAAAACATTCTCGCTCATTAAAAACGATCGTGTTTTTTTGTCACTTAGCTCATAAATGACTTAGCTTATATCAAAAATGATTTATCTCTGCTTCTCTCCTTTCATTAAGCGACTCAGCTGTCAGCTAACTCGATACAGCTGACTTTTCGACATAGCTGTTTCACATGGTTGATTCGTGAAACTTGCTCATTTCTCATTTTCTCATCTTTTATCTCTGCTGATTGAGTCTTCTGAGTGTTAACTCAGCTCAATTAACCCTAGCTCATGCTTAAGCTCTTCAAATCTTGACTCACATAAGGGCTTGGTGAATATGTCACTAATCACTCGGATTGAGATATATTCCAAATTGATGTCTTTCTTTTCAACATAATCTCTTATAAAATGATATCGACATCAATGTGCTTTGTTCTTGAATGCAACACAGATTCTCGAGTGATTGCAATAGCACTTGTGTTATCACACATAATTGGAATCTCTTTTTCTTCAATCTCATAATCTCTCAAATGTTGTCTCATCCATAAGACTTGGGCACAACAATACGCCCTCGCAACTATGTACTGCCTGGTGTGGGATGTGGCTATTGAGTTTTGCTTCTCGCTAAACCAGAAACCAATCTATTTCCAAGCATTTGACATGTACTTGAAGTACTCTTCCCATCAACTCGCATCCAAAGATAGTCTAAGTCCGAGTAACCAATAAGCTTGAATCCACCTTCTTTTGGATACCATAATTCAACTTCCTGGCATCCCTTCAAATACCTTAGGATTCTCTTAGCTACGATCATGTGGCTCTCCTTTGTGCAGATTGAAATCTTGCACATACACCTACCGCAAAGGTGATGTCCGGTCTGCTTTGGCTATTAAGTAGGCGGTGATCCAATAAGTGCTCTATATCCGGTTTGATCTACACCTTACCATCCGCATCCATGTCCATCTTGACGATGTGTTCATTGGTATTTTCACAAAAGACTTCTCTTCCATACCAAATTTCTTCATTAAGTCTCCGGTGTACTTTGTTTGACTTATAAAGGTTCCATCCTTCAATTGCTTGACTTGAAGTCCTAGGAAGAAGGTCGGTTCTCCCATCATGCTCATTTCAAATTTACCTTGCATGAGGTTTGAGAACTTATCACACAGCTCTTTATTTGTGGATCCAAAAATGATGTCATCCACATATCTCGAACAAGTAGTATATTCTCTCCATCTTGAATTACAAGAGTGTTCTGTCCACTTTGCCTTTGGTGAAACCATTGTCGATTAGAAATAGAGACAATGTATCATACCATGCTCTTGGTGCTGTTTCAATCCATATAATCCAATAGTCTTCTCGCTCAAAACCTGGAGGTTGTTCAACATAGATTTCTTCCTCTAATGTCCATTTATAAATGCACTTTTCACATCCATTTGATATATAGTGAAGTTCTTATGTACATCATAGGCAATAAACATCCTTATTGCTTCTAATCTTGCAATAGGAGCAAATGTTTCATCAAAATCTATTCCCTCTTCTTGGCAATACCCTTTGGCTACTACCATCTTGCTTTGTTTCTCACCACAGATCCTTCCTCATTCATCTTGTTTTTGAAAACCAATTTTGTGCCAATAACATTTTGATGGGTTGGCCTCTCGCACTAATTCCCATACTTTGTTCCTTTCAAATTGATTCACTCTTCTTGCATGGCTTGAATCCAATGTGTGTCATCCAATGCTTGAGATACATCGTTTGGCTCTATTTGGGAAATAAAATAAGTGAACATTGCTTCTTCGAGCTTTGGATCCGGTTCTTACACCATTTCTAACATCTCCAATAACTAGCTCTAGTGGATGGTCTCTCGGCCATCTAACATCGAGGTTGGAGCAAGTCACCGGATTTAGCCATCTCGCAGACTATGTTGTCTTGAAGAGCTCTTTCATCATCATTCAACAGACTTTCCAAATGTCTTTGAGATTCAACTATCTCATCTTCATCCAGGTTGATTGCTCTTACTTCGTTTCAACATAAGGACTCTTCGCATAGTTGGTGATTCAAATTTATCGCCTAACTCTTCAATGTCTTCTCCACTCACATTAGGTTCATCAAAAACTAAATGGATAGACTCTTCCGTGACCATAGTCCTTTTGTTCAACACTCTATAGGCTTTGCTCTCACCGAGTATCCCAAAAAGATACCTTCATCAACTTTAGCATCAAAAGCCTTCATATTATCTTTGCCATTATTGTGGATGAAGCATTTACATCCAAATATCCTGAAGTATCTAACATTTGGCTTTCTCCCATCCGGATCTCATAGGAGTCTTGGTCAATTGCCTGTTATCATGCATATATTTTGAGTATAGCATCTTTGTGTTAATGGCTTCACCCAAAATCTCTTAGGCAATACGACTTGACTAACATGGTCCTTGCGACTTCCTTGAGAGTTTTGTTCCTTCTTTCAAATACTCCATTCTCACGTGGAGTCCTTGCTTCCGAGATAACTCATGAGCAATACCATTTTCAACACAATCTTCGAGTAATTATTCCATTGACAAACTCGGTTCCTCTATCGCACCTTATCCTTATAATGGTTTGGCTCTTTTCATTTTGAACTCTTTTCATCACCGAGGTAACTTCTACAAAGTTTCATTCTTTTTGCACATGAAGATTGTCCATGTATATCTTGAATAATCATCCACCACCACTAATGTGTATTTCTTTCCACTTATGTTGGGTCTGTTTCAACAGGCCAAATAGATCCATATGCAATAGATGTAATATCCTTGTTGAAGAAGGACTAGGCTTTTCCTTGAATGAAGATTTGATTTGCTTTCCCATCCGCATGCATCACATACACTTTCCTTCTTGTACACCGAGTCCGCAATCCTTCCACAAGATGACTCCTTGCAAGCTTGTTGATTGTCTTGAAATTGGATGACTTTCGTTTCTTGTGCCACAACCAACTTGATTCGGTGTACTTTTTGCTAACAGACAAGTGCTTGGTGTAGCAAAGAGACCAATCTACCACATACACATTCTTCTGTCTTTGATCCTTGCATAGCACTACTTCATTTGATTCAAGATCTTTGATTTGGCACACTCCCATATTGAATCCAACATTGTAGCCCTTATCACGAGTTGGTGATGCTTAACAAAGTTGAAGTTGAGGCCTTCAACATATGCAACATCTGTGATTTTTAATCCATTCTTCTTGATAGATCATGTGCCTTTGATTTCCCTTGAGCTTCATTTCCTCCAAATATGACTTTTGCACCTCTAACTTCCTTGAATCTTGACAGGTTTTTCTTGTTTCCTGTCATATGTCTGGAACAACCACGATCCATGTACCAGGTTCCTTGGCACTCAGCTGTTCCTTGAAACCGCAATCAAGGAAATTAGTTTTTAGGTACCCATACTTGCCTGGGTCCTGAGGGGTTAGTACTATAAGATGATCTAACCAACCTATAGCGAAATGACTTGACTCTAAGAGGTTGTCATCTATCAGTGCCATAATCATAGTGCACATTTGCAAATTTCTTGGAGGTTTTAGGTTCATACAACTATCTCTTTTGTCCGTATGCATGTGTATGTGTTTTAGCAATTGCTTTCTTTGGGTAGTTGTGATATTTCGAGTGTATTGCCTGGTGCATAAGTGTGCTAATAATAGCTCTTTTGCCTTTGGAATGACCTTTGTTGAGGTTTAGGTCTTTGCCATCTAGGCTTGTATTCCATTGGTCTTTGCTGATATTTCACATTGTTCCAATCATCTTGGCTTGGGTAGTTTCTACCATTCCCATCATATGTGTTTCTCTCGATGAAACTTCTGGGTTTTTGGTAGCTCTGTTTATTCTTCACATAGTACTTTCTGTTTGGAGTTTGCTTTGAGGAACTCTGTGGATTTCTTCTCAATCGTCCTCTCAAAGATACTCAATCGTTTTCCTTTCCTTTATATCCAAGGCCGCTTTGTTTGTGATTGTGCTTAGGAGTGAATGTGGGTGCAACATTTGGTGTTTTGGATTTTGAGATGCTTCATTGCTTGAAGATCCTTTTTCCAAAATCACTATAGGTGTTTGATCGTGCACAAGGGAATTGAATCATATGCCTTTCTTATCTCCACATTCTTTTTTACTGATGATAAGGTCATCCAATGATTTGGATGCCTTAGTAAATGAGGCAATTATATTTTTAAGATCATTTTCTCTCTTTTCTATAGCAGCTATCTCTCTTTATTAATTTGGCATTCTCGGCCTTCAGCTCTTTGTTCTCATCAGCTATGTGACTTAGAGTACTCAACTCCTTTGTTAGCTATGAGTTTTGGCTTTTAAGCCGGCTGTTTTCCTCATTTAAAAGTGTGTGTGAGGATTTTATGTGATCAAAGTCTTTCATCATTTTGCCTAATGAATCATAAAGATCAGTGGGTGATGAAGTGTGTGTATCACAATCACTATCACCTGAATCTGAATGAGATGAGTTAGAGTGTACCTCATCTTCTTGTCCTGTTGATCTTGTTCTTTAGCCATAAGACATATCATGGCTTCTTCTTCGAGAATCACTTGAGTAGTCACCACTACTACTCTCGAAATCTCAGCTTTTAGACTTAGACTTAGCCGTCTCAAGCATCTTAGCGACCAACATGGCTTTCTTCTTTTCCTGTCTTCTTTCTTTCTCTCAAGACTTTTCTTTATTCTTCATTCCTGTATTTATTGAGTGGTGGATAAGAACAGTCAACTGCAAAATGTCCTGATTGTCTGCAATTCCAACACGAGTTTTGACTCTTTGATTAGCTCTTTCGTCCTTAGGTTATAAGCTCTATGATATTCAACTCTTTGATGCTTAGCTCTCTTGGGTGACCTATCTTCCTTGACTTAGAGGAGATGAATGTCTCCTGGAGGTTTCACCCTTGTTTCTTTTATAGTTCTTATTGAAGAACTTGTTGAATCTTTTAACCATTAGGGCAATTTCCTTCTGGTCTATAGCTTCCTTTGAATCAGCTCTCTTTCCATCCTTAACTATCGTAGCCTTGGTTGCCATGGGTACAAATGTTGTTTCTTCTTGATCCTTTCTTCTCACTCAAACTCATAGGCTTTGAGGTCCGAGAATAGATCATGATTGGATGTTTTTGAGAGGTCCATTGAATGTCTCGAGCCATAGTCTTCATTTCCCATTCAAATGGTAGGCTCTCAAAATCTTCATACACATCTCCTTATGTGTGTATTCCTTCCCAAGAGTGAAACCTCATTTGTGATCTCAGTGAATCTTGCATCCAGTTGATCCATAGATTCTCCCGCAAACATTTTGAAATTTTCAAATTTTTGAACAAAGAACAGATAATTTATTTTCTTTAATTTGCTCGATCCTTCACAAATTAAAGTTAGTTTATCCCATATTTCTTTTGATGTTTTGCAGATTTGACTTTATTGAACATTGCTTTGCCCAAATTCTTGTAGAGTATATCCTTGGCCATATTGTCCAAGTTGTATCTCTTTCTATCATCATTTGTCCATTCATCCTTGGTTTTTCAACCAGGGTCGGTCTTTCTTCAAAGAAGAACTTCTTCTCCTTCACCGCAATGCTTTCTTCTTGTACCGTGTTCACTTTCAATATTTGCAGTGGCCCATCCTCTATCACAAGCCACATTTAATCGTGTAGAGCAGATAGATGAGCCTGCATACGAATTTTTCAGTCATCAAATTCCTCAACAGTGAACATAGAAATGCGTGTCAAATTTGCTTCCATGATAATAACTTTGCTAAATATGAAAGATTTTTGAAAATGCAAGTGTTTGAAACCTTTTTTGAAAACATAGAGATCTAGTTCAGTAACTAGTGCGGAAGGCTCAATGAACCAACCGCTCTGATACCACTTGTAGGTCCCAAGGGGTGTGAGTAAGGTTTAGAGGAGGGGTTGAATAAACCTTACCAACTTTTCGATTTTAGTCCTTTTAAAATAGTACGAGTTAACACAAACAAATAAGTCCTTGAGGGATGACTAAGTTGGTTATTCAAAGAAAGTTAGCCACTCAACAAACTCGATAGAGTTGTTGATAGAATAACTCAAATTGCCTAACCTGAATCTTAACTTGGCTGTGTTGGTTTTATCAGCGGAAGACTTAACACCCTTTGATTTGTTTTAAACTAGTTTTAACACTTGATTTTAGCACTTGGTTATCAATCGGTTTAGATAGCAAATAAGTTTATTAGCGGATATAAGGTAAGTATACGTAAATGTAAGTGTCTTTGAAAAATAAATGACACATTAATTTTTATAGAGGTTCGAATATGGGGTAATTCTTCTAACCCTCTCTTCTCCAACTCCTGGAGAAATCCACTATGTAAAAGATCTGTTTACAAAGTGGTCAACGATCTGAGAGACGACGCCTTGGTCACACAAATTGGCTTCTCTTCCGACTCACTTCTTTCACATGGCGGTACGCTTTGCTACTTGACTCACTTTCTCAAGCTCTTGGATTTGATCACGAAGCCCTCCAATAACTTGATCTTGGTTCGACCTTGAACCTTCCTACTATCCTCCTTGGAAAGTAGACCCTTTTGATTCTTCAAAAGTTTTCTCTTCAACATTTGAAGTTGTCTTTCCTTCACAACTTTGTGTTGGATCGATTTCCTTTGAGTTTCGTGGCTTGAGGATTTTCTTGAATATCTTTGAAAATATTTGCGGGTTTACTGACTTGAATATTGCTTGCTTGTTCGTGGTTCGATAACCTTTTCTCAATGAATTTCCTCGGCCTTTTATATAGAACTTTCAAAAATCACTGTTGAATAGATAGCCGATTTCAAAAATCATTTGTGTTTGTTGGCTTATCTTTTCTTGGTCTTCAATCTTGAGATGTAGACCATTCCTCGTATTAAATGAGTTTGCGGCTTTTTCGTGTTCGACCGAGGTGCGATGCTTCCCATTGGTTTATTTCTTTTGCACGCTTCGAATGAGCACTTTAAGTCCTGGCAAAGATGGAAGTAATACTTGATTAAGTAATGTTCTTGACTTCAGGCAAATGATTCATTTCGATTAACTCCTCTTGTTGAAGCGCTTTTTTTTCCCCAGGTGACTTGTGTTCCGCTCCAATCATTGGATGACTCATCCGTCACTTCAACTTGAGACTTGGCTTCTTGAGTTGACTTTGATCGACTTCTTCACACAAATTGTTCCTCACCGATACATCTTCAAATCGAGTTCTTGATCTTCCTTCTTTGCCATACTCATCTATTCCATAGCGGAGTCTTCACTTCCGTCTTGATTGACTTCTTGTATTTTTAGGCGTAGGGGCCGACTTGACTCGGCTTTTCCAAATTATCTATTACAATGAAAATTACAAGGAAAATGGGGTGCGAACTTTCTAGTTTATGTTTTACATGACATTCATTAAAATCTATAAAATAAATTTTCCAACATCGTGACTTCGGGAAGAGAGGAGCTCGGTCCAATTTTTGATTTTTGGAGAGAGAGGGTCGAATCGAATCGGCCCTCCTTAGGAGCAACTAGAGCAGGTCGGCTACGGATCCCTCGAACTTGGCAAACACGTCACCGCCAAGAAGGCCAAGTAGTTCGAGGAGATTGCGAACCCGGCTGGTAGCCCAACGATAGTTTCGCTCGTTGTTGGGAAGAAGAAGCTCGTGCTACCGTCATCTTCTTGTGGTGCCTCTTTTTTTTTTTTTTTTTGTCACCGCATTGGCCAACATGGTACCTACACAAGAAAAGAGTTAGACAAATAAATATGATAAAACCATGATAGTAGAAATAAAGAATAAGATCACGATGTCCCTTTCTAAGGAACGATCTCAAATCTCACTCCCGAGTAGTGAAGTAAAGAGGGTGTGATGATCTTAAAAGGACATATTTGACAAAGAAAAAGCTTGTGAATAAGAGCTTGCAGCTCGGGAAAGCATTTTTGGGGTCATGTTTTTGTTGAGATGGCAAGGACCACAACCATTCATGAGAAAAGGACCAGGGCTCGGAAGGGACAATGAAGAAGTACCGATCTTCCCAAAATTTATTGGAGGTCGGGTACTTCCCAAGAAAATTGGTTTCACTTCGGTCAGTGATGTAGACTAAGCCCCTGGGAGTAGAAGATTTAACTTGAAAAAATGTAAAGAAGAGCTCGGGAAAGGGAGTAATACGCAAATACTTGGCGATTATTAGAAATCCTGCCATAATCATAAAGAAGTTAGGGGCAAGTTGATTAAGAGGGACGTTATACATAGTTGACACGTCGGTAAAGAATGAGTGAATTGGAAATCTTAGTCTTCCATCTAACTGACCTACGAAAAAAGTAAGACTGCCAGAGGGAGGTCGGTAAGGTTTGTCTGTATAGCTCGGGAGTACTAATTTGAAGTTAGAAGGTATGTTAGCATTTCTACGAATATTATAAAGAGATTCAAATTTATTGTCGTGTGAGAGAAACCATGATCCTCGTCAGGAGAGGTATGGAGGATTGGTTTTCTAATCTCTATAGAGGAGCGACTCCCTTCTGAAGGAGAACCCGAGTCTGTGGCTTTGGGATCGGATAGCTTGGGATTGTTATCCCTAACATGAGACAAATCTATATCGTCGGACTACCTAACTAGATCGGCCATATAGGGGTTTGAGTGGGTTGAGGAAGAAGTCATTATATTAAGAAGAAAAATAAAGAAGAAGGAAAGGAAGGTATCCGGGAAAAAGGGAAGCTAATGGAAAAAGGAGGAGGGAGGAGGAGTGTCGCCGGAAATCGCTTTCAAACGTTGGAAATCTTCTTAGGGAGGAGAAGAAGAGATTTTGCTAAAAGTGAAATGGTTCCCCCTTGAGAACCTTTTTATAATGAAAAATGTCAAGAGGTGGATGAGTAGGATGGTTGATCTAAGCCTCATCCAACGATCCAGAAATCTACCTCAGGAGATGAAAGGGCGTCTTGTCAGTTGAAAGAACATGATGGGATACGAAGAGGCATGAAACTTAAAGGTTAAGAAGACCTAGTACCAAATCGGTCTTAACTAGGTTAAGGATAGCTATGCCCGACTTGTAAGGACACCTCGAGATATGACTAGGAGGAAGGACTAAAAAACCCTAGTAGTAAGTCGGTCTTGCTAAAAGCAATAATAAGATATGACATTTGTGATGTGCCAGGGTTGACCAAAAGAATCCAAGAGGTCGGTCTTGACTAAATCAAATCAATTATGTCCGATGTGGTTAAAGCACTTCAGGACATAATTGGGGGGACTGATTGATGGGGACCTATTTGAACCGACCTGTCTAAATGGGTCAAATTGATGGGCTTTGGCTTATAATGGAGGCCCAATTGATGGAGGATTTCATGACCGAGCTACGGGAAGACCTGATGGGCTACTCTTAATAGAATATGATATGCCCGACCTGTAAGGCTCATCCCGAGCTCCGAAAAAGATTCAACAAGAGTTGGACTCAGATGTTTGGGCCGATCTCTTGACTCTTGGACTCAAATAGTTATGATAATTGGGCTAAGTGAATGGGTCTGGTTAAGACCGAACTCCTGGCCCAATGGAGCCGAATTGATGAATGGACTGCACCCCTTTGATGAACAAAGTTAAGGGCCTCCCGAATTATTGGGCTTGGAAGACGTGTAGCCCACAATGAGTAACAAGCCAAATCCAAAGGGTTAAGCTAGGGTTTTAGTCTGATTTGATGGACACAAAACCCTAATTGCCAAACTATAAATAGCTCACAAAAAGGTATGCCTCAGGTTAAAATATTCACTTGATTATACTAACCCCATTTTCTAACGGTTGTTTTGGGGCTTGTGTCGGTCGGGCGTCGGAGTTGGGTTTTATTGGAGGTGGTTAATTTTCAACCGACCAATTGAACAACTTGATTATACTAACTCGATTAATATTCTTGCCAACAAAACTGTAAGGTGAGTTGTATTTAAATAATTATTTTGACTTTTGAACATAGATGTCATATTATTTTGACTATAATAGAATTATTTTATACATTGCACAATATTCTTTATTTTGTTGTTTTACGTTGCATTTAAGTTTGTATAGGAAATTTAAAAGTTGGACTCCGCTAAAAAATTGATTTGGATTTTTCCTACCCAAAGTTACCAAATATGGAAGATGGCCAAGGAGCATCCTCTTGCACCCAATCAATTCTCAATGCAATCTAAAGATAGAAATTTGAAAATAATCAATTAATTCTTTAGTTAATTGACTTTTTTCCTCATATTGCTGGGCTCCATTCATCTAGTGATTTGATTTTGGTCATGTGAACTGTTAATATCGTATCGAAATTTTCTTAACTTGTTCTCTTCATTTTCCTAATCATCGGTTCAACTAAAAAGGAAAAAGAAGTAATGTTAACAAGTGTAGAAGTTGAGACAATATCTCCCACTAGGCACTAAGTAGTTCGTACATTCTATATTGGGTTAATTACAAAAATACCCTTAAGGTTTGACCTAATTACAAAAAACCCAACTAACTTTTAGAATTTTATTTGTCTTATATTTACCCCTTCATAAGCAAAAAAAAAAAAAAAAAAAGTCAAAATCTCTCTCATATTTATAAAAATTCTACAATTTGCCTCTTAATTTTAACACTTGAATCAAACCTAGGGGCATTTTTTATAAATTTGAAAGTTAGCTGAGTTTTTTTTTGTTAATTAGGTCAAACCTCTTTGTAGTTATCCCTTCTATAGTTATCTTGCACATAATGAATTGGCTCCACCATGAATGGTAAATGGTAATTAAATGATAGCAATGCTACCATGAATCTCCAAAACTTATAACGCAGCCATGCAATCTGCTCTGAAAATTTCATTTACAAGCCGCATTTCTTACAATGTCTTAGGCAAGGCTAAATTGCTAATTCTACTAAACCCATATCAGCGAGGACAAGCAAGGTCATAAAAATCCCAAATGCTTAGAGCAAAATGCAAATCATACAGTGAGAAATCCAAAATTCAGGTTTACTAAACATTAAACATTCATCCTTCAAAAAAAAAAAACATTAAACATTCACTAGCCAAATTGGATAAATCTTCAGCCAATCTGAATATGTACAGTTCTAGGCCTCTTTGTACAAACTTTGGAGTAAGAGGCAGGTAGCCGATAACCACGAACCAAAGGAAATTTTATTTCGTATAGGTACAACAAAAATCGGGAAGAAAAAAAAAACTATCTACAAAGGTAAACTAAACTAAAGAAAATAACTAACTGTCAAAACCATGCTTCCTCACAGTCAATTGATAATAAATACAATGGTACAATTAAGCATCAGTTATTGCTCTTAGGAAAGTTGGCTTGAAGCGAAGGAGAAGGATCTTGTTTTTTGATCTCCTTCAACAGCATATCAAACTCTTCTTTGACTCTTTTTCTCAAACTCTGCTTACGCCTTTTAATAGTGGTTCTGCTCAATCTTTGCGCATTACTTTAACTATTTGGAAGTTATTTGCCAGCAGAAGGAAAAGAACACAGATTCTTGCATAGCCGAAACAATCGAGCTGCTGCCATAATTCCAACTGCAAAAAAAAAAAAAAAAAAAAAGAGTCCATAAATAAACTGAGAACCAGCAAGTGAGAGCCCTTATATTTAATTTTATTGAGCAAAATAAACAACCCACAAGTGAAACATCCCAAATCAATGTAGCCAAGGATGATAATTTGCATATGTCGGTTGCTTTTACTTATTGGAACCGCAAAGATGCCATTTTATATGTTACTAAACCACATTCATCTTTGAGGAATTAAGAGGGTGTTTGGCTGAGTTTATAAGCTTTTCAAAACATCTTATAACATGTTTAAGAGCTCAAAAGTTCTCTAAAAGTGTTTGGCAAACTTTTGGAAATAGGTTTTATAAGCTTCAAAAATAAAAGGATAGGGCCTAATAAGCTTTTTTTTTAATAAATTGGGATCTCCCAACCCTTTTCAAATAAGATCTTATTTCAACAACCTCCTTTAATTTTGACTATTTTAATTACAAAATTGACACTACTAACATCTTAAAACCTACATCATCTTATTTTATCAAAAACTTCAACTTAATATGGAAACAAATTCTAACATTTTATAAGCTCTTAAAACAGCATATAAATGTAGGTCAGAGTTGATTTTTGTGAACAACTCCTAAACGTTTCGTAATAAAGAGCCTTGACAAGGAAACCATGTTATAAACAAAACATTAGTTTCTCTTGAAGTCCGAATTCTGCAAAATCCATTAGGATCCAAATTTTGCTCCTAGAATGAGGATTTCACATTTCATTGGCTTTGGATATATTTTTATTAAATTCAAATAAACAAAACTTCCTTATTTACATTTTATGACATGGGTATATGCCTATATGGAGAATATATGACGATTATGTGTAGATAACTGTTGAGTATTCGACCTGTTTAACTTTTATGCGCATATCCCAAACTGACCACAGTCAATCTTAATGATAGATTGATGCTTTATTAGAGTTAAATAGTATAATCACAGTTAAGAATCTGTAAACGGTACAACTTGTTTACTTCCGTTGATTAGCTATTATTGCTCAGCAAATAACCTAAATTTAATGTGTTAACCAAGTTTAACTTTTGTTGTAGTTACATTGAGACCATACTGTAAACGAACCCTTCCTTTAGGTCTCTATTTCATCTTTACCAGGAAGTTAGAAGCACATTATCAATCTTCGATTTTCATCAAGTCCCTCAAATACCAAAGCATTTCTTTGTGCCTTGGCTACATCTTCTCTTGAAGTCGAGAAGTTGAAAAGAAATTGTGTAATTATTCATTATTTGATAGTCTAGTTTTATTCATGGTTCTTCCCAGAGGGCTTTTATCATCTCAAAGCTTTATCCTTTATTTGTTGCATACAGTTCTTTAAGCCTCACAACTATTATATGCCAAAGGACTAGGATAAGTAGCAAATCATTTTCCATCTGCCCAGAAAAGCATCTTATTATGTACCCTAAATGAGTTTACTGTCAAATCATAATTTGTATATTCTCGATATGATGATGCTATAAACGGATCCCCGGAGCTTGGCCCTTGAGGTTGAAGACCGTTGTCTTTGATTCTATTTCCCTTCTCTATTTGTCCATAAAAAAGCAGTTCCTCTAATTAGATTTTAGACAAAGGCTTACCTTGCAGATCGATCCTGTGAAGTTGCCTACATGGCGTTCTCCCACAAGCCACAGGGCTGGTTAACAGTCGGCAGGAATAAGATGGATGGCAGGCGCTTCATTGATGAACCTCTTCATGATTTATGGTGTTTCAAAGCTCAATTCATCCGAACAAACAATTCATAAAATGCCTGCTTAGGAAAAGGAAATACCAATATCAATATTATAGGCAACTTTTGAAAAATTCAAGGAGTACTTGAGAAAGACTACAAACATTCAGGTGTTCAAAAAGCTTCATGAATATTAAGAGATAACTCAATAGGAGAAGCGTGGTGAGAGTGTACAAACCTTTGGATAGGAGTTGAAGCAGCACTCCATGCAATAAGAGCAAAGAGATAATCTGAACGATATGGTTGCTTTCCTCCAAGAACCTGCAGAATAAGCAACCTTGCCTCAAAATTGTCAATATGGAAATAATACACGGCTTAAAGTGCAAAATTAGTCCTGTAACTTTAGGGTGGTAGCATTTTAGGACTTTTAGTTTTTCAATTTGCAAAATGGGACTTTAATTTAAAAATCTAACACATTATGGACAGAAATTGTAGGAAATTCAAAATTGGCATGAATATGAACATGTGGCTGCCACATCATCACCCCCTAATTGGGGATTTTCAATCTTCCGGCGGAATTGGTGATGTGGATGTTGACCGGGATGCAAAATGCACACAGACGCTTATATGCAAAATACATCCCAGTCAGCATCCAAGTCATTAATTCTGTGGGAAAATTGAAGTCCCCAATTAGGGGTGATGATGTGGTGGTCGCTTCATCGAATTCGGCCAATTTCCGACAATTTTGTTCCATAATGTGACAGATTTTCTAAATTAAAGCCTTGTATTGCAAAGTGAAAAAGTAAAGTCCTAAAATGCCACCGTCCTAAAGTTACGGGACCAATTTTGCAATTAGGCCCTATACACACCAACACCAAGTGAAATGCTATCTTCCTATTTGAAGTTTTTATACATGAATTGCATGGACTAAAAATTGTAACCTCATGCATCCGCAGAGATCAAACTGTTCTGTGATCCATTACCTGAGTCTCTTCCCACATAATTCCAGAACACAGAAATGCAGCATTGCATCTACACCCTGCCATGGAATAAACAATAGCCTCGACACGGATGAACTTATCAAGAGTTGTACTGCCTTTTCCATACTAAAACTTTGAATAGGAAGTCATAGAACCTCTTGTAACCAATGGAATCCAATACAACTGCAAGAAACAGTGATGTGTAAACAAATTTTATACAAGGAAGAAACTTTACCATTTCTCCAAAATCAGAACACATGAAGGAAACTTCTATGCCATTTTCCAGACGAATAACCACTGTGTTTTAGGTCAGAAATAGAACTAACGACATTAGCATGAAACTAGACATGTCAGAGCTCTGATCTACACACATGCTTTGGGATTTCAAAAGAAAGATAGAAGTCTTATTTTCTAGTTTATATTTTGGAGAAATAATCAAGATATCCTATCAAGTGATTAGCAAGTGTTGCAAACATAGTTGTTAAGGGCGCGAGGTGCACCCAATTCACAAAGGCCATGGTAGCGCCTCGAGGCGCGCCGCATACAAGATGGAAAAAAAAAACATAAATGCTACTGGAAATGATAAATGTGATTAAAACACACATCGAATGACCAAATTAAGTATCCAATCTCAAATTAAAGCACACAAAGTTTTCAAAACAAGCATATTAGCGTAACAAGCCAACATCATCCATCTCAGTATCAATATCACAATCACCATCATGATCTCCATCATCATCATCAAATAGTTCATCTTCTTTGTATTCTTTTTCATCGTCTTCTTCTACATCAAACACATTGTGTAACACCCGATTTTATAAAGAGCGCAACCCTAGAAAATATTCTTTGTTATGTAAGATTTAAATGACTCACTAAAATTTTAATAAAGAGTAGAATTTGACTAATAATATTTTTTCCAATAAAAAGTCTATAGAAAATGATTAATTAAAAATATGTGCATAACGAGCTATTTAGTGTAGATATAAAAGCCATTCCACAGAACATGACGAAAATAATGAGACATAATCCTTAGAAAATTTTAAAGAAGGCTATGACCAAATATTTCAATAAATATAACCTGAAGCTTCTGAATTTAAAATAAGTACAGAGCTTTAACATAATAGAAAACTTAATAAAATCAAATACACATAACAATTCAAATGAACATTATTTTAAATTCAATAATTTAAAACAATAGCATTTCACAATTCCTTAAGAAAAATAATACTGTCATTGTATTCATCCATCGCCATGCACGACGCCGAGTCTCAACTTGAAATGTTAAAATATGGGATGAGCTTTCAACAGTCGGTGAGGACGCATTGTCTAAGTCAATACACATGCATAAATGTCATTGCATACACACATATGGAGAATATATATCATGGTTTGATCAAACAAGCCCGGAGGCTAAAATACATGGTTTGGTCAAACAAGTCAACTATTAACATGGTTTGATCAAACAAGCCTGGAGGCTAAAACTACAAGGTTTGGTCAAACAAGCCTAGAGGCTAGCGTTGTTATACAATTAAGTATTGACATGTTTATACAATTAAGTACATTTGTGTCAAATCATGTTTAGCATGTCCATACATATAATGATATAATAATCATACAAGACATTTAAATTAGACAAAAGCAGTAAACTCCACTTTAATATGCAGCTCGTGAACTTGAAAAATGTAATGATTAAGCTTGAAATCCTTGTTCCCTACACATGAAAATAATTTAACTCAATGCATGGCTTTAGGGATAATATGAGTATATGACTGAATTGAATAAATGAACCGAAAAGAATCTCCAAATTAATAGGGTCTAAGGGCTTTTTGTAAACAATTGGAAAATAAAAGGGTAAATGTGAAATTTCGGAAATAAGTTTGTAATAAATTCCCAATTTTGAACCCCCAAATTCTGCCAATTTCAATTTGATGTAAAATCCCCTAATCAAAATTGAAATCTCTAAAATCGAATTGCAGCAACTTCTCTTTTTTCTTTTCTTCCCTTCCCCGCCAATCCCTCTCGTCTCACTGTTCCCTCCCTCAAATTTCTTTTTCCCTCCTCCTTAGCACCACACACCTGCACACACACTCACCACATATGCACGGCATCGAAGAGACGGCGGCAACACAGGTGGAGTGACGCAATGGCGAGGTGAAGGGTAAGGCGGATGGGCAGGGGCAGCGATGGGGGCAGTGGATCTGGGATTTTTCCGATGATGACTCAGGTGGATTGATGGGTGTTTTGGGTTATGGAGGTAGGCGGTGTTGGTTTGGCTTTGTGAGAGGATTTTGGAGACACAATGGTGTTGTGCTTTAGAGGTTAGACAACGTGGGGGCAGGGTTCTTCTTTTGGGTGTTGATGGGTGGTGGAACTTCGGCTGTGAGGAAATCCCGGTGGGTTCTTGGGCTTGGGTGACTGTGGCAGACAGTGGTCTGGGTGTTTCAGCTTGAGGCGGCGGATTTGGGTGGTGAGGCTTGGCTTCTAGCAGTGCGGCGGTGAAGGTCGTTGCTCATCTTTTCTTGTTTCTTTTTTTCTTTTTGTTTTTTTGGAACTGGGATTTCCGGTGGACTTGGGCAGAGGTGATTGGGTCTTTTGGTGGTTCACATTTTCCGGTTGATGGTTTCGGGGCTGCCTCATGATTCCGGCGGTGTTGATGAGGCCGTGAGGGGTGATGGTATGAAATATGTCAAAAGACTGTAAAACTTGATGAAGTAATAACATGTTCAAATGTTTATGAATTCACAATGGGTTGAGAGGGGTTGTGCGTATGTGAATTTGAGAGAATAGAATAGGGAGCAAAACGTGAGGATTGAGGAACTGGGCTGAGAACATAGAAAGTGGGTATAAAAGGGTGCTTGGAAATCTATAACTGTTGAAACATGAGAAACTGAATTGAGGGAATGCGGTATTGTTGGGAATATAATATTCGAACGTGAAAACTGAGATTGAAAAATTGAGAATGTTGAACACGTGAGTTTTACTTGAGTCATAGTTGCCATGTAATATGTCAAATCTTGTGAAAAATCTAATGGATGAGCTGGTCTCCTGTCAGACAGTCTAACGGGTCTAAGTCCGTTAGACGAACCCCAACACTTGACCCAGATCTGAAAAAATGAAATCTCTTCTCTCTCAAGACCTGCATCCTCCCTCTTCTATCTCTCTCTCCTCTCTCTATTTGCCCTATCCATCCCCCAATACGCCAATCCCTTCCACATCAATTCAGCAAAATATATTTTTCAACCAGAAAAATACTGCAAACGTATCAATTAAATGACTTTTTCAGCTACAAAAGAGGAACTCCGAACTCGAACTTCACCAACTATGTGAGTAAAAATTGCAGCTACTAGTCCAAGACATACATTTCATGACTGAAGAGTTAGTTTTGAGGATATAAAAGAAACAAGAAACCATGAATTGAAAACACAAGAAAACAACAAAAAGTAGGCACTCCAAGTTCCAAAGAGGAGAAAAGATGAGAAAAGAAAAAGATGGAGGTACAAAGAGAGCAATCCATTGCTAAGCTATCTAAACATGCATACACCATCCCTTCTGAATTCATTCGATCAGAAAACGAGCAAACGACAGTCGCGTGGATGGTTCTTGGCCTCATCTTTTATCTTGCTTTGAATTGGTGTAAACTGATTCAGCCATTATTCTTGGAAAAGTACATTCATCCATGCCATCCAAGTGTTTGTTGATTCAACTGAATCAACTCTGAATCATCTTAGGAGGACTACTAATACTTCTCGAGGGGGCTACTAATACATTTTATTGGAAAAACTACCACGTTTCACTTTTCAGGGGAATTATTAAAAACATTTCAGGAGAAAAACCAATAGTTTTCAGGGGGGACTACTAATACGTTTCACAAGGACTACTAATACTTTTGACGAAAAAAACTAAAACTTTTTAGGCGGACTATTAAATATTTTCAAGTGCACTATCTACTAATACTTTTCAAATGGACAATTAATACTTCTCATATGAAAATCCAATACTTTTCATCCCTCTCATTATACTATATCACTGTCCAATATTACAAAAACTAATACTTTCAAGTGAACTATATACTAATACTTTTCAGAAAGACTGCTAATACCCCAGAATATTAAGCGCCACTGCTAATATAACAAAATGCCACCAAGTTGGTTTTGGAATCCGTCTAAGGGATTTTGGCCCATTAGATCGCCTGACATGAGTTTATGTCCTAATGGATATGCATGTAGAAATATTTTACTTTCTTTGATAATGAGGTGTCACAATGAAATAAAGATTCAAATCTGATAGAATCATAGAATAATTCAGAATTTAGCTCTAAAAGTATACATATGGGCTTATCAAATGGGCGTATAAAAATAATTGACTAGGCCAGCAGAATAAATAAATAAACCTACAAATTTTCTTATAACGGGCCAAGATTAAAAATCTTAATATCCATAATTAACTAACGCAAATAGAAAGAAAAAAATTATGGATTGACTGCCTTCAAGTTCGGTTGGAGGATGTTCACATATGAGAGAGTAACTGAAGATCTTCTATAAAGACCCTGGCCCTTTTTTTGTTTCCTTTCTTCGGTTTCTATCTCTAGACTCCAACGCTCCTTTTTTTTTGTTTCTTTTGATATGTTTCGGTCCCAGTGTCTCCCACCCAAAAGAAAATAGTAAAGTTCGCTTTTGTGACCAATACAAAGCGTTTTTTGAACTTCTTTAAGAAGATGTCACTGAGGCGCAACCTCAAGGCGGGCTACTTCGCCGCGCGCCCGACCAACAACTATGATTGCACATTATATACGTCAGAAGTCATGGCCATTGATACTTAAATATAATGAAGCTTCCAGGTAAAACGAACATCCATAATGCAACTTTTGGGAGAATTTTTTTCTAAGTGTGCTAGAGTTTTACAGGAAAAGGTTTGATGAAGTTATCAAGTCATACAAAGAAAAGCTGCTAATTCTTCTCGAGATAATAGAACCTTGAAAACATATGGTTCCCCATGGAGTAAACAGGCAAAGAAAATGCCGAATGGACACTTCTGGTAGATGATATTAAAAAACTCCCTGATGCATTACTAATTCAAAGAAATTCTTATGATAGACCAGGTAAACTATGCAGAAAAATGCCCATTGGATAACATTGAGGTGTAACATCAGTTAAGTTGAAGAAGATACTAGGTGAAATGCCCATTCTCAGACTAGGAGCAGTGCCAGAATAAATTCCATGTGCAGTCTCACTAAGAGAATCTGCTGGGAACCTCCAATTATCTGAAATCATGAAACTGGAAATAAATTGAAACCAACAACACAAAACTCTCCAATCTAGAAGTACATCTCCATCTAAGAGTACACTTCCCATCTATTTTCCTTCTCCCGGTAGAGCTGTTGTATATCTCAGTCCCTTTACCACTTCATTATATACATTATCTTTGGTCTTTCCAAATTCTACTTCTTCGAAAAGATACATTCTCCTGCATATAATTGCAAAAGAAGTACTTTTGGGTTTTTCTTTTTTGAAAAAAAAATTGTTTTCTTCTCCATAACAAAATTAGCCAGTATCCACTTCTTTGCTGAGAAAGGAAAACCACATCAACCGTCTACATATCATAGTTAACAACTCACAAGAGTGTTTCATGTTTTCGTTTCCAAGTAATTGAAATACAGGAATACCAACAGCAGAAGTTTACAATTTTCACAATTCTAGGTCCCAAAGGATAACAAAAATGCTGTCAAAATTAATAACAACATAAGTTACCTATAAGAATACTGCCTGAATAAGCAATAGTAATCTATATTCACACTTATCCTAACAATATATATGAAGTATGAATAGATATTAAGTGCATTGAGCTACCTTTATATGAACAGTCACTTATCTGAACATACTGACAACGGTGTTGTTATAGTACCAAGGTATATGAGGAAACAAACACACATCAAGAACTAGCATCTAGGAAATTAAGAGTATTTTTATTGTGATTTTTTCTGTTTGATCTAATACAGAATTTGTAAAAACACACATGATAAGCAAATAGAATACACTGAAGAAAAGATTGTACAATGAATAAGAATGTGAAAAACTCACCAAGATTTCTTGAAGTCGTACAGCTGTCCATTATTTTATACCTTCCTGTGAAACACAGTGACTTTCCCTTTATGTTAAAATAATTTTTTTGGTAGCCTCGGTTGGGTAAAACCCTTTATTGAACATCTCTTCCATCCATGCTCTAGCCTCTGTAGTCCGTCCATCTTTAGCTAAACCATGGACAATTATATCATAAGTAAATCTATTTGGCTCATACCCCTTTTCATGTAATCTGTCCAAAAATTTGCAAGCATGGTCCATTCCTTTCCTGCTTAATCTTCTCAACAGCATATTATTAGTGTATACATCTATGTGGAAGCATTGCTGAATCAGTTTTTCCAACTCCTCATCATCATGGTTTCCTTCAACGGAACCAGAAAACACACCAACGACGTGACCCAACAACCAACAGGCAGGTGACAGATTTTGCTTACGACTTAAATCGGCCCAAGCCTTGAATACTTCCCTATTTCTTAATGCATGCAACAGAAATACATTCCCTATGAAGGAAGAAATTGGACGACCCATTTGAGTCATATCATTTACAAGATCTATAGCTTTACAATAATGCCTCAAATCACAATACACCTTTATAAGTTCCTCGTAACATTCAATACTTGGTGTTAACTTATTTTCCTTCATATTTTTCAATATCTGATATGCCTGCTCTGGTTTTCTAGCTTTGCAAAGACCAACAATCATAGTGTGCCACAATTTCCTCGAATGCCTTCTCATGGACAAGTCATGGAACAAATCTATAGCATGAGCAATATTTCTGCTCTTCAGATAACTTTGCAACACTAGGATGTCAGAATTCAAGTTTGGTTCAACACCACTTCTTCTCATCATTTCATATACTTGCCTAGCCAAATCGGGCCTCTTCGCATGACCAGCTCCGTCAATGAAAACATTGAAAATGGCAGAAGTGGACAACTGTTGGCGAGCAAGCTGCATCTCCAGCAATCCAAAAATTTAATCTCTGGATTATCTGTTTTACATAAGCAACAAATCACCTCTCTAACCAATTTCCTACTCAGGCTATAACCTTTTTCTTGCATTTCAATGAGTAATCTAGCCGCAATACCTCCTCTACTTGACTTACTAAATCCACTTATCAGGTTCATGTAAGTACTCTTCCGAGATGTTTTATTTAATTTGTTGGTCAGTCCGTGTACCAAGTACCCTTCATCAACCCTCCCGGCCCGGCAAAGAGCAGATATGAACTTGTCATATGTCAAGTTATTGGGCATGATATTCTGATCTAACGTAAAAAGAACCAACTCCTCCATCTTATCGAGCCTTCCATCTCTGCATAGAGCATCAGCAATAATGGAAAAGGTCTTTTGCCCAGGTAAATAACCCTGTTCTATTGAATTCCTCAACACACGATAAGCTTCATCAACACCGACATCCCCCAATAGAGTATTTATAAGATAATTATACGCCATGTAATTAACAGAGAGGCCTAACTCCACCCTTGAATCATACAAGTCCATTGCAATGTCCATCCTTCCAGCCTTGCACAAGAAGCACAAGGTAGCATTCATGGTAATATTATCCGGCAATATCTCCCTTTCTTTCATGTCCACCAACATATCATACACCTCCTCCATCCTATTCTCCCTCAAAAGCCGGTAAATCAACATGTTATAGCGAAAGACATCCGGAACATACCCCTCAACGGCCTGCTTATCCTTCAAAAAATCCAAAGCACCATCCAACTTCCCAGCCTTGACAAGGTCCCTAATCCACACACCGTAGGCATGCTCCATTGAAACTAAATCCATTCTCTGCAACTCCTCAACTAACAATGCAGCTCTCTCGTATTGATTATCCTTACACAAGGCGTCCACAAAGATACCCACAGCAATTGCACTCAACTGCCTGCCATTATCCTGCACAAGGCCACGCAAATACTCTGCGCCCCTCTCTAGCTCATTCTGCTTACAAAAACTCTTCATCATAATCGAATGTGTGATCTCATTCTGGAAACCCCGGACTCTAATCTCCTTCGCAATTGTCTCCACCACATCAAAATAACCCTGCTCAACAAGG
Organism: Rehmannia glutinosa; assembly: GCA_016081115.2. Taxonomy (NCBI): domain Eukaryota; kingdom Viridiplantae; phylum Streptophyta; class Magnoliopsida; order Lamiales; family Orobanchaceae; genus Rehmannia; species Rehmannia glutinosa. The sequence continues at coordinate 64,480,068 of CM071931.1, read as the reverse complement.
GAATTCATAAGCACATGGTATGCAAACCCGTCCAAGTCCACACCCACGAACCGCATTCTACCAAACAGTTGGAGTGCAGTTTCGAGTTTTCCAGCTACAGCATAACCAATGACCAAGACATTGTAATACCTGACCTTATGAACAAACCTCTGTTTCATATAGTTCTGTAGAAAGTCTAACATTAAGCTCATTAGCTTCGCTTTGGATATAATCCGAAAAATGGCATTGAATGTGGCTCTAGTGTGGTGAAAACCTTGCTGCCTACCTGCCCAATCGAAGAATTTCAAGCAAGAGAGAACATCCTTTTTATCGTAATTCAATACATCAAGAACTAGGGTTTCCGAGAGTTTAAGATTGAAGCGGGAAAGGGCTGAATCGGCAGAGGACTCGTCCTGGGTGCGGAGGATTTCAAGATACGGTCGTAAAGAGGTTTCTTTCGAGACATAAACCATTCTCGGAAATAGTAAACGGCTTCTTTTCGATGTATGTCGGATTGGGATCCATTTGAACTAATAGGATCGGATGAGGAAGGGGAGAAGGGATACAATGAGGAAAAAGGATAAGGCTGGGCCGTCAAGGAGGAGAAGAGGAGGGCAGCAGTGGTGGTGTTGGCGGCGGCGGAAGGAGGGGAGAGGAAGGCTCGGGTTTGTCTCGCGTATCTTAGTGTGAGCATTATTTCTGAATGCAATATCGACTAAATAAATTTGTCTCAAGTTTACTGGGATGGTGAACTGCGGGAGGAAATGGTGGCCATGGTAATTTCACGGTGACCGCCAATCGTCGGCGCCGGCGGACAAGCAAAGGTAGAGATCGACGGCGGCGGCGGAAGAAAAGATGGAGTATTGGCTAACCTCAGTCCCGGTACAGAAACTTTGCCACAGGCTCACAGTGATAACAATAATATATATATTTCTGATTTAGAAATTATATGATAGTTTTTATCAGCTGAAAATAATTTTCAGAATAAATTTGCTTGCTACTGCTATTTTTTTTTTTTTTTTTTTTACGTTGTACTGTTCATTGAGAAAAAAAATACACGCGCGCTGAAAATAATTACTTATTTTATCTAATTTCTTGTCGATCTTTTAAATTGACTTTTTAAATTATTTACTGGATAAGAAGATTAGCACTTTCCTATGAAAAAGTTGTGTTAACACTTATTTATCCATGTCAAGTAGATTTATTCTTCTTAAAATTCTTAATTCAAAAATTATAGATACGGATTTAATGCATGTAATACTTATGTAAAGTACATTTAGAAAATGAACTTCTAAATAAGTGACTTGTCAAAAAGCTTTAAATTCCAGCTTACTTTTTGAATGAGTGACTTATCTTGTGAGACGGTCTTACAGATCTAAATCCGTGAGACGGACCTTCTAAGGGCTCCGTCTTGAGAACATGAACCATGAAAATAAATTTAAAAATAATAATGAACCATGAAAAAAACAAAAATAAACCCTAAAAACATGAACCATGAAGAATAAAAACCCGAAAAACAAAAATAAACCCAAAAATAAAAAAAAACCCTAAAAACTAAAAATCCTAAAAACCTAAATCAATTAAAAATAAACCCAAGAAACAAAATAAACCCTAAAAAATAAATATAAACCCTAAGAAAAATAAAATCAAAAAAAAAAAAACCTTTAAAACTTTGTGTAAGTGCTCCGTCTCACGGATCTAAATCTGTAAGACCGTCTCACGCAAGTTTTTGCCAAAAGTCAATTCCAAATTAACCACCAAGCATTAAGTATTATTGAAATGGATTTTTACATTCAAAAGTCCATTTCAAAATGCTCTCAAACAAGCACTTATTAGGATTTAGGAACATGAATTAGTTGATTACTATAAGTATGACCATTTTTATAAAACAACACAATAAAATGACAGATTGTAGAAATTGTGGGAAAAAAAATTGATTTTGAAAAGTTAACAACACAATAAAATAACACAAATTTGTTTTTTATCATGTGAATCTGCTCATTCACTAACTGTTGTTTATTATTTGCCTTTTCAATAAGACGAACCGATCAACCACAAGTTTGTAGCTCATGTGGTATATATCGCTCACCCTTTTACAAAGGTGTTGATCGGGTTCGAACCCGATATCTTTCAATTTCTTTGAAATTTATCTCATCTCCTCTAATAAGTACTCCCAACTTATTTAAGGAAGAAATAAGAAAAAGGAAGTGCAAGTTTTTTTGGGTGCGAACATACTAGCACAAATGCACCAAATCCCATCGAAACTCCGAATTGAAGCATGTTTGGGTGAGAGTAGTATTAGGATGGGTGACCTTTTGGGAAGTCCTCGTATTGCACCCCTTAACTACGAGCTTCTAACTCAAGTGATATCGCTCATATAAGGGTATTGACCGGATTTGAACCTGGTATCTTTCGCTTTCTTTTAAATTTATCATCTCCTCCAACCAACAAAGATTCCCAACTTATTAAAAAAAAAAAACGAACCGATCGGTTTACACTACGTGCAAGCGTATTAGAATTGAAACATTGTGCGGTATAGTATATAGATGACATGTTTATGATAAAGGTAAATCTCTGTCCAGACCGTCTAACGGATCTAACTGTTAGACGGATCTAAATACTGCACACCAGCGGTCAATTCGCCCATTGACCCGCACAACCACATACACCACCACAACAACCGTTGGCCACATCTAATACTTTTTAGAAGGGATGTTAATATTTTTTTTTGTAGGACTACTAATACTTTTCAGAAAAATACTAAAAAACCTTTAATCGAAAAATCTAATGTTTTTCAATAAGATTATTAATACATTTTAGGGGGAATACTAATACTTTTGTCGGAAAAAATCAATATTTTTCATGAGTTATTACTAAAAAAAGACTGCTCAAGGGGTTACTAATACTTTTCCAGGGGGATTATTAATTCTTTTTTGAGGATTGCTAATACTTTTCACGGGAAAAACTAATACTTTTGAGGGTTGCCTAATAGTACGTCACGATCTAATATTTTTCGAGGACAATTAATACATTTTAAGTGGATTACTAATACTTTTGTGAGAAAAAATCAATATTTTTCAGAGGGTTACTAAAATATTGTTCAAGAGGAGTACTAATATGTTTCAGTTATACTACTAATACTTTTCATATGTACGACTATTACTTTTCAGAGGAAAAACTAATACTTTTAAGAGCTCCTAATATTACAAAAATGTCACCGGTCTAGAGATCCTATGACACCGCTCCCGAATATTACAAAAATGCCACTTTGGTGCATGAAATTACAATAAAACTCGGGTCGGGTTGGGTCCGTTTAACGGAAAAGACCCCTTAGATGGTCTAACCCAAGTTTTTGTCTAATTATAATATCTACATATTGTATTTATAAATGTCAATTATATTGTGCAACTATCTATATAAACTTATGTATATACGTGTACAAACACTAGGGCCATAGGTGAGATCAGGAACACATTTTAGCCATTAATTGAATCATTGAGTAGCGATGTGATTAGATGGACAAAAATATAATTAAATAATTAATTTAATCAAAGAAAGAGTAGTAAAGTAAATCAGCCTTAATTGACAATTAATCTCATAAAAAATGGATATACAATTGGAAAGAGAATCAATCATTATTTTCCACAATCCCATAAAATACGAATACACAATTGGAAAGAGAATATGTCATTAAATCTATGCAACAAAAATCAACTAACCATGCATTGCCTAGAAGCTATCAATGCATCAAAATCAACTAATTATGCATTGTCTAGAAAATATCTATGCAATGTAAAAAAAAAACTAAATATGCAATAAATTATACTCAATTATGCAAGAAGTGTAATAAACTATGCAACAACAATCAACTAACCATGCACGATCTAGAAACTATATATGCATTATATCCAACTATACAATAAGTATCATAAACAATGTAATGAAAAATAAATAACTATATGTGTTGTCTAAGATCTATCTAAGCATCAGAAGAAAACTAATTATACTTACTCTCCACTATGTTATGAAACATTGTAATAGAAAATAACTAACTATGCATTATCTAAAAGTTGTCTAAGCAACAAAAAACACTAATTAAATATTTTGGATTCTGGAAAAATAAAATAAAATAAAAACTGCCCCTAAAATTGCGTCATTAAATAAGACATTAAATAAGACAGTTATAATCATACCCCATATAAAAATGCTAAAACAAAAAACTACTATATTGTCATTAATGAAAGGCAGTTATGAACTAGTTACCAAAAAAAATGGAAAGATCTCATCCGTCAAATATTTTCAATCAATGGCTAAGATTAGTCCCTATCGGTCTTACCCTAGAACCCTTGTCTCACTTAATCCAATCCATATATATATATATATATATATATAGGGATATGGTTATATAAGTCCAGGGTAAGAACGTAGGGACACATCATATCCATTGGACTCTTTCAATCTATGACTGATATTAAATCAATTTTTACTCTATTTTTCCCATAAATATTATTCATTAAGGGTATAATAGTCAAAACCGAACGCTTATTTTATTTATGGACGGTTTACAATTTTGGATATGGAAAAGATTTGTGATTTCTCTCACCTCTAGCCATTCACGGAGTAATCATTTTCTCGCTTCCTTAGTATTGGTTTTTTGCAATGATAGTAATTATTTTACGCCGTTAGTTATTCATTAAGGTAATACAAGTTAAAACCGAAAAAATGCTGATTTTATTTATGGACGATTATAATTTTGGACATGAAAAAGATTTGTGATTTTTCTCATCTCTAGCCATTCACGGTTCTTCATCCAAAATGATAGTAATGATTTTATGCCATTCAGTAGGGGGAGGACAGCGAAGCCTTACTAGTCTCATAAGTCAGTTCAGGCTTGGAGTATCTCCTTAGTATTGTTTTTTTGCACGTTGTAATGATTTTCTACTTCGTTACTATTGTTTTTTTGCTTCATCTATCTTTGCTTTAATTCATTGCAACTTTATAATTCATTGCAACTTTATTTATCATTGCAACGATAGTAATAATTTTTTGCTTCGTTAGTATTGATTTTTTGCTTCATTGATAATTTTTAATTGCTAACCTAATTTATTCATCAATATTTTTAAGTTGATACTTCAGTTTTACAAAGCTGTTTTTTAATCATATTAATTTTGCTTCTTTGCCTTATAATTTAGAATCGTGTATTTTTGGGTTTAAAATATTTCTGATCACTTATTTTTGTAATGCGATTTTAATTTTATATTCTCATTCTTATGTACATCTCGCTTGCAAAATTATCGCTTAAATAAAATGACCTCTTGATGCATAAAAATAATTTTATTGAAGCAATAACTATTCCAAAAAGCAAAAACTTATACTTTGTGTACCATGGAAGCAAAAAAAAGGTACTATAAAAGCATATATCTATAAATACGGAAGAAATCCCAACTTCATATACTACTAAAGCAAGAAAGATGACCTATTGAAGTATAAAAACAATACTATTCCAAAAAAGCAAAACATATACTATTTACCATGAAAGCAAAAAAAAATACTATAAAAGCATAAATTTATTAACAATGAAGCAATCACAACTTCATACACTTTTAAAAACACCAAAACCAGAAAAAAAAAAATTAAGAACGCACAAAACATCAAAATATACCATGAAATTAAAAATCATGTACCATCATAGCATAATTCTATTGCTAAGAAGCCAATCCAAACTTCATATAAGCAACCCCATATAAAATTGAGAAAACACAACAAGGAATAAACACATGCTCCAAACAACTACATATACTAGAGCACCAATCAACCATTAAAAAAACACTCAAACATCAACTACATAATAAAAGTAATAAACATGTACTATCGAAGCATAAAAAAGTATTAAGGAAACAATAAACATGTACTACTGAAATTGTTATCTCGAAAATTCTGCTCTAATAATGATTATTTTCTGGTTTATTCATGAAACAAAAACACAAAATCACAATAAAGACACAATCTCAAAAAACCCACAACCGTGAATTACTATTCTCAAAAACACACAATCTCAAAAATACACAATCTCGAAACACACAATCAAAAATCCTAGTGCAAATTAAAATATTTAAACACACGATCTCGAAATTAAATCAAATTAAAGCAAAGTTACATAAAACCTAGGTTAAAAATAAAAAACAAATTAAAGAAAAAAAAACACATACCTCTCAAAATCGGTGTAGAGAGGTGGAATTTTCGGACCCTTCGAAAATATGCGAAGATGGCGCGAAGAGAGAAAAATATGTGAAGATGGCATTGAAGATGAAGAAGCCCTACGTCCGGTGTGTTATGGGAAGAGATATGTTGATTCTGCTTGTTCTGGGTAGGCGATCATTCTTTTTGTTTTGTGAAGAGATGGGTTGAAGTTTCAATTGAAAAGGAACAGTGGGTTGTGGGGTGAGTGGTTTTAGGGAAGAGATATGTGAAAAGATATGTTTATTCCTAAAAATTAGGATTTTCTTTTAAACATTGATTATAATTACCTAAATAATTTTTTGACTAATCTAATTAATTGTAATATTACTCAAATACCCTTTAAATTTGCCAAAAAAGCCTAAATAAAAAAAAACAAGATAAATTTTAACCACCCAAACAATAGATCAACAAATCCGAAATTGTCTCTACGTTCTTACATGGAGACCTGGACTCATTTGATCCTATTCCTATATATATATATATATATATATATATATATATAGGATGAGATCCTATGAGACCATAGCTATAGGTAAGAACATAAGACTCAATCTACACCATCCAACAAAATAAAATAAAAGGCTAGGATTTAATAGGATTTTTAGTAATAAATAAATAGTGGGGACCAAATAGGTACAATAGGAACATCAATTTCACCAAAAATCCTAAAAATTCGTTTCCAAAATCAAGGAATGGGATCTTACCATCAATAACCATTTTCCCGAAATCGGGAAAGAGGTCTTACCATCAATAACATATACGCCATTGGCAAACTAAACACACATAATTGGATGCTTAAATATACATATCCTACACACTATGACAATTTATAGGTGTTGTACATAATTCTATGCCTAAACCCACAATATCTACAACCTATTTATACATTATATGTGTTTACACTATGCATCGTTTCTATGTGACAATAGCAGAACCAATATATGCACAAGTGTTTAAATAACATATTCTTATGTGTAAATGAACAAATTTCTATAACCACCTATACAATTTTATTGACTATTTGTACAAAACACATCTAATATACATTGTATGGATTTTATACATAATCCTATGCGTAAATATACGGAATTTAATAACTATTTAACCAAAATATATAGTCTACTTGACGATACATAATTTTATTCGTAAGCACATAAAACGTTGTAACTACATATACAATATTAAAGTTAAATGACAACATACAGACCAAGTGTACATAAAAAATGCGAATTTATATTGATTAAAAAGAAAACAATCCATGTCGTGATCCATTCATATCCATAATTCAACGAAACATCTAAGTCATATACAAAAAAAAAATATAGAACACTAATTGTACAAAAAGATGAGCAGAAATATACATTGTAAATTATCTATTAAAATAGCACTACAATATTTTCTTCCCAGTCCAAAATTTTTTGGCTTCTTCCAAACACCTGTCCTTTTGCTCATTGTTGTGGTGAAGAATTATTGCAGCCGCATACTTCGTGCGCAACATAGACAGTTGAGAAGAATTGTTCTTCTCCAAACCACATTCACATCCCTTGGTGCCACCTCCCATGTAGCTCTCCATATGCCTCACAACATATATGCCATAATCAACTTTGTTTGTGGTGTCTCTCCAAGGCATGCACAGTCTAGATGGGGTGCATTATGGACAACACTCACCATTTGCGGACATCCTTTTTCCCATTGTTATCTGCCATTTAGTTGATCAAACAAACCTATAAAAAAATATAGCACCAATTATTATACAAAAAATACAACTAACAATACATTTTAACAAAACTAAATATATATTATTCTATAGCTAAATATACATAATTCCATAACATATATACATGTTCGCACAAGTAACAAAATAAAGTGCTCCACAACTAAATACACATCATTACATAACTAAACACACAATATTATACACCTAAACGCACATAATTTCATAAGCGTCCATTATCACAAAACTAACCACACATTATAACAATACTAAATATACATTATTCTATAGCTAAATATACATAATTCCATAACATAAATAGATGCTCGCACAAGTAACAAAATAAAGTGTTCTATAACTAAATACACATTATTACATAAATAAACACACGTTATCATATACTTAAACACACATAATTTCATAACTAAATACACATTATATAACTTATAAATACACATTATTACATAACTAAACATACATTATTATACAACTAAACACACATAATTTCATAACTAAATATACATAATTACACAACTAACATCACAATGCACGAAGGTGCGAAATCTCCCAAGATAAATCAGAATTGAGAAGTCGAAAGAAATCTAAACTACAAGCACACAACATAAGAACAACAAAAGCCCAAAAAAAAACATTCATCAAACCTATTGGCAAGATCGAATAATGAAATATATGTTTAAACCCAAAATTGAACATAATTAAAATAATAAAAGCGACCACAAAAACACAAAATAGAACCCTATTATCAAGAACATCAAAATCGAACAAAAACTACATAATCATATGTACAATGAACAACTTAATTTATGAACTCTAACACATTATAAACCTAATCCCGAAATCTCATAATATACATGTGCATATAAACACACATGTAAAAAGACGTATACATTCGGAATAAATTCCAGAAGAAAAAAACGAAAAATCGAAGAAGGTTGGGAGCTTATCGATCCGGTAGTGGTGACTGGTGAGACGACGCATCGGTGGCGAAAGAAGGTTGTATTGTAAGCATAAGCGGTCGATCCTTTGCCTCTTCGTCGTCTTCATCGGCGTCGTCAGTGGAGAGGTTGATGTAGATGGAGAATTTCTATTTGAGAGAATTTCTATTGGAGATAAATTTTAGAGGAGAATTCCACAGAGAGAGAGATGTTGCACAAATCACGGATGAGATAAGGAAGAATTTGAGTTACTAAATTCAAAACACGTCCAATTACAAATATATCCCTTACATTTTACAATGAAATTACTGTAATGCCCTTAAATGAGGCGCCAATGCCTAAAATGAGGAGTAAAATCTGGACCATTGATTATTAAATCAAATGGTCTAAATGTGGTCTTATGTTCTTACCTAAAGTGTCTGGTCTCATTTGATCATATCCCTATATATATATATATATATATATATATATATATATATTGAATTATGCACAAAGATTGAGTAATTGACAATTTGCACCCTAAAAATACACCTAATTTGCACTATGCACACTAAAATTGAGTTTTTGGCATTCTACACCATTAAATTAGCTATTTATTTGCACTACACACCTTAAAGCAATTTTGAGTGCAATTTTTCGATTTTAGGGATTTTGGCGGGAGTATTTTGGTAATGTCAATAATAAACTATATCTTCTCCATTTTCTATGTTTTATTTTTTTCATTTATAGTTAATTTTGTCTCTTTTAACTCATCCACATTTTGCTATTAAATCAAATATATCTTAAACTTAATTTAAAATAAATGTATAGTATAACTTTATCATACGAGAAAATACATTAATTCTTTTCAAATAAAAATTATTTTGTAAGTTTTTTTTTTCAAATAAAAACTATTACACAAGTTTTCGTCTTTTTTCCAAATAAAAATTATTACGTAAGGTTTCGTCTTTTTCCAAATAAAAATTATTATGTAAGTTTTTTTCAAATAAAAAATATTACGTAAGTTATTTTTCAAATAAAAATTATTACGTAAGTTTTTCTTTTTTTTTCAAATAATAATTATTATTTAAGTTTTTTTTTTTTTCGAATAAAAATTATTACATAAGTTTTCATTTTTTCCAAATAAAAATTATTACGTAGTTTTTTTTTTAAAAAAACATATTATGTAAGTTTTTGTTTAAATTAATGTATCTTCTCGTATGATAAAGTTATACTATATATTTATTTTAAAATGAATTTAAGATATATTTGACTTAATAGAGACATAATTAACTATAAATGGAAAAATAAAACATAAAAAATGAAGAAGATATAGTTTATTGTTGACATGACCAAAATCCCCTTACCAAAATCCCTAAAATCAAAAATTGCACTTAAAATTGCTTTAGGGTGCATAGTGCAAATAAACACCTAATTTAATTGTGCAAAATGCCAAAAACTCAATTTTAGGGTGTATAATGCAAATCGGGTATATATCCAAGGTGCAAGTTGCTAATTACCCCACAAAGATTTCTATTAAAAAACATACATATACATGTGTAGAATTATCAAAACAAGTTGGCCCCCTGTGGGTCGACCGATGAGTCTGGTAAAAATGGTGGGTTGGTTGAGGATTTGAAGGCTCACTACGAGGTTAGCCTAAACAAACCAACCCATTTGGACATGCGCGAGCGGCTACGCTTAGGTTAACCCTCCATAATTTTAAAATACAATATTAAATTACATTTTTTTACTTGGTTAATGTCTTGGTATATTGTGATTTAATTTTTAATTAATTTATGTGAGTTTTACATGTAGATAATGAAAAGAGGTGCAAGTATTAATGTGACTTTATTCGATAAGAGTTTAAATGTTCTGGATATCAATTTAGGGATGGCAAACCATGCGGGTCGTGCTGTTATCAGATCGATCCGATAAGAGCATGACCTGATAAGCACTGACCCGAACACGGCTCGATAAGCTTAACGGGCTGGAAATAGTAGTCCAAACACGACACGATAAAACCTAATAGCCCAGGACGACCCGTTAAGCCTGATAAGCAAATTTATTTGTATTTATTTATTAGTTATTATTAATTTTTGGCTCATTTGAACAATTTAGAGCATTTGGCTCTTTAAAACCATTTACTAATATAATTATAATATTATTTTTTTTCTTCAAATATTTATCACATATTAGCAAGCTAGAATGAGAAAAAAAATGTGTAAAAAAAAGTTATTATTTAAGTTATGAGGTCTTATCGGATCCGTTATGGACCCGATTTCTTATCGTTCTTATTGGACCGACCCGACAATGACACAAACCCGATAATCCTGGCTTAAACCCGATAATTTCATGTCATTTTCGTGTTGTGCTATCGTCGCCGCGCCTTAAATTATCACCCCTATATATCATTGATGAAAATTATATGAATGAGATGGAAAATAAAAGGATAATTTGAATGGTGTAACGATTGATGAACTTTAAAGTTTAAAACAAAATTTGGGAAAAATGCAAAACTAATCCTGTATCTATAGGGGTGTTGCAATATTAGTATCTTGTAACTTTTGAAATGGCGATTTTAGTCCTTGTTGTTTTGCCTTTTTGCAATTTGATCCCGTAAATTTTAGATTTGTGCAATTTTGATCCTATAAGTTGTAAGTTAATGCAAATTTGGTCTTAAGGACTATGGGTGTTCAATTAATCGATTTTTTTCTTGTTAACCATTAACCGAATCAATTCGGTTAATTCGGTCGAATCGAATTATTTCGGTTCGATGAATGGTTAAAGGTTTTGAAAAATTTCGGTTACCGGCTAATTCGGTTCGAAAATTTGAAATTAACCAAAGTAACCGATTTAGCCAAAATATTATATTAAACATATATTTTATATATAATTATATTTATATATCATATTTATTTATATCATATATTATGTATAAAAAATTATATTTTTATTTTAAAGAAATTTCGTGAATTATATTTATTTATTTATATTATATGTTATATATACAACTTATATTTTTGTATTTTAAAGAAATTTCTGTTAATTTGGTTAACCGACCAAATTAATTGAAATATAATCGTCCGGTTCGGTTAAATCGGTAAAAATAATTTTGGTTCGGTTAATGGTTTTAATAATTAGCAAATTCTGTTAATTCGGTTTTCGACATTTCAGTTAACCACGGTTAATGGTTAACCGAATTAACTGAATGAACAGCCCTATTAAGGACTATTTCAATTTTTTAATTATTTCCAAAATACCCTTGATAGCCAAAAAAATCAACAAACCTAAGAACAAGTTTAAAATGGTATCACAACCTATATTTTATTTAACTGAGTAGAATTTATTTATTATTTATACTATAGATTGCCTAATGATGAAATCATTTTAAATTTATAAATCCAGATCAAAATTCGTGATACGAGTCCAACATATATTATTTCTTAATTATCAAAATACAAAAATCACGTAAAACATGCCAAAATTGGTTATTTTTAATAATAGGACCGAGATTACCACAATTAAAAAATGAAAGACTAAAATTATCAAATCCTAAAACATAATTAAAATTATTATATTTGCCAAGGGGTAAAATTGTCACATGATTAAAATTGCAACTTTAAAAGTTATAGTACTAATTTTGCAACGCCCCTATAAATATAGGACCAATTTTACAATTTCCCCAAAAAACTTTGTATTGAGTTCACTTAGTAGTTTTTGGACTAATTTATTGAACTTTTATGAACTTGTAGTTTTATTTTTCTCACACACTTGACGAGTAGATGTACTATGTTAATGTTATTGCTCATAGAATTGTATATTGTTGAATTATTCGTTTATTAGTTTTTTTTTTTTTTTTGAGTCAGCGTTTATTAGTTTATTAACTAAATGAGTACATGGGAATTGGAATATAAAGTTATGGACATTTGTGAGTTACTGTCTGCTATTTGGGGAAAATTGTAAAATCGGTTGTATATTTATAGGGATGTTGCAATATTAGTTCTATAACTTTTGAAATTGTAAATTGAGTAGGGGTGGAAATCTCTTACACGACGCGATAACCCGACATGTATCTGGTTACTGAGAGAAACCCGAACACGAACAAGAGAAACCCGAACACAAAAACGCCTAACACGAATCTAACACGATGTTACCAATTTGTCTAGAATGCAGTTATTTTATATTTTAATTAACTTTTGATGTATTTTAAGCATAACCCGAAATCATCCCAAAACCAAACACTAACTTGACCTGATGAATCGATTGTCACCCCTAAATCTGAATCCTTTGATAATTTTGCCCCTCAGTAAAAATAACATTTTTAACCCTATAATTATTAGAATTTGATAATTGTAGTCTAATTAACACTTTTTATTTGTGACAATTTCGATCATATTAGTCAAAATAACCAATTTTTTCAAATATATACTTACTTTTTTGTGTTTCCACAATTATAAAATAATACATATAACTCATATCTTGGATTTTGATCCAACTTCATAACTATTAAATTCTTCTCTCATTAGGCAATCTATAAATGATAAATTCAACTATAAGTTAAAAAAAATAATGTGCCCCATAACATTTTTAATTGATCTTAGGTGTATTGAATATTTTGGCTACCAAGGTCATTTTAAGAACAATAGAAATTCTGAAATATTCGTCGCATAGATCCTAAACTTACAGGATCAGAATTGCAAAAGAAGCAAAATATATATGGCTAAAATCGCAATATCAAAATTTGCAGGACTAATATTGCAACACCCATACAAATGGAGGACTAATTTTGCATTCCCCCCTGCTATTTGATACTTTTTTGTTTATTTTGAGGGGCTAGCTAGTTTTATCCCCGACCTAAGGTGGATTGAATTAGGTTGAGGACTTGAGATTTTCTTGTCCGGCAAATGACCAAAAGGATGGGTCATCTTGTCCGTCATGAGTAAATACATCTATGCTCATATGTATAATTTGCATATGATACATGTATATATAATCCTATGAAGCACATATACTTATGTGGGAATGACATATTTGAATCGGATACGTATTGGATATGATACTCCATAGATACTTAGCTATACATACCTATATATAGTGTCCTTGGAAGAAAAACAAAAAAGCCTAGACATTATAATTTGAAAGTAACAAAGCCACAAATCACTTGAGATTCGAGAATGAAAACAAAATTCACATAACTTGAGATTTGAGTATTAATGAAATTTTAGCTTTTTATGGTTGAATTGTTTTTGTTTTTTTTGTACTTAGTATGTTTATATTTTCAATAATATACAAATATATAATTATCTATATAAATGTCGTATAGATAAACAAGACGTAGTCTAGAACCACGAGCTTGTAGCTCAAGTGATATCACTCACCCTTTGTAAGGGTGTTGATTGGGGTTCGAACCCGATATCTTTCAGTTTATTTGAAATTTATCCCACCACCTTTAACAAATAGTCCCTACTTATTAAAAAACAAGACATAGTCTAGTACCTGTGTCGTATCATAAAGTGACCGTACTAAAATCAATGCTTTAAGATATAACCATTGTGTTGTAGTAAATGACAAGAAACCGAAAGAACGAGTTTGGCCGGATTAATTGAATATACATCGAGTAATTATATTAAGAATTAATTATGAAATATACGATTATATATATATATATATATTATTTGACTAGAATAACACCCGTGTCTTACACAGGATTCTATCCAAAAATAAATTTTAACGTCACAAATTTAAAACATAACAAATTAAAAGATAGTGTAGATAGAATCTTGTTTTTTTGATTATTTTTCATCTCTATCTTAAATTTATTATCTTTTAAATTCAAAAATATATATTCGAATTAATAGAAAATTTCTAAATAAAAATATCTTGAGATAAATTTGATCTTTTTCAAACTAAGTGTGACCACATCCTTTATTCTTTTGGGATTATATTTTATCTGCTAGAATCTTGATTAATTTTGTTATCTTTTCGATTTGTTATATTTTAATTTTGCCCATAGAATTGCCACATAGATAAATTGAAGCCGCCATGTAGAATTGAAAGGATAAGAAGTTGACAAATATCTAAGATTAATGAGGTGATGATATGTGTCAACTTATTTCTTCTTTTAGTATTATAAGGTAGATTAGTTAATCAGATTTGCACTAGCCAAGTTGGTATGTTGACAAATGTGTTGTTCGGGACCAACTTGGATACATAGGCCGATTGTTTACTTGAGGCAAAATTGTTTTTTTGGTCCGTTAAGTTGACTTGATTTCGCTTTTAGTCCTTTAATTTTTATGGGTTGCGTTTGGCAAACACTAACTTTTCTAAACCTGCACATTTAGTCCGATTTCAAAATTTCGGGATATCTTATCCCTAAAATGCTGAGTTTGACCATGTTTCCTTGAAATGACTATTTTGCCCCTTTTTTGGAAAAATAAAATTAAAGAAAAAAATAGAATAATAATAATAAATTAAATTAAATAAATAAATAAATAAACTTAAATTAAATTAAATAAAATGGTCGAACATATATTTTTATATTTTTCAACATTTAATAAAAATTAAATAAAAATAGAAAATAAAAATAATAGAAATTTATTTTCTTTTTTTTTCATTTTTTTGTCTTTTTGTTTTCTATTTTTTAATTTTTACTTATAGTAGAAAATTGTAAATAGATATTTTTTTCTTGTTTTATTGTTTTTATTTTTCTTTAATTTTAATTTACAGTGAAAATTGTAAGTCTATATTTTTCTTTTTTTTGGTTTTCTATTTTTCTTTAATTTTAATTTACGGTTGAAAATTACAGATATATATATGTTTTTTTTGGTTTTTTTTTTTTACATATAGTTGAAAATTGTAAATACATATTTTTTCTTTTCGTTTTTTATTTTATTTTTTTAATTTTATTTACAGTTGAAAATTATAAATATATGTTCATATTATTTTTAATTAAAATTAAAAAAATTTGAACATATATTTTATATTTTTCTGCTTTAAATAAAAATTAAGAAAACTAGAAAAACAAAAAGTACATTATTTTCTTTTTCTTTTGGTTTTTCTGTTTCTTCTATTTCTATTTTTCTTTAATTTCAATTTACAGTTGAAAATTATAGATATATATATATATATATATTTTGTTTCTATTTTTTAATTTTATATATAGTTGAAAATTGTAAATACATGTTTTTTCTATTTTGTTTTCATTTTTTAAATTTTATTTACAATTGAAAATTATAAATATATGTTTAGATTATTTTATTTAAATAAAATAAAAAAAAAAGTCCAACATATATTTTATATTTGTCAACTTTATATAAAATTATAAATATATGTTCATATTTTTCTTTAATTTAATTTAATCTTATAATTATTTTTATTATTTAATTTTATTGAGATATTATACAAGTCATGTGATATGCACATGACCAATGTTTCCATCCAAAAAAGGGGTAAAATAGTCATTTCATGAAAAAATGACCCAACTCAAAGATTTTAGGGATAAGATATCCCGAAAAATTTTGAAATCGAACTAAATGTGCATATTTAGAAAAGTTAGTGTTTGCCAAACGCAACCCATAAAAATTAAAGGACTAAAAGCAAAATCGAGACAACTTAACGGACCAAAAAAATAATTTTGCCGTTTACTTGGCAAGCAACTATTGTCTATTGGTCCAATTCTAGAGTTTCGTGTTGTTGGTTTTTATATAGAGAATATATATAAATGATGAATAAGAATTTAATTTAAAATTGTTGGAAATTTGGTTTGATAAAAATGTGGGTTTTGACTGTATTTGACCAAATATTTAAGTGATTTTCATTATTGGGAAATGAAAATAAGATAGATAATCAAATTCTACTAAGTAAGCAAATAGATTAACATTTGGAATTTTTAAAACCAATTTTGGGTGAATGAGAAATTAATGCAACAAGTTGACCACTTAAAACTAGAAAAATAATATGAAAATTGGATAATATGGGAGTGGAGTGAAACTCTATCCCACATACACATAGGATAAAAAGCCAGAGAAAGCTCGCTTTATTAATTCCAAGTTTGAGTAATGGGTTTGGGCCCTTGAGACACCAAAGAGTTGGAGGAAAAACCTACACGCTTGTGGGTTTGGTTCAAAAAACGCATGCGCACCGCCGATCGGCTCGGCCCGGGTCATGGGTTGTGGGCTTGGGCCTCAAAACCCTTATAGTTTTGGATAAATTTTATTTAGCCTCTTTAAGAATTTATTTTACTCAAATCAACCCCGGTGCACAGTTAGGTAGACGCGTGGTCGTGCGATTTTGGACAACAAACCACACGGTGGGCCAAAGAACAAGACGCGTGGGAGTCTTGCATCGCACACTTCTCAACTAATGCACCTTCTCGAGCTAACCAAGGCGTTTTTTGGTTGCTAGACATGTCTTTTCGAGCCAAAAGACATGATCGTTTCTATAAAACGCACGTAGATGCCTGACATATCACCCTTGATGTTTAAAAATTAAACTTTGAGCCAAAAGATTAAAATTGAAATCATTTTGCATCATCAACATCTTGTTAAACATCCTTCAAAAGCAAAGTTCCAAATACTTTAAGTTTGCTGATTTTTAAGTTTTGTAGTGCTAACAACTTAAGAAAAAAGCCGTTGTATCTTAAAGACGATTGCCGTACCGTTAACAACACTATACATGAGGTAATTTCGTCTTGCAGAACGAGAACATAGTTCTAGCCTCGAATTCTATCATTTGTGTTTCCTTTATTTTTTTTTTACTCAAAGCCATTCTCTTCAAAACCAATACACTCAAACATTAACAAAAATAATATGATAATCTTTTGTTTCATTAAAGTCAATTTGTTTCAATTAATATAACTGCATAGGATAGACCATATTATGATAAGATTTAAATATTATTTATCAATCATATTTAATAGAAGGGAGGATTTTTTTTTATTTTTTTAAGAACTAAAACTCTTTCTTACCCACACTTTTTAAAAAACTCTTTTCTACATTTTTTAACCACATCCGCATAACTCAATCATACTTGACTTGGTCCACCCTCTTTTGACTTATGATTTTCTCCCTTCAATGTACAACCTTATATCATGAAGTCTTAAAATACCGAGAAGTCATACTAAGTATTATATCACGAAGTCATACTAATAATATACCGTGAAGTCAAACTAATTTTTGTACTAGGGAAGTCGTACTAATAATATACCGTGAAGTCATACTAATTTTTGTCTTTGTGAAGTCATACTAATAATATACCGTGAAGTCATATTAATTATTAAAATGTGAAGTCACTCTGGGAAGTCATACTAATAATATACAGTGAAATCATATTAATTATTAAAATGTGAAGTCACTCTAGGAAGTCATACTAATTCTCATATCGTGAGTCATATTAATTGAAATACCGTGAAGTCGAACCGGACAGATATTAGGAAGTAATAATTCTTAGTATACCGAGAAGTTATTCAGGTTAATATACGTAAAGTCATACTAATTGGTACAGCGTGAAATCAAACTGATTAACACACTTGAAATAATACTTATCTTATTAATATATTGAGTTGTTTTCAATCTTTGAACTTTAAAACAATAAGTGTTATTTTTAGAATATGTAAAAACTATGATTTCATTATTATCCATATAATATTTGGTTATTAATTTAATGAATTATTTGCAATTCTCTTTAGAATTATTATTCATATAAATCGGTCTTCACGCTATCGTGCACAGTCTCCACAAGGTCCGAAAAATAAATATCTCCATTATGATAGAAACTTAGTTTTTTCAAGAATAATTAATATACTAACCTCACGGTATTATTCTAATAGAGCTTCACGTTCTCGCACTAACATCACTGTATTAGTCTCATTCACTTCACGGAATACATGGCTTCACAGTAATTTATAATTTCATGGTTTAATATATGATAACCGTGAATAATATAGTTAATCCGTGAACTGATTAATACTGTTAACTTCTAATTCGTGAACTATCAAATTACGCCAATTCATCTGCAAAAATAATAATAAATAACAATAATCTAGATATTAGACATGTTTTTAAAAAAGTCCACGTGCTTTCTACTTATCACAGTATGCATAATTTCACAGTACATATAACTTCACATTATTATGCTCAATCAATTCACGGTATGTATAATTTCACGGTTATATGTAATTTCACGTTATATATACGTAGAATCACGATATTATACTAACATCACGATCTATAAACTTAGTTTCGCGATATATATATATATATATATATATATATATATATATATATAGAGAGAGAGAGAGAGAGAGAGAGAGAGAGAGAGAGAGAGAGAGAGAGAGAGAGAGAGAGAGTTTCACGGTATATATACGATTTCAAAATAATAAATGATAATAAATGTGTGTTGAAGAGAGAGAACAAAGTTAACTATACGGTTGAGTTAAATAAGGATAAAGATGTAAAAACGCCTTACTTTTGTGTAAGAAAGAGTTTTTTTTATGGGAAAGTGATAAAAAAAAATATGTATTTTTTTTTTCGGTGCAATTTGAGCAATTATCACTTAATAGAATGTCAATCAAGTATGACGGCGATTTGTTACATATCGAGCTATGGAGGCAAGACCCACAATCAAACAATGAGTTGATCAAGTGTCGGATGTATTATACATCGAGTTCATGAAATGGCTAACAAGTATGATCGAATAACTATACTATCAATCAAACTAGTAAATTAAGAATGACATGCTATGTATGCAACACAAAGATCATCGGTGGCCCGTGGAAGCACTTGATATATTGCAAGGGATAATTTCACTTTTGGTACCTCAAGTATGAGCGGTTTCGGTTTTGGTACCCGCTTTTTTGGCGATATCAATATTAGCACCCAAACTTTTAAAACTTAATCATTCCCCGTACTGCTTGTTAGTCGGCCGTCTAAAATTAACGGGTCTACCCTCTTTTAGCGGGTTTCCAGGTCAAAATACCCAAGGTAACCGGTTGATACCTTAGAGAAATCCCCAACCCCAAAAATCGATCCCCAAATCAAAGAATCCCTAAAATCCGATCCCCAAATTACACAAATCCTAAAATTTCAATCCCAAATCAAAATCCAAAACCCTAATTGAATCCAAAATCAAACCTTTTTTCGGGATTAAAGGTTAGAACTTGGTGTAATGGCGAGAAGAGGCAGTGGGGAGATGGACAAAACACCAACCTACGGTATGTATGCTATTCGAATTTAGGCATTCTTATTGAATTCAATGTTTTATATTATATGTATTTTAATGTTGTATGTATTTTAATTTTGGGTGATTTTTTGTGGTCATGTAGATTCTGTTGAGGAAGCTACATTGTTCACTTTAAAAATTTTTCATGGGGGAAAAATGAAAACTGAACCTGTAAAGCATTATGTAGGGGGTAGTGTAGACTATTTTGATAGAGTTGATGGGGAGATGTTTGGGCTTATTGAATTGAAGGATTTTGTAGAACAATTAGGTTATAATTCATCAAATTGTAGAATGTGGCATAAATATGGGCAGTATTTACATATGGGTAGTAGTGTGATTGAGACAGATATTGAAGCTTATGGGATTGTCAAGTGGATTTCTAGATGCAGGGAGGTTGAAATTTATATAGAACACCTAGATAATGTCTCTGAAAAAAGCCCCCTTAACCTAACAGAGCCCCAATTACCAGATAATGCAACCTATTCTAATTGGGAAGAAAATATTGACCCTCTTATTGACTTCTCATTTCTGGATAATGTCCCTGAATCTGAATTTAATTTGGATGAAGATAATGTCCCTGAACCATCTGAGCCTAATAATAATTCTCATGACTCTGATTCTGACTCTGATGTATTTTGTGACACTGACTATGATTTGGATGAAGATGATAGAGAATTTGACATGTCAGTAGATCCAAATGTAGAGCTTGATGGTTTTTTAGGCTTAGGGAAAGGGATGGCAGAGGAGATGTCATGTTGGATGGAGGGAGGGGGTGAAGACCTGGAAGAATATAGTGATGAATTTGTGAGTAGTGATGGTTCTGATGAGGATAATTTGAAAAAATTCCCTAAGTTCAACCCCAAAACTGAAGCTAAAAATCCTGATTTGAAATTAGGACTTATTTTCAGTTCAAAACAAGAAGCAAAATCTGCAATTGAGTCACATTGTCTTAGAAGGGGTATGACTGTGGGATTTGTATGGAATGACAAGAGAAGACTTAAGGCTAAATGTAAAAAAGAAGGTTGTGAGTGGTATGCATATGTGTCACCTATGCATAATGATAAAAGTTGGCAGTTGAAAGGGTATAATCCAGTTCATAATAAGTGTTCATGGAATTATAATAACCCTAGTATTAAGTCAGGTTGGTTGGGGAAAACATTCATGAAGAAATTCAAAGAAAATCCCAAGTTAGGCATGAATGAATTTAGGAATGAATTGTGCACAACACTCAAGGCTAATGTGTCAAAACAAAAGGCTTATAGAGCTAGACAAAAAGCCCTGAAGTTGCTACAAGGCAATCTTAAGGAACAATTTAGTAGAATTAGGGATTATTGTAAGGAGTTGTTGAGAACCAACCCAGGGTCCACTGTTGTGTTAAAACTGACTGAGTGTGATAGTGAGAGTGGGCAACCTACATTCATGAGGTTATATATATGTTTTGATGCTTGCAAGAAAGGGTTCCAATTTTGTAGGAAGGTTGTGGGGGTTGATGGTTGCTTCTTGAAAGGGGCCGCAGGTGGACAATCATAACGCAATTGGCATTGATCCTAATAACCAAATGTTTCCAATTGCATATCTTTGTAGTTGAGAATGAAAACAAATGACTCTTGGATTTGGTTTTTGTCTGTTAGAGAATGATTTAGGGATAGACAATCATGATCGGTGGACCTTCATGAGTGATAAACGAAGGGCTCATTGATGCTTTTGATAGGTTATTTCCTGAAGGCGAGAATAGGTTTTGTGTAAGGCATTTACATAGCAATATGAAGAGGGATGGGTTCACATGGATTGCAATTAAAAATGCACTTTGGGTTGCAGCTAGATCAACTAGAGTTGAGGAGTTTAAGGCTAGGATGGAAAAAATCAAGGATTTGGATGAAAATGCATATCAATGGCTAATCAAAAAGCCTGCTAACCAGTGGTCTAGGTCCCATTTTAGCACTGTCTCAAAATGTGACATTTCTTGAATAACATGTGTGAATGTTACAATGCTTTTATACTTGCAGCAAGGGACAAACCAATCATTTCTATGCTTGAGACAGTCAGGAATTTAATGATGTCAAGAATGCAAGTAAATAGGGACAGGGCTAGGAAATGGGATGGTGCTATATGTCATAGAATCAAAAATTGTTTGATAAAATCATGAAAGAGCGGGAGAGTGTATCCCATTGAAATCGGATGAGTGGCACTATCAAATCACGAGGCCCATTTGACCAACATAATGTTGATTTGTCCAAAAAGCATTGTAGTTGTAGAATGTGGGACCTAACTCGGATTCCTTGTAGACATGCGATGTCGTGAATATGGTGTAGGAATGAAGAACCCAATCTTATATAGATGAATGTTATAGTATTCCTACATATTTGAAAGCATATGAAAATGCAATAATGGGTGTGAATGGACCTGATTTGTGGCCTAAGTGTGATTTACCAGAACCATTGCCCCCCAAGTATGAGAATAGACCAGGTAGGCCCAAGAAGCTGAGAAGGAGACAACCTGATGAGCCACCTGCAGGCACCAGTTCCACTAAACTACCAAAGCATCAAAAGTCTGTGAAGTGCAGGAAATGTGGAGCAATTGGACACAATTCTAGAACTTGTAAATCCCCAAATCAGACTGAGTCAGCAACATCAAATGCTCCAGTCAATTTACAAGTACCTGATGAAGTCCCACTTCATGATTCACAACCTTGTAATGTGCCTAGCCAATGTTCAGCCAAGACTTCAAAATTACCTGTAAGTGATGTTTCATTGCTAAGTTACGTGTAAGTGATGTTTCATTGCTAATTTTTGTATAATTATTTCAGTGAAGAGAAAAAAAAGGATCTAGCGTGGGGGTTAATGTTTCAGGCACACTAACAGTGTGTCATCAATAACGATAAGCATACTTAACATCTTACTTCTAGTTTTCTTTTAACAATAAAGCGAGAATGAAATCCTAATGTTTTTGTTTCTTTTACAAAGTTGGTCAAACATCAAATGTCAATACACCTTTCATTGTTAGAGGAGGAGTGAATTACATAACAATGACAAACTTGAGGTCTCGCAATTGGGAGTGGATCTGCGGCAAAGGGGAAAAAGCCAAGAAAAGCCACTTGACTTATGTAATGTGTTCATGTATTATGTTTGAGAGTGTATTATGTCACTTAATTATGTTTGAGATATTTTTAGCGATTGTGTTTGAGATACAATTCCATTTGTGTTCAAGTATTTGTTTTTTATTGGGTTTGAGAATTTGTATTTGAGACATATTATGTGTTTGATACATTGTGACAGATTATGTATTAAAGTCTTGTGTTTGAGCCAAAAAAATATGTTGTGTTTGTTTCATTGTTTCATTGTGTTTGAGACAGATTCACTTGTAGGCAAATGATGAATTTTATTAATAATTGAATAACTTGTACAATTACAAAGTGATTTGCATTACAATTGCAAGGCCTAACATGAAACTAACTACACTAACTAACACAGCTAATTTCATTGTCCTGAGTCTCTTTTTTAGCTCCTTCACTTCAAATTCCAGCTTTTTTTCCCTGCTCTTCACAACACTTAACTCAGCCTCCATTTTTCTCTCTTTGATGACACTTCCATTGAGTTTATCTTCCAATTTATCCAACTTCTTCAATAATCCAGGTATAATGTACTGTGATCGAGTGGACATTTCATC
This sequence comes from Rehmannia glutinosa, assembly GCA_016081115.2. Classification (NCBI taxonomy): domain Eukaryota; kingdom Viridiplantae; phylum Streptophyta; class Magnoliopsida; order Lamiales; family Orobanchaceae; genus Rehmannia; species Rehmannia glutinosa. The sequence goes on along the minus strand of CM071931.1, from coordinate 64,456,314 downwards.
TTCAGAGTCCAACCATCGAAAAAATCCACAATAAGTTGTCTTTTGTTAAAAAAATTTAATAATCAATTATCATAAATTATAATTAAATCAGAAATAAATTGCAGTTAATTACCCCATAATTTGGACATGCCCAAAATCTTCTTCCAGGATTATACTTGGTCCATGAGGTCTTCAATTGCAACTTTATTCCATAGTTGCAATACACCTCTTCCAAACAAGCATTTTGGTTGAATGAGCTTGAACTTGAGTTGGGATTACTTGGACTTTGGTTTTTCATCTTCAAAATAGTGTTTGGAATGAACAAGAATGGAAAAACTGATGAAAAAAACGCCACTTCCTCTTTTTCAACCACTTTGTTGACCCGCTTCAATAGGTGTCCCGTTAATTTTAGACGGTGACTAACTAAGTACCGGAATGATTAAGTTTTAAAAGTTTGGGTACTAATATTGATACCGCCCAAAAAAGCGGGTACCAAAACCGAAACCGCTCATACTTGAGGTACCAAAAGTGAAATTATCCCTATATTGCAACACCAAATGCATTATGATTCATGAACAACGAGATATGAGTCGACTTTAAACAATCAATAATCAAAATGTGACGCTAATAATACCACGAAAAATACGCGTGGCACCTAATATATTGAAAAACTACGGTTGCGATTGCCTACAAACAATTTTCATTTCGGTTCTGCAAGAGAGTCTTTTATCCCAAAATGCGATTCTCATGAAATGTTTCGGAAAATATACATTATTTACTAATTTTGATGTTTTCTCCAACCAATCACATATACTCATTTAAAAAAAAATCAAATTACTGACAAATTCAACTATTCACTCACTCAAACATAAACAATCATCAATCATATTTAATTATTATTTTACTATTTCTATATCAATCAATTTTTATTATTAAAATTTCATCTCATATGATTCCAACTTTTAAAATTCATGTTTACTCTTTGATTTGTTTTTTTAAACACCCAATAAAATATGAGCGTGGCATCAAAATTACCGTCTTCGTCCATTGGAAACGCCTGCAGCTTCTCCTAATCTCCATTCACGTACGCCAAGAGTTTCTAGCTGTAGCTTTCACAGTTTGTACTTTTGGGACAAAAGGTTATCTTAAAACCTTCTTTATACCTCCTCAGTCCTCACGTCCCAATGTACAACCATAATGTGGAATTTCGATCACACGGAATCATACAGGATGGCCAACCGTTTCAACGGCCGTCTCTTCCTACAAAATTTCGTATATAAGATGACACAATTTTCCTAAATCCTGGGCTACGTGTTTCCAAAATAAACTCCGCTCCACGTTTGTCCATGGCCGAGGATTTCGAGGCGGCGGTGGAGGATGGGCTGCGTCTCTCCAGGAGGATATATTTCGGCAAGGACAGGGCGGTGGCGCCGCCGCCGAAGCCTCCGTTGGCAATGGAACGATCCGCCGGCCACTCGTACCTCCCGGCGTGTCCCATGCTTTACGCCGTGATCGGCAATCCGGAGATCGTGGACAATCCGGATGTTCCGAGCTACCAGCCTCACGTGCACGGGAGGTGCGATCCGCCGGCCTTGATTCCGCTCCAGATGAATGGAATTTCGCTGGATGTCGATTGTTATCTGGACACGGCGTTTGTCACTGTAAGCGCCTCGTGGCGTGTGCATTGCGTCATGAGCAGCCGTAGCTGTGATTGCCGGCTCGCGGTTCCTATGGGCGAACAGGTAGCTTTAAGCGAAGGTTTATTTTGTGTTTTTAAATTCGACGTTAAATTTTTATTTTATTTCATTTATGATTGGAATTTTTGCTTGGGTGGTTTTTATGACGAAGAATAGAAATTGCTTTACTGGTTGAAGTTGAACAGTAATTGGGAAATGCAGTTTTACTTTGATTGATACATTCTATGTAGAGTGAGGATAATAATTTGTGGTTTATGCTTTAGTGAAATATGCTAGTATTTTCATATGATTCTTATTAGTGTTGATTCATGATGATTTATATTCACAAGAAAACATATTTTCTTATTAAGTACACTATCTGGCTAACAGGGTTCAATTCTAGGTGTTGAGGTTGAGGTACCCAGGAAATCATACTGTACTCAACTAATTGCCGTGGAGAATGAAAGTAGTACAGAGAAGGTAGCAAAGGCCGATGGAACCTTTATAAAACCCCATATTTTCACTCTTACAGTCCCAAAGGCAAGTTTCTTGTTACACTTATTGGATCCTCATTTTCATACTTCACAGCAGATTGTGTTGTAATTTACTACATCTTTATTGAGATATATGTGAATCCTTTTCAGATTGATGGAGGGACAAATATTTCAGTTAAACTTAGATGGTCTCAGAAATTAATGTATCACGATGGCCAGTTTACTTTGAACATTCCGTTTAATTTTCCAGAATATGTAATACCTGCTGGGAAGAAGATTACTAAACACGAAAAGATACAGTTAAATGTCAACTCTGGTTCTGGAACAGAGATTTTTTGTAAAACAATGAGTCATCCTTTGAAGGTGACGTTACATATCCAGCTTCTGATGATTATGCGGAACAACTAAGAATGATACAATAACAGTTGATCTTTTCGAAATTGTAGGAGCGACTCCGACAAGCAGGAAAGTTGGGTTTCTTATATGAGTCTGATGTTCTTTCATGGTCAAGCAGTGACTTTGAGTTCACATACACAGTAAGATTTCATTTGCATCCGTTTTGTACTAAAGTGATGAATTGCTATTCCAAGATGATGGGAAATGATGTTGTATTTTTGGGAGACGAAATGAAGAAAACGCTCTCATGCCATGATTTATATATAAGATGATAGATGTGACTCGAACATAGATTTCTGGATTTGGCTGAAGAGATATTTATTTATCTTTCTGTGTTGCATGTTTTCAGACATCTTCAATTGATACTTATGGAACTGTGCTTTTGAACCCTCCATCATTACTAGATGTTGATCGTAGAGAGATGTTCTGTTGCTATCTATTTCCAGGAAAGAAGCAGAGTGGAAAGGTAAATTGAATACCTAGCTCGGACAGGTTTATATGAATCTGGAAATCTTGTTTTGTGCCTAATGCCTATTTATGCGATAAAGCAAGAAAAAACATTTCCATTGAAGTTGTCTTGTGTATGGTCATCAGTTATCAGCTTACTCTTTGATGAATGTAATGAATGACATCCAAACAAAGCTACTGAATCTGGTTTTGCATCACCTCATTAATCAGATACTTGAATGTAAAGGGGTATTTGTTATTTTTGAAACATAACAGGTTTTTTTGCAGTTAGGATAAACCTCAGGGGTAATTTTTGTAATTATCGCAAAAATTAATGGCAAGATGGGAAACTTAAATCTGACTTATGCATACCGATTGCTTGATTACTAACTGTCTCTGCTGTTCTACAAATTCATCACCAGCTTCTAATTTTAAGAAAAGCACTAATCCTTTTATGATGCTCCACGGCAATGCATATTGATGAGTGGAATCTTTTCCCATTTCCCGTCAAAATTGTGCTTTAGATTGGCCTTTATTTTGAGTTTAAAGCATTACCTGAGATCAGTTTACATGCTATCAACAAGCATGATTATAGGAGTAAAACTAGATTGGTCATGGTATGATGCGGTCAGTTTTGTTTAATGAGGACATACCTGTGAAATCATCAGTTTTTGGAGGAATGCTCTGCAATGCCAATGCACAAAGAACTGTAACTGCATGCATGTTCTTGTCCAGGTTCATTAAAAGCTTAGTATTTTATCTTTAAGATGAGATGAAAAAAATCGAGTATTCCATGCAGCATAGCCTGTATCAAAAAGAATGAATTTTGAGTTCTTCAGATCCTCGGTGATCTTACACCTTTAATGGTTCATTGCCATTGTTCTAAGCAATCAACGGTCCATTTTCTGCTTTTGGAGTAACATGATTAAATTCCTTTTGATATGCTGTACAGGTTTTCAGGAGGGAAGTGGTCTTTGTTGTTGATATAAGTGGAAGTATGAAGGGTAAACCTCTTGAAGATACCAAAAAGGCCCTCTTTGCTGAGCTTGCAAAGCTTGATCCTGATGACTTGTTTAATGTAATTGCATTCAACGGTGAAACTTACCTATTTTCGTCATCTCTGGAGCCAGCATCTGCAGCAGCCATTGAGAACGCCACTCAGTGGATTATTTTGAATTTTGTTGCTGGTGGTGGGACAAATATTCTGCATCCTCTAAATCAGGTCTTTTTCATTACCTATAAATTTGTCAAATCATGTTCTTTATAAGTCTTTTTCACATACTAAAGGACAAAAGCCCCGTTCCTTTTGTTAAATTCGGGGGGCGGGACTTGGTACGGTCCCACACATGAAGCATACCCAATATGGGAGAGAGTCCAAACCCACCAAGTGAGGTTCCATCCTATAACCAGTTGGTGATAGGAGTTGCTCACTTGGCTTATAAATTGGACTCTCTTCTCTCAATTAATCAATGTGGGACAACTCACAAGTGACATATTTCAACACTTTTTATTCTGATTTGAGGTCAAATATGCCTGTTCTAGAATCTAATAATTCAGATCCCTAGTAGTATCTAGGTTGAATGACATGGTGACTCCCAGTAAAGGGAGGTGCCCATGTGGTAACGTGTGGAACCAAAAAGAAAGCATTGATGTCTGAAATGTAAGATGAGATGCCATTGCCAAGTTACTGGTTTTATTTCCTGAAATATAACTAAATGGTTTGAAGTTACACTCAAAGAGCATTATTGACCTTGTGTAAACATAAGTAGTTAATAAAATGCAAAAAAAAACAAAAAAACTTGTTTCCTATCGCTCTACATGGACCAGTAAGTGACTATCAAGGGCATATATTATGTGCATGCCTTCTCATACTGATGTTTGAATATGACTAGGTGATAGTTTACTTCTCATGAGATTGGACGTCGGAACAATTCATGCGCTTTAGGTGGCAAATGCTTGTTTTTCTTTGGATTTAGTTGAAACGGGATTTATCAGACAGTCATCTATTATGCGTATTCCTGCTTGTTGAGAGATGTTGAACAATGTCTTTTGGTGAGGGCTTATTTTACCTTCACCAAGTAGTTGTACCTGGCATCCGATATGGTTTCTGCATGCATGCTCATCTCAGATGCTCTAGTTATTGGCTGGAAAAATGGTTACCGTTTGTGGTTTTTTATTCTACTTGTTTATTTTACTCATGTCAATTGTATCTCTTGGCTCCACAAAAAAGTTGGCACATGTATAATGCTTCTGGAAAGAAGGCAGCAAAATTGTGGAAAACTGTTCTTGAGTCAGCTGCATTTCTATTATTTCACAGATCAAACAAGTCTTAGCGGAGCCAGTTTTGCTTTTTCATTTTTGATGGGAAGTATTTTTTATGGGAACTTTACCAGAATCTCCTTTTCACTTGTCAGGCCATTGAGATGTTATCTGATAGTCGAAACTCAATCCCAATCATTTTCCTCATTACTGATGGGTCTGTTGAAGACGAGAGGCAAATATGTGATATCGTGAAAAGTCAGTTGACAAATCGGAAAAATGTTTCACCACGAATATACACACTTGGCATAGGTATGATTTTTGTTTTATACTTGTGTAATTCTAATGTCTCTCAGTTTGCTAAAGAGCCTTAAATTTTACGCAAGGGGTAGTATACAAACTAATGTAGGGCAAGCTCCTAGATTTCATATCCAAGTAGTTAAACTGGTGGATATCCTGCAAGTTTCATGCTTGGAAAAATAGAACAGTATTTCCAGAGTAGTTCAGTTCTGAATGTGACTGGCAAAGTTAAGCAGAGCGTTACCATTTTTTTCTGCATTATAGTGACATCCAGCATTGGTCAGTGAATCCCCTAAATGCAAAAAAGAAAACTTCACAGCTTGCCATTTTTTTCTGCATTATAGTGACATCCTGCGTTCTTACATTGATAAGCATATGCTAATAACTTCCTCCTCAGGTCATTTGCAGTTAGAATAGCACCTCTAACTTTGGGACAGCCACCTGTCAGATTCATGTTACCCTAAATTATCATTAATGTTATAAGAGCAAATATAATTCATCAACAGTGAACAATTTTGACCACATCAATATAAAGCATTCTACTACTTTCTTAAGCTGCAGATGCCTAATTTTTTGGTGATGTCATGTTTGATTGCCTAATTTGATATCTACAGTAATTCCAGCTTTTAGGAATCTTATATCCACAGTGTAATCCATCATTTACACTTTGATTTTTCTTCCTGTTGCGCTCTTATATCTTCGATTCTCCGCTGTTGCTCTCTTTGAAATTCTTTACTTTCCTTGTATCTAAAAAATTGCCTTAATATGGTAGGTATATTCTGTAATCATTATTTTCTTCGGATGCTTGCAATACTTGGTCGTGGTCATCATAATGCTGCTGTTGATGTGGGTACGTTTTTTATTTTCTTTAATTTTTATGTAATCCCTTCCCTTTTTTTTTCATAGTTCAACTTTATTTTAGCTCTTATTTTCATAATAATTATAATAATGAGTAATTTAGTTTCAATACTAGGCTAATAAATAATTGATCATTACTTAAACAATAAAAAATGATAACTATTTACTTTTATGTATTTAAATAATCAAAATCTGTTTTACTTTTGTGTGTGTATGTGTATAAATATCAGAGGTATTTTTAAGGGTTAAAGATATTGTTTTGCCCTTATAACTTTTTGTCTAACAAACTCTCATCATTATCATCAACTGGACCTTAATTCCAACTATGTCGGGTCAGTGTCTAATATAATTTTTATAATAAAGCAATTGGGTAACATTAACAAAACTGAACATCCCTGAGGATTTTGTCTATTCACTCATCCTTCTTGATGGTTAAATATATATCCTTTTTCACTTAGTCTTGTTTGACTTACTTTATATTTTCCTTTACACTTCTTTATGTAAGGCCCTCTTCTAATTATTTGTGTGATCTCGCAGATTCAATTGAGGTTCAACTGGGAAGATTATTTGCCAGAGCATCGTCTATCTTTCTTGCTGATATTGCTTTTGAGAATGTTGATGAAATTGATGATCTTGAGGTACTTTCCACCTGTCTTTCTTTCCCTATATTCTATGAATCATATCTAAACTTGCTATATATAAGAATTACAGGCGAAATTCTTATTCTCATGCACTCATAATCTGTCCTGGCATGATTACACTATAACGATGTTAGATGCTAGAGTATAATGTATAGCATGCCAGACTTCTGAAATCTCTTTGTTTGATAAGAATCTGAATATGATGTACATATAACCTCCCCCAACAACAACAACAAACACACTTTTTTATGTGTTGTTTTTCAAAATGTTATTATTATATTTGTTTTGTTCCAATCACTTCTAACCCTTAATGATTGCGGTGACTGAGTCCAGTTAACCATTAAGCTTTTTCACTTGTATAGTGCACACATTTTTAACTAGGAGTTGTTTTCATGTTAGGTAATTCCTTCTGGAATTCCTGACCTATCATCTGGAAGCCCCTTGATTTTGTCAGGCAGATACCGTGGAACATTTCCAGAGACCCTTAAAGTTAAAGGTATTCTTCCAGATATGAGCATTTATTCAGTAGACCTGAAGGTCGAAGATGCAAAGGAAACACCTGTTCGGAAGGTGATACTTCAGTGCTTTGGTGTGAAATGCAGATTTTTGTTACACAATTTCTCCTTTTCAAAGTGGAATTGCCAATAAATTTTTTCACATGTTCCGGAATGATAACTTGTTGGCTATGAACTGTTGCACTACTATTTTTAACAAATGTTTTCCTTATAAAGATACGCTATAAGAAACCAGAATGCTGATTATTCTCTGTTGCTTGTTATTTTTCAAGTTTTAAACTCTGCATAGTTTCGCATGAGTTCTGTTTTTTGTGGAAGAAGAATTGAATTTCTTGCAGTTTGATATGGTTCTTTTTTGATATTAAACCTGTGTGTTTCAATCCGCACATTGCCTGTTTAAAAAACTTTACCTAAATATTTTGGTTGTCTTTCTCATGTTCAAATTAGTTTTGAGCGTAGAAGCTTTATCAGATAGGATATCCAACTCTTCTCCTTAGTTCTGACCTATGTTTTTCTTTAGAATTAACTAATCTTTTTAATTTTGTGGGCAAGTTATTAAGTTGTTTCTTTGCCCTTTATTGATGATTTCCATGAGAATTTTCAGCGTAAATAACTGACTAAATCTAGTCTCTTTTGACATTCTTCACTTTGGCGATTTTGAATTATGACAGATGCTAGCTAAGCAAGAGATTGAACTACTTACAACTGAGGCCTGGTATTCAGATAATAAGGAGCTCAAGGAGAAGGTACTTCTGGTTTGTGTACTAATAATTTTTATCAAGGCCATAAATTAGAAACTGAATTTTTGCAATTTCAAATTTATGGCTTTGCGAGTTCATTTATCTGAGAAAGTTATAAGAAATTTTATTGATATATAGTTAAACTATCCTAAATTATATACATCTATATATATATAATTTTTTTTTTTGGGTAGTAGGTGCTGATTGGGGGGGTTGGGTGGGGAGGTTTAGTGTTAAGTCCTTATGTGATCCAATATTTATCTTTCAAATTTCTATCCATTTTAATAACTTTCGTAAACTATTGACTATTGAGGATATACAACTCCATATTCCATAGTAATTGGTTGCTCTCATTTTGCCTCATTATATATTTATCCATCTTGTAGAAATTGAAACCAGTGTTTGTCTATTGACAGATAGCAAATATGAGTGTCCAGAATGCCATATTCTCTGAATATACTCACGTCATTCTGCTGGAGACTGAAAGAGGAAAAATAAGTGCAGATTCAGCCACTGTAACAAAGGTGCGTCTTATCGTAAATGTGAAAATGCAAATTCGTAAGGGAAGAATCCCTGTCTATTTGGGCTTTTATGTTCTATCTGAAGTGCTGGCAGCAGCTATTTGATATGCATGCTGAAGCTTTTTACTACTTGTAGCATTAACATATTGATCGAGAAAGACAATTTTGGATAAACGCGTCGTTCTTTTGATTAACATCAATTTATGCCCATAAATAATTACTGTTTATTTTGTGCATCATATACTCTCTAATGTGTTTCTGGATTCTTTCAATGGCAGTTCATTCTTTGGCTAATAGTTTTCAAGTGATTTAAGAATTACGTTGCAACAGAAGAATAGATACACAACTATGAAAACCATAGCATACCTACTAGTAATCAAATAAAATTCATATACAAATATGCAAAATCTTTGATCACTTCTTGCAAGACCTTAAGTATATTGGTCTGGAAGTTAGCCCCAGAACGGTTTTGTCTTGGCTGTTGATATATGATAACTTTAGGTCAGCGATCCTGTATCAATGTCTAGTCGTACAAACACATATTTGTGAATTATGACCCTCAATCATCTTGGTAATTGTTGCACTTAATAACATTTAGGGCAAATTACAAACTACCTCTAAGATTTAGCCTAATCACAAAAAAATCCAGTTCTTTCTAAAATACAAATACCCAAGGTATTACAATTAACCCCTCAAGGTTTATATTTGTTTAACAAATAACCCCCCTTGAGGGTGCCATTTGTAAAATATAAACATACGTCAAGGGGATATTTGTAATTTTGAAACATAATTGGTTTTTGTTTTTAATAATCAGCCTGAACGCAAGGGTATTTTTGTAATTAACCCTAACATTTATGTCAATAATTGGATTTTGCAATTTAATGGGGGTTGTCTAGGATTACTACGTTATGTATATCATTTTGTTCTACAAAATATTATACCACCTAAGCTTTAATTGACTGCATAGTTGCAGGTTTCCAGCAAAGATGATCATAACAAGAAAGAAGAATCTAAACCTCAAAAGATACTACTGCTGCACAACACCGGACTCGGTTTTGGCAATTTAAGCGCAACGGCAGAAAACATTTCTCCAGGAGTTGGTGTTGCTAAACTCCCTGAAGCTGCAGAGGTTTTCATAAGAGGGGCTTCTAACTGCTGTGGAAAACTTTGCAACCACTGCTGCTGCATGTGCTGTGTCCAAATGTGTTCGAGTATAAACGATCAATGTGTGATTTTACTCACGCAGTTGTGTGGTGCGTTGGCATGTTTAGGTTGTTATACTTGTTGCTGTGGTTTATGCTGCGGTGGAGAAGATGGTTAAGAAGAATACATCGTTAAGATCGAATATATTCTTGTTGTATTTGATTTAAAATATTTATAGTTTCAATAGATATCACCCTTTGCTGATTTCGTTTCACAACAGGAAATCTAGATTGTATGTGTAGGGTTCATGTAGATGGTCCCTCAACCTCCCCTTGGCTCTAAATTAAAGTGAAGAGTTTGCTTTGGAGGCAGACTGCGTAATGTTTAAAGCCGTCTTTGTAATCTTGACTTCGAGGTTAGGACATATCCAATCTTCCATGCCTTCAGCTGCAAAAATTATTTACCATCCAGGTTATTTATGTATGGATGCAAATAGAAGTAGAAACCTGAGTAGTCCCTGTTGGTGACCATGAATGCTAAGAACTGCACTAGGAGGTGAGCATGTCAAGCATGAATTGGTGTCTCCTTTGTCTTAAATTAGTAGGTAAGGCAATATGTTCGGGTTTGGATTGGATTTAAGAGTTTAAGTGGCTCTGGATTGGGTTTGGATTTTCCTTTTGCTATATTCAACCAATTTAATTTTTTTATTATTTAAAAATTCATATATATATAGGGGGAGGATCCAATGAGACCACATATTATAATGAGACAATGTGGACTCATCTCAACCATCCTTTATCTATATCAATGGTTAAGATAAATAGGGGTGAAAATTATATTAAACATTTAATTAAGGCAAAATAAGAGTATAATTGTCAAAACAAATATGTGGGGACCGTTCAAATATATGGAATCAGTTATTGGGATAGAGAGAATCACGTGGGGAGAGAGAAAATCGCGAGAAAATCGCGCTGGAGAGAGAAAATCACGCATGTGCTCTGCCATGCAGTATGCTGTACATTTATTATATATTTAATGTATACTTGACACTATTTTAATATATGTTTAACATAATTAAGGAATCAGTTATATAGAGAGAGAATCACGCTCATTAACATGTGGGGACCGTGGATTAAGTAAATCAGTTATAAAGAGAGAAAATCACGCTCATTAATGTACTGTATATTTAACATATATTTACTGTATATTTAACACTATTATGCTGTATATTTAACATATTTGTACTGCATATTACAATTGTCAACACAAAAAATAAGTATACAACAAAACACATATAAGTATACAACAACATAAATACGTAAAAAACTAACTACTTATACAACAAAACACATATAAGTATACATCGAAAAACATCTAAGTATACAGTAATCCTCACTGCCTCCTCGTAGGCCCTCGTTTTCTCCACGTCAGCATCGTCTTCTTCAGCAATCCATTGCTGTTAATTTTTGCACATAAAAACATAATTTTTTTGTGTAATTTATTTGTGGAGACCGGAAGATTCAGAAACTGGAAGTTTTTATCTGCAATTAAACCATGAGGACTCAATTACATCTGCTCCGAAATCTGAGGGCTCATTAGCAATTTTCGAGAACCACCATTGAAGGTGATGGGGAAGCTCTCCCACGCATCTGGAGATCTTCACGCTCTTAGAGATTCCAAAAGGAGACCGCGACAGACATCAACTCTGAGAGAGCCTCCGGAGAGCCTTGACGAAGGGGTTGCAACAAGAATCTTAGAGAGCCGTTGTTAGAGAATTTTCTAACCGCAAGTCTACGATGTCAAGTTTTAATATAGAGAAGTAAGGTTGTCGAATCCACAGGAATAATTATCGAATTATTGCTAAGTACTATAATATAGTAGTCTAACTTTATTTAGAAATTCAATATTTGATGGAGTTGATTATACTAAAAATACCAAAAATAAATCAAGAATATGAAAATATCAATGAGTTTATCCAAATGATTAAATGAATTCTAGAGGTATGATGAATCTAGTTATCCCTTATGTTGTCAATATGGTTTATCAATCATCAATTACCAATTTATAAGTCAAGATTTCTACACTAATCATTCCCTCTCTCAAGTGCCAAATGATTTTAGATTCAATTGGGAAATCAATATCTCTATAAAAATCACCAATTAAAATCTCAATAAAAACTATGAATCTTGATAAATGACTTCAAAGGATTCATAAATCTCTCAATTCTATGAAATTCTAGGTTATGCTATTCAAAGGTCATGTATTCAACTACCTCTCTCAAGTGTCAAATCAAATACACCAAACAATTTAAATTATTGATCAAGTAATTTAGAAGCAATAGATCCAAATAGCACAAATAAATTGATAGATCTAGATTGACAAACCACAATTTCAAAACATAAGTTCAAACAATGATTACATCATCCCTCTAGAATTATAGAGTTTAGCTCATGATTGAAGAAAATAAATCCATAGGAATACAACAATACATCTTACAAGATATGAAGAAAGCAACAAAATAAGAATAAGAGTTGGGAATCTTCTCTATTTCTAGATGGTAGAATCCTTCAATCTTCTTCTTTAAGCCTTTCCCAAGATATTCCAAGCCTTCTCTATTGTCTTCTAGTTGTTTTGTTGGCTGCCCAAGGGTCCAAGATCCCTAATTTCACGCCCCAAGACCTCTATTTATACTCCCACAAAAGTCCAAGAAAAAGGAAGGAGTCACTAGTAATTTCCCGCTGACGCTGCAGCTGAAAATGGCGCTGCAGCCCTGAAAATGGGCGCTGCAGCAAAAACACAAAACCTCACTGCTCTATTTTCGACCCGGCGCTGCAGCGCTAAGGAGGGCGCTGCAGCGCCCATAGTGCACTTTTTGGGCGCTGCGGCGCTTTTTGGCGCTGCGGCGCCCGTTGCTTTTTACGCTCGCTGCTGCAGCTCTCTTTTTGGCGCTGCGGCGCCATCCAAACGTCCGAATTTGCTTTGGGTGTCTTCATAATAGTTGTAGCCCTATCTCTTAGCTTTCCGTAGCCACTTGAATCAGCTCAATATCAATTTTGTGGAGAGAGTTATGGCCATAATACTAAACCCTGCCAGTGCTGAAAATTCTAGACGCGTTTGGACGTTTCTTGAGATTAATCCCCTTCTTGTTTGATCATCCTTGCTTATTTTGACATGCGACTCATTACTATGATTCTAGACTCAATATACTTGGCTCACAATATGGTTTGGGCCACTCAAATGACTCGAAATAACGAAATTAACACATAACCTATGAAATATAACAAAAACGACTCAAAGAACTCAAAAACAACACAAAACTCTAGTCTAGGAAGCCCAAATCAATGGTATAAAACCAACTGAACAAATTCCCCCAAACTTAGAATATTGCTTGTCCTCAAGCAATTACAGACTCTAAAGAATACGAAATATACAAGACACAATAATATAGAAAACTTATTCTACCCAACTAACTGCAAAACTTCACAACTAAAATCATTTGTCTCAATACTCGTTTCACTACCAATCAAACATGTGTTTTAACATTGTGATCAAAAGTGTGGAATGTACATGCCAACTCCGTTTACATTATTCAAATAGATTCACGCAATCAAGTGTTGTCAAAATGATCCACTTTTTGAATATAGAGATGAGATGCTTACCGGACTCCATAGGCTTGTCTTTCACACTAATCTCCACTAATGTAAAGCTAATGTAACACAAGGATCAATAGGACTTTTAAAGCTTGTATTGTGGGCTTAGGGTAAGGTAGGAAAATATGGGATTAAGTGGCTCAAATCACCCAAACACACAATTAACACTTCGAATTATCAATAAGCAACTACCCTTCACTTTTTAACATCCCTAATGTTTATGAACCTTCAATCCCAATGATTTTTCTCAAATTTTTTTTTTTTACACATTTTTTTTTTTAACCCCAAACTTATTCTTTTGCGTACATGGGGTTCCATATTTTCTTTTTCTCGGGCAACTTCATTCAATTAAATACACACCTTCTCATCATACCCTCCTCAACTTCCAATATTTGTTTATATACTTTGTGTGTATGATTGATGGGTAATTAGGATATTAACCTTTAGGCTCTGGGTATTAGATTGGTTGCCAAAGAAACGGGTTTATAAGGCTCAAAAGGGGACACTAGGGAAAATATAATACAAAGGTAGGCATTCTAGGCTCTGGCTTGTTCAAAGATGGCCTAAATCACTTCCTTAATGTTACTTCACCTAGGATTTCGCCTCGACTAGTGATTAGACAAGTTCTAGCATCCGGTGGAATCATAAAGTAATCACTCAATTGCATAAATCACCCCAAATAAATCAACAAAGTTAAGCACATAGATGTAATTAATGGAAAGAAGATTAAATCACAGTTCAACACATGCTCTCTTGACCGTTCAACTCATATTCGACAAATTCACTTAGTCAAGCAATTTCGCAGTTTAACAAATGCCCCGACTCAACTTTAGACTCTTTTTTTTTGTTTTTTTTTCTTTTTTTTTTCACTCAAGACCCGACTCGATGAATAAAAACATACTGCACCCCCCCAAACTTAAAACGACATTGTCCCCAATGGAGAGGTGGGAAAAAGGACTTTCCTGGTAGCCGAGGAGCGAAGGCTCCTTAAGTCATGTGATACCACTACGTGTATGAGGTGTCTCGTATAAGCTCAAAATGCATCCTAGCGCACAAGCCCGTGGGCGTTGTATGCTCCGAGGTGTGGTCTTGTTCTTTTATTTCGCCTTGCCCGACCCTTTTGGCTTTCCGCATCTTTGCAACCTAGCAAGAGACAAGAAAACAAAACTCGTGGAACCAAGGAACTTGGTTATGGGTGAGAAATCAAAAATCACAAAGACATACAAAATGCACCCAAGTAGAAAATATAGTGCCATGTCAAAAAGATAAGCATGGAGATGCAAAATAGCACTAAACAATGTGAAACTGTCATTGGGGCATTTCATCAAACACCTCATATGCATGAATTTGGGCAAAGATAGTAAATGCAATGGATAACTCAATTCAATCCCAAAATTCAACACCAAACCTAAGTCTAGCATGATCAACCAATCCACAATCCATACATCAACACAATTATCCTAGCACTTCTACAATCCAATCACACCAAAAATCACAAGATGGGGAAAACCATGGGGTGGGTTTTGGAAGTTCCAAACTTACCAAATAATGAGTGAATGAGATGAAGAATGTGTGTGTGGTGTTAAAGTGCTCCGACGTGACGATGGAGTGAGATATGTGGGATTTGCACAAATAAGAGGGTGAAATGTGATAAACTTACTACTAATAATGCAAAAACTTAGAAAAAACAAAAACAACTACTAAACTAAATTAAAACTAAGAAAGCATAAAAGGGGCTTGGGTTGCCTCCCAAGAAGCGCTAAGTTTACAGTCTTCAGCCAGACTTTGTCAGATTCTCCTCAAGTTGGAGCTCCAATAGGTATGTTATCCACATTGCCCTTAGAAACTCCCCAACCTCCAATATCTTCAGCTATATTCCCAACCATCTGCTTACCATCATTTAATTCAAATTTTAGCATATTGGTTGGATGAATAGTGAATACAACTTTCTCCTGATTTACCCGCAGAGTTAGCTCCCCCATTTCTACATCGATCAAAGCTCGTGATGTAGCTAAAAATGGTCGCCCAAAGATGATAGGTATTTTCTTGTCCTCATTCGCATCCAACACTACAAAATCCACAGAAAAACAAATTTATTAATTTTTACCAATACATCTTCAATGATTCCCCACGAGATAGGCGATGGATCGATCAAGAACCGCAAAGTGATATTGACGGCTTCACCTCCCCTAGCCCAAACTTCATCACATCAGAAAGAGATATAAGATTCACACTGGACCCAAGATCACAAAGTGGTTTCTCAAAGAAAACTCCTCCAATAGTACAAGGAATAGTGAAACTCCCTGGATCCTTCATTTTCTGAGGTAGTTTACTCTGGACTATTGCACTACATTCCTCTGTCAAGTAGACAGTCTCAAATTCCTCCAACTTCATTTTCTTGGATTCCACTGGTTTCACATAAATGGGCGATTGTTCGGGTGCAAGCTGAATTTCTACCTCCGATCTTACATAAATTGCATTGCAATGCTCCCTTGGATTAACCTCTGTATCACTCGGAAATTTCCCTCTCTGCT
Source organism: Rehmannia glutinosa (assembly GCA_016081115.2). Lineage (NCBI taxonomy): Eukaryota > Viridiplantae > Streptophyta > Magnoliopsida > Lamiales > Orobanchaceae > Rehmannia > Rehmannia glutinosa. The sequence continues at coordinate 64,440,161 of CM071931.1, read as the reverse complement.
GCAATGAATTCACTTTGTTGTTGCTAACTGCCCTACTTGTGTCACCAAGGAGTTGATGTGACCTTCTATTGTTGTAACTCTCGAAATGAGCTTGTCCATGTTAGAATCGATCATGTTCATCCTTGCTCGTGTTTCTACAAGGAATGAACTAAGTAATTCTTCCAAAGACGGATTTTGTTCTCCCACGTGTGTACTCGTACTTGCTTGGTTTTGAAATCCGGAGGCGGTTGCAACACATTTCGTATTGCTATACGAGAAGTTTTCATGATTGCGAAGTCCCTGGATGATAATGCGTCGGCAATTGATTCCCTCTATTGTTGAAACCCGATTATTCACATAATTCGCTTGTTCCATATCGGGATTCACAATTTCTTGACTTATCTCCATGATCGCCTCTCCGTTGTTGTTTTCCACCCGACTTAGTGTAGCAATTTGCTTTGACAAGGCGGAAATTTGAGAAGCCAATGCGGACATAGTATCAAGTTCAAGAACACCGCAACTTTTCTTGGTGTAGATCTTTCGACGGCCCATTGATAACTATTTGCAGCCATTTCTTCGAGTAAAAGCATGGCTTCACTTGGAGTTTTAGCCATCAATGTACCTCCCGCCGCATCTATAATAGTTCTTGAATGCCCATTCATGCCATTGTAAAAATATTGAACTTTTTGCCAATCTGCGTACCGTGTTGTGGACACTCCTCAATAATTCTTTAAATCGCTCCCAAGCTTCGTAGAGTGGCTCAAAGTCGAGTTGATGAAATTGAGCAATCTCACTTTTAAGTTGAAGTGTCTTGCTAGGTGGAAAGAATTTTGCCATGAATTTTTCAGTGAGATCATTCCAACTAGTGATACTTCCAGGTGGGAAGGTTTGAAGCCATTGTCTAGCTTTATCTCGAAGTGAAAATGGAAATAACCTCAACCGAATAGCTTCATCGGGAACCCCATTCATTTTGATAGTGTCACATATCTCAAGAAAAATAGCCAAATGAGCGTTCGGGTCATCTACGGCACTTCCCCCAAATTGATTCTGTTGCACCATGTTTATTAGGGCCGGCTTCAATTCAAAATTATTCGCATTGATAGGTTGGCGAACAATGCCCGAATAATTTTGATTTGTGGTTGGTCGAAAATAATCCCGAATGGCCCTTTCCGGTGGTACAATAATAGGTATGCGATTTTCCTCTTCCTCATTTCCTGCCATTTTTGTGAATTCGATTCTTCGTGCGACTCTAATCTTTCAGAGTGTTCGTTCAATTTCTGGATCAAATAAGATTAAATTAGCACTTTTATTTTTTCGCATCAACAAGAAAACACAAAAATGACAATGACTCTATTGTAACAAGAACCAATCTAAATTAAAGTAAAACTACTAAGTAATAATATTAGCGCAAATAAGATGAATTATTCCCGAATGACGCCAAAAACTTGTTAGAGAATTTTCTAACCGCAAGTCTACGGTGTCAAATTTTAATATAGAGAAGTAAGGTTGTCGAATCCACAGGAATAATTATCGAATTATTGCTAAGTACTATAATATAGTAGTCTAACTTTATTTAGAAATTCAATATTTGATGGAGTTGATTATACTAAAAATACCAAAAATAAATCAAGAATATGAAAATATCAATGAGTTTATCCAAATGATTAAATGAATTCTAGAGGTATGATGAATCTAGTTATCCCTTATGTTGTCAATATGGTTTATCAATCATCAATTACCAATTTATAAGTCAAGATTTCTACACTAATCATTCCCTCTCTCAAGTGCCAAATGATTTTAGATTCAATTGGGAAATCAATATCTCTATAAAAATCACCAATTAAAATCTCAATAAAAACTATGAATCTTGATAAATGACTTCAAAGGATTCATAAATCTCTCAATTCTATGAAATTCTAGGTTATGCTATTCAAAGGTCATGTATTCAACTACCTCTCTCAAGTGTCAAATCAAATACACCAAACAATCTAAATTATTGATCAAGTAATTTAGAAGCAATAGATCCAAAAGCACAAATAAATTGATAGATCTAGATTGACAAACCACAATTTCAAAACATAAGTTCAAACAATGATTACATCATCCCTCTAGAATTATAGAGTTTAGCTCATGATTGAAGAAAATAAATCCATAGGAATACAACAATACATCTTACAAGATATGAAGAAAGCAACAAAATAAGAATAAGAGTTGGGGAATCTTCTCTATTTCTAGATGGTAGAATCCTTCAATCTTCTTCTTCAAGCCTTTCCCAAGATATTCCAAGCCTTCTCTATTGTCTTCTAGTTGTTTTGTTGGCTGCCCAAGGGTCCAAGATCCCTAATTTCACGCCCCAAGACCTCTATTTATACTCCCACAAAAGTCCAAGAAAAAGGAAGGAGTCACCTAGTAATTTCCGCCCGGCGCTGCGGCGCTGAAAATGGGCGCTGCGGCGCAAAACACAAAACCTCACTGCTCTATTTTTCGACCCGGTGCTGCAGCGCCAAGGAGGGGGCACTGCAGCGCCCGTAGTGCACTTTTGGCGCTGCTGCGCGCCAGTTTTGGCGCTTTATGGCGCGTTGCTTTTTACGCTCGCTGCTGCAGCGCTTTTTGGCGCTGCGGCGCCATCCAAACGTCCGAATTTGCTTTGGGTGTCTTCATAATAGTTGTAGCCCTATCTCTTAGCTTTCCGTAGCCACTTGAATCAGCTCAATATCAATTTTGTGGAGAGAGTTATGGCCATAATACTAAACCCTGCCAGTGCTGAAAATTCTAGACGCGTTTGGACGTTTCTTGAGATTAATCCCCTTCTTGTTTGATCATCCTTGCTTCTTTTGACATGCGACTCATTACTATGATTCTAGACTCAATATACTTGGCTCACAATATGGTTTGGGCCACTCAAATGACTCGAAATAACAGAAATTAACACATAACCTATGAAATATAACAAAAACGACTCAAAGAACTCAAAAACAACACAAAACTCTAGTCTAGGAAGCCCAAATCAATGGTATAAAACCAACTGAACAGCCGTCGAAGAGCCTCATGTTCGAACCGCCACCACCAAAGCATAGACGGATTTATGTGGGAGAGATGAACGGTTTGGGGGTGAAAACTATTAATAAGAAAATGACCAACATGCCCTTATTTGATTTAAAATAATAAAAAAAGGCCACTAAATCAGCTAAATCTCAACCATCTAAAATTTAAAATCTGTGGATAGGATTAGACCACACCGTCTCACTCTAATTATGTGGTCTCATTTGATCCAATCTCTCTCTCTATCTATATATATATATTAATTTATTCACATTAAGGATATTATGGTAAAACATTACAAATAGATAACTTCCAACAATAATGATCATTTACAATTTAAGGATGGGGAATCATGTTAAGTGACTTTCTTAAATCCAAATCAAATTCATTACCCTAAAAAAGGCATCACAATCCTAGAATTTGCTCCATCTCGCATCATCCCTAAGAAAAATCACACGAGAAAAGAAAATTCGGACCACGAATTTGTCCTTATTTTTGTTGAAGAAACAATCCCAAAAAAAACTAAACTGTATTTGCACATTTGTTATTGAGTCATTATGGAGTTAATATAATGTTGTTGCTTAATTAGAAGGATACTACTATATATTTTTATTTATTGTTGCTTTGCATATACAATATTGGATCATTGCATGTATAATGTAATATATATATATATATATATATTATATTGTGGGAGGATCAAGTGAGACTATGTCTCTAGGTGTGACACAATGGACTAATCTCAACCCATCCTTCACTATTAATCAATGGGTGTGATTTAATGGATAAAAATTATATTAAAACATTAATTTAATTAACATAAGGGTAATAGAATAAAATAACATAACAAGGTAGGAATCAAATCTCTTTCTCTCTCATGCATCTCTCATCTCACGTATCTCTCTCCCCTCTCCCTCACGCCTCCTCTCTCTCTCTCTCTCTCTCTCTCTCTCACACACACACACACAATTCCACCATTAATGCAAATTTGAAGAACTCGAATCGTGAAAAATAAAACAGTGAAGAAGATACGCTTATGTTCGAATCATGATGCATGATGAATCATCAGTCATGAAAAAAACTCTACACAACAACATCAATGGTGTAGACATCGATGGAGAACTCGAAACTATCCATTAACATCAACTCTTAAAAAACTGTAATTTTCATGATTAAGACGATGCATAGATACTTATGAAATGATGTATAAATACTTATTAAACGATGCATAGATACTTATGAAACGATGCATATATCTGTAGGATATTACATATTTGAAAATATGCAACACAAATAAACTAAATATGCATTATCGAAAACTATCTATGCAACGTAAAAAAACTAATATGTAGTGCAAAAGATACCCAACTATGCAAGACGTCATAAACTATGCAACTAAATCAACTAACTATGCATTATCTAAAACTATCTATGCAAATGTGGAATAACTAAATGTACAATGACATTATGTAACATCCTATTTTTATAATTTCCAAAAGCAACATCTCATTTTCATAACTAAATATACATTACATTGAACCTATTTATGCAGTGTAGAATAACGAAATATGCAGTACGTTATATTCAATTATGTCTTGTTTTCGTAAAATAGTGCCAACAAAACAACTAAATATGCATTATTTGATGTCTAATTATTCAAAGAGAAGAAACCCTAACTATACTTGTAAAATAAAAATATTTGAAAAAAATCGCTTCCTTAAATTTCGCCACCAAATCCTAGCGGTTTCACTCTCGGCTCATAAAACCCACTGACCACTAATTTGAATTACAAAATTACCACCTTACCCTTAAATTGGCGAAAATCGTGAAATCAAAAAAAAAAAAAATTGAATTAATCACATCCTTTCATTTTTTAAGATCAATGGGTAAGATAAGTCCACACTGTCTCACCTAGGGAGGGTGGTCTCATTTGAACTAAATTATATATATATATATATATATATAGAGAGAGAGAGGGGTTACATAGGACCCCCTATTATATGAGTACATAGGACCAAATCCGGACCACTCATCTAACTATTTCAATGACTATTATTAATTCGATTAATGTTAATAAAATATATGGTAAAGTCAAAATAGGGGCAAATTAGTCCACATAAAAATAGGGAGGTTGGCTAAATCTAGTAAATCCCATAAAAATAGGGGAGTTACCACAATTGGAGGAATTGGTGGCATCCTTCATTCAACCCACGTTGTTAGTTGATTTCCAAACAAATTTGATGATATGTTTCCTTAACTCCATATGCTAAATCTAGTAAATCCCATTAAATTTCGTTATTCCCATTTTTTTAAAAAATTGCTTAATATGGTCTAATATTGGTTATATGTGCTTAAATACTTGCTCGCATGTATGCAAAATGTTGCTTAGTTTTAACTGTGTTTTAAACTCTCACATTAATAGTTTGTTTGATAAGAACTATCATGTTATGCAAAAAATCAAAAACTTATATTTATATTGACTCTCATCCAATCTCCTGGTCCTCGCGAAAGGAAAAAGGTTCATTCAATCGCTGACGGTTTTTTCAACCCGTAAATTCGCTTGGTGATACTAAAATGTTGCGTATGTATGCACGGATACTTGCTTGTATGTATTCAAATTTTTGATTACGTGCCCATTTGTTCTCGACCAAGATTTGCTTAGTTATGGCTATAAGTTTGCTTACATGTGCATAATTATATGCTTATGTATATTCTAAATGTTGCTTAATTATTTTGTTTGAATCAGTTGGGATTGCACATGTGCGCAACAACAGATTGAAATAACATCGGATTCTTCTCCGAACTGAATACCAGAATGTGACGAAAATATGACTCCAAAAGAAGGAATGAATTTTGATAATGTCGACAACGGAATACCATTTTAAAAATAATTCTTAATAAATAAAAAAAGCATATGTTCGGAATATGTTGTGACTGCTTATTTATTTGTTTAATACTGCTTATTCACATATTACAAATTGCCTATGCGTGGTTATTATAATGCTTATTACTACTATGTACTCAGCTTATTTATGACTGTTGTAGTGCTTTTCGAGCAAATAATTCAACATTCGTGCAAGATTTGGTTATTGCGGTCACATATGTTCAATTGCTTATTTGTGCGTAAAGTATTGCTTGTGCAACTGAATTCTGCTTACAGTATCTAAAAACCATGAAAATAAATACGACACTAACTAGAAAACATTCATATCTCAACTACACATATACGTCAAAACCAACCATATTTAAAATGGCTATAAAATACTACAATATTCAACATTTTGATCAAAAGAATGAAACAACAAATAAGCGTTGTGATCCTAACTCGATTTAGCAAACTCCTTCGCTCGTCCCAAAACCGATTCCCTCTGCTCGTTCATTACATCTTTTGCCATTTCCAACAGAAAATCTATCAAAAAAAAGACACTAGTCATTTATATAAAGCATTGATTAACAAACAAAATATTTATAAGTATAAAACGTACCAAGCATAAGCATAATATAATACATGTATAAGCAGAAACCAAACTATAGATAAGCATAATTATCAACAATAATAAGCAGTTAAAAACATCAATAAGCAATCTCCCAGCCTTAGAAAAAGATATGGTAATACTAACTACCTCATAAATTGTGAGCATAATATAAAACATAGATAAGCATAATTATCAACAACAATAAGCAGTTGAAAACCTCGTTAAGCAATCTCCATGTCTGCCAATTTTGTTTTTTTAACTAGTAAAATCAGTAAATAAAAAATAACAAAACCCACAACAGATCCTAATTATGCATTTAGAAGAACATAGATAATACACCCTAACAATCCCCAGACTTAGAAAAAACATGACAATACTAATTACCCCCTGTTTTCGACCGAGGGAGATGGAGTAACGACTTTTCTCTTTTTTCTTCAGAGGAGATGGGTATGCAATTTTCGACCGAGGGAGATGGAGTGGAGATAAGTTTTCTCTTCTTTCTTCGGAGGAGATGGGTATGCAATTTTCGACCGAGGGGGATGGAGTGGAGACAGTTTTTCTCTTCATTCTTCGGAGGAGATGGATATGCAATTTTCGATCGAGAGAGATGGAGTTTGTGATCGAGAGAGATGGAATTTCATACACTGTGGAGAGAGATGGTGTTTCATTCACTGTGGAGTGTGGAGTTTGTGACTTTTGAATTACCCAAGAAAAAAAGATTTGGAAGATCAACATGAGAGAAAATCGTTCCCTTAATTACCGCCACTACCAAAAATAAATTCTCTCCTAAAACCTGATATAACTTAGAATTACCAAAAAGTCATTTTTTCAATAAGTTAACTATTAAAAAATGATAAAATCTGTTTAATCTAGACCGTTTAAAAATTAAATCAACGCTCTAGATTTGGTCCAACGTACTCACATAATTTATGTGGACTCACCGGATCCAAACCCTATATATATATATATATATATATATAGAAAATAAGAGTCACTTATAAATAGTATACCAAAATTTTTCCCGCCTAAAACATCCTCCAAAAATGGTAAAATATAATTGTAGTAGGTAACCTCAATTTTGGTAATTAGTGAATTAATTCTGGAAAATATATATGTAATTTATGTCGAAAATTCTGTAACTCTAATGTTGATGTGTTTTTATTTTACAGTGAATCGTCTATGTGTAATTTCACAAATATAACATACAAATATCGACAATAAGGAACATTTAATATACATGTTGATTTTATACTTTATTAAACTGAATAATAATAATATATCACCTTCTTAAAAACTGATATTGAAATATCAGAAAAGATAGATAATGAAATCCATAATTAAAAGTAAAGGTAATAAAAAATACTACAAAACTACTACACCATTCAACACCAATATTTCAAGAAACAAAAATATTCCAAAGGAAATATCAGAAAATAAAAGCATCCAATAATATTACAAAACATAGCAAAAAATGAGAATAGTTAATTTCCTTATAAAGAATCCGATTTTCAATTTGCCCAATTATATGTTGTTCTTCATGAGTCACATAATGCAAGTATTTAAAAATAGGGATAACGTTTTTAATCAACCCAAACTATACGGGTTTTTACACTTTGCAACCCGAACTTTGAAAAGTTACTTGATTGCAACCTAAACTTTACAAAATTTTACACTTTGCATAAAATTCGGTTTTACCCCTGGTTTCGGAAAGTTGGTTTGTAGTTTACACTCTAAACTTTAAAGTTGTTACACTTTGCAACCTCGAACGATAAATTTCATTGCATTTTCTTTGAATACTCCCAAAGGTCTTGCGATCCTCGAAAATGGTATCGAGCCTAGGTTTATTAAGAACTTTTAGTTAAATTTATTATATTTATGTAATTAACAATTGGTGAGGAGAAATTACTCCGAGATTATGGATCCTGACCGATGTCCGAGATGTACCCCTACAGGACATATCGTCAAATATGGACGATGTATGCACAAGAACACCTTGACCAGGTTTCATATTGGGAATACCAACATGAAGAAAAGGAACAGCAGAGCCGACGGGAAACCTTAAGGCAATGCAAAATGCGAAAGCGAATATTATAGCGATTCGGATGCTTAACTGCACTTATATGTTCACTTGATGAACCTTCAAGAAACGGTTCATGAAAATTCCCATCGAACAATGATTCCGATGGAGTACCCGAGTGGAACGAGATACTTCCCAGACAAATCTAAGATCTCCAAGATCTTAGAAATCCGAAGGCAGTGCGAGTTATGGCAATCGCCATATTCATCTACCAAAGACAAGTTCATCGATCCAAACTGGATGGAGACGATGGTGAAATATCGAAAGGAAACTCTTGAACTCCTTCATGATATTCAAAAACGAGTCAAGAGCCTGGAGGAGGCCGAGTTCATCCTATAGGAAGGAAACATATTGATTTTGGGACAATACCCTATTTACACCAAAAAGGAAACCAACCAAGTCATACGAAAAATGACGGATGAGGAGAAGCTCATTGCTCTAATCAAAGGAAAATCCATCAAAAATTAAAAAGATGGATATTGAAAAGATGAATCTTAAAGATCTACATGACCGGCAGAATCCTTCGGCGGGATTAGGTATTGTAGACTTAAAGATGAACGCAGTGAAGAATCGCCTTTGGTTACCTATGACCCACAAGGTAGACCAATTCCTCCACCACCGCCACCATTAATCCTAACGTCGAAGAAAGCGGGTTCACATCATGGAGCTCGGGGCGAGAGGATGCCACACGCCGGGGATTTCACGACGGAGTGATCCACTTTCGGGGACGGGAGGTCGAAACCCCCTTGCGGGAACCGGACAACCTAACGGAAGGCCGAATGTTTATCGACGCCTTATGGAAGATCGCACCTCGACCCAATACATCCGTATGGGTTGATGTTAAATCTGGACATCCTGATTTTAAAAGCAGAGAAGTTCTCATTGATGAATGGGCTTGACTATGAGAATTTCAGCAGGGACCCTCGATCTTACAAAGGATTCATTCATTTTACTCCTTGAAATGAGTCTTGAAGGATCGATGAAGATTGCACGGATATGACCGATGCTAGTACGAAAAGTTCGGTCACATCGGGGAATCACTTAAAGGAATTGTCGATGGTATGGCAAAACTATTCAAAATCCAATTCATCGGCACGGGTTATTTCGAGGGATTAGAGGATGAAAAAAGAAAGAAATATAAACAAGCCCTCTATAGCCTTGAGTTCTTTGGATATTTGTCATATTGACGAATATATCAAGTTGTTCACCGAATCCGGTGGAAATCCAAGATTGAGGAAAAAGAAGGTTTATGACTATTCTTTGCCAAGATCCCGAGTCCCCTGGAGAGAAATGCTTATCGGGGAATACAAGGGTGGAGGAGTCAAGTAGAAATGTGGGCGGAAAAATGTCTTTCCTAAAGGCCAAGTTATCTCGAATGGTGCTATCAAGCGGCTCTGCACAGAATTACAAGAGATTAAGAGGAATTAACAAAGCGGTTCCTCTATGTTGCGTGGATAATGATATCCCAACATTGTGGGAGGTCAACCAAGGCGGCACAAGAAGAAGAAGGAGAGAAGCCATCCATACCGCCGAGGAAGCAACAACAAAAGAAAGCGGTCTTCATGGAGACCTAGAAGGTTCTCGTCAAAACAAAAAGCCCGGCTATAAATCGGGACAAAGACCAAGACTGGCGGGAGTAGAGCCTCATCATCGGGTTCTAATCAAGCAAGTACCAAAGCCAAAATCCAGGAGAAGAACTTTCAGGCGTGCTCACACTAGAGCTAATGAAAGTTTCAAAGATCAATTGCTGGACATGCGAGCAAGATGGCATATCTCAAATCGGATTGCCCGCATAATAAAAAAAGTCGAGGAGTCGATTCGAGGCCACACCGAAAATCGAAGAAGTCATCTATTATCGTGGATTTAATACAGTGTATCAATTTGAGGATATTCCCTCGGATGAAAGCATCTATGAAGAAGAGATCTATTCGATGATGGAAGTGACTCAAACTTTCAATCGAGTGAAGAAGAAATTCTTCAAAGACGATCGGGGAGGATATGTCGATTCCTCTCTCACACGACGGTTTCTCATAAAACTCTTATGAGAATCATGAAGGAAGATCCAAAGCTTCAAGTCTATGATGGATTTACAATCGGAGCTATGGAAAAAGCATTGGATAAGATTGGGTTTCGTAAAAAACACCAAATTATTCACAGGGGTAACAACCGAGAATTAGCCATTCGATGGAGTTTACCAGGTAACTGATCGAGATGCGGTTGGTTTCTATTAGAGAAATACAGGAGATCAAAAGCGAGTTAAAAGAGAAGTTGCAAATACACTCTCATGGATTCACATTGGAGCCATAAGAGTCATTATTAAGGCAACATTCAAAGAAGGAATAGATTAGCCACTCAATCTTGCTATTTTTGATAAGCGAATCTCGCATCTCAAGGATTCATGCCTTGGAGCGATTCTGAGAAATTTGTATGCGGGAAATTGACATTTAATGTCTATCCTAGAATTGCATACAATTTGGGAGATCGAGACTTCATGAGAGTCCTAACCCTTCATCAAGATTTCAAAAGAGTCGATTTGATGAAAGAAGGAAACAGCCTTACTCGATCACATACAAGATTTCCTATGCTCTCTCGAATACCCATCATTCAAGTATTCTTGAGAAAGGAATTTATTGAAGTCCCAAGAATCTTTGAGGACTTTGCCAGGGTGGTGTTACTGAAATCATTGAATCTCCAACTATTAAGGAGATTGATATGATAATTCAAGATCAACCAATCTTCAACAAAAGTCGGAGTCTCGAGTTGAGCACTAGAAGGATGTCTTTCCAAAGACGAGAATGGTGAGTAGCAGCCGTTGGGAAGAAAGGAGACCAAGAAGTACGATTCACGCATCCCCGATGTTTTTAAAACAAAGCAGAGAGCCGAAATGTCCCGAAATGATGGCGAGAGGTTGAAGTAATATTCGACATCACTCAAAAGGATAACATTTTTCCTTGTGATGTTTTATATTATCTCCAACAACCAATCGTTGGAAGGTATCAAGGAAGCCTGAAGATAGGAGAAATTGAGCTTACTATCACAGGAGTTGCGGGAAAGGTCCCAGAGAACAATTAATACGGGAATTGAATTTCTTGAGAACATAAACCTTGGGAAAGATTACAAGACGGAATGGAGTTCACAGTGGCTAATAAGAGATACGAGAATCGAGATGACCACTAGTCCATTCTCCATATACATTTCTATCGGAATGTTATATGCCAATACAAGGCCGAGTATTTCGCCGCCTATATTGATTCAGTGCCGGAATATGTACTTGCAAAGCCGGGATGTTTTTCCTAAAGAAATTGGAGAGGATTTACCAGCTATTGCAGAAGAGATTTCTCTAAAAGGATTCTTATCCTTAACAGGGGAATTAAACAAGCGAAATCATGATCGGAGGCGCGAGACGGTACCCCATGGTACAAAGTGAAGACGCCACCAATCTATTTCCATGATACAGTGCGAGATATTTTGTGGGAAACAATTTCCTACAAACATTCAAGCGGTTCACACAAGAGAACGAGACGAGAAGACTTATTTTCACAACCTTATGTGATCATAAGATTATTGTCCGAGATCGCGGAAGCATTTTATAGAAAAATGCCCATTAATTTTCGCAGAAGCGTGGTGATGAAGCCAAACCCGCAATCCAAAAATGGCGGATCGAAGGAAATTTGGTGAAGCTTTATTATCCTATAGACAATTTGGTTCCATCCGGAAGGATCGAAGATATGGGATAATAACTTGTATTCATTCGCAGTACAAGGAGAAGAACGGGTCACTCGGGAAGCCATTGCAGAATTATGGATGAGTCTAATGGAGAATCCACAGAGTGATGTAACCATAGAGGAACAAATATCACTCGAGGATATCAAGAAGAAGATCCAAAGGAATTACAATGAAGATCCTTTGGCTTGGTGGGATAAGAACGAGCTTAAAGCTTCCTTAAAGGTTAAACCTGGAAAGGAGTACGAGTTCGTAAGATTCAAACCAATCCTTATGAACCAGGAAGATCGTGAGGATATGCAAAAGATACTTAAGGAACATCTTGACCTTAAGTTAATTTCACCAGGAGTTTCTCCATACAAGATCCGGGGTTCTTAGTCGAAAACATGGAGAAATCAAAAGAGGAAAGCGAAGACTTGTTATTAATTACAAAGGGATTAATAACATTTTGGAGTTCGACGGATATTATATACCAAGTAGAGAACATCCAGTTAATCGCATCAAAGGTGCCAAGATATTCTCAAAGTTCGATTGCAAGTCCGGATTCTACCGATTAAGATGGAGGAAGAAAGTAAGAAGTTTACTGACTTTCTCTACACCACATGGACACTATATTTGGAACGTGATGCTTATGGGATTGGCTAATGCACCCCAAATATATCAAAGAAAAATGGATAATCTTTTCAAGGATTATTTCACCTTCATGTTCGTATACATTGATGATATTCTTATCGCCTTCAAAGAACATGAATGAGCATCTCAAACATTTGGAAATATTTTTGATGTTTGTCACAAAGAAGGATTAGTGCTTTCGGAAAAGAAGGCGGTAATTGCAACAAGACAGATTGAATTCCTCGGAATTGAAATCGATGAATCGGAATTATTCTCTGAATCAATCATATTGTGGAAAAGATACTGAGGATTTCGGATACACCGAAGACAAGAAGCGGCTTGAGTTTTCTTGGAGTTGTTAATTTTCTTTGGGATGTTCATTAACAATCGGCATACTACGGGAAGGTGTTTAGCCCATTGCTTAAAAAAGATGCAGATTCAAATGGGAAGATGAACATCAAGAAGGAATTAAGCAACTTAAAGAAGTTTGTAAAAAGCTTCCAAAGCTTGCAATTCCCAAGACGAAGACGAATCGGTTCTTTACACGATGCCGGTGATGATTGGTGGGCGGCGTTCTTCGAAAGTCACACCAAACGAGGAAGTGCCATGCAGATATCTTTGCGGTTTATTCACTCCTAGTGAAGCAACTTCGGTGGCATATTAATGAGAAAGAATTCTTTGCGATCGAAAAGGCTTTTAAAAAATGGCCTCTATTTTTCTTCGACAAAAAGTTTACTTTAAAAATTGATAATTCAAGTGCCAAGCTTTTCCGAAAAACAAAATTGAATCAAAACCGAGAAAAGGCTCGATTACTTAGATGTCAAGTTGAATGTCAATATTATGATTATGATATTGTCATTATAAAATCTCATGAAAATATTCTTGATTTCTTGACACGAGATGGAAGGACGCGCGTTCGACGAGGTCCTTAAACGAGTAAGACATCTCGGGAAAACCCGGAGAGTCTAGAACGAGATTTTGGGACGTTATGTCTCAATGCGAGAAGTTGTTGGACGACTTCAACAGTGACCAGAAACTGCTTTCTAGTCAAATACGAGCATGCCGATTCGCTCAAGGACAATTGTTCTTAAGCGCCGCAAGGGCCTCTCTTCCAGGCCGCATCTCCTACGGTGCAAAAAGGGGCCGAGAGAGTACGGGGCTCTAACCCGGAGGTTATGGATTCAAGTACCATAATCACAAGTGTTGCGGTGATGCATCCCCGAGGTGTACAAATCAGAACGAATGTTGAAGCTCCTTGTCACAACCCGAGTCTTCAAGTCAACCCAAAGACCTCAAAAAGAGGGAGAGTTGAATCTTAGGCCACGGACATACAAATCTAAGGTTCAAACGACGAGAATAAGATTTCTCCTATGCGGGGTATATCAACGGCAATGGGAGAAACTAGTTACAAGACAAGGTATTAACCCGGAAAAAACAATGGTTGATATCTCGGAAAGTATCCCGAGTTTGGATGAAACCAGAAGTCATCCAAATGAAGTACATGAATGGTATACTTTTGGAGCTTTAGCTTCAATCTATACCGTGTCACCGTGGATTCCCGAAATTTCAAAATTACCGAAATGGATTGGGGAAGCGATTCTGAGACTGGGCCAATAATCCACATTTGGCCGGAGGATATTTTGGAACTCGTATTTTATTAGTGCGGCTCCGAACCAAAAAAAAAGAAAGCTTTAATGAAGCTTTTCATTTCATCAAGCTAAGAAGACCGGATGGAAATGCTATAAAATACATTAAAGCGGCTTCACCTAAGAAGAAGGACCGGTGTTAGTAGGAGCACTTTCAAGACGAAGCTTCTACCGCATTTGCATGGGGTCTTTGGGTTTGTCTAATCGAAATGGACAAAGTCAAATATCCATTTAAGTTCTTCCGTTCACTCGGCGAATGGATCTTTCCTTTTGAATTCGATGACCGGATCAACCACGAGGATTTGCGGAGGAACTCTTGAAACCAAAAGGAGAATTCTCTCCGAAAACAAGATTCCGGCAAGCAAAGAAACTTACCTAAATGCAAACATGGCGCATGTTGGCCGTTGGATCGATCGGATCTGTCAAGCATGCCCCGAACGAAGGAACCCGAGTTTGGGAAAGGTTTTCGACCCAAACCCGACCGACAGGACCATACAGCTGGAAAGGACAAGGGCCCAGCTCACAAGACGCGTTTTCCTCGGGGACCACGCAGACCAACTTTTTAAAAGATTCCCCGACAACCATCACATGGGCCGAGTCACGCAGAAAGAGAAGGAAGACAAACGGCAAGTAATAATTCGGAGTATGACGTAGCGGTGACGTCTTACAACTAAACAAGATTTGAAGTCCGAATTTCAAGTCCGGACTTACCTCTATAAATTGCAGGATTTGAAGGAAGCTGAGGACATCGAACATTTTCCTTAGTTTTCTTATAATAAAGTCTGAGAAAAATTTGTAATATTTTGAGTGTTTTAGTTTTTAAGTTTTTATGTATTTTCGAGTGCAAGCCTCATACATGAGAGGCTAAACAAGTATTCTCCTCCCAAAAGGAGATTACTAATGTAATAAATTTTCTTTAAGTTCTTAATAAAATAAAGGTTGTTTGTTCAACATGTGTTCATGATGTACTATTGATCAATCCCCTTTGAAGAATTACTTTTACGCCTTGGAGTAGGAAACGAACCAAGGCTGTGCTGAGCGGTTTCTGAAGGAGTCGGATAACTTGCAGATCATCTTCCCTGAGGGTGAGGTTGAACAGGTGAGGAGTCGTTTGTCAAACGATCTGGGGCAAAATGAATTTTCCGATCGGTGGCGTTGCAAACCACTTAACCCTTGGTCTTGTTTCGGTCAAAAGAGGTATGAATTTTAAAGGGATTTATTAATTTTACGGAAGCATGTTGGGCCTGATATGGTCGTAATGGACTATTTTCATTTTCAGTCTAAAGACCCAATTTGTATACGGATAAATACTTGAAATAAGATCTTGATAGAAGTATGTCTTGTTGAGTTTATAGGCTGGAAACCTGACATGATCCATTTAAAACCTCTGAATAGAGACTGGATCTAAGTAGGTGTAACAATGCCACGAACAAAACAAGTTACAGAAAAATCGGGTTCTTATTTCTCGAAAAATTCGAAAAACAAATTGATTAGGGAGTGAAATTTTTTTTTATTGTATAATGCAATATATTTATCCTTATGGAGCAATCTGCTACAAATTAGAGTTTAAAGGGATAACTAGAACTATTGTTATTAAAGAATAAAATCTTAGGGGCAAAATGGTCCAAAAGTTGCAAGGAGTAATTATTTTCGTAGTTCGGGATGCAAAAGGTTAAAAATAAAAGTATAGGTTGTGAAGTGTAAAAAGGGGTAAAGTTGAGGTGGTTAAAAATAATTATCTCTTAAAAATATTAGTTTGTGGGGACGAGAAACCCAAAACCAAACAAATGAATAATGTTGTATAAAAGAAAATTAATATTTTACGTTTTTATATTCATTAATATTATAACTCTCATATATATGCAATTTACGTGATTTGACACAACACACCCCAGTGCATTGCACGGGCAAAATACTAGTTTTAATACAACAACAACACAAAGCTAAATATGCGAAGAAGATTCTACCAATCATGCACCATCTCCAAAGAAAAATTTATAATAGAAAAGTTTGAGTTGAAAATAGTCATTGCAGTGTTAATATAATATTGTTGCTTAATTAGAAGGATATCAATGCATTTATTTATTGTTGTTGCATATACATATGGTATTGATCCTAATGTAATTTTAATACAATAATAACACAAAGTTAAATATATTGTAAGAACCTATTAATTATGTACAATCTGTTAGTCCACGTGACCACGAAAATCTAGAAGGGGGTGAATAGATTTTTTCCAATATTTTTAGATTTTTCTTCTCCTCTTCGAATATTTGTAAATCTCAAGAATACAAGTGATAGAAGAAGAATAAACATAATGATATATATAATGGTTCAACTCACCTAAAGTCTAATCCACTACCACCCCGGTACTTCCAAGTGGATTTCGAAAAGAAAATTTTATTAATCGATATCAAACGATTACAACTTCAACAAGAAGAGCACCAAACTCTTGACACATCGAATAAAGATCAACTCTTCAACACTAAAAGCACCAAACTTTTCAACCAACTAACTCTAATCAACTAAACGTGTTCCTGCCAAAAGAACACTAACAAGAATTTCTTGTTTTGGATGATGTTACAAATACTATCAAGATTACACTTTGAATGAAATATTACAATTTAAAAGTGCAAGTGTAATCAAGAAGGAAAGCCTATTAAGAAAAATGTGAAAGTTTATTGCTTAGGCTATTACAACAAAAATATTGAAAATGAAGTACAATAAATATGCTGAGATTTTCTTGTTGTGTTGTAGAATTGTGTTGTATTCTTGTATTGATCCCCCAATCTTCTTCAGCTATTTATAGAAGAGCTTCAAGATTTGAATTCCAACATAGACTATTCTAACTTGAATTTTGTCTGCAAAAAAAAGATAAAAAGATCCACAAAATAATGACAAAAAATAATAAAGTCATATAAGTGAAAATCTTTTATGCTTTCAAAATCATTCGATCTTAGCTAGGGATGGTAGGTGACCGGTTACGCCATGTTGTAAAATTTGAATTTGACAAAAATTAGTACAATTTGACACAGGTTGCCCTTCAGGGAAATCAATCATCCTACGGTCACCTTATAGGATGACCTGTGCCTGATGGAAAATATTGAGAGGGATGTTAACACATATCGGTCTCTCTCAAGGGCATCCGATTGCCTTATTCTAGGGTCGTTTTGACTCAAACATTATTCGAGCAAGTCTTTAGGCACCAGTTTTCCTCGATGGCGACCGGTCGTTATCATTTTACAAAAAAATCAATTTTAAATTAACTTTGTAAGAACGAAATTCAATTTTGACACTGCTCGAATTTATCATTTTGGTTGAAATAAAATGACTAAAGTGAAATCATCAAAATCAATAAAACTTTATTCTAATTAACAAACTCCCCATTTTTGATGATTTAAACCAAAACAATTTTGATAGGATTTTTAGATAAAGACTTACAATTGTTTTTTGCAAAAGTTCGAAAAAGCTCCCTCTATCAATATAAACTCCCCTTGTCAAAATAAATAATTATTTGCAGTGACAGACTATCTATTTATCAAATTTCTACTTTTGCTCATTTAAGAGTACTAAATAATGTATCATCACATTAGACTATCAATAAGCTCAAAATCACTTTTGAAAAATATTTTAACAATGATAATCATCATATCTATTGTTCAACCGCTAAACACTTATGAAAGTCTAATGATCCTCGCAAGAGAACAAGATCAATCATATGGTGGCAAGTTATCCCAACTTGTCTCTCAAGGATTAGCCGACAAATAAATATTACGTATCGTAATAAATGAAAAATAAATTCTAAACACTCTAACCAGATTTATATGATTTTAATTATCTAAGGAAAAATAAAAAATAAACCAATTAAAATCCAACTCAATTTAAACCCTTGGAAAAGACGTATTGATACAATGTCTAGGATTTCAGAATCATCTCATTAAACTTGCAAGCAGAATATCAACCAATTGATCATGAGATTAACAATTGAAGAAAACGATATGAACTATGCCTAGATGCGATAACTCTCGTATTCGTAGATTAAGTCTATCCATAACCAATTTGCCCAATTCAATTAACCAAGTTTGATAATACATTTCGATTCATATCTAACCCCTAAATAAATGTAGTCCAAGAATAATATATTCTCTCTATCTCAATTATTCCTTCAAAATAATCAAAAGTTGGTCAAACAATCAATTATAAAATAAAGTAATATATTCGGAAGACAAATCAATTAGCCCATATTCATGTTTGTTTATTTAAATCATATCATCCAAATCATAGAACGAAGAAATAGTTCATGTTGGGGATGAGATCATAATTTCAATTGAAAGATAGAAAATAACCATAAACATCATCATGCAATAACACCAAACAATTAAAACCAAACAAAGAAGATGGGAAGAAATCCAAGCAATCCCGATGTTATCCCAACTTCGATTGGAACTTCGATGCACCACACGTCTCACTCGTTGCTTGATCTGCCACTGTCCGCCGTGCACGCCCGCGCCCTCTAAACTTTGGAATTCGGCCTTGATGTTTTTTTATGAATTGTAGTTATATCTCTTATCTTTCCATATCCTCTTGAATTACCTTAATATCAATTTTGTAAAGAGAGTTATGACCAAAATACTAAGACGTGTCATTTTCAAGATTTCAACACATTATTTCCACTTACACATGATTTTAATCCATTCAAATATGTAAAACTCTCTCTTGGATTTGTAATAGTGTGCGAATTAGGTCAATTGGACTTAAGATTGAAAAAAGTTATGTTTAGTATACGAAGACTACCAGATTATGCGAAATGACTTTTTACGTTTCTTGCTTAAAACCTTTTTTTCCACCAAAACCTACAAAATCAACAAAATAACACAACATAACACTAAAATATGCAACATGCAAAATAAAACACGCCAAAAATATGCATAAATCATCATACAAAATTCACACAAAAACATGCAAAACAACTTCCCACACCTAGCCTTTTGCTTGCTCTCAAGCAAATAATTGTGTCTTTAAACCCAACCAGAAATATCAAGTATAATTTTGAAATTCAATTAATCCATAACACCATGTTCTATCCACCTCGGATCCAACCTGAATTAATCTTCAAACTCCACAATAGTCTCTCCCGACTATGGTTAAAAGTTAACAAAGGTGTTCGACTATCCTCACTAAAATTGAAATCCATTTTATAAGTTGCAACCCCACACACAACAAACCACTCAATCGCTAACCACAAATATATTATTCTTTTCTTTTCTTTTTCTTTTTTTTTTTTCCTTTTTTTTTTTTCTTTTTTTTTTTTTTTTTCGCTAGAACTTTAGAGATGTCTTCCACTAAGTGTAAATTTTGGATTTTCTCCAAAGGCTCCTAGTGCTTTCAACATTCATGTTTGTGCCGCCGTTTTATGTAAAAGACAAACATGGGGCTCTTGAATGCTCCTAATTACTAAGCAACAACAAATAGAGGAGTATAATCTCAATTGCTCAATATTTTTTTGCTCTCTCTTTTTTATAATTTTTTTTTTTTTTTTTGCAAAGCTCGCAATCTTTTGTACACAATAATTAAAACATGGTCTCAACTTAATTCACATCAATGAAACGTCACAATTCAAGCCCCATAAGCTAGGCTATCATCTAATCCTCGTCGAACTTGTCTACCAAAAGGCCAATTCACAATTCTAACAAATCCCGCCTATCAAGTTCGCGATGTAATTTCATATCAAAAATCAAATTTTAGCACATATTTCTAGTCAGTTCACCAATACAATTATAAGGCTTGTAACAATTATAAGGCTAGTGGTAACCAACCACATGCAACCATAACACATATACAATGACAATCCTTCCCCCACACTTAAGTCACACAATGACATCAATGCGTAAAGAAATTAAAATAGAAGGAAAGAGAGACGTCCCTGAAAAGTGCTATAATCGGATTGAACGTTAAAGCAATCACATGAACCGTCAATCCTGCAAAAGCCATATGCCAGGAACACAAAATATCAATAAAAAATATATCAAACTAACATGTAAACTCACACAAAAGGAAAAACATTTGGGTTGCCTCCCAAGAAGCGCTTTTTAATGTTATTATCTTGACGATATCGTTAAGAAAATCATGCGGGTCATCGAGCAAGACCTTTACCACCACTTTGAAATTTTTATCCTGATGAATTTCATTCAATCACATCGTGTTGCTTCCATAAGATATCTTTCACAAAGAAAAATCGGCGAGTCAACAATAAAGTTATCATGCAAGACATATGCAAGGCTAGAAACTATATCAAAAATTGAAAATGTTACAGTTTTTTCCAAGACATTCATACTTATTTTTCTATTTTTGATATCAATCAAGGTGTTGGTGGTGGCTATGAACGGTCTACCCAATAAAATTGTATGATCCTTAATATGACCTTTATCATTCCCTATATCCAAGACAACAAAATCAATGAGAATTTTAAGACCACCTACTTCGACCAAAATATTTTCAACAATACTTTTAAGATACCTAAATGACCTATCAGCAAGTTGTAAACATAATCTGGTGGACTTCAATTTCCCTAAATTTAATTTCTTAAAATATAGAAAGACAAAAGGTTAATTCCGACTCTAGATCAAGCATGCCTTCGACTTTCTTACCATTCCCAAAAGCAATATTAATGATGAAGCTATTTGGATATTGTTTCTTTGGGAGTGTAAGTGGGGATGAATTAGGAGATTTGTAAGGATTATCAACTTTGTGTAAGGATGACCCCGTATTTGCCTCCTCATTCGAGCTTACTTCACTTGCATCATCCTTCTTTCCATTTTAGCAATACCTGCAGGTTAGACGAGACAATAGAATATGAAAACTCAATTTCATTATCACAAGTCTACCAGTTTCAAGATCAGTGATGGTTTGAGCTTGTGCTAGTTGATTAGGTAACATGTCATTTTTGACGAGATATCGAGCTATCTCACCAACTTGCGTAGCCAATTGGCCAATTTGAGTTTCAATTCGCTTAACAAAGGCCTTTAAGAATTCAAACAGTCTGTTATTCCACTCTTTTTTTTTTTGACTAACATGAATAAAAGAATTCGAGCTCTTTTCTAATGTGGGTTGTGGTGGTTGCTCGTAATTGGTTGTCATTCCTAGTGCTTGTATAGACAATACTAAAAGAAATAGATTAGACGCACCTGACAAATAAACCTAAACTAGAAACAAACAAAAAAGAATCATAATCTAAAAACACAGAAAATAAACACAATAATTATTACGCCTAAAGCCTTCCTCGGCAATGACGCTAAAATTTTGTTCAACCACTAAACACCTATGAAAGTTTAATGATCCTCGCAAGAGAACGAGATCAATCATAGGGTGTCAAGTTATCCCAAGTCGTCTCTCAAGGAAGACTTAGTCGACAAATAAATATTGAATTTCACAATAAATAAAAAGTAAATCCTAAACACTCTAACCAGATTTATTTGATTTTAATTATCTAAGGAAAAACAAATAAGAAACCAATTAAAGCCCAACTCAATTTAAACCATTGGAGAAAACATATGGATAAAATGTCTAGGATTTCGAATCATCTTATCAAACTTGCAAGCAGAATATCTACCAATTGATCATGCGATTAACAATTAAAGTAAACAGATATAAACTAGGCCTAGATATGATAACTCTCATATTCACAGTTAAGTCAATCCATAACCAATTTGCCCAATTCAATTAACCAAGTTATATAATATATTTTATGATTCATATCTACCCCCAAATAAATTGGTTCATGAATAATATTTTCTCCCGATCTCAATTATTTCTTCAAAATAATCAAAAGTTGGCCAAACAATCAATTATTAAAGAAAGCAATTTATTCAGGAAGGCAAATCAATTAGTCCATATTCATGCTTGTTTGTTTGAATCAAATTATCCTAATCTTAGAACAAAGAATTTAATTCATGCTTGGGGATGAGATTATAATTTCAATTGAAAGACAGAAAACAATCATCATGCAATAACAATAATCACCAAACAATTGAAATCAGATAAAAAAATTAAAGAAATATTATGCCTGAATTAAGCCGCAAAATAACTTCAATGGGAAGAAACCCCTGCAATCTCATTGTTGGATGGAAGAGAAAATAATAAAAACTAGGGTTTGACAGTGCTAAGAAGTAAGAGTGTTTGAAAATATGGGCTCCTCAAGTCTTATTTATAAGCATAGAGTTCTATACAGGTTGGAAGAGCCAAAAAACAAAAATAAATCGTGAATTTCGTGTTCATGAAGTCACCGTGTCGCCAAATTGCACTTCTCACCCGTTGCTTGATCTACCATCGTCCGTCGTGCACAACCGCGCGCCATCCAAACTTCGATATTCGGCCTTGATGTCTCTTATGAATTGTAGCTCTTAGCTTTCCTTATCCGCTTGAATGACCTCAATATCATTTTTGTAGAGAGAGTTATGACAAAAATACTAAGTAGAGTAATTTCCAAGATTTCAACACATTATTTCCACTTACACATGATTTTAACCTATCCAAACGTCTTCATTTGCATTTAATACCATAATAGACATTGTAGAATTCTCTTTTGTCTTTCTAATGGTGTAAGAATCAGGTCAATTGGATTTCGGATGGAAAATTTATGTTCAATATATGAAGACTTCTACAGTTGCGCGAAATGACTTTTTCACGTTTCTTGCTCCAAAATTTATTTTTTCCACCAAAACCTAGAAAATCAAGAAAATAACACAACATAACATTAAAACATGCATCATGCAAATAAAATACGCCAAAAATATGCATAAATCATCATACAAAATACTCACAAAAACATGCATAACATCTATACCAAGACAAATATGAATATTCTTGAAAAACATATCATAAGCCCAAATAAGCTCAATAAGCTCTGTTTCAAAATCACTTCTATCAACAATCGATACTTGAGAAGACTAAGCTCTTTTCAAAATCTCTTTTATCAAGAAGCAATAAGTGCTAAGTTTAACAACAAACCAATAAGTGATAAAACCTATCAACTTTAACAAGCAAAAAAAAAAAATAAAATCAAGAGATAATAAATGAACACTTTTACCAATAAGCACTTTTATCATCTAAGTGTTTTACCATGAGTACCATATAAGCATTTGTGCTTTTGCAACAACTTTCCAAAGTCAAATAGCTAGCAGCTTTTATAGCTTTTTCAAAATCACATAGCTAATAGCTTTTCTAACTTTTTCAAAATCACATAGTTAGATTTTTAGCTTCCCTACTTGAAATCATCAAATACTCATTAATCATCATAAAAAAAAATCAAAGTAAACACAACAATATTATAAAAGTTATTCAATATACATTATACTTAAACGAGCTCGAATGGAATTAAAAGACTCAGTGGGTAAATGTTTTGTAAAAATATCCGCTAATTGATCTTGAGATGGAAAAAAATGCATCTTAATTTTTTTGACACACAATCTCTTAGAAAATGATGACTAACCTCAATATGTTTTGTTCGATTGTGATGTACGGGATATTGTGAATATTTATTGCATATGTATTATCACAAAAAATTGGTGTTTTTGTAAAGTCCATCTTGTAATTCGCCAAGGTTTGTTTCATCTAAAGTAATTGTGTATAACAAAAAGCCGCGGAAATATATTCGTCTTCGGACGTTGATAAAGAGATAAAATTTTGCGTTTTAGAAAACCATGAAACAAGGCAATCGCTTAAAAATTGACAAGAACTGGAAATACTTTTGCGATTATCAATATTTTCGGCATAATCCAAATCACTAAAACCTTTTAAAAATAAATTATTGTTTTTTCGATAGAATAAGCCATACGAGATACTGCCTTTTAAATAACAAAAAATTCTTTTGACGGAATTTAAATGAGATTCCTTTAGATTATTTTGAAATCGAGCGCATAGGAATACGACATGTTGGATATCGGGTCTATGAGAGTAAGATAAGTTGATGAACATACCTCGATTTTATTTTTGACAACCAATTTACCTTTTTTCATTCTTGTCCAATTTGATGTCGGTATCTATTGATTTATCTATGGTCCTTTGTACTTTAATTCCAAAATATTTTCTACAATATCTTAGAAAAATTTCTTGCATAAGTATTTAGTAGTATCGGATAATATTGACTATGTTGATTGAAATTGGAAACCAATTTTCTTTCAAAAAATAGGACAAGTATCATATACATTGCTTTGAAAACCAAAATAAGTTTGATATATCATGTAAAGCCTAATGTGCTTATTTTAAAGCTATATAAGGTATCCTTTGAAATTTAAAAATTCAAAAATTATATAATTGAGACCTCAATTCTTGACAAAGATTTAGAATTGTAAATTTGACAATCAATACATGAATTTTGAAAATAAAATCAAGAATAGACATATTAATTATTAATGACTCAAAATATGATTAAAAAATATGGGTAACTCTAATAATGCAAATTTTAAGAGGGAGAGAAGTGTTACCAACGTCGTCATTATCAAGGGTTGTATCATTCCCATTGTTGATTATAATTATACCTTCTTCTTGAGGTATGATTTTGTTGAAAGTATTTTCTATTTTGATCATATGTTGCGACATTTGTTGTCTATTAGTCATTTTAAATTTTCTTTGACCATTATTATGTCGAGTACCTAAATAAAATTATTTTGTGGTACCCTAAAGTGTTTGGGTCCATTGGGATTAGTATTGAGACTTTTAGGTCTTCAATAATAATTTGAGTTATTTCTAGCCCGACAAGTATTTGTTGTGTGTCCACTTTTACCGCAGTAAAAACACGTAATAGTTTTGGAAACATAATTATTAGCATAAGTAAAAGTGAGTACTTGGTTTTATTTTTCATATCATTGATAACATTTGTCTTATAACCAAATCCTAATTTCAAATGATCACGACATTGTACATAAATGCTTTTGGTGATTTTATAAGTACTCAATTTAAATTCATCATATCTTTTTTCATGAAATCAATATCATTAATAAGAGTTCCACTTTCCTTTTCAAGGTTTCTAACCTTATCAAGTGTAATATTATGAACACTAGTAAGAGATCTGTAAGAGACGTGGAAATATTTTTTTTTCTAATTTCATGCTATTAAACTCCTTTTTCAAAAGCTTGTATTTAACAATCATATTTTAAAAATATTTTGCAATTCATTAATGAAAGAGATAGAGGAATTATGATGTACCTCATTGTCTTCATCGATGTCCATTAGATATTGCTCGTTTTCTTCATCTTCAGATGTTGCAAGAAGCTCATCCCATGTTTTTGCTTTGGCTTTGGCATTCAAGGCTTTTAATTTTCTGTGAAATTGCTTATTCTTCCTTTGTTCTTCCTCCTCTTTCGGACAATTGGCAACATAGTGTCCGGGTTTTTTGCACTTAAAGCAAGACTTGTTTCTCACTTTCTTTCCTTGTTTCTATTTGCAAATTTTGTAAATTTTCTAGCAAGATAATTTTCATCTTCATCTTCATCTTCCTCGTCACTTGAATAGTAATTTTTTGATCTTGAGGCGAGACCTTTTGGAGTTGATTCCATATTTGGTTGAGAAGTAGATGTTCTAGAACTACTCAATTTGTTGGTGTAGACCTCATAGATGAGAATATTTCTAATAAATTCATCGATCTTGAGAGTATCAAGATTTTGAGCTTCCGATATCACCGTGACTTTTTCGGACCAAGAAGAAGGAAGAGCGTTTTGTATCTTTGTAAACTTATCTTCTTCGGATATGAATTTTCCAAGAGCCACCAAGGGATTTACAATGTTATTGAGTTCGATCATCTTGGAAATATTTTCACCTTCAAATATGGTGAGGTTTTCAAATACCTTGACCAACATGGTCTTCCGAGCTTTTTTTTACCTTCATTGTGCCTTCATAGATAACTTCTAATTTTGTCCACACATCATGAGCAAATCGAATTCTTCCAATACAATCTGTAGCGGTAAGAGAACAATGAAGAATGTTAGAGCATTCCCAAAAGACTCTTTAAATTTAAAGAGTATCTCTTGTAAAATAAAGAACATCTTTAAATTTAAAGAGTGAAATTTTTGGCATAATATCCCAACACACTCTTTGAACTCTTTATTTTCACTTTTCCCAACATTAATTTATTACACATAGAATATTGGAAGTAATTTATGAGATTTTTTAAATTTTGTGTTGTTTTTAGAAAGTGTCATTCAAAAAGGGAATTCAAAGTGCAAGAAACCTAATGCCATTAATTATAGAGAGTTGTTTTTGGCTCTTCAAATTTGGAGAGTGAAAACTCATTCCCTAAATTTAAATGTTAAAATAAAGAGTTTGTTGGAGATAATATTTTGGTAGATGGATCTTCAAAATAAAGAGGATCATTGATTTGAAGAGTTTTTTGGGGACGCTCTTAAGAGCTTTACCATTTAAAGAGAATATTTTCTCGTCTTCATCATCGAAGTCCTTGAAAACTTTATCGGCTTGAGTTTCTCCTCCATTATCTTCATTGAGATGGATACTTCGTTTATGACTGCGTTCCAGATATCGAACCCGCAACCTTGTAACTCCATTCTATCTTTCCAAAAAGCATAATTGTTTGAGTCGAAAAGAGACGGCTTGTTGGATGACACACCAGTTGGAAGATAGCTCTCGTTCGTAGCCATGGATCTTTCCTCTTTACTCGCAAAAATTAAATGAGCTTGCCAAAGAGTTCGGCTCTGATACCACTTGTTAGTCTAATTGCCCAGGAAAATCTAGAGAGGGTGAATAGATTTTTTGGGATTTTTCAGAGTTTTCTTCTCTTCTTCGAATATTTGTAAATCTCAAGAATATAAGTGATAGAAGAAGAATAAATACAACGATATAAGTGGTTCAACTCTTTTAGAGCCCTATCCACTACCACCTGGTACTTCCGAGTGGATTTCGAAAAAAAATAATTTATTAATCGATACCAAATAATTACAACTTCAACAAGAAGAACACCAAACTCTTCTTACACCAACAACCTTGAAGAGCACCAAATCTTCAACATGAAAAGCACCAAACTTTTCAACCAACTAACTCTAATCAACCACACGTGTTCTTGCCATAAGAACACTAACAAGGATTTCTTGTTATGGATGATGTTACAAATACAATTAAAATTACACTTTGAATGAAATATTACAACTCAAAAGTGTTAGTGTAATTAAGAAGGAAAGACTCTCAAGCAAGATGTGAAAGTGTAGTGCTTATGCTATTACAACAAGAATCTTGAAAATGAAAGTACAATAAATTTGTTGAGATTTTCTTGTTGTGTTGTAGAATTGTGTTGTATTCTTATATTGATCCTCCAATCTTCTTCATCTATTTATAGAAGAGCTCCAATGTTTGAATTCCAACATAGGCTGCTCTAATTTGAATTTTTGTACAAAAAGAATATTAAAAGATCCACATATAACTACAAATGATAGAGTGATAAAAGTGAAAATCTTGTATGCTGCAACGTTCAAAATCATTCTAATCTTAGGCCTTAGCTAGGGCGACTGGTAGGGCAACTATACAAACGTGAGAAAGTAATGCACAATAGGAATGATAATTATATATTATATATGATAATTATATATTGATTTCGTAAATCTTTAAAATTCTAAATGTGAATTATTTTTAGTAGAAACTAGATAAACCAAACCTGATTTTAGATTTTGAAATAGTGTAAAATTGAATAGACTACTTTAACATGAAAACCAGAAGAGCCCTTATGACAACTTTACAACTACGATACCACACCAGTCCGTCCACATGGTGACAATGCCATGTTGCAACTTGCAATAACAAAAATGGCAAGTTTTCCAACTGCAGTAATGAAAGGCTTAAGCAGTATCATTTGTTTTCAGGAGTTGGTTAACCAGGATAAATACTCCTGAGGTTATGGTTATAGGGGTGGCCAAATGGAACGGAAACTGGGTTCTAAACAGGAACCGAAACCGTTGTCAACGGTTCCAAAACTGGAACCGGAGCCGGAATCGTGTAGATCATTTTCGGTTCTGGTTCCTTGGTCTCAAAAACCATGGAACCAGCGGTTTTAACCGTCGGTTAGAACCGTATGTGGAACTATGGTGGAACTGGCAATTAAAACCGCCAATTTCAGTTAAAACCAATTTCAGTGGAACTATGATTATTATATTTTTTGGTTAAAATATTCTAAAAGAAATGTTAAATATTTATTGTAATGTTTTATATTCATAACTACATAAGACACGTTTTAAACCAAATGTTATAAGCGAACTATGTGAACTTTGATTCGTCTATACTCTAATAGCATATATAGACAGTTTAATATTATTATAATATTAAATAGAAAACATAATTGAATATTAACTCCAAGTATTTTTCTTCCTTTCCCTTTCTTTTGTAAATCGAAATTGATAAACCATTTTTAAAAATAAATAAATTATTTAAAGATAAATACGATTCGATTAAAAAACCGAACCGAGTTCCAAATCGAACCGAACCGTGATGGTTCCTTCTGTACATATCCCCTTCTGGTCTACAGAACTAAATCTTTACGCCATTTGACAACCAATTGCACAGCCAGCGAAATTCACGTCCATCCGATCATTTTTCCCCCAAGCACATTGTAGTTTTTCGCCTTTTGCTGCAAAAAAACCGATCATCGAAAGCATGTGAATTTCCGCACCGCACTCACCCTATTACCTAACTTTTTTTTTAAGTACATATCCTGAGAGAAGAAATAATGGAATTGAACCCCAACCTCCAATCTAGGCTCGAGAGGATTAACCACTCGTCCACTATCCATTTCCAATTACTTTACTAATCAAATACAAAATTTTCATTTGGCATAACCAGTTTGCACACTCGAAGCACAAAAACAACTTCTAGTTATTTTAAATATTCACAAACAAACAACGAATATATAGTAACAAACCTTCAGCAAATATTTCAAGCCAAATATCTTTCCCTCTTGAGACATCTATACTTCAGTTTCCCTAGTGACACTCTCTTCGTGTTCTTCAATCTTCATTTCCGGCTCATCTTTGTTATCGCCAGACACTGACATCTGGTGGAATGTTTCTTGGATCTTCGTCATGCCCTCGTGTACTGGTTCAATTGCCTGGTTAATTGTCAACACGACGTCCTTCACGACCTGTTCACACAATCACATGATTTACTAATAACAATCGTGATTGCTATTCATGTCATTTACAAAAATTAAAATTACCCTGAGGTTTAGTCTAATTACGAAAACCTCCAGTTATCTTTCAAAATTACAAATACCACTCCAAGGTATTACAAACAGCCCTGAAGGTCAAGATTTGTAAAAAGAAACAACTGTCTAGTGGAGTTTTTTTTTTTTTTTTTCTGCAATCAGACCAAATTCCCAATGTTTTTTTGTTTTTTGTAATTAATAATTGCTATATTTTAGCAATTGAAGATCTAGAAGAAAGACTATATGACCTTTTGGCCTCCTTCGACGACTATATCCTGGACGCTCTCTTTAATATTTGTCCCAGGTGCCTCAACCTCGGTTTCTCTCTTTTCAAACAGTGTCGGCTTTTCTTTTCCGCCTTCTTCTATGTTAAGCATAGCAGTTGTCTCTTGGGTGGTAACATGGAAAGTCGGTACATAATGATAAGGTTTTGCTGAGAAGACGAAAATGTGAGCAACAGCTGCAATTGCCATCTGTCCCAAGAACACAAAAGTGAAGAAAAAGTTAAATAAATGAGAGTGTTAAAATACTGAGGTGGTAATGACTAAGATAAATCTTATTTGTGTGATGTTTACCTCCATGTAGAGCTAAAAAACAAACCAAACTACTCGATACTCGACTCGAGATCTATAGTTAAAAGCTCTTTTGATCTCGGTTCGTTAACATAACGAATCAAACTTCAACATATTTTTCTCATTTGATATCTCGCCTCGAACTTCACTCGATTAATAAAATAATAATAAAATATGTACAAAATAAAAAGTTAATCAAGCTCGATTCGTGTTCAGCTCGGCCGAAGCTCGTTCGAGCTCAATATAACTAATAATCTAACCAAACTCAAATACAATTTTTGAAGCTCGGAAAAATTCAAACAAACTTGAACAGTAATCTTCAACACATCTACCTCTATGCAAATCATAAAATCTTGAAGTCCAGTTTGAAATTTTCCTTCTTTAGGGAGAACTCCGAACGTACACAACAAAACGATGCCCACACCTTGCCACCATGTCGCAAATACAATAGCCTTAAAGCTAATAAACTTTGCAAGTGGTTTTATCGGTTCAAGTCTTCGATGAGTTACATTGTAAAATTGAACGAGGCAATACAATGCCCACATCTGGCTGAAATTCAAAACTAATGTTATATATGGGTACCTGCAAGAAACATAAAAAATGTGATAACGAGGAAACTAGCATACCTCTCTACTTGTTAACAACTTAGTCCGAAATTCCCTTTCTGTTAATACCGTCAGGTTCAGGTAATATATGAAATTCCATTAAATGACTCACTCAGAGTTGACGAACCTCCCTATTATTTACTACCAGCGAATTTCCGTAAAAAGACGTGCAAAGATTACTCGAAAAGATTTAATTAGCAAGTTTCCAAAAATAATACATACCCATAGTACCACTTAAATTCTCCATCACCATAAACTCCACATAGCTCGAGAACAAGTGCTAAGAATGCACAGAGAGTCTTCAAAATCATCTGAGAAGAAAGTCAGCAAGTATAAGAATGTCCATAGAGAAGGGACAATAACAGAAATATGTAAGAGCAAGAGGGTTTACATATTGTACTAGACCAAATTTTATAATTGTAAATAAGTCCTCCCCAAGCACACTTGGTCTGAAAATGAAGTTCCGAAATGTTTTCTGTTGTGATTCAGGTTCTTTTTCCTCTTCCAGCAACGGCTTATTGATTTGCTTTTCTGCCTCATCTTCAAGAAAGCGTATGACTTCCCGTTCGCCACCTATCAATTCCTATTTCCTTATAACTTAATTCAATAGAAATTGATTATAAACACCTCCGGGTCATTTAATGACCACAAAGGCAAATAAGGATGAATTTTGGAGTCACAACCAGGAAAATGAACATGTAACTAACAAAAGGAAACAGGACATTAGTTATTGGGATAATTACAAAAGAAACCCTAAGGTTTGGGCTAATTACAAAAAAAATACAGAGATGTTTTGAAATTACAAAATACCTTCTCAAGTTTGATTTTATCTTAAATTTAAGGGACTAGCTGTAATATTTCTATAAAAGGTTGGAAATTTTCAACATGTTTTTCACTTATGTAGTTGAAAAAAGTAAGACGGAATCAAACCTCAAGAAGTTTTTGCAATTTACAAAAACCTCCGCATTTTTCTGTAATTAGATCGAACCTCAAGGGGTTTCTTGTAATATTCCCAAAGTTATTTTGTTGCTTTCGGAATCCAGAACCATCTGCATTAAGCGATTCATACCAAGGCATGCAATCAAGTAGCTCCCAAATGCATACAGGGCAAGCGCTTCATAGCAATTTCTCAGTATGTCACAAGCAAGGGATAACTTTGCATTCCACAAGGATAAGATCTGGAAAAACACCGGTGGTGGATCAAATTGACTTAATCAAACTGTAGAACCAGAAATGAATGAGCTGATGATTTAAAGAAAATATCAGAGCACATGCCTAAAAGACGTCTTTTTTTGTGTGTCTACATTTGTTATGAATAAATTTGAACCGAAAAGGGAAATAGTTTTGGATTATTTATTAAGAATAATGGACACCAAAAATATTCATGTCACTAATATACTACTGAGACGGTAAACCTTACACAAACTAGCATACCTCGGAGAATATGTAAATCACTTCAGCCTTCACATAAGTTTATGCAGAATAATGCACACCCAATAAGTAATAAACTATAATCATCCATGAATAGATACTTACTGATTCAGTCGAATAAACTGGAACCATAAAAATAACAGCAACAATCCATTTTTGCTCCTGGTGGAAAATTAAGCACAGATAAATGAGGGTCATCATCCAAGTAAATTCCACTAATTAGATATGTTCCTTTACATTTAGTATAGAATTTCAACAATTTCCAGCAATCCAATTTAAATTTTGAGCAAATAAAAGTTGACAAATTACGTATGTTTTATATTCTTACAAATATGGAAATCAGATAATACACATATTCGACAAACAACAGTTACAATGATAAGCAATATGGTTGGGGCTGAAAAACGAACCAAACTACTTGATAACCGACTTGAGATCAATCGTTAAAATCTCGTCTCAGCTTAATTTGTTAACATAACGAAGCAACATTGAACACATTCTTTCAAACAATAAAATGTAAAGCTCTCGAGCTCGACTCGTAATCGGCTCGAGCTTTAGGTTCGTTGAAGCTCGACTCGATTAATAATCAAACCAGTTCAAACACAAGTTTTAAAGCTCGATAAAAATTCAAACACGCTTGAACAACATTATGTTAGGTTCTACTCAATTCGTTTACACCCCTAATTAGGGCGAAGAACTAACCGAAGGGTTGGTGTACCATCTGAGATGCTGGAAAGTTAAGAGGAGAGAAAGGGATAACGCTACAAAAACAAAGCACCCTGCAACAATAAAGGCTGGCAAATGAAGATATTTATATGTCGTTTGATACAGAAACAAGTACGGCGATGCCATCCCCTTGCATCTTCTGTGGCAATTTCTTTAGAGTTTTTGATGAATTTCGAGTATATAACCTGCCAAAATAGAAACCAATCCATAACTTATTTGTTCAAAAAAAAAACCAGTGAACTACTATCACAATTGATATGGGATGGATAGTTAGAAAACAAAATAATCATCGAAAGAAAGAAAACTTGTATTGATATATGAAATTATGATTGAACAACTCAAAATAAAGGGCTAAGCAGTATTATAGGAAGCCAAAAACCCTAAACTCCGAAATCAAAAAGGAAACAAAAATCGTAAAAATCTAAAACACTTAATATGGCCAAAAACAGGCATATACTAAGAAATTTCGGGACTGGACACCTTATATCATCACCAAAGCTACTGAGTTTGAACCGTCGTTTCCTTCGAGAAAAGGGGTCATAGAGAGTGTTTGCAATCACTAAAAAAGCACTTCTTAGTTTTGTTTTTTGTTTTTTTGAAAAAAGTCACTTTGTAGTATTTGCATATGCCAACTAACAACCTTCTTTTATTTAATCAGAATTTAAAAGCAAAGAGATGATTGTTTTAGATTTATGCTTCTACTTCTAGTTTGATTTTTACAAATAAATATGTATTTTTCCAACTTTTTCACCAAACAATCTCAACTTTTGATTCTATTTTCAAACATACCAACTTTTGATTGTTAACTACTTTTACTTCTAGTTCAATAAACCATTTCTAGTAAAAGCATAAGCTTTTGCAAACACTCCCATAATAGAAAATCAGAGATGTCATCCAAAATTATGACCTTTACAGTTTTACTATTGTACTCTGTTTCATTGCAGCCCAGCCCGAAACGCCTCCGTAACTCGTTCCACGCCAACACTCTAACTCTAATTAAGCATTTTGGATAAAGAATTAAAGGGACAATAATCAAATTTAACAAATGAAATGTGAAATACAAATAGTGTTTACTCCCAAGTATTATCATATTGTTTGCGATTTTCATTCAGCCAACTTACCGAATATATAAATACACAAGAACTGAACAAAACAAACAAGAATTATTCACAAGCAAATAACAACAAGTTCATGCATCTATTATTAAATTAAAGAGCACAACTCGTTTAACTGGAAACCAAAATCTCCATTCGAAAATCTTAAAAGCATCAAGAACATAAAAAGGGGTCTAATGAAGAGGTATAAAGATACGTACTCTCGACTTGGGCCATTAAAATTTCAAGAAATCTCGCTCTATTCCCAGCCAATTATTTATTTATTTTATGAATGCAGAATTTTTGTGAGGATTTAGAATGATTTTTGCAGTGAAACAGCAAATTAAAAGCCAATGAATTTTGTTAGTTTTGGCATGCAGATTTATGTGAGAAGTGGACACGTGTCACCAAAGGTGATACGTCTTGGCCTGTGACTGTTTCATTTCCTATGTTTTCTCTGTTGGAGTTTTTCTTTCTTCACACATCAGTATTCTATTACATATTTTCGAAATAAGTTTTACTATTATAAATGAAATAAATAGTACATTCACTTTTGAGTTACTATGATGTAAGCACACAATTCTTACCAATTCCTTGCACAAAGTTGATCCATGGGAGTGCATGTGCCTCTTTTCCACCATCGGGGCCGACTCGGCATTCCGGGGCCCATGGCAAAAAAAAAAAAAAAAAAAAATGGGTCTTGATTAGGGGTGTAGCCATTTCGGGTTATTTCTAACCCAAATTTTTTTCCCTAACTCAACTATTTTTCCTTTTTAAAAATAAATACAATTTATTTTTTCATTTTTTTCATAAAAAAAATGGACAAAAATTGGGCTTGGTACCCATGGCCTTGATCAAATATGAAAATCGAAATATAACACAAATAATTTTTTATTTTTGATCATAAAAAATAATGAAATTTGAAAGAGTGTATCTCATTCAAACATAAAAGAAAAATAGGCATTAAGTACTTATTTAAAAATCTAGATCTTCTGGTATTTTGAGAAGCAAACCCTCAAAATCAAGTTTTACTAACATCTCATTTTCACGTAAAATTGTTCACTCGAATTTTTCTTGAAATATAATTGAACACAAGTATGACTTTACCAATATGTTCATTTAGTTTTTATTGATTACTTGATTGTTGTAATTCATCATTGAATTTTCGATCGAACAACTACTTTGAAAAAAACTCATCAAGAGCTCCTCTTTGAGTTTAAATCACTTCATCGATTCTTTTTCTTTTATTTCATTGTTGACTTATGAATGGATATTTTCTTGGTAACATGTTTGCACTACAAATTCAAGTCTAAAAATAAGTAGAAGATAATTCTAGAAGTGGAAGAATATAATAGAGGATTTTATTACTTTTTCAGTTGTTTGGAAATAATTAGAAAAATTTTCTTGGTAACATGTTTGCACTACAAATTCAAGTCTAAAAATAAGTAGAAGATAATTCTAGAAGTGGAAGAATATATTAGAGGATTTTATTACTTTTTCAGTTTTTTGGAAATAATTTTTTCCTAATAAGTATTATATATATATATGGGCCTCAAATTTAAGCAATTTTGTTATGGCCAACTAATTTTCTTTTTTTGTTTACAAAATTTATAATTAACACATTATATATACACAAATATACTAATATATATAAATTTGGGGCCCCCATTTTCAATGCCCACTTTGCCACCCCTCGTAGGCAGGCCCGTCTTACCATCCCCAATTGTACTTAAATAAAAAAATAGTATATTCACTTTTGAGTTATTATTTAGTACATATATTAATATTAGGGCAATTTTTTAAGTACCCACTATGGATAGTGGGTACTCTTTTCTACCCACCAAGATAACAAAACTCTTTCTACCCAAATTGGCGAAATTGCCCCTTCTTTAAGTTGGTGTTTTTTGAATTTTGAATTTTGAAACTGATGCAATTAATGCTTTCCTTGAAAATCGTGTACACTTCTCCCCAAATACACACACCTATGTATAAAATCGTATACCCATATCGTGCTCATATCGTGCCTTATTTAAAATTGGGCACGAATATTGGGCACGATATCGTGCTAATTTTAATCGAGGCACGATATATCGTATTATTTAAAATTGGGCATGAATATTGGGCGCGATATCGTGCCCAATTTTTATCGGGCGATATCGTGCCCAATATAGGGCACGATATATCGTGCCTAATTTTTACTGAGGCACGATATTGTGCTCGTGTTCAATATAGGCACGATATATCGTGCATAGTGCATCTTAGATTCAGAAATTTTCAATTCTAAATATTAAAATATAAAAAAACACGATAATTTGTTTAAAAAACAAAAAAAGAATCAAAAATATGAAAATGGTTTTTTAAAAAAAAACTACACACTTTTTCGAAAATATTTTCCATTTTTTCGAGAATATTTTCCATTTTTTTAAAGTATCTTGAAATTATAAAATAATAAAAACTCAAAATTATTTTCAATTTTTTTATAATAAAC
The DNA here is from genome assembly GCA_016081115.2 of Rehmannia glutinosa. Lineage (NCBI taxonomy): Eukaryota > Viridiplantae > Streptophyta > Magnoliopsida > Lamiales > Orobanchaceae > Rehmannia > Rehmannia glutinosa. Next base: position 64,403,497 of record CM071931.1, on the reverse strand, counting down.
GATTTTACAAAAATCTGATTTTGTTTTAAAAAAACTAAAACTTGTGTTAAAAATCTGAAAATAAAGAAAGTATATTAATGTGAGAGAGAAATATGTGAGAGATAAAATATCAAGGGTATTTGGGTAAAAGAACCACAAAAGTGGGTAGAAAACTTATGGTATGTTTGTTTAGTGATTGGGAGTGATTGGGGGAAGAGAGTTTGATGTGATGTATTGGAAAATGTGTATATTAGTAGAGAAATGCATTGGGAAACGTAATATATGTTTGGTTGGTGATAGGGGGGAGTGATCGAGGAACTACTAATACTTTTCGGATGTACTGTTCCAGAATATTACAAACATGCCACTAGTGCATGAAATTATGAAAAAACCCGGGTCAGATTAGATCCGTCTAACAGAAAAGACCCGTTAGACGGTCTAACAGGAGTTTTTGAGTTTTCTTTATGTATATATCACTTCATATTTTATATTTTACTTAATTGGATAAATAGTACCATTGAAATAAGCATTAGATATTGTTGATTGTGTTAATATATTTACGCCTCATTAATCCGAAATAACGAAATAGGATGTGTAACATGAAATTCGAATCCAATCAGCCTTATCTATAATTAACAATATTCAAAACTCAATTTGAACAAGACCATAACTCATTTGTGACATCTAATTAACTCTAAAATACTTTAAACTCCAAAGTCAAGTTTTCGAGAGCAATGAGTGTTTGTTAAAATATGGAAGGTTTACTGTTTCAGAAAATGGCTAAATGTTTGGCTGTATTTGGCTTAGTCGAAACCTGCATTAGATATAGTCTCCGCAAGATGAAAACGCCCCGTATACTAAATGCTTACGATTCCGGCGCTCGTCCCTAAGATACAACGACTTTTCTATTTCAAATTTACAGCACTTGTAAACTCGAAACTGTTGGAATTGGTTTTAATTAAATTGGGTTTGACCCGATTTTGACCAATTATTTAAGTGGGGTCATTTATTCAAAGTATGAAATAAATGAGATAAACGTCATCTACGCCCCGGGTAGATGAGTTTAGCATTTTGAATTTCTCAAAACCAATATCCGGTGAATGAGAAATAAATGCATAAAGTTGGCCACTTAAAATGCTTTTATATATGGAATATAAAAGGGTGGGAATATGGAAAGCCATATCCCACATAGGAAACATATTAAATGTTTGACTAGTTAATAAAGAGCTTCACCACTAATAAGGAGTAATCAAGTGGAACTCCTTATGGTACACCCTAGTGGACCAAGTCAATTTTGACTAGCCTTTGCTAGCTCAAAGGCACCACCGAGGACGGTCGCGAACCCGCACCGTCGCCTGGCCGGGCCGGGCGGGCCTGGGCCGGGCCCGCCGCGACGCCGCATATAGTCGCATTGGGCGCTTTCGAGGCGCACTTCGCACGTACGCATCGTCGCGAGGAGCTTTGAGGAGCCTTAAAGTTTTGGAAAATCGAACCAGGGTTGAGTCCAGTGGCTCGGTGACGTGGCGCAGGCAACTCGGTGGCGATGACTTGGCGAGATCGCACAGTGGCGACACGTGGCACCGATTGATGCGTCTGTTGGCCGACAGAGGCACCGTGGCGACGCTGTCTGTCCCGGTGTGAATGGGTTCATGCTAATAGGTGTGCTCCTTCAGCAGATAGATCGTGACCATCGGACATTGCAATCGTTAACCACGGGCGCGATCGGCGACGGCAAGATCGATCCGGACCGGGGATGCACCCGGTCAAGAGGCACAATGAGCTCTATATAAACCAGCCCCCAGAATTCATTTTAACACATCAAAAAATCGAATTTCACTTCATATTTCTGCATTGTAAAAGAGAGTTTAAGAGCATCAAAGTGTTCGTTGTACTTGCGATTTGTAGTGCAACTATCGCAAGTAGTTCGTCGTTGTATCTTGGGAGACGATTGCTGTATTCCGTAAGCACCGTGAGCGGGGCAATCTCGTCTTAAAGAGAAAGAGTCCAACTCTTGCCTCGACGTCTTGATTTTACCGTTACTCGCTTTCAATCGCTTTTTCAACCATTCGGTATACACCAACTGGTTTTTCCCAACAATTTAAGACGAGATTTTCGTGTATATCAAATGGCTTCGACGTCTTGATTCCAAAGACTAAAGACCAACACCGGAGAAACCCGAGAAGTTTTGGGGTTCAGACTTCAAAAGATGGCAACAGAAAATGTTGTTCTATCTTACGACTCTGAACCTTGCTCGTTTCCTTACAGAGGATGCCCCAACTATGGGGGAAGAGGAGACTGATAAAGAGAAGAGGATGGCGTTCGATGCTTGGAGTCAAAGCGACTTCCTATGCCGGAACTACATTCTCAACGGACTGGACAACACGTTGTACAATGTGTATTGTTCGGTAAAAAGATGCTAAAGAGCATGTGGAGCTCTTTAGAGAAGAAGTATAAAACGGAAGATGCTTTGCCACAAAGAAATTTGTTGTCGGCAAATTCCTTGAGTTCAAGATGGTTGACACCAAGACGGTGATCAGCCAGGTTCAAGAGATCGATTGATTACGCATGATATAATTGCGTAGGTATGGTGGTGAGTGAATCCTTTCAAGTAGCTACTATAATCGAGAAGCTACCGCCTCTGTGGAAGGATTTTAAAAATTACCTGAAGCATAAGCGGAAGGAGATGGGGCTTGAAGACTTAATTGTCAGATTGCGAATTGAAGAAGACAATCGCAAGTCTGAGATTAAGTCTGGCAAGCTTCCTATGGAGGCAAAGGCAAACTTGGTGGAGCCCAATGCTAGCAAGAAGAAAAGCACCGGAATAATCGGAAGCGGGGAAGGCTAAAAAGTTCAAAGGAACTGCTTCAACTGCGTGGAAAGCCGAATCACAAGGCTAAAGATTGTCGTCTTCCTAAAAAGGCCAATCGGAACCAGTGCATGTGACCGAGGACAAATCGACCAATTGATATGTCCGAGCTTGATCTCTCATTTGTGTATGAAAGGCAACAAGTCTTTATATGGTGGAGAACCCGAGAGAATGGTGGGTGGACACAGGTGCTACACGCCACATATGCTCCGACAAAGACATGTTCTCAACGTATACTCCTATCAACGGAAGGAAGCTATACATGGGGAATCATGCAACGTCTGAAATTGTTGGTCTCGGCAAGGTGGTGCTGAAGATGACCTCGGCAAGGAGGCGACCCTCGTTGATGTCCTTCATGTTCCGGACATTTGGAAGAACTTAGTGTCGGGATCGTTGTTGGTTAAGCAGGGTTTAGATTAGTATTTGAGGCTCAAAAGTTTGTACTTATGAAAAATGGACAGTTCATAGGGAAGGGGTACTTAGATAATGGACTGTTCAAGATGAATGTAATGAATGTACTCCGAAATTTTGAAAGCAATAAAATTAATGATTCTTCTTATTTGCTTGAGTGTTCAAATTTATGGCATGTTAGATTAGGACATGTGAATTTTAACACTTTGAAAAGGTTAGTAAACTTGGAATTACTACCTAACATTAAAATAGATTCACATCACAAGTGTGAAATCTGTGTTGAGGCAAAAATGGCCAAAACACCATTCCACTCGGTTGAAAGAGAAACAGAACCTCTAGAGTTAATTCACAGTGATATATGTGATTTAAAGTTTGTGCAAACTAGAGGTGGGAAAAAGTATTTTATTACTTTTATCGATGATTGCACAAAATCTTTATTATGTATATCTTTTAAGAAGTAAAGATGAGGCCTTAGAAGCTTTTAAAAGTTATAAGAATGAGGTTGAAAATCAACTAAGCAAACGAAATAAGATAATTCGAAGTGATAGAGGTGGAGAATATGGAGCTCATTTTGATGAATTTTGCTCAGATTCTGGTATTATTCATCGACGATAGCTCCTTATTCACCACAATCAAACGGTGTTCTTTGAACGCAAAACCGAACTCTAAAAGAAATGATGAATGCTTTGTTGATAAATTCCGGTTTACCTCGGAATTTGTGGGAAGCAATTCTCTCGGCTAACCACATTCTTAACAAAATACCACACAAAAATAAAGATAAAACTCCGCATGAGTTATGGAAAGGTCGAAAACCTTCATATAAATACGAAAGTGTGGGGGTGTTTGGCTAAAGTAGAAATACCTAAGCCAAAACAAGTCAAGATAGGGCCTAAAACAATCGATTGCATTTTCATTGGATATGCAAATAACAAAGAGTGCATATCGATTTTTAGTGCACAAATCGGCAATTCCGGATGTACAAGAAGGTACAATTATTGAGTCGAGGAATCTTTGTATTTTTCAAGACGTGTTTCCTTGTCAAGAAAGGAAAGAAGCTAGTTCTAGCAAAAGAACACGTGATATCTGCCGATGGTGATCATCAAAGTGATGAAGAACAAGACGCAAAGATAAAAGGGCCAAAACAACTAAGTCTTTTGGTCCGCATTTTCTAACTTATGTATTAGAAAATGAACCATGGACAATTGGTGAAGCATTGTCGATCCGAAACTCCATTCGGAAAGAAGCCATTAGCAAATGAGATAGATTCCATTATGCAAAATCATACTTGGGAGTTGGTAGATCTCCCACCGGAAATAAGCCTTTAGGATGCAAGTGGATCCTTAAAAGGAAATATAAAGCCGATGGAACTATTGATAAGTACAAGGCCAGTTAGTAGCTAAGGGATTTAAACAAAGAGAAGGCCTTGATTTCTTTGATACGTATTCACTGTGACAAGAAATCACATCTATTAGAGTTCTCATTGCTATTGCGGCATTGCATAACCTTGAGATACACCAAATGGATGTGGAAACGGCTTTTCTAAATGGTGAATTAGAAGAGAGAAATCTACATGGAACAACCCGAAGGGTTTGTTGCTCTGGACAAGAGAGAAGAAGGTGTGCAAACTCGTTAAGTCATTGTATGGCCTTAAGCAAGCTCCGAAACAATGGCACGAAAAATTTGTGAGAACTATCTTTGTCGAATGGTTTCAAAATTAACGAGTGTGATAAATGTGTTTACATTAAAGACACACCTAATGCTTATGTAATTGTCATCCGTATGTTGACGACATGTTAATTATGGGTAGTAATTACGATATAATCATGAATACTAAGAAAATGTTAATCAAACATTTTGATATGAAAGATATGGGTATAGCGAGATGTTATTCTCGGAATTAAGATCTCTAAAACATCATCGATGGACTTGTTTTATCACGATCTCATTATATTGAGACAAGATTTGAAAGTTCAATGCTTATGATAGTCCTCCAGCTAAAACACTGTTGATTTAAGCTTACACTTAGCTAAAAATCAAGGTGAGCCTCGTATCTCAACTAGAATATTCTTGGATCATTGCGCCTAATGTATGTAACAAATCGCACGTCCTGATATTGCCTACGCATTAACAAACCGAGTAGATTTACGAGTAATCCTGAAATGACCATTGGAAGGCATTGATAAGGGTTCTTAGATATCTAAGACTCACCATGAATTATGGATTACATTACTCGAGATATCCAAATTTGTATTAGAAGGATACTGATGATGTTAATTGGATATCGACTCAAAAGACTCCAAGTCCACTAGTGGTTATGTTTTTACCATTGGTGGTGGAGCGGTGTCATGGAAATCCTCTAAACAAACTTGTATAGCTCGATCCACGATGGAATCGAGTTTATAGCATTGGATAAAGTGGTGAAGAAGCGAGAATGGCTTCGCAACTTTTTAGAGGATATTCCTTGTTGGCCTAAGCGGTGGCTTGCAATCATGATACATTGTGATAGTCGATCGGCGATATGAAGGGCTCAAAATAGTATGTACAACGGTAAGTCTCGACATATACGTCGAAGACATAACACCGTTAGGCAGTTGATCTCAAATGGGGTTATTACAATCGATTACGTGAAATCGAAAGAAAACCTAGCGGATCCGTTAACTAAAGGTTTGAATAGAGATCAAGTATCTTTTGCTTATCGAAAGGAATGGGCTTAAAATCCACAAAATAAGAATATTCATAGCGGTAACCCAACCTTGTGAATTGGAGATCCCAAGACCTTGGTTCAATGGGACAACTAAGTTATGTATATTCAGATAAATACTTGGAGCATATTACACTCATTCCTATCCAGTGGAGAAACTCTTGAATGTGGTGAGGTTAAGTTATAAACTTTTAATGATTCCTATACTTTAAAGAAGTGGAGTATGGCAGGATACTCTTAATAGGAGATCACCTATATAAGTGTGAAGACGGGCCGCTTCAACGAAACACTTATGAATCCAAGATGGTGTCCAGGGCCAAAATGGACACAACCGTGAGAACCAAATGGTGTTAGGAAAGATATTGTGTGGATGTTGTTGTTTTAGTTTACGTAAACAAAGAAACATTCAAGACATCGTGTCACTGTGCAGCCTAGTAAATCCGATAGCATTCCACTAAGGAAGGTTCAAAGCCACAAGCTACCTCTCCCGATGCAATAGCTTTCCGTTTGAACTCTCTTAGTGTCTGCATACTCATATGCATTTATTTCATTCATGTGGGGGATTGTTGGAATTGGTTTTAATTAAATTGGGTTTGACCCGATTTTGACCAATTATTTAAGTGGGGTCATTTATTCAAAGTATGAAATAAATGAGATAAACGTCATCTACGCCGCGGGTAGATGAGTTTAGCATTTTGAATTTCTCAAAACCAATATCGGGTGAATGAAAATAAATGCATAAAGTTGGCCACTTAAAATGCTTTTATATATGGAATATAAAAGGGTGGGAATATGGAAAACCATATCCCACATAGGAAACATATTAAATGTTTGACTAGTTAATAAAGAGCTTCACCACTAATAAGGAGTAATCAAGTGGAACTCCTTATGGTACACCCTAGTGGACCAAGTCAATTTTGACTAGCTTTGGCTAGCTCAAAGGCACCGGCAGTGCGGAGCGGGGCCGAGGCGGGCGGGCCGAGCCCGCGCATGTCGCACATAGTCGCATTAGGCGCTTTCGGCGCACTTCGCACGTCGCATCGTCGCGAGGAGCTTTGAGGAGCCTTAAAGTTTTGGAAAATCGAACTAGGGTTGATCCGGTGGCTCGGTGACGTGGCGGAAGCGGCTCGGGTGGCGATGACTTGGCGATCGATAAATGCAGTGGCGACACGTGGCAATCGATTGGATCGTCTGTTGACGACAGGCACCGTGGCGCCACGCCAGCGTCTGTCCGGTGTGAATGGGTGCATGCTAATAGGTGTGCTCCTTCAGCGAGATAGATCGGGACCATCGGATCGCAAATCGCAACCACGCGGCGCGATCGGACGGCAAGATCGATCCGGACCGGGATGCACCATGCGAAGAGGCACCAGGAGCTCTATATAAACCAGCCCCTAGAATTAATTTCAACACATCAAAAATCGAATTTCACTTCATATTTCGCATTGTAAAAGAGAGTTTAAGAGCATCAAAGTGTTCGTTGTACTTGCGATTTGTAGTGCAACTATCGCAAGTAGTTCGTCGTTGTATCTTGGGAGACGATTGCTGTATTCCGTAAGCACCGTGAGCGGGGCAATCTCGTCTTAAAGAGAAAGAGTCCAACTCTTGCCACGACGTCTTGATTTTACCGTTACTCTGCTCAACTGTTTTTCAGCCATTCGGTATACACCAACTGGTTTTTCCCAACAGAAACTACAACAAACAACAAAAGGTGTATGAAACTTTCAAACTTTGAACGAGAAGTAATGTCAATATGTTGTAAATTGTAATGCAATGACCGATTATTAGATTGATATTTTTCGTATTTTTTTTCATCTGTAGGGGGTTCTAATTTATAGGCATCAGGTGCCTGTATAGAAAAATCATGTCTTTTGCCTCGAAAAGACATGTTTACAGCGAACAGGTGCATCTGTTCAAACTTTCGCATCGGCGCACGGCCCGTGCGTGTGTCCGTGCTTGGATGCAAACGAAATGGTAAAGATTTGACTTGACGCACGACCCGTGCGTGCGCCCGTGCTTGGTTGCGAACACTTTTAAGTTCAAAACTTAATTAATTAATTTTAAAGGTTATTGGTCCAAAAAAGAATAATTAAGGGCCTTGAAGCCCAGGGCCAGGGCCAAGGCCAAGGCCAAGGCGGCCGGCGCGCGCGCGTGCTTTGAACCAAACTGACAAGCATGTAGGTCCTCACCCCTTTAAAAACGTGGGTGCCCCCAAGGGCCCAAACCCATAAATCCAACTTGGGATTTATAAAGTGAGCAAACTTTGTCTCCTCTTCCTATGTGGGATGAATCATTTCTCAATCCCCACATTTTCCATTTTCCATACCATTTTCTAGTTTTAAGTGGCTAACTTATATCATTAATTTATCATTCACTCGGAATTGGTTTTGAGAAATTCCAAATGCTATTCTCATCTACTCTCTTAATAAAATTTTTACAAATAATTTAATTCCATTTTTCACTAATGGAAATTACTTAAATATTTGGTCAAAATCGGGTCAACACCCATTTTGCAACCAAATTCCAACATTGAGATGTGTAAATATTAATCCCTATGCATTGGAAAATTAATTTATATACCATTTTGGATTCTCCATTCTAATTTATATTTCATCATATATTAATTTATTCGATACACGCGCGTTAAACGTATGTGGTCCATAATCAATGTTTATTTTAAAAGAATATATTATATATCTAACATTATTTATAAGATAAAATACTAATTTACGTACCATAGCAAATATAAACTCAATTCATATGTTCATTGTTTTACATGCGATCATGCATATGATCTCACACATAATTATCTATTCAAATTAATTGTATTTCATTTTATATTTCAAGTATCACCAATTAATATACGTCATGTGTATTGATAAGTCGTCAATGTACACTTGATAATAATTAAAGTATGAAATGAAATATAGTTTAAAATAAAATATACTGATTTTATAAACTGAGAAAAAGATAATTTTCATATATGATCAAAGTTTACAGAACATTGGTATTTATACACATGAGATGGACAGTTTCTGTTTGATTACACTAACTATCTGTTGAAATTAACAAACTAACTAACAACAGAATTCTAACTGTCTAACTAATCAATACTGTTTAAATGTAACTAATCTAATAGCCCCCCACAAGATGGACGGTATGGATCCTTGACGAACATCTTGGACAAAAGTGGAAACAAGGAGGATGCTGGTAAGGCCTTCGTGAAAAGGTCAGCCAATTGGAGATGCGAGCGAATGGGCATGAGTTTGATGGAGCCAGAAGTAACATGATCACGCACGAAGTGACAGTCGAGTTCGATGTGCTTGGTGCGTTCGTGAAAAATGGGGTTGTTGGCAATGTGTACCGCAGCTTGATTATCGCAAAAAAGTTGAGTGGGATGGTTAAGTGTGATTTGAAAGTCAGATAGCAGTTGTTTGAGCCAAATAAGCTCACTTGTAGTAACAGCCAAGGCTCGGTATTCGGCTTCGGCAGACGAACGGGAGACGGTGGATTGCTTTTTGGATTTCCAGGAGATTAGTGAGCCACCAAGGAAGACACAAAAACCTGTGGTGGAACGGCGAGTGTCCGGGCAGGAAGCCCAGTCGGCATCAGAGAAAGCTTGCAGTTGTAAAGAAGAGGAAGAAGGGAAAAGGAGACCTTGACCAGGGGAAGACTTAAGGTAACGAAGAAGATAGTGAAGAGCCTGGAGGTGTGGTGTACGAGGACAAGAAATGAATTGGCTGAGTTTATGGACTGCAAATGTGATGTCGGGACGGGAGATAGTGAGATATAGAAGGCGCCCAACAAGGCGGCGAAATAGAGTGATATCAGGCAGGGGATCACCATCAGAGGTGTTGAGTTTAATAGTGGGATCCATAGGAACAAAATTAGGTCGACAACCAGTGAAACCGGTGTCTTCCAAAAGTTGGAGAGTGTATTGGCGTTGATTGAGGGCAATGCCAGATGGTGAGTGAGAGATTTCGAGGCATAGGAAGTATTTAAGAGAACCAAGATCTTTTAATTTGAATTGAGTGGATAGGAACTGTTTGACAGAGTTTATAGTATCAGAGGAAGGACCCGTAAGGACTATGTCATCGACATAGAGAAGGAGAGCAACAAAAGTGGGACCAGTTCCCTTGGTAAATAAGGAATAATCCGATTTTGATTGCTTGAAACCGAAAAGGAGTAATGAATGAGAAAATTTGGAGTACCATTGGCGGGAAGCTTGTTTTAAACCGTAGATGGATTTGTGGAGTTTGCAAGCAAGCTTGGAAGAGGAAGGGGAAACGGAAGAGGAAGGAGCATGATAGCCAAGAGGGAGATCCATGTATACTTCTTCAAACAGATCCCCATTGAGAAAGGCGTTGTTGACATCCATTTGGGCGAGGTGCCAATGAAGAGAAGAGGCTAGAGATAACAACACTTTGACAGTGACCATTTTAGCAACAGGGGAAAATGTGTCAAGGTAGTCCATACCTTCTTGTTGGGTGTAGCCCTTGGCAACAATTCGAGCTTTGTATCGTTCTATGGTGCCGTCAGCATTTCGTTTGATTTTAAAGATCCATTTGCAACCAACGGTGTGTTTGTCAGGGGGTAATGGAACTACAGACCAAGTATGGTTAGCTTCCATGGCAGATAGCTCAGTGGCCATGGCATCACGCCATTCAGGGAACTTGACTGCTTGGTGATAGAACTGAGGTTCAGTCTGGGAAGAAATATTGAAAATAAACTGTTTATAGGAGGGAGATAGAGACTGATAAGCTAGGGAGTTGGAAATGGGATATTGACTGGAAGATGATGGGGATGTGTTACGGATGAGATTACAGTGAAAATCATGAAGGTATGAGGGCCGTTTTGTGGGACGAGTAGAGCGGCGAGGGGATTGATTTTGTGTAGGAGTTGGAGGAATATTTTGTATGTGAGGAGGCACACTGGGAGTGGGAATATGCTGAGCAATGGGAACTACTAAATCTGGGAACGGATCAGGAAGGGTAGTGATGGGAGTTATCGAATGGAAAGGAAAGATGGATTCGTGAAATGTAACATCTCGAGAAAGAAAAATTTGCTGAGAGTGGACATCTAAGAGCTTGTAGCCCTTGACACCCGGAGTATATCCAAGAAAAACACACATGCGGGCTCTTGGTTGAAATTTAGTGCGATGGTTGGCAAGAGTGGAAGCAAAGGATAGGCATCCAAAAACTCGAAGGGAGGAGTAATCAAAAGGCTTGTGAAGCAAAGCTTCAAATGGGGTGCGGTTTTGTAAGAGAGGAGAGGGTGTGCGGTTTATTAAGAAAGTGGCAGTAAGGATGCAGTCCGACCAATATTGAATAGGAACACGGGATTGAAAATATAATGATCGAGCGACATTAAGGAGGTGTTGGTGTTTGCGTTCAACAACAGAGTTTTGTTGAGGAGTTTCGACACAAGAAAACTGATGAAGTACCCCTTTTGCAACAGCAAAGAACTCAGTGAACCATAGTTCTTTGGCATTGTCAGAACGAAAAGCTTTTATTTTACTTCCAAACTGATTCTCAATCATCGAAAAAAATGAGGAATTATGGTGATGACATCTGATTTTGCCTTTAGTAGATAAACCCAGGTAAAACGAGTGCAATCATCCACTAAAGTTAAAAAATATCTGTGTCCAGAGTATGACTTGTGTAGAATAAGGACCCCAAATGTCCCCATGTACAAGATCAAAAGGCATAGAAGACAAATGATTATTCGAATGAAAAGATAAACGTTTTTGTTTGGCAAGTGGACAAATGTAACAAATATCAGAAGTATTAACATTTCTAAGTTGTAATTTCTGTTTGAGAAGAGCAAGTCGAGGCCATGAGAGGTGACCAAGTCTGGCATGCCACAAATGAGCTGAATATGTGTGAGTTACAGAGTTGACATGGATGTTGGAAGAAATGGCATCCAAGATGTAGAGACTGCCCAAACGGCTACCCTTGCCAATCAGGTTCTGGCTGCGAATTTCCTGAATAGAGAATGAATTGGGAAGAAAAGTCACAATAAGGTCTGACATAGAGGTTAATGAACTGACAGAGAGAAGATTGAAATGAAATTGAGGAAGAAATAGGACATCATATAGGATGAGGCTGGAATTTATGTGTACAGTACCATCAAAAGAGGCAGTGAGAGTAGAGTTATTTGGTAAAATAACTGTAGATTTTGGTATGGGATGAATTGAAGAAAAAACACTATCTGTGCAACAAATGTGGCGTGAGGCACCGGAATCAACTATCCATTGAGAAGAAGGGAGAGCAGAGGAGGGTAATGAAAGTGTATAACAAGTACCTGCTAGATTTGTATTGGAATCAGTGGTTGAAGGACTCAGGCCAGAAAAGGCACCCATATGGGAAGAGAGCATCTGTAGGATATGTTGGTATTGAAGCGGAGTGAATGGAGGGATTGAATCAGCAGATTGACCAACATCTGGGGAAGGTAAGATGCCTGGAGATTGAGAAACTTGATTGACACTGTCATGTGAAGACTGCTGGGGCGAGGTTTATAACCCGGAGGATAACCATGCAATTTGAAACACTTGTCAATGGTATGACCATGGAACTTGCAATGTGAGCAGTAAGGACGTTCTCTCTTGGAAAACCTGGGATTGTTGGTTTGTGGTGGGGTGTGTTTTGCAGCAAATGCCATAGTGTTATTTTGCACCTCAGCAGGTGATGAACTTCCAATTTTTCTTTGATTTTCTTCTTGAGAAATTAGAGAGAACACTTTGTTGATAGGAGGTAGAGGATCTGAAAGAAGAATCTGACTACGAACTTGAGAGAACGTATCATTGAGGCCCATGAGGAATGTAAGAACATATTCTGTATGATAAAATGTGGACAGATCTTTAACACCTCCACAAGAACATTTACCACAGCTGCAGCTAGGTCGAAATAGACTCAATTCATCCCAGAGAGATTTGAGTTTAGTGAAATAAGTACCAACAGAGGATTGATTTTGAAGATGATGCATTAAGTCCCTTCGAAGTTGAAAAAGGCGAGGACCATTGCTCTGTTGGAAACGATCCTGCAGATCCACCCAAATATCTCGAGCTGAATTGGAGAAGATGATACTTGCAGAGATCTCTTTGGATACTGAATTGAGAATCCAAGAGATGACCATATTGTTGTTTCTGATCCAGGAATGAAGAAGTGAAGGATTATCAGATGAAGGTTGAATCACAGATCCATCAACGAAGCCCAATTTATTTTTGACGGACAGGGCAATGAGCATTGATCTGCTCCAGGAGGCATAGTTATCTCCTGTGAGATGTTGAGAAACAAGCACCAAACCAGGGCTGTCAGAGTGATGAAGGTAGAATATGCTGGAAGGATCATCAATGGCGGATTGTGGGAGTGCCATTGATGAAGAAGATGAAGGGAAAAGGAACAACGGAAGGATTAGAAGAAAAGATCAATCGATACCATTTTATAAACGAGAAAAAGATAATTTTCATATATGATCAAAGTTTACTAAACATTGGTATTTATATACATGAGATGAACAGTTTGTTTGATTAAACTAACTATCTGTTGAAATTAACAAACTAACTAACACAACAAATTCTAACTGTCTAACTAATCAATACTGTTTAAATGTAACTAATCTAATAACTGATTGAAACGGACAACACACTCAAAATTAAACGTTTGTAATTCGGATTGGTCCGAGCATCTTAAAAACAAAATTAATCGCATGCATCATTAATATTTAACGCATTACACATTTTTTGGTGAAACTTGGACCAAAGAGCTTTACAACATTTTGTTGTAATGCTATTGGTCACAACAGATGATTAAATTAATATTTTCAAAGGTTAGCATTCCCATACCGAGATGAAGGGTTGAAATTTCCTACTAAGTAAACAATCAATAACACATATTTATCATATTGACACATGTTATTTATCAAACAAGTAAAATAGATAGTGAAATGAGAGATCCGTGCCGAAAAAGAAAGGCTTGCAATTTTTACTATAGTTGGGAAAGACGTGAGAAACATTTGCATGGATGTGCTTCCGTTTTTCAAGACTATAGAGAATAAGAAATTAAACGAATGTAGTCTTGCAATAATATTTTCCAAGGATACACGTGTTGATTGGGATGACATAGCTAAGAAGAGGCTAGCAATGGCGGCGCCCTAAACTTCATGATTTTATACTTAATATAAATTAAAAACAAAATTATTCAACTTTAAACTCTTACCCAATAAAAATCTTTATATATTATTTTTAAGAAAAAATAAATCTCATCTCATATTATCCTTTTTTTTTGGCATAACCTGCGGATCTTGGTGGTACAATGAGTGTTGAGTGGTCTAACACGTGGTACGAGCACTTCGGTCCCACACATGAAGCGTATCCACGATAAAGAGAGTCCAAGCCACCAAGTGAGATTCAATCTAAAACCAATTTGGTGATAGGAGGAATAGCTCACTTGACTTATAAACTAGACTATCTTCATCTAAATTAATCAATGTGACACAACTCACAAATGATATATTTTAATAAGAGGCACCATGTTTATATGTGGGGACTAAGGATGGACAAATTCACGTGCATGGCCATCATGGGGTTGAGACTTGAGAGGGAACCAGCCCCTCAAGAAAGTATATAATGTAGGGTTACTAGCCATGGATTTTAGGGATTTTTGAAGATGACTAGTTTATTTGAGGAAGAAGAGGATTATGAGGCAAGTGATCTTGTGAATTTGGGGTCGAATTAAATTGAAACATGTGGAGAGCACGAGCATGGTACACTAATCTCCTATTTCATAAGATATTCATCGTGTGATTGGATACCATAGGTAATCAGTGTCACGTGTATAAGATGATGATATTATTGTATACGTAACATTCACTTTGTGAATTGAATATTCAATGAAACAAATATGGAATAGAGATCTCGTATCTGCAAACATCATGTTTAAAGATGATGTCTCTATGAGCTTTCAATGCTAAAATTGGAAACTTTTATCACCACGTTTGGAAGACATAAGGATAAAAAAAAAAAAAAACATTAGGCATTTAAAAGTAAGTAAATATACATTCCCTACAAACAGTCTTCCAGCATTAGAGCATCACCAATGGGGGGTTTTTGGGGGAGGTTTTTAGGAAAAAGCCTATGGAAAAAACCTCACACCATTGTGGTGATGATGTTTGAGGTTTTTAAATACAAACCTGGTTTGTGGTTACAAACCAGGTTTTTTGTGGGACCCATACAATTATTGTGAGAGGAGTTTTAAGAAATGTAATGAAATTGTGGGGCCCATAAAAAAGTTGTAGGAGGTTTTTCGATTGTGGAGAATAGAATGAGGTTTTTTGCTTTTGATGTGGCAGTGAAGTAGCAATGTGGGATCCACAAAAAAACAGATTTGTGCTAAAAACCACTGGTGATGCTCTTAAGGGTCCTTGTGACTTTTCCATTCACAAGTCAGAAAAAATTATAAAGGTGAAATTGTTACTAATACCAGGTTACAAAACAAAAATAAAATAAAATAACATGAGAAGGAGAGATGAGAGATATTTAAAAAATGAGGCATGGAGACGTTGTTTTGGAAGTAGAAGAGCATAACATTGCAATGAAATTTCTCAAAAGTCAAAACCCAACAACATATAGATTCTCTATTTATGACTCAGAGAGCTCATTTCTTCAGTCGGCGTCGGATTTGAGTTGTCACATTCATGGTGGCAAATCGTGTAACCGCGTTGTGCTTCATCTTCACACGATAACGACACGACATGATTAGAATAAAACTTACACGACGATGAACACGAAATTTTCGTATTGACACGACACGATAAGTCAAAGAAAAAAAACAAAACTAATTAAGTTTGAACACTACGATATTATACATTTTTACACTATAGCATACTACACGATATGACACGATATTATGCGACAATACACGGTAGAAACTACAAAGTGTCCAATAAAAACATACAAATAGTTTTTTAAATGAATAATCAATACAATTCATATCGTGTTGACATGAACACGACACAACAGAAAAGTTTTCGTGTCTTTATGGTGTTGACACGATAAGGACAAAACATGATACGGCTAAACACTAAGATGTTATTTTCGTATTGTTTTCGTGGCCTGCTATCGTATCATATCAATAATTGTCACTCCTAGTCATATTACCTTTTCTATAAATCCAGAAAAATCCCAGTTCTTGAATATTCCATAGTGAATGTGGAGGTCAGGGGTTCAAATCCCTACTCCATCAAATTGTTTGTGGGGCGGAGGTCAGGGGTTCTTATCTCTGCTCCATCAAATTGCTCCCCGGGGCATATGCGAGCTGGTGAAGATTTGGTGGGAACTCATACTGAATAGCATTCGTGTGGGTTCAATTCGGGGAGAGATCGTTATTAGTAGATTGGGGGGTCGAACATAATTGTTCTCTTTACCTGGGAGGATCTGGTTGTACGTCAGCAGACCCCATCAGAACACTGGCCAGTGCGTGCACATCCCGCGGATTACCTTGGCGATAGCAATGAGGAGCCGGAGTTGTTGTCCTCATGCATAATCAGGCGTAAGCCTGAAAGCTGAGTTATCCAAAAAAAAAAAAAACCCAGTTCTTGGAGAGGCTCTGAGTTTTACCTCAAAAGAAGGTAAATAGCTCCAAAGTTCTACGCCTGCTATTCAAGTCTTATTATTGCTTTAAAGTTTATAGCTGATAGGTTAACTGTCTACGCCTCGAATAGGATTGTACCCGTATAAATGCATGCTTGTACTCCCGAATTCATTTTAAAATGCATTCCATGTAGGGTTGTAAAAGAATCGAATCGAATCGAATATTCACAGTATTCGATTCGAATTCGACTAATATTCGAATATTCGTATTCGTATTCGTTTATTATCCGAATTGAAAAATATATTCGTATTCGGTTCGATCAATATATTCGAATATATTCAATTCGATTCGAATATTCGTATTCGAATTTTTTTAATTATTTTATATAATTTTTTCTTTAAATTGTGACTAATTTATAATATAAATTAAAATCTGAATAATAAAAAACTTACCAAATAAGTACTAATTGGTAATAAAATTAACATAGGAATTATATATTTATACATATATATAATATCAATACCAATATATATATATATATATATATGTATTTAATAGTAATATATAATATAAATATATATTATTCGAATATTCGATTCGAATATTCGAATCGAATATCGTGTTATTCAATTGAATTCAAAATAATACGAATCGAAAAATATATTCTTATTCGAATTCTTATTCGAATTTTTCGAATTCGAATCTTGATATTCGAATTCAAATCGCGAATCGAATAAAGAATATTTGATTCTTTTACATCCCTAATTCCATGTAAGAAATATTGAAAACTATTCTTCAGTTTGGTCGCAGTTTACTAATTAGAAAATAAATCAGCCCTGAGGTTTAGCCTAATTACGAAAAAAAAATCAAATTATCTTTCAAAATTGGACTAAGTGGTTGGAGGAGAGAGGATATAAATTTCAAATAAACTGAAAGATACAAGATTCGAACCCTGGTCAACACCCATGCAAAAGGTTATGGATACCACTTGAGCTACAAGCTCGTGGTCAAATTATCTTTCAAAATTACAATGGGTAATTTTAATTTGCCCTCTAAACTATGTTTGTTTTTCTACTTTGCCTACTTAATTTTGAATTGTTTTACTTTACCCCCTTGAACTTTACAAATTGTTGCACTTGGCCTATAATTTCCAAATTTACCCCTCGTTGTTGTGCATTATCTGTAGCTATTACTTCTCGAATAATTATTTGAATCAATTCCCTTAAAATCTCCACATCTTTAGTCAATATATAAATAATATTAAATAAAATTAAATTTCATCAATAAACTTAGGCTACGATACCATTTTAAGATATCACAACATAAAATAACCATACAGGTTAAAGGGTAAATCTAGAATATATAGGCTAAGTACAACAATTTGCGAAGTTCATGGGGTAAAATAAAACAATTCAAAATTAAGTAGGCAAAGTAGAAATTTTCAGAGTGTATATGAAATAATTTGCGAAGTCCATGGCTTTGTTCTGAAATATTTAGAGCGTATATACAAGATAGTTGCTAGACCAAATGAATTTTCAGAGTTAACAAGATCACAATCTCCATAAAAATGAATACTGCTTTATTCTACTTAACACACAAGCTCTATGAAAAACATACACATAGAGACCACTAATCGTAGTACCGCACGCAAGACAGGAAATCAAATTGAGGTCAAGCTAAGAAAATTTATTGTAACATATCAGGTTCTTCGATGATAAATAAAGTAAGAACAACGCAGCATTCAGTCATCGAAGGTGAGCATAGAGACGAGAGACTCGTACTTGGGAAAACGTGAAATGAGCTCAGAACGTTTTGCCAGCTCAAAATCATCAAACTGGAACGCGGGAGCACATGTGCATCCTACTAGAGAAAAATGTTCTTCGGGATCCCTCTCGGCTCTTTTGACTGCTAAACCGTCGGATGAAATATCGATATCCTTAGATGGAAATGCACCAAACCAAACATTTGGAGGCACAACATGCTGCACAACTTGATTCTCAGCAAGTGGATCGGGTCCGATGCATGTCAACTTGACACTCCCATCATCTTCATTTAGCTCTAACACCTTAAGATAAACAATGGCATCACAGAAACATAAAATAAATGTAAATTAGAGCTGTTCAGTTTAAAGGAAAACATATTTAAAAATAGCCAGAGATCATTTAAGGAAGTATTTCACAAAATAAAACTTTTAAGAATCATGTCACGGAAGACAGATAACGTAAAAGGACACTTTTGTTAATATCTTTTAAGGTTTATTCCATCCATTGCAATCGAATTGAATGAAGAACAAAAAGAATTAAAAAGATAAATGTAACATAGGATAATTACAAAAACACCTCTGAGGTTGGGTCTAATTACAAAAAAATTCCAGTGATGTTTCAAAATTACAACAAAAAACCTCAAGTTTGATTCTGTCTTAAATTCAAGGGGGTAACTGTAATATTTTTATAAATGTCATGGGTTTTTTTGATATGTTTTTGCTTATGAAGGAGAAAATGTAAGACAGAACCAAACTTCAAGGGTTTTTTTGCAATTTTCAAAAACCTCCATTTTTTTTTATTAGCCCAAAAGTCATTTTTTTTTTTTTTTTTTTGTAATTAACCTATATAATAAATATATAATTCCAAGTACAGAATAGAACATTGTCTAATTTGCAATTTTCACAACTTTAAAGAGTCAATGAGATGAATATACCGTTAAAGGTTCTCCCAAGTAAAAATGCCATGTTTCTGCGCATGGAATGCGATGGAGATGAGAAACACTTCCAGAAGGCAATAAGAAGTATATGCTCGTACTGACCGGTCGATCAACCTTATCTGTGTAGAAGCTACAATCAATCAGGACTGAGCAGAATATACAAGAGAAAATACATTTAAATATTAATACGATAGGCCATACACAGAATTTCGGAGTTCAAGTCTGGTAACTTATAATGTTATAATTAATTTCTACTCCGAAAACGTGAACATTCCATTGCAGTCAGCAGAGTTAACACTTGGTTAGCATCAGAACAGGGCAAGGTTGTTACAGGGAACCCTTGCATCAACACAAACATATAGCATCATATATATGAACTTGAGTCGTAGGCTAGAAACTGAGTTAGATTATGGAATACGTAAAGTTTAAGCAGACCCATATCCTATACAGACGTGTCCCAGCAAAGAAAACCATACCATATCGGACCGTACAACTGAAGCGCAAACATACAGTCGAACAGATAGAATAAATACATCAGATCATTAAAAGCAAAATACCCATTTCTAAACGGAATAGAGATATATGCTTAACAAAATAATCGAACATCTGAGAAATTAAAGCATCAAGATGATTCAGAATTCAGAAAATTGAAGTTTAATTGTTGAATAGAGGGGAAGGCTAACTAACACTGAGGGGGGAGATAGGATTTGGAGAGGACGATGGAGGTGTCTCTAAAAGTTTCCGAGTAAAACCCACCTTCTGGATGGGGCTTCAGATTCAACTTTTCTACAATTTCCGATTTTGTTGCTGTTCTTGACGCCATTTTCTCAACCGACGGTTCAAGATGATTTATTTTTCTCGCTGCTTTTTGTTCTTGTATTTTGTCGTTTATATAAATATATGTAAAAGGCAGGGATCAGGTATTTTATTTGACCGTAATCTCACCCGTCCCATGACTTTGTAATTGTACTAAAAAAAAAAAAGTATATTATTTGACCGCCAAATAATTTTCTACTTCTACATTTCTCCTTACATAATATGACCGGATTTTTTAATTAATAATACCAATTATTTCAATTTTTTGTGCCGAATTTTCTATTTAATAATAATATAATAAACTTTGTCTGCTTTCACTAGCTTCCTAGTTTTGTACTTTTGTTTTGAAAAAGTCCCCCTTGGGAGAAAGTGAGTAATAGTAGAGATGTTAAACGGGCCGCAACCCAATAGACTGGCCCATTTAATCCGGAAAAAAAAATGAAAAATTACATGGAATATGCTAATTTTAGTACTTATATCACACAATATGTTTCTAATTTTAGTACCTATATCACACAAGATGCTCCTATTACTTTTGTACCCAATTTTTATTAAGCTTCTCCATATTTTTTGATTTTTTTTATTTTTTTCATTTTTTTTGGTTCCTGCATTGTTTTACATGTTATATAAGTTGTTTCGATATTGTTTAAATTTGTTTCTTTGTTGTTTCCATGTTGTTTCTTTGTTGTTTCGATGTTTCGAAACAACTTTAACCTATTTTTTATGTTATTTTTTATTCATTTATTATTTTGGACATTGTTTCTATTGTTTCGGTGTTGTTTTATAATATGTTTAATGTTGTTCTAATAATATTTTTTGTTATTTTCATGTAGTGTTCAATGTATAAATACAATTTTTACCTATTTTTAAGTTCTTTTTATTCATGTGGTGTTTTAAATATTTTTTACGTTGTTTTTGGGTTGTTTTCATATCATTTTTAATATTATTCCGATGTTTCTTTGTTGTTTCCATGAAGTTTTTGATGTTTAAATACAAATTTTTACCCATTTTTAACTTTTTTTGCTCATATGGTGTTTCTATATTGTTTCTGGTTTGTTTCTATATTATTTCTTGGTTGTTGAAACATGTTAAAAACAATGTTAAAACAAAGCGTAAATTTAGGTAAAATTATAAAACAAGGGCGGAACGTAAATTTAGTAAAATTATCGACATTGACTTATAAAATATGGGTATTTCTGTCAATTGCCCAAAACAAATAGGGTTAGGGCCTAGAAATTTTGGCCGTTCAAAACCGGGCTATTTTGGCCCGGACTGTTTAGCCCGCGGTGTGAGGCTCCGTTTTTTTTCAACATATTCTACGTTGATGTATAGTGACAAAATCTTGGCTAAGTGTCACAATATCTATTATAGATGAGATATGATACTCAATTATTTGTTTCTTCCAATGACAATTACTCTTTCCCTATTTCGAGCATACCTGTCACATTCTTCCTCAAGTATTAATTCTTGAATGACTATAGACAACTTTGGAAATATTAGACCCCCAATTTTGAGAGTACATTTCAATCATTATCCAAATATTTCACCCTATTCTATAATTCATTCCCAACCACTTCCAATTTATTTTTTTAAAATACACATTTGTTATTTCACATCCTTAATTTTAAATTTTTATATATTTAATTATGGATATTTATACATTTTATTTTTCCTCAATTTTATAAAAGAAAAGAAAACAATTTTTTATTTTTTTTCTTAATTTTTGATTTCATCACTTAAAATGGGAAAAATAACTCATTTTTTTCTTCTATTACTATTTTTATTATTTTATATCTCTCAACTAGATTATTATGAAAAAAACAAATAAATGTTTTTGACATAATCCCCCCAAAATCAGCCATAAGAAGTAAAGTGGGGAAAGTTGTTCCACCCTATTTATCCTACAACATTTTTAAAGTACCCTACTAATCCTACAACATAAAAAATTGCACCTAAGAGACCTATTGCCATTATTAAATACCAAAAAAAAAAAAAATTCATCCTACAAACACCAACTTTCGACCATAGCTTAGTATAGGAGGGAATCAAATTTTCTTTGTTTATCTAGCAACAAGTGAGCCATATTTATTAGACACCAAAACAAACAAACAAAAAAAAAACATATCCTACCATTTAGTAACTTTCGGCCATTATGTTTGAGGGGAAATCAAATTTTACTTTCTTCTAATCAAACTCCCAACCTTCTCTTCATTAACACTCTGGAACAAGAATACACAACAATCTCTTCCTTTTTTTTTTTCTCTAAGAGCCGAAAATACATTGTCCCAAGGTAAGGAATTTTTGTTCTTTCATCATTCAATTCTTCTTGTAAAAAAAAAAAAAATCTTAAGCTTAGCCCTTCACCTTCTAACCTTGATGAATCCTTCTTATTGAGGTACTCCTAGAGGAATTTTTCATGAAGAATTAGAGAACTAGACTTGACTACAAGCTTGAAAAAGAAATTCAAGACTACACACTTTAAGGTGAGAAATTGTGATTTTAGCATTTTTCCTCTTAACAACTTGAGGAATTAATTTTTGACTCAAGGATATGAATTTTGGAGTTTAGGGGCTGACCCACACTGTTGGGAAATTAATTTTTAGATTTTGATGAATGCCATGTAAAACTTAGAATAGAAAGTTGGCACCCCATTTTTCTGTTGTAAATTGCATTGTAATAGATAGGGGGCCGAGTCAAATCAAATCGTTATGTCGAACTATGCCCGAACATGCAAAAAACAACTAGAGACTAGAAGATAAGACTTGAACTGCAAGGCACGGTGAGTGTGGGTGAAGGAAGAGAAGACAGAACTCGAATGAAGGTGCAATGATTGAGATACAATCAAGGGTGAAGTATCGGTCAAGTCAACTTGCACAGACAAACAAGTAATACCTCAAGTTGAAATGACGTGCAAAAGGAATAAACGAGTCATCCAATGATTGGAAGAATCGACTTCATACGAGTTGAAATGACAAGAAGAGTCTACATTCCACGGAGGATTGTAGGAAGGTTCAAGGTCGAACATTCAAGTCTCGAGTTTTTGGAGGGCTTCGTGATCAAATCCAAGAAGCTTGAGCAAGGAAAGGCTCAGTTGAAGTAAAAAATATTTGAAGAATTAGGCAGCTACATTCCACGGAGGATTGTGGAAGAAGCGAACGAGTCGTGATCAAAGCCAACTGTGTGACCAAGGCATCTCCAGATCGAGTCCCAAAGGATCAAGCCAGCAGTATGATCAAGACTTGTGATCAAGACGGACTGGACTAACCACTTTGTATACTGATCAATACTTAGTGGATTCCTCCAGGAGTTGGAGAAGAGAGGAGTAGAAGAATTACCCCATCTTCGAACCTCTATAAAAACTTATTGTGTCATTTACATTTCAACACTTTAATTTCTGCATATTACTTTTATATCTGCACGATTAATTTGCTATCCAATTGATAATAAACCAAGTGCTAAAACCTAGTATTAAAACAAACTTAACCAAATTCAAGGGTGTTAAGTCTTCCAAAAAACATATCACAATCGAGTTAAGTCTTTAGTCAAAACAGATTTGAGTTATTTTATCAATAGCTCGCTCGAGTCTGTTAAGTGACTAACTCTGCGATTAACTAACTTAGCTCCATCAAGAACTCAAATTTGTGAAGTATTAACTCTGAACTTTTTAAAAGGACTAAATCGAAAAGTTGGTAAGGTTTATTCAACCCCCCCTTCTAAACCTTACACCCACATCCCTTGGGACCTACAAGTGGTATCAGAGCGGTTGGTTCATTGAGCCTTCCGCACTAGTTACTGAACTAGATCTCCAAATTTTTCAAAACCTGTTTTAGTACTTAATCTTTCAAAACTTTTTTATTCAAAGAAAGTTATTATCATGGAAGCAAATTTGACACGCATCCCTATGTTCACAATTGAAGAATTTGATGATTGGAAAATTCTTATGCGGGCTCATCTATCAAAGATTACACGATGAGATGTGGATAGTGATAGAAGATGGGCCACTCCAAATCTTAAAAGTGAACACAATTACAAGCAAGAAGAGTCAGCTGAATCAAGGAGAAAGAGGATCTTTGCTCCCGGACAAATGATGGTTGAAAAACCAAGAGTGAATGGACAAATGATGACAGGAAAAGATATAACTTGGACAATGTGGCCAAGGACATTCTTTACAAAACTTTGGACAAAGCCATGTTCAACAAAGTCAAATCATGCAAAACGACAAAAGAAATCTGGGACAAGCTAACCTTGATTTGCGAAGGCTCAGAGCAAATCGAAGAAAATAAACTATCTGTTGTTGTACAAAAATTTGAAAACTTTAAGATGCTTGCAGGAGAAACCTTGGATCAGCGGGATGCTCGGTTCAAAGAAATTACCAATAAACTATCTGCACTTGGAAAGGAATATACACAGAAAGAAATGTGTATGAAGATTCTAAGAAGTCTCCCAACTGAGTGGGATATGAAAGTCATGGCCATGAGACATTCCATGGACCTATCGAAGACATCCAACCATGAGCTATTCTCAGATCTCAAAGCCTACGAATTTGAGCTGAGAAGAAAAGACCAAGAGGAAACAGCTGTGCCCAAAACAACTGATCTATTGTTAAGGACGACAAGAGAGCTGAGGTTAAAGAAGTCATTGACCAAGAGGAAATTGCACTGATGGTTAAAAGGTTTAACAAGTTCTTCAATAAGAATTGTAAGTCCAAGCGGCTACGATAATCTAGAGGGGGGGTGAATAGATTATCTCCATCTTTTCGATTTTGCCCTCTTTTTCGAACCGAGAGCTCAAAGACAATAATAAAGGTACGGAATGTAAATAGCACACGTCGATTTATAGAGCTTCACCCAACCTAGGGACTACATGCTCTACCACCCCAGTATATCTGGGATGAGTTTCGAAAAGAGAAAAAGATTTTATTAATAATTACCAAAATTATTACAACAAAATCTTACACCAATACCTTGAAGAGCACCACATTCTTCTTCAACACTACCTTTGAGATTACCACAATCTCACTTGAAGATTACCACAATCTCCAAACGGCACCTTGTGAAGATTATCACAATCTTCACCCTTGAAGAGCACCACACTCTTCAACACCTAAACAAGAAGATTACCACAATCTTCTTACACCTAACACCTAGATCACCCAAGTGTGTTCTTACCACAAGAACACTCACAAGGATATCTTGTATTTTAATGACGACCACAAATTCAAGATTACAACTCGATAATTGATAATACAATAGAGTGCAAGTGTAATCAAGAATAACCTAGACCTCAAGAATGTGAAAGTGAATAGCTAGGCAAATTACAACAGGAAATAAGACAATGTAAAAACAAGTGTATTCTTGAGTGTATCTTGTTGTGTTGTAGTTTTCTCTCTTGTTGTGTTGCTTCAATTCTTCCTCTATTTATAGAAGATGTCTTGTACAAGATAGGCTCCTCTTGGGGACATGAAATCTGTAAAAAATTGCAAGACAATTGAAGAAAAGAGCTGTTAGAAATCAACCCCTAAAATCAAGGAAAAGTTGTCTGCAAACTCAATGGATAGTTTGCTGTCAAAAGAGGGGTTCGACCGGTCGCACAGAGATAAGATTGAAATTGAATTCTGCGAATTTTTACACAGGGGGACCGTCGCAGGGGGTGCGACCGGTCGCACTCATGTTGGACCGGTCGAGGAAGACCAAAACAGAGAAACAGGAGTTTCTGTTCTTCGGGGGTGGCTTCAAGCACCGGTCGCCCCTAGGGTCGACCGGTCGCCCTCACAGGTCGACCAGTCGCCCCCTTGATTTCCCTCCGTCCCTTTTTTTGTTCCATAACTCAACTCAGGTACGGGTTGCCCTATAGGGCGACCGGTCGAGCCTGAAACATAAGTGTTGTCCAATTTTATATCGAAAATAAACTCCAAGAAATACTCCGAAAAATAGTAACAACATTTAGACCGATCGGGAGTATTAGGACAACATTCAGGGACATTGTTTTGAAGTAAAAACACTTTGACATAAAATCATTAAAAGTGTTGTCCAATTTAGTCGAAAATAAACTTGAAGAAATACTCCGGGAAATATTAAAACCATTTTAAATCATTTAGGAGTATTTGGACAACCTTTAAAAACATTGTTTTGGTGTAAAAACAAAATCATCAAAATCATGATAAAACCATTTATCAAACAATCTCCCCCTTTTTGAGGATTACAAACCAAAACAATTCAACAAGACCGATTTTAAAAACAAAACAATTTTGAGAGGCGATTTTGAAAACAAAACAAGTTTTCCGGTCAAAAAATAAATATTCGTTGAGAGCGACAACATTTCGTGCAATATAAGCACAGGGATGGGAGTTGAGATATTAAACCACATATTACAAATGCTCCCCCTATCAACATGCACAACAAGAGTTATAAAGAAGCAACTAAATCAAAAGCTAAAGGCTTAGCTTTTCAATATTGAGCTTAAGTATCAAAACTTAAAAGCTCCCCCTGTCAAAGAGACATCGTTAGAAACATATATAAGTCCATACTTCAACTAATGGACTAAGAAACATATACAACCATAATATACCAAGAGTGGACAAAATATGATCCACAACTTATGGCTTTCAATAGCCACAACTTATAGCTTCTTTTCGTTAAGCTTTTCTTAGCTTCTTTGAGCTAACGAGCTTATAACCTGTTTCTCCCCCTTTGGAATCATCAAAAAGAATGTTAGCACGATAAATACAACATATATTCATATCAAAGTGCGCAACTAAGTCAATGTAACGAGCTATTTGAATATTGAAGCTTATAAACCAAATAGGAGGGAAAAGTTGAATCATACGACTTGTATAAGCTTATGAAAACTCATATGATAAGCAAAACATGATCTCTATAAATATATAAGACTTTTGAAATCGAGAGAATCATGTAGGTGATGAATTTTTCATTAAAACGTTTTATCAAACACTTGGCGGGCGTCAAAAATTGAAAAAGATATATATAGCTCTTGTAAATGAAATCAAGCCAAGTTTTTTTTTTCACCAAATGCAATTTAACAAATATCATTTATCAACAATCAATAAGTTCATCACAAAATTATATGAATTTCATCAAGAAAAATACATATAAGCCACAAACTCAAGGGTTCAACCCAATTGAGCTAAAGAGAGTGAAATTCTTACCATTCGAGCGGTAAAGACGAGCAATGATGATGATAATCGAGCTAGACAATCCCCAAACTATGTAATTCATGCGACAAAACACATTTGAAGTGAAATGTGTGTGCAAATGACGAAGGGGACGAAATAGAGAAGAAAAAGGCCAAAATGCCAAATACTGGAAACAAAACTCATTTTAACTGAAATTTCACCAAGGGCGACCGGTCATGGGGCAGGGCGACCGGTCGAAGGCATGGGCGACCGGTCGGCCTTGCCCCAGTCAGCCCACTGTTTGAGTTCTGTCTAAAATCCGAAGTTTGATCCAAAAATCCGATTTTTCGCCCCTAAGTTTTAAAAACGTGCAAAATGCATACGTAGACCTTATTCAATATACATTATGTCATAATCACGCTCGAAATGAGGTAAAATACTCAGCGGTTAACGATTAAAAAGTCCGCGAGTTATCCTTGAGACGGAATTAAACACATCTCAAGTTTTTGTTAAAAAAAAACTCAATCCCTCATAAAACAAATATCGAATCTCAATATGTTTAGTTCGATTATGACGAACTATATTTTGGATACGGAAAACCGTATAATAAATACCGGACTTGTTATCCCGAAAAATAAGAACGTTTTAAAGCTTTGGATACAACAAGTCATAAGAAGAAGTGCCTTTCAAATATTTGAAAATTTCTTTTAACGACACTTTAATGAGATTCGTTGGGATAGTTTTTTAAGTCGAACATATAGACATAAGGCATATGGAATGTCGAGTCTATTGGAATAATACAAGAAAACATACCTCGAATTTGTTTGTCGGCCGATATGCCTTTCTCAACCTTTGTCAATCTTTAGCCATAGAGGTTGAGATGGTTCTTCTTTCTTCAATGCTTAACTCCTTCAAGAGTTCTTATATAACCATCTTCTTGGCATTGAATAATTTGTAGTCCAAGCAAGAAATTGAACTCCCCCATCATGCTCATCTCAAGTTCACCTACATCAACTTAGAAAAATCTCTTGCACAAAATATTAGTAGCACAAATAAATTTGCACAAATAATCAATCTTGCCCTTTTTCAAAAACAAAGAGAGTAGTATCAACTTTACCTCTTGTAAAATTATTTTGCAAAAAATAGCTAAGTCTATCATACCATACACGGAGTACTTATTTTAAACCATACAAGGCATTTTATAAAAAATCATTTGGCCTAAAAAATTTAAACCCCGGAGGTTGTTTTACATAGACTTCTTCTTGAATAAAACCATTGAGAAAATTGGATTAAACATCCATTTGGTAAAGCTTGAATTTTCTTAAAGCAAGAATGGGCAAGTAAAATGTGAATAACTTCTAAACAAGCTATGAATACAAATGATTCATCAAAATCAATTACCTTCTGCTCGAAAATACCTTCGAGCTACAAACCTCGCCTTAGTTCGACCAATGTTGCCTTGGTCATCGAGTTTGTTCCGGAATACCCTTTTTGTCTTCTTCATCACTATCATCATAGGGCATCCAATTGATCTATGATGTTCATAATAGAACATTTATCCAAATATTTTGTCCTTTCTCATTCTCAATAAATCTACACAACTTAACAAACTCATTAACGGCATCGCTTATATAAGCAAGAAAAATAGCTCAAGTATAATAACATGCCTTGATTGTGAATGTCAATATAAACCATGAAGCAAGAAACACATACTATGCATTTAGAAGATCATCAAGAGTCTAATAAATCATGCAAGTTCAAATAAGCTTAAGAAAGCTACAAAAGGTCTCTTTTGAAATTTGAAAATTCTAGAGCTTTTGTTTGAGACCCCATTAAATCAAGAGTTAGACAAAGCAAATATGTGCAATCAAATATCGAATAGTGCCCTTCAAAATAACAACATCCTCTTAATGGCACTTGTATAAAATACTTTGAAAAACAAGAACATAGGCATATGGCAAAACATATATCGAGTCTATAAGAGTAAGACTAACACAAGTAAACGTACCTCGATAGTTTATGCCTTTCTTGACAAATAATGACGTAGATGGCCATTTGTGAAAATATGTAAATCCTACACAATTCTTAAAACAAATCTAGCACAAATCATTATGATAAAGGTGTAGGCTAATAGATATCACAAGTAAGGTCATGCCATAAAAATCCATAAGATATGATAAACCACTTGAGTCTAAAAATGCACAAGAGTTTTAAAAACATCATATAAGGTCTTCTTTTCAAAATATTTTAAAACCACAAATATATATTGAAGACCTTAATTTTAAAATAAATATATGAAAACTCATTTTGCAAATAAGACACAAAAAAAAACATGCATAATAGACAAATAAAATGCATATTTAAATGGGGAGATACGGGTTACCAATTACGCCATTTCTATGGGTTGTGCCGTTCCCATTGTTGATGATATCTTCTTCTTTGAAAATCATCTTGTTGATGATGTCTTTGCCATTTCCAAGAATTATGTTCTTCCCATTTTTGATTATATCCTCTTCTTGGAAATTGGCTTTGTTGAAAATGTTTTCTCCTTCTTTGATCAAATGACACGGTCATTTGATGTCTTCTTGGCGGTATAAATTTTTTTCGATCATTATTTCGCCGGGTACCTATTAAAAAATTATTTTGTGGTACCCTCAAGTGTTTGGGTCCTTTAGGATTAGCTTTGAGACTTTTAGGTCTCCAATAATGATTAGAGCAATTTCTAGCCCAACATTTATTAGCCGTGTGACCCTTTTTACCGCAATAAAAGCAAGTAATAATCTTAGGAGCATAATGACCAACATGCATAGAGACTTGATTCTTTTTCATGTGATTGACACCCTTAGGCTTATGATCAAGTTCTAGTTTCGAATTATAACAACAATCAATAATATCGGTCATTCTATCGGTACTCAAGTTGGATTTAGATAAATCATTTTTCAAGCAATTTATATCCTCAACAAGAGTACTATTTTCTCTTTCAAGATTTCTAACCTTGTCAAGTGTGGTGGTGTGATCACATGATAGTGATTCATAGGAAGTAAATAAACTATCCTTATCATTTTTCAAAATATTGAATTCCTTTTTCAAATTTTTGTATTTAACAAGCAAGCTTTGGAATTCATCTTGAAGTTCATCATAATCATTTTGCAAATCACTATAGTCATTTTGTATGACAATATCATAGGAAGTAGAGGGTTTAAGACATACCTCATTTTCTTCTTCGATGCCCATAAGACAATGTTCAACTTCTTCATAGTTGGAAGTTGTAAGAGGCTTGTTGCTTAGATTTGACCAAGTATCCCTTTGAGAAGTAGATGCTTTTGAGTTGCTTCTATCATTTGCATATACTTCATGAATGGCTTCTAATTTTTGCCATACTCCATGAGCCGATCGAATTCCTACAATTTGTTCATATACCAAATTAGTAAGTGAACAATGCAAAATATTGAGAGCTTTACCATTTAAGGAGATGATTTTCTTCTCTTCATCATTGAGCTCTTTGAAGCCTTTGGAGGTGTGTGGTGTGTCTATCATCGGAATAGATTCTCCATTTATGACGATGTTCCAAATATCGAACCCGCAACCTTGTAGATAACATTCCATTCTTTTTTTCCAAAATATAAAATTTTTGGAATCAAATAATGGTGGCTTGGTGGTGGAGGTGCCGACAAGGTAGACTTTATTCGTAGCCGATGATCGTTCCTCTTTACTCGCGATGGGGTGAATAGATTATCTCCATCTTTTCGATTTCGCCCTCTTTTTTGAACCGAGAGCTCAAAGACAATAATAAAGGTGCGGAATGTAAATAGCACACATCGATTTATAGAGCTTCACACCACCTAGGGACTACGTGCTCTACCACCCCAGTATATCCGGGATGGGTTTCGAAAAGAGAAAAAGATTTTATTAATAATTACCAAAATTATTACAACAAAATCTTACACCAACACTTTGAAGAGCACCACACTCTTCTTCAACACTACCTTTGAGATTACCACAATCTCACTTGAAGATTACCACAATCTCCAAACGGCACCTTGTGAAGATTACCACAATCTTCACCCTTGAAGAGCACCACACTCTTCAACACCTCAACAAGAAGATTACCACAATCTTCTTACACCTAACACCTAGATCACCCAAGTGTGTTCTTACCACAAGAACACTCACAAGGATATCTTGTGTTTGAATGACGACCACAAATTCAAGATTACAACTCGATAATTGATAATACAATAGAGTGCAAGTGTAATCAAGAATAGCCTAGACCTCAAGAATGTGAAAGTGAATAGCTAGGCAAATTACAACAAGAAATAAGACAATATAAAAACAAGTGTATTCTTGAGTATATCTTGTTGTGTTGTAGTTTTCTCTCTTGTTGTTTTGCTTCAATTCTTCCTCTATTTATAGAAGATGTCTCGTACAAGATAGGCTCCTCTTGGGGACATGAAATCAGAAACATTGCAAGACAATTGATGAAAAGAGTCATTAGAAATCAACCAGCTTAAATCAAGGAAAAGTCATACGCAAACTCAATGGATAGTTTGTCTTTGTCAAAAGAGGGGTTCGACCGATCGCGCAGAGATAAGATTGAAATTGAATTCTGCAAATTTTTACACAGGAGGACCGGTCGCAGGGGGGTGCGACCGGTTGCACTCATGTTGGACCGATCGAGGAAGACCAAAACAGAGAAACAAAAGTTTCGTTCTTCTGGGTGGCTTTGTGCACGGCCGCCCATAGGGTCGACCGCGCCCTCACCGGTCGACCTCCGGCCGACCGTCGCCCCCTTTGATTTCCCTCCATCCCTTTTTTTTCTGTTCCATAACTCAACTCAGGTACGGGTTGCCATATAGGGCGACCGGTCGAGCCTGAAACATAAGTGTTGTCCAATTTTACATCGAAAATAAACTCCAAGAAATACTCCGAAAAGTAGTAAAAACATTTTAGACCGATCGGGAGTATTAGGACAACATTCAGGGACATTATTTTGAAGTAAAAACACTTTGACATAAAATCATTAAAAGTGTTGTCCAATTTAGTCGAAAATAAACTTGAAGAAATACTCCGGGAAATATTAAAACCATTTGAAATCATTAGGAGTATTTGGACAACCTTTAAAAACATTGTTTTGGTATAAAAACAAAATCATCAAAATCATGATAAAACCATTTATCAAACAAGAATTACAAAAGAAGCAAAGGTGAATCCTCCAGAAGACACTCAACTCCCTCCAAGTCAAGGGAAGAAAGAACACCCAAGAGAGCAGAGCATCAAAAAGTTGAATATCAAAGAGCTGACAATCCAAGGATGGAAAGAATTTATCAAAAAGTTGAAAATCTATCTTTGCAGCAACCCGGTCACTATGCCATTGAATGCCCATATCCTCGTAGTCAACAAATACAAGAATGAAGAGGAAAGAAAAGTCTTGAGGGAAAGAAAGACAGAAAAGAGAAAGGCAATGTTGGGCTGCGCAGAGATCATGGATACATCAAGTCAAAAGACACAAAAGCAGACTCGGAGAGTAGTGAAGCTGACTACTCAAGTGACTCAAGAAGAAACCTTGATCCGTCTAATGACTAAAGAACAAAACCAACCTCGACCAAGAAGATGAGGTACACTCTAACTCATCACACTCAGATACTAGTGATAGTGATTGTGACACACACACACTTCATCACCCACTGATCTTTATGATTCATTAGGCAAAATGATGAAAGATTTTGAACATATTAAATCCTCACACAAACTACTAAATGAGGAAAACAACCTACTCAAGAGCCAAAACTCATAGCTGACTAAGGAGCTGAGTACTCTAAGTCAAATAGCTGATGAGAATAATAGTTTAAAGGCTGAAAATGCTAAGTTAATTGCAGAGATAACTGCTATAGAAAAGAGGGAGAATGACCTCAAAAATGTGATAGCCTCATTCACTAAGGCATCCAAATCATTGGATGATCTTATTATGAGTCAAAGAGAATGTGGAGACAAGACAAAGCTTAGATTTAATTCCTCTATGTTATGTCAAGTTCCAAAAGTGATTTTGGAAAAGGGATCTTCAAGCAATGAAGTATCTCTAAAATCCAAAACTCCAAATGATGCATACACATTTATTCCAAAGCACAATCACAAGCAAACTGGCCTTGGTTATAAAGGAAAAGGAAAACAACATTGAATATCTTTGAGAGGACAAATGAGAAGAAATCTAGCCAAGTTCTCAAAGAAACTCCAAACAGGAGATACTCGGTAAAGAAGAAACAGAGCTACCAAAAGCCCCAGAAATTCTATAAAAGAAACACATATGATGGCAATGGTAGAAAATACCCAAGCTAAGCTGATTGGTATAATGTGAACTATCAGCAAAGACCTATGGAATATAAGCCTAAGTGGCAAAGGCCTAGAACTCAGCAAAGGCCATTCCAAAGGCATAAGAGCTACCATCAACACACATATGCACCTAGGCACTACACTCAGAGATATCACAACTACCCAAAGAAGGCAATTGCTAAAACACATACACAGCATACGATTTAAGAGACACTTTGTATGAACCTAACCCCAAGCAATTTGCCAAAATTAATTATGATTATGGCACTGATAGATGGCAACCCCTTAGAGTCAAATCAATTGGCTATAGGTTTGTTGGATCATCTTACAATACTAACCCCTCAGGACCCAGGCAAGTATGGGTACCTAAAACCTAATTTCCTTGATTGCAGGTTCAAGGAGCAGCTGAGTGCCAAGGAACCTGGTACATGGATAGTGGCTTTTCCAGACACATGACAGGAAATAAGAAAAATCTATCAAAATTCAAGGATGTTAGAGGTGCAAAAGTCATATTTGGAGGAAATGAAGCTCCAGGAGAAATAAGAGGCATTGGATACATCAAGAAAAATGGATTAGATATTACAGATGTTGCATATGTTGAAGGCCTCAATTTCAACTTGCTAAGCATAAGTCAACTCTGTGACAAAGGCTACAATGTTGGATTCAATATGGGTGTATGCCAAATCAAGGATTCTGAAACTAATGAAATAGTGTTGCAAGGATGCAGACAAAAGAACATGTATGTGGTAGATTGGTCAACTGCAACACCAAGCACTTGTCTGCTAGCAAAAAGCACAGCTGAATCAAGTTGGCTATGGCACAAGAAGTCGAGTCACCCGAATTTTAAAACTATTAACAAACTTGCAAGAAGTAATCTTTTGGAAGGACTTCCAGACTCAGTATACAAGAAGGAAAGTATATGTGATGCATGCCAGATGGGAAAACAGATCAAATCATCATTCAAAGAAAAGACATGTCCATTTTCAACAAGAATATTGCACCGCTACATATGGATCTATTTGGTCCATTGAACCAAATTAAAGATAAATGGGAAGAAATACACCTTGGTGGTAGTAGATGACTACTCAAGATATACATGGACAATATTCATGTGTAAGAAGAAAGAAACTCTACGAAAACTACCACATCCGATGAAGAGAATACAAAATGAGAAGAGTCAAACCATTATCAAAATAAGATCTCGACAGAGAACCGAGTTTGTCAATGGTATAATAACTCAAAGATCATTGAAAATGGTATTAGTCATGAATTATCTGCAGCAAGGACTCCACAACAGAATGGAGTTGCGAGAAAGAAGGAATAGAACTCTCAAAGAAGCAAAGCAAGGACCATGTTAGTCAAGCAAGGTTGCTAAAAGATTTTGGGTCAAGCAATAAACACAACATGCTATACTCAAAATAGATGCATGATAAACAGACAGCTGACAAAGACTCCCTATGACATTTGGACAGATAGAAAGCTAAATGTTGCATACTTTAGAATATTTGGATGCAAATGCTTCATCCATAATAATGGCAAAGATAATTTAAAGGCCTTTGATGCTAAAGCTGATGAAGGTATCTTCTTAGGTTACTCACCTGAAAGCAAAGCCTACAGAGTGCTCAACAAGAGGACAATGGTTACAGAAGAATCCATCCATGTGGTGTGTGATGAACCCAACGTAAATGGAGAAGACATTGAAGAGTCACCGATAAGTCAATCAACCAACCATGCGAAGAGTCCCTATGTTGAAGTCAAGCCGGAATTATAAATCCGATGAAGATGATATATCCGAGTCTCAAAGACAACTCGAAAAATCTGCAGCTAAATGATGATGAGAGAGCTGATCAAAATGACACAAAATGGCAAGACGATCAATCCAGCCTAACTTACTCCAACCCGATATAAGATGGCCGAGAGACCATCCACCGAACTAATCATTGGAGATGTAAGAGAAGGTGTGAAAACTAGATCCGAACTCAACAAGAAGCAATGTTTACTTGCTTCATCTCACAAATAGAGCCAAAAGATGTGTCACATGCATTGATGACACACATTGATTCAAGCCATGCAAGAAGAGCTAAATCGCTTTGAGAGAAATAAAGTGTGGAATTGGTTCAAAGACCTACCCATCAAAATGTTATTGGCACTAAATGGGTGTTCAGAAACAAGATAAATGAGGAAGGTTCTGTGGTGAGGAACAAAGCAAGATTGGTAGCCAAAGGGTATTGCCAAGAAGAAGGAATAGATTTTGATGAAACTTTTGCTCCTGTGGCAAGATTGGAAGCAATAAGAATGTTTCTTGCCTATGCAAAATCACAAGAACTTTATTGTATATCAAATAGATGTAAATAGTGCATTCCTTAATGGGTTATTAGAATAAGAAGTATATGTTGAACAACCTCCAGGATTTGAGCAGAAGACTCTTGGAGATAAGGTATACACACTCAAGAAAGCTTTATATGGTTTGAAACAGGCACCCAGAGCATGGTATGATACATTATAACAATTCCTAACTGAGAACGGATTCACAAAAGGCAAAGTGGATAGAACACTCTTCGAATTCAAGATGGGAAGAGTATACGCTTGTTCAAATATATGTGGATGACATCATCTTTGGATCCATAAACAAAGAGTCTGTGTGATAAATTCTCAAATCTCATGCAAAACAAATTCGAAATGAGCATGATGGGAGAGTCGACATTCTTCCTTGACTCCAAGTGAAAACAAATGAAGGATGGAACCTTCATAAGTCGACAAAATACACCAGAGATTTAATGAAGAAATTTGGTATGGAAGAGAAATCTTCTCGTGAAAATACCAATGAATACATCACCAAAATGGATATGGATGCATATGGCAAGCCCAGATCAAACAAGATACAGAGCACTTATTGGATCATTGCTCTATCTCACAAAGAAGCGACATGACATCACCTTTGCTATAGGTGTATGTGCAAGATTTTAATCGCCCCAAATGAAAGCCACATGATCAAATGACCAAGAGAATCTTGAGATATTTGAAAGGAAGCCAAAAAGTTGGCTTATGGTATCCTAAGGAAGGTGGATTCAAGCTAATTGGCTATTCGACTCGACTATCTTTGGTTGTAGAGTTGACAGGGAAGAGTACCTCGTGCACATGTCAAATGCTTGAAATAGGCTAATTTCTGGTTTAGCTAGAAGCAAAATTCAATAGCTACCTCCACAAACAAGGCAGATACATAGTCATGTGGGGCAAACATGTTGTGCCCAAGTCTTATGGATGAGACATCAGCTGAGAGACTATGATGTTGAGGAAAAGGAAATTCCAATTATGTGTGATAACACAAGTGCAATTGCAATCACTCAAAATCCTGTGTTGCATTCAAGAACAAAGCACATTGATGTGAGATATCACTTCATAAGAGATCATGTTGAAAAGAAGGACATCACCTGGAATATATCTCAACTGATAAGCAATTAGCTGACATATTCACAAAACCATTATGTGAATCAAGATTTGAAGAACTCAAACATGAATTGGGGTTAATTGAAATGAGTTGACACTCGGAAAGACTCAAAGAAAAGAGATGAAACACGAAAAGTCAAAAAGAGTCAACTCTTAAATCAAAAGTGAATAAGCCGTATCGGAGAATCAGCTGCAACGAGTTAGCTGACAGCTGAGTATTTATGTGCAAAGAGAGAAGAGTTAAATCAGCTAAGGAATAAGCTGAGTCATTTATGAGCAAAGTGACAAAAACGCAATTGTCTTTACGAAGAGGTAATGTTTTTAAGAATGACGTCGATAATTATGACGTGTCTACAAAAAAAGTCGCACACAAAGCTTATGATTGGATATAAATGTTGCAAAAGATTAAATACGAGAGATTAAAAGTTAATCGGCGTGCAAAATCTAAGCCGTTGATTTTGATCAAAATTTCAAAAACCACCCGCACGTCCTTTCATGACCCATACTTAAACCATTTCGTCCGATTCTCTCTCACTTTATCAAAACCGTTCATCTCTCTCAAAGGCAAAATAAAGAAATTTTCTCTCAAAACCCTACAAATCCTCAAGTTCATTTTCTAAGTTTCGTTCGGTAAAACGTCCGTAAATGGCATCTACTCATGATTTCGTCAAGTCGGGAAAGCAAATCCGCGACTCGGTTCTCTCGGATTTCGACGATGCTTAAACAGGGTCCGATGACACCCTTGTGAAGAAGATAGCACGTAAGCCGG
The DNA here is from genome assembly GCA_016081115.2 of Rehmannia glutinosa. NCBI lineage: Eukaryota > Viridiplantae > Streptophyta > Magnoliopsida > Lamiales > Orobanchaceae > Rehmannia > Rehmannia glutinosa. Next base: position 64,365,760 of record CM071931.1, on the reverse strand, counting down.
AAAAATCGGATTAAAACCATTTTTGACGATGGAGTTCCCAATGACCTACGTGAAAGAGGTTGCACAATTCTCGTGAACGCTCGGTTCACGATGAGGGCATAAGGTCCTCTGCTCACGGAAAAGAGTTCACCATTATCGCCAAGATCCGCATAACACCGTTTGTTGCCTACGGAAGGAGGCCGAGATTTAAGAAGTCGATGTTGACCTGGCCGCCGCTTGGAAGGAAGTAGCCAAGTCCGATCGTGTCGCGAAAGTGGTCTATACAAATGACTAATAAGAAGAAGTCAAAGAGCACTACCACAAATTGCGGACATCATTGCCAAATGCATAGACATCAAATTTGGAAGCTTTGACCACCGTCCAAAGCTAAGTTGATCGTGATGGCCGCGATCATTGAAGAAAAGAAGGTGAATCAATTTGAGTTTGTATACAAAGCACTCACGCTGCATATTGGGAATAAATCCTTCAAGGAGGATGGTACGCTTTGGAGGTTCCCCGGGATACGGCCTGGTGATTGGCCGAATGATGGAAGTAAAAGGAGTCCCTCTTCGACATGGAAAGGCGTTCCATGTAAACAAGAGGATGTTTCGATCAAACCTCTTCGGCGCATAGAAGAGAGCTTACGCTAAGAGGGCTGATACGAGTGAGGGGGAATCAGCTGACCCTGAAGATACAACTGTCTCCTCTCCTCCAAAGAAGAAGGCTGCTCCTGCAGCTGGCAAGAAGATGTTTGATACATGTTTTTATCTTAATTTCGATGATTTTATTTTGTCACCAAAACAATGTTTTTAAAGGTTGTCTAAATACTCCTAAATGATTTAAAATGGTTTTAATATTTTCCGGAGTATTTCCTCAAGTTTATTTTTGATAATAATGGACAACACTTTTAATGATTTTAATGATTTTATGTTTTTTTTTTTTTTTTTTCCCTCTTTTTCAATCAGAGAACCTTGAAGACCATAATTGGATATGATTTTATGTTAATGGGTTTTTACTCCTAAAACAAGATTTCTAAATGTTGTCTAAATACTCTCGATTGGTTTAAAATGTTTTTACTAAATTTTCTGAGTATTTCTTGAGTTTTATTTTCAACAAAAATTGGACAACATTTGCCTCGTGGTCGATCGGTCGCCCTATAGGCAACCCGCACTGAAGATGATTTTTGAAACAGAAAATGAGATGGAAGTAAAATCGGTAGTCGACGGCCGCCTGTGGGTCGACTCCACTGCATGTTTAGTTTTGAAACATAACATTTCTTCTTCGATTTTTCATTAAGGTGGACCGGTTGAGATGGGGGTCGACCGGCGAAGCCTATGTCGACCGGTCGCCTGTTGAAAATTTCAAAGTGTTCTTAATTCTCATTATTTCGTGCGACGGCCGCCTGTATTGACAAAGAAAAATATAACCGTTTGACAAACAGACACATTTCCTTAAATTGTGGGATTGATTTCTAACAGCTATATTCTTGATTTTAATTGTATTTTTCTATAGATTTTCAATCCCCAAGAGGAGCCTATGCTTGATCAATCATCTCCTATAAATAGAGGAAGTTTTGGAGCAACCAACACAACAGTTGAGATACAACACAACAAGATTCACTTCAAACAAATACTTGGTCTTTCATTGTTATTATTCTTGTTGTAAATTTGCCTAGCTTATCACTATCACATCCTTGAGGTCTAGGATATTATTGATTACACTTTGCACTCAAATTGTATTATTTATTATTGAGTTGTAATCTTGATTTTTGGTTATCATTCAACACAAGATATCCTTGTGAGTGTTCTTCTGGTAAGAACACACTTGGATGATCTAGGTGATATGTGCAAGAAGATTGTGGTGATCTTCTTATTGAGGTGTTGAAGAATTTGGTATTCTTCAAGGTTGAAGATTGTGGTAATCTTCACAAGGTGCCGTTGAAGGAAGATTGTGGTAATCTTCAAAGGGAGATTGTGGTAATCTCCAAAGGTGTTGTTGAAGAAGAGTGTGGTGCTCTTCAAGGTGTTGTAAGTTGAATTTGTATTAATTTTGATAATTAATAAAATTCTTTTTCTTTTTGAAATGCATCCCGGATATACTGGGGTGGTAGAGGATTAGGCCCTAGGTGGGTTGAACCTCTTTAAATCAACGTGTGTTGTTTACATTCCGCACCTTTATTTTTGTGTTTGAGCATTCGGTTGTAAAAAGAGGGCTAAATCGAAAAGATAGAGATAATCTATTCACCCCCTCTAGATTATCGTAGCCGCTTGGACTTACAAGTGGTATCAAAGCCAAACTCTTTGGCAAGCTCGTTTCACATCGCGAGTGAAGAGAAATGATCGTCGGCTACGAACGAAGCTCATCTATCCGGCACCTCCACCACCAAGCCACCACTATTTGATTCCAAAAATTTTAATTTTTGGAAAGAAAGAATGGAATGCTATCTACAAGGTTGTGGGTTCGACATTTGGAACACCGTCATTAATGGAGAATCCATTCCGATGAAAGATACACCACACACCTCAAAAGGCTTCAAAAAGCTCAATGATGAAGAGAAGAAAATCATCTCCTTAAACGGTAAAGCTCTCAATATTTTGTATTGTTCATTTACTAATTTAGAATATGAACATATTGTAGGAATAAAGTCGGCACATGAAGTATGGCAAAAATTAGAAGCCATCTATGGAGTATTTGCAAATGAAAGAAGCCAAACAAAAGCATCTACTTCTCAAAGGGATACAAGTTTATATCTAAGGAACAAGCCTCTTACAACTTCCAATTACGAAGAAGTTGAATATTGTTTTATGGGCATCAATGAAGAAAATGAGGTATGTCTTAAACCCTCTACTTCCTATGATATTGTCATTCAAAATGATTATAGTGATTTGCAAAATGATTATGATGAACTTCAAAATGAATTCCAAAGCTTACTTGTTAAATACAAAAATTTGAAAAAGGAATTCAATGTTTTGAAAAATGATAAGGATAGTTTATTTACTTCCTATGAATCACTATCATGTGCTCACACCACCACACTTGACAAGGTTAGAAACCTTAAAAAGAAAATAGTACTTTGTTGAGGATATAAATTGCTTGAAAAATGATTTATATAAATCCAACTTGAGTACCGATAAAATGACCAAGATTGTTGATTGTTCGAAACTAGAACTTGATCATAAGCCTAAGGATGTCAATCACATGAAAAAGAATCAAGTCTCTAAGCATGTTGGTCATTATGCTCCTAGAATTATTACATGTTTCTATTGCGGTAAAAAGGGTCATACGGCTAATTTTTGTCGAGCTAGAAATAGCTCTAATTATCGTTGGAGACCTAAAAGTCTCAAGACTAATCCCAAAGGACCCAAACACATGAGGGTACCACAAAATAATGTCATATTAGGTATCCGGCGAAATAATGATCGAAGAAAATTCATATCGCCAAGAAGACATCAAATGACCGTTTCATTTGATCAAAGAAGGAGAAACTATTCTCAACAAAGCCAATTTCCAAGAAGAGGATATAATCAAAATTGGGAAGGTAACAAACCTTGGAAATGGAGTAATCAAAGAAGTCATCATCAACAAAGTGACTTCTCAATGGGAAGATATCATCAACAATGGGAAAGGCGCAACCCATGGAAACGACGTAATTGGTAAACCGTATCTCCCCATTTATATATGCATTTTATCTTAATTATATGCATGTTTTTATTTATGTCTTAATTGCAAAATGAGTTTTCATGTAATTATTTTTTAATTTAGGTCTTTAATATATTTGTGAGTTTCAAAATATTTTTAAAAAGAAGACCTTGCATGATTTTCTAAAACTCTTGTGCATTTAATTAGACTTATGTGATCTATTATCTCTTATGAAATCTTATAGCATAAGGTCTTTTTGATATCTCCTATTACTTGCCTACACTTGTATTTTTTTGTGCAAACTTTGTCTAAGAATTGTGTAGGATATGTATCTCATATTCATTGGCCATTTCGTCATCAAGCTTCTTAAACTATCGAGGTATGTTGACTTGTATTTTTTCTTAGAACTTGATATTGCTCATGCACATATCTTTCAAGATATTTCATTTTAACCCCTTAAGTGCCCCTAAATGATTTTGCAAATATTCTCTTTAAAAAGGCACTACTTGTTAAGTCTCGATTTTCTCTAATATATGTTTTCCCAAAACCCATATTTGTTGGATATAGTCCAAGATTATCTTTTTGCAAAGTTTTAAAACTTTTGGGGTGAAATATCGAATTTTGGAAAACTCTGGGAAAAGAAAAAAATTACCTGGGACGGTCAAAGCAGGGGCGACCGGTCGCCCTGCACTCGACCGGTCACCCCCTACCTCGACCGGTCGCCCAGGCTATTTTTACAACTTAAAGTCATTCTGTCTTCCTCTCAAAACAGACGCAGGAAATCTCTCAAACCCTTGGCACGATTTTTTCATCCCCTTTTCTCTAGAATCTTCAATTCTTCATCATTTTTCACGATTCTTGTTGCTAATCTTCTTATTTTCACAAGAATCTTACATATATGGCTCCTCCTAGAAATTCTACCGGTCGAAATCCCATCTCCAAGCGTAGAAGGGGCGGAGAGGGTTCTTCGAGAAATCGGCAAGAGGAAGCCGAACAAAGGGATATTCGAGCCGCTCAAAGAAACGTGGCTCAAGAAGGTGATGATGTTCAAAATCCCATTCTCTCTCGTGCCCAAATCACCGAGCTCCGCGGAACAATTTCGCTCCAAAATTGCCGTTGGGCGAAAGGTAAAAAATCTTTTGTTACTCAAGCTCCTAATTCTCACAATGTTCATAATTTCATCAATAAGTATCCGGAATGGTATTATGAGGATTCGGGAATGGGTGGAAAATCTATTGCTCGAACTAAAATGTGTCGTTTTAGTTCATTTACAAATGAGTATCCTACTATTAGAGGATTTTTTGAGGAGCAAGGTTGGATGTATCTATGGGAGCATGCTTATGTTTTGTATGATGATGATATTATCCAACATTTTTATGCTAATATGTGGGTGCAATATGATAATGAAAGAAAGCCGATTGCCGTTAATTCGCTTGTAAAGGGTCATCATTTTAGATGGACTCCCAATGATATTTGCCGGCTTTTACATGTTAGAGAAGGTGGTTGGGATTATTTCTCTTGTGGGACTTGGAATGATGAAATGTTGGGGGTGCCGATGAAAGAAGTGAAGACGTATTTGGGAGTATGGCCAAAATATTCTTTGTTGGCAATGACACTTGAGCATCGTATTTTGTCGATCATTGTCTCATATTGCATTTGTGGTAAGTCAGGAAAGATGCCTAGCAACATGGATTACTTTTTGACTTATAAGATTGCTAGGAGGGAACCACTTAACTTTGGTGCCATACTTATTCAATGTCTAATCGAGTCCATCACTCAAGGTAATAAGAAGTTGGTTATGGGAAATTGGATTTGTAAACTTCTTATTCAATCGGGACTACCTTCGTCGGAGTGTAACTCGGAAGTATTTCAAAATGACTTCGACATTGATAACATCTCCCAAATGGTCACGATGCGCAAGAATATTGACATCTGACCAACTAAAATGGCTAGAGGAAGAGGTCAAGAGTCCCCCGATCCTAATGACTACTTTGATGACGCCGAGGCCGCAAGATTGGCGGAAGAAGGCGAACCGAGCAATCCGGAGGGTAATACCGGTGCTCAACCGCCTAGGAGGTATACTTAAGCCGAATTTGATGAGATGAGGGCTTTTCATGAGACGAGGTATGAGGCTTTGGAGCAAAAGACCTCCAAAATGCAAAAGTCTATCGGGAAGTTGAAGAAATTCATCAAGGACTTTATTCCCGGATCTTGCTTCTCCTCGAATGAGGAATGATGTCCCCACCCCCTTTACTTTCTAGCATTTTCATTAATGATGCTTTGTATTTTTATGAACCTTTGTAAAACTCCTTCGTACTAATGATATTTGCTTGTTTTCTTAAAAGGGTTAAAATTGCAAGTTGATAATGACTTGTGGATGATCATGATTTTGATGGAGTATTTGATGGTAAAAATACTCTAATTGAAGCATTGTTTGATAATTGGTATGAAGTACTTGATGGTAAAAGTGCTTCTTTTGATCATTATGCTTAGTTGGATATGTTGGGACATTGGATATATCATACATGTATTGTTAAGGCATGACTTGTATTACTTGATGGATGCTCTAATTTTTGGCATTTGTAAATGCCTTGACTCTTCTTAGCTTATATTACCTCAATTGGGTTGAACCCTTGAGAATCTCTTTGTTGAGCCTCTTATTTGATGGACTATTGTTGCATATCTTGCATATGATATTGTTGAGCTTTGAAATGAGGATGATTGATGATGATATGGAAATTTTTTTGGTTTGAACCATTTACAAAGGTTATATACAACCTCTTTTATTTTTCACGCACACATAGTGTTCGATGAAATGTCGCAATGAATATTTCAACTTCTACATGATTCTATTGCTTCATAATGTCTTAAAATCATTTTGAGATCATGTTTTTAGCTTACTAATGAGCTTATGGATCTCTTATGTTACAATTCTCCCATTTTCCTTGGACTTTAAGTATAAATTGCTCAATGGTTGATAAACCGTCTCGGTTGCGCACTTTGATATATTTGTATGATGTTTTTCTCATCCTAACATTCTTTTTGATGATTCCAAAGGGGGAGAAACAAGATATTGGCTCATTAGCTCAAAGAAGCTAATAAAAGTTTGTCATAGAAGCTATAAGCTATGGCTCATAAAAGCCATAAGTTGTGATTCTTTTTTAGTCCAATTGTTGCTTGATGGACTTCTATAATTGTTTAATAATGTTTTGTGGAGCTTATAAGCTCTTGAACAATTTGTAAAAGCTAAAGCTTTTAGCATATGGAAATATTGCTTTTACATTATTCTTGATATGCTTGTTGATAGGGGGAGCTTGTGCTTATTATTGAATATATTTACTCCCTACTTGGTTGCTTTAATATTTTTGGAAATTTTGGTTGCTTCCAAATGGTCAAATGTTTTTACCGGAAAATCATTTCTAAAATTGCTCTCTTAGTTTGTGAAAAAAATTGTTTTGGTTTGTAATCATCAAAAATGGGGAGATTGTTTGATACATGTTTTTATCTTAATTTTGATGATTTTATTTTGTCACCAAAACAATGTTTTTAAAGGTTGTCCAAATACTCCTAAATGATTTAAAATGGTTTTAATATTTTCCGGAGTATTTCCTCAAGTTTATTTTTGATAATAATGGACAACACTTTTAATGATTTTATGTTAATGGGTTTTTACTCCTAAAACAAGATTTCTAAATGTTGTCTAAATACTCCCGATTGGTTTAAAATGTTTTTACTAAATTTTCGGAGTATTTCTTGAGTTTTATTTTCAACAAAAATTGGACAACATTTCTGTCTCGTGGTCGACCTGGCGCCCTATAGGCAAACCCGCACCAAGATGATTTTTGAAACAAAAATGAGACGGAAGTAAAATCGGCAGTCGACGGCCGCCTGGGCCGACGGCCGCCCAGGGGTCGACCGACTGTATGTTTAGTTTTGAAACAAAACATTTCTTCTTCGATTTTTCATTAAGGTGGACCTAAGGTTGAGACAGGGTCGACCTGGTCGAAGCCTATGTCGACCGGGTCGCCTGTTGAAAATTTCAAAATGTTCTTAATTCTCTTATTTCGTGCGACCGGTCGCCTCTGTATTGACAAAGAAAATATGACCGTTTAACAAACAGACACATTTCCTTAAATTGTGGGATTGATTTCTAACACTATATTCTTGATTTCAATTGTATTTTTCTCAGAGATTTTCAATCCCCAAGAGGAGCCTATGCTTGATCAATCATCTCCTATAAATAGAGGAAGTTTTGGAGCAACCAACACAACAATTGAGATACAACACAACAAGATTCACTTCAAACAAATACTTGGTCTTTCATTGTTATTATTCTTGTTGTAAATTTGCCTAGCTTATCACTTTCACATCCTTGAGGTCTAGGCTATTCTTGATTACACTTTGCACTCAAATTGTATTATTTATTATTGAGTTGTAATCTTGATTTTTGGTTATCATTCAACACAAGATATCCTTGTGAGTGTTCTTGTGGTAAGAACACACTTGGATGATCTAGGTGATAGGTGCAAGAAGATTGTGGTGATCTTCTTATTGAGGTGTTGAAGAATTTGGTATTCTTCAAGGTTGAAGATTGTGGTAATCTTCACAAGGTGCCGTTGAAGGAAGATTGTGGTAATCTTCAAAGGGAGATTGTGGTAATCTCCAAAGGTGTTGTTGAAGAAGAGTGTGGTGCTCTTCAAGGTGCTGTAAGTTGAATTTGTTTTAATTTTGGTAATTAATAAAATTCTTTTTCTTTTTGAAATCCATCCCGGATATACTGGGGTGGTAGAGGATTAGGCTCTAGGTGGGTTGAACCTCTTTAAATCAACGTGTGTTGTTTACATTCCGCACCTTTATTTTTGTGTTTGAGCATTCGGTTGTAAAAAGAGGGCTAAATCGAAAAGATGGAGATAATCTATTCACCCCCCCTCTAGATTATCGTAGCCGCTGACTTACAAGTGGTATCAAAGCCAAACTTTTGGCAAGCTCGTTTCACATCGCGAGTGAAGAGAAACGATCATCGGCTACGAACGAAGCTCATCTATCCGGCACCTCCACCACCAAGCCACCACTATTTGATTCCAAAAATTTTAATTTTTGGAAAGAAAGAATGGAATGCTATCTACAAGGTTGCGGGTTCGACATTTGGAACACCGTCATTAATGGAGAATCCATTCCGATGAAAGATACACCACACACCGGAGACTTCACGAGCACAAGTTGTCATTGAGCGATTCCAGGTTGGCCGTGATGATCCTTTTGTAATCATTTCCCTTCTCTCGGGAGGTACCGACCTCCCCAAGAATCGCCTAGAGATCGAGAGCGCTTCCATAAACCCGATCCTCGTTATTCCCACAGACACCATTGTTCCAAAGCCAGACTATGACTTTGACGCTCATACCGCCACCGAGACAAGTAATAAATGAGGTTCGGGAAGTTTTCAAAGCCATATTTGCATAGATTTAAAAGATAGAGAGGCACTAGGCCTCACCGACATGAGACGGGATAACAAAGATGCAAACCTTACTACTGATCTACGAGGCATAATTGTCAAGATCCGGGAATGGTGGCAACAGCAGCAGATAATGCGCGTGGAACAAGCTCGATATTTCAGACATTGTTCAACAAGTTGCTAGTCTCAAGGGCCGAGAATGCCGATGCAAAGACAAGAATGCAAGAGCACATTGAACGAATGCATGAATCTCACACCACGTAGATACACCGCGTGAATATAATAAGAAAGAGCTCCCGCGTGAGAGAAACATGGATAGAAAGTTCACCTTCTCATGGCCGAGATGAGGTTGGTAGCAGAATCAATCCAACGCCACCCGCTCAATTCCGGCAAAGATACTCCGTAGCATTCGGCGAACTCGCCTATTAGCCGCTTAGACTTCATGCTTGCTAGCTTGTTTCCAGGGGTTCTTCTCTCCTTTGATGATGCCAAAAAGGGGGAAGAGGAATACCAAAAGGTGTCAAGGGATCTCAAAGTCGGTGAAAAGGAGGACGATCCTGTGAAGGGAAAGACAACCGAGGAAGTGAGAAGAGAGAAGAAAGGAAAATCTGTTGAGGGGGAAGGTTCGAAAGATGTGACCTTGATGATTGCTAAAACCTCCCAACAAGGTCTTGTCACAACTGATATCATCAGCAAACTCCCAGTGACTCTTCCACTCCAACACTCTGCAGACCTATGGCCGATAAGAGAAAGACAGTTGAAGCAGGATGAAGGAAGTGAAAGGAAAGATGGATGCCGAGTTATGAACATTCGAAACAACATGGAGGCATTCCAAATGCAGCAGAGACACCTATACCATTTCGTATGTCGGAACCGAGCCAAGATCTCGCTGATTGATGAATTCAAGACGCCGCATCTCGAATGTTACTTCAAAACATGTCCATGGCTCAAGCCTCGATTTGTACTCGGGAAAAAGATCTCAAACTATGTGAAGAAAGCCGACAGCGGCAGACCATCGGCAAATACCGCTAGTCACTCACCGGGAAAAAGAAGGCCCCAAAGACAATATACGCCCGAGAGGAAGAAGAAGAAAGGGTGGAGGAAGAGGTTTCGCACCCAGGCCTCGCCAAAAACATTGAGTACATAGATCCGTGCAAGAAATGAGGGATCTATTGGGTCGATTCGACAAAGTAGCCAACCCGCAAGTGGCTAAGAACAATGCCGAGTATGTGAAGAGAATTGAAGAAGAAAATAAAAGACAAACTCAGCTATGGGAGGAAAGACAAGAAAGAAAGAGAAGAGATGAAGTCGCTGAAAGGCTTATGAGAAAAAGAAGGCGGTGAAGATGAGAAAAAGAGGAAAAGGTCCGAGGATGACAGAGTCAAGAAGAAGAGGAAAGAAGGAGAGACAAAAGGAGATGAAGTGTTGTTGTTCACCCTTCATGTATTTTACTATGTAAATACATTTTTATGTAAGTCTTCTTACGTACATCGAATAAAATCGTACAATTTCTATACTTGTGTAGATATAGAACAACATAGTTACTCTAAGTTCTATTTAAGCTCTGATACACTTTGTAAACATCTATGTAAAGAACAAGAATGTTATGATCAATAAAAGATTGATTCTACGCATACATTCTCGTGATTCTCGCATTGTCCTGACGTATCTTTGTCAAGTTACTTTATCAGTATGAATGTTTTAAGTTTTGGCATCATCAAAAAGGGGGAAATTGTTGGGAAATTAATTTTTAGATTTTGATGAATGCCATGTAAAACTTAGAATAGAAAGTTGGCACCCCATTTTTCTCGTTGTAAATTGCATTGTTATAGATAGGGTGGTCGAAATGAGTCAAGTCACTATGCCCGAACATGCAAGAAGACAACTAGAGAATAGAAGGAAGACTCCGCGCAAGGCACCGAGTGTGGCAAGGAAGAGAAGACATGAACTCGATCAAGGTGCAAACAGAGATACAAACTGGTGAAGTATCGACAAGTCAACTCAAGACAAATAAGTCTCAAGTTGAAATGACAAGAGTCATCCATGATTGGAAGTCGACTCAAAGTCAATCGGGAAGTTAAGAAAATGCAACAAGTCGAGATAATCGAAAGAGATCCGTTGTACGAAGTCAAGAGAATTACTTAAACAAGTAATACCTCCATATCGCTTTTCTTAAAGTGCTCGACCCTGCGTGCAAAAGGAATAAACTAATGGGAAGACCGCACCGTGTCGAACTCAAAACCTGAAGAATCATTCATACGAGGAAGTGGCAATTCCAAGGACTGCAACAAGACAAGCCAACGACCACAAGTGTCGTTTAAAAATAAGCCTATCTCTTCAACGGGCAAATTTTTAAAAGATCATTATAAAAGGCTGAGGAATCACTCTGAGAGAAGGTTACCTGAACCACGAACATTCAAGCTAACATTCGAACTGTAACCAAAAATATTCTCAAGTCTTTCAAGATCAATCCTCAAGCCTACATTACGAAGAAAATCAATCCAACACTCACATGTGAAGGAAAGACAACTTCTATCAGTTGAAGAGGAAACATTTGAAGAATCAAGGGGTCTACATTCCACGGAGTTTTTGGAGGGCTTCGTGATCAAATCTAAGAAGCTTGAGCAAGTGGGCTGTAGTAGCAAGGCGCCGCCTGAAGAAGAAGTTCGAGTCGACGAGAAGCCACCGTGTGACCAAGGCATCTCCGCATCGAGTCCCAAAGGATCAAGTTAGCTATGTGAACAAAACTTGTATCCGACCAAACCACTTTGTATACTTGATCAATACTTAGTGGATTCATCCAGAGTTGGAGAAGAGAGGAGTAGAAGAATTACCCCATCTTCGAACCTCTATAAAAACTTATTGTGTCATTTACATTTCAACACTTTAATTTATGCATATTACTTTTATATCTGCTGATAAATTTGCTATCCAATTGATAATCAACCAAGTGCTAAAACCAAATATTAAAACAAACTTAACTAAATTCAAGGGTGTTAAGTTTTCCAATAAAACATATCACAATGAAAGTTAAGTCTTTAGTCAAAACAATCGAGTTATTCTATCAACAACTCGCCGAGTCCATGCTGAGTGACTAACTCTGGGCGATTAACTAATTTAGCTATCCATCAAGGACTCAGCTGTGAAGTATTAACTCTGAACTTTTTAAAAGGACTAAATCGAAAAATTAGTAAGGTTTATTCAACCCCCCCTTCTAAACCTTACACTCACACCCCTTGGGACCTACAAGTGGTATCAGAGCGGTTGGTTCATTGAGCCTTCCGCACTGGTCACTGAACTAATCTCCAAAATTTTCAAAGCTTGTTTTAGTACTTAATCTTTCAAAACTTTTTTATTCAAGCAAAGTTATTATCATGGAAGCAAATTTGACATGCATCCCTATGTTCACAATTGAAGAATTTTATGATTAGAAAATTCGTATGCACGCTCATCTATCAGCATTACACGATGAGATGTGGATAGTGATAGAAGATGGGCCACTCCAAATCTTAAAAGTGAACACAGATGCAATAAGAGTCACCGCTGCACCAAGGAGAAGAGGATGTCTTGCTCCCGGCACTCGATGGTTGAAAAACCAAGAGTCAATGGACAAATGATGACAAAAAGATATAACTTGGACAATGTGGCCAAGGACATTCTTTACAAACTTTTGGACAAAGCCATGTTCAACAAAGTCAAATCATGCAAAACGACAAAAGAAATCTGGGACAAGCTAACCTTGATTTGCGAGGGTCAGAGCAAATCAAAGAAAATAAACTATCTCGTTGTTGTACAAAAATTTGAAAACTTTAAGATGCTTGCGGAGAAACTCGATCACCGGATGCTCGATTCACGAAATTACCAATGAACTGCTCTGCACTTGGAAAGGAATATACACGTAAGAAATGTGTATGAAGATTCTAAGAAGTCTCCCAACCGAGTGGGATATGAAAGTCATGGCCATGAGACATTCCATGGACCTATCGAAGACATCCAACCATGAGCTATTCTCGCATCTCAAAGCCTACGAATTTGAGTGAGAAGAAAAGACCAAGAGGAAAACAATGTGCCCAAAACAACTCGCTCTAATTGTTAAGGATGGCAAGAGAGCCGAGGTCAAAGAAGTCATTGACCAAGAGGAAATTGACCGATGGTTAAAAGGTTTAACATGTTCTTCAACAAGAATTACAAAAGAAGCAATGGTGAATCCTCCGTAAGACACTCACCTCCCTCCAAGTCAAGGGATGAAAGAACACCCAAGAGAGCAGAGCATCAAAAATTGAATATCAAAGAGCGTATAATCCAAGGATGGAAAGAATCGATCAAAAAGTTGAAAATCTATGCCGAACTGCAGAAACCCGGCCACTATGCCATTGAATGCCCATATCCTCGTAGTCAACAAATACAGAAATGAAGAGGAAAGAAAAGTCTTGAGGAAAGAAAGACAGAAAAGAGAAAGGCAATGTTTGGCCGCAGAGATCCGACATACCAAGTCAAAAGACACAAAGCAGACTTTCGGAGAGTAGTGAAGTGACTACTCAAGTGACTCAAGAAGAAGCCTTGATCCGTCTAATGGCTAAAGAACAAAACTAACTCCGACCAAGAAGATGAGGTACACTCTAACTCATCACACTCGTATACTAGTGATAGTGATTGTGACACACACACTTCATTACCCACTGATCTTTATGATTCATTAGCAAAATGATGAAAGATTTTGAACACATTAAATCCTCACACACACTACTAAATGAGGAAAACAAATTTACTTAAGAGCAAACTCACAAATGACTAAGACTCAAGAGCCGAGTACTCTAAGTCAAATAGTGATGAGAATAAAAGTCTAAAGGCTGAAAATGCTAAGTTAATAGCGAGAGATAATCACATATAGAAAAGAGGAGAATGACCTCAAAATGTGATAGCCTCATTCACTAAGGCATCCAAATCATTGGATGATCTTATTATGAGTCAAAGAGAATGTGGAGACAAGACAAAGCTTATGATTTAATTCCTCTATGCTATGTCAAGTTCCAAAAGTGATTTTGGAAAAGGGATCTTCAAGCAATGAAGTATCTTTAATATCCAAAACTCCAAATGATGCACACACATTTATTCCAAAGCACAATCACAAGCAAACTGTCCTTGGTTATAAAGGAAAAAGAAAACAACCAGTTGAGTATACTGAGAGGACAGCTGAGAAGAAATCTAGCCGAGTTCCTTAGCAAACTCCAAACAGGAGATACTCTGTAAAGAAGAAACAGAGCTACCAAAAGCCCCATAAATTCTATGAAAGAAACACATATGATGGGAATGGTAGAAAATACCCAAGCCAAGCCGATTGGAATAATGTGAACTATCAAAAAGACCTATGGAATATAAGCTGAAAGTGGCAAAGGCCTAGAACTCAAAGAATGGCCATTCCGCAGGCTTGAGACCTATCATCAGCACACATATGCATCTAGGCACTACACTCAGAGATATCACAACTACCCAAAGAAGGCAATTGCTAAAACACATACACATGCATACAGACAAAAGAGACAACTGTATGAACCTAGAACCCCCAAGTAATTTGCCAAAATTAATTATGATTATGGCACTGATAGATGGCAACCCCTTAGAGTCAAATCTATTGGCTATAGGTTGGTTGGATAATCTTACAATACTAACCACTCAGGACCCAGGCAAGTATGGGTACCTAAAACCTAATTTCCTTGATTGCAGGTTCAAGGAGCAGCTGAGTGCCAAGGAACCTGATACATGGATAGTGGCTGTTCCAGACACATGACAGGAAATAAGAAAAATCTATCAAAATTAAAGGATGTTAGAGGTGCAAAAGTCATATTTGGAGGAAATGAAACTCCAGGAGAAATAAGAGGCATTGGATCCATCAAGACAAATGGATTAGAAATTACAGATGTTGCATATGTTGAAGGCCTCATCTTCAACTTGCTAAGCATAAGTCAACTCTGTGACAAAGGCTACAATGTTGGATTCAATATGGGTGTATGCCAAATCAAGGATGCTGAAACTAATGAAATAGTGTTGCAAGGATGCGGACAAAAGAACATGTATGTGGTAGATTGGTCAACCGCAACACCAAACACTTGTCTCATAGCAAAGAGCACAAAGAATCAAGTCAGGCCGTGCCTGCACAAGAATCTGAGTCATCTGAATTTCAAAACTATTAACAAACTTGAAAGAAGTAATCTTGTGGAAGGACTTCCAGACTCATTATTCAAGAAGGAAAGTATATGTGATGCATGTCAGAAGGGAAAACAGATCAAATCATCATTCAAAGAAAAGACATGTCCATCTTCAACAAGAATATCGCACCGCTACATATGGATCTATTTGGTCCATTGAACCACCAAAGATAAATGGGAAGAAATACACCTTGGTGGTAGTAGATGACTACTCAAGATATACATGGACAATATTCATGTGTAAGAAGAAAGAAACTCTACGTAAACTACCACAGTTGATTGATGAAGAGAATACAAAATGAGAAGAGTCAAACCATTATCAAAATAAGATCTCGACAGAGGAACCGAGTTTGTCAATGGTATAATAACTCAAGATCGTATTGAAAATGATATTAGTCATGAATTATCTCAGCAAGCAAGGACTCCACAAAGAGAATGGAGTTGCGAAAAGAAGGAATAGAACTCTCAAAGAAGCGAGCAAGGACCATGTTAGCCAAGCAGGCTGCCTAAAAGATTTTGGGTCAAGCAATAAACACAACATGCTATACTCAAAATAGATGCATGATAAACAGACAAATGACAAAGACTCCCTATGAGATCTGGACAGGGAGAAAGCCAAATGTTGCATACTTTAGAATATTTGGATGCAAATGCTTCATCCATAATAATGGCAAAGATAATTTAAAGGCCTTTGATGCTAAATCTGATGAAGGTATCTTCTTAGATACTCGCTTGAAAGCAAAGCCTACAGAGTGCTCAACAAGAGGACAATGGTTACAGAAGAATCCATCTATGTGGTGTTTGATGAACCCAACGTAAATGGAGAAGACATTGAAGAGTCAGCTGATAAGCTGAATCAACCAACCATGCAGAAGAGTCCCTATGTTGAAGTTGAAGCTGGAATTATAAATCCAGATGAAGATGAGATAGCTGAGTCTCAAAGACAACTGGAAAATCTGCAGCTAATTGATGATGAGAGAGCTGATCAAAATGACACAACTGCAAGATGACTGAACTAGCTAACTTACTACAACCTGATGTAAGATGGCTGAGAGACCATCCACCAGAACTAATCATTGGAGATGTAAGAGAAGGTGTGAAAACTAGATCCAGAACTCAACAAGAAGCAATGTTTACTTGTTTCATCTCACAAATAGAGCCAAAAGATTTGTCACAAGCATTGGATGACACAAAGTGGATTCAAGCCATGCAAGAAGAGCTAAATTAGTTTGAGAGGAATAAAGTGTGGGAATTGGTTCAAAGACCTACCCATCAAAATGTTATCGGCACTAAATGGGTGTTCAGAAACAAGATGAATGAGGAAGGTTCTGTGGTGAGAAACAAAGCAAGATTGGTAGCTAAAGGGTATTGCCAAGAAGAAGAAATAGATTTTGATGAAACTTTTGCTCCTGTGGCAAGATTGGAAGCAATAAGAATGTTTCTTGCCTATGCAACTCACAAGAACTTTATTGTATATCAAATGGATGTAAAGAGTGCATTCCTTAACGGGTTATTAGAAGAAGAAGTATATGTTGAACAACCTCCGTGGATTTGAGCAGAAGACTCTTGGAGATAAGGTATACACACTCAAAAAGGCTTTATATGGATTGAAACAGCACCCGAGCATGGTATGATACATTATCACAATTCCTGACGAGAACGGATTCACAAAAGGCAAAGTGGATAGAACACTCTTGAAATTCAAGATGGGAAGAGTATACCGCTTGTTCAAATATATGTGGATGACATCATCTTTGGATCCACAAACAAAGAGTCAGATAAATTCTCAAATCTCATGCAAAGCAAATTCAAATGAGCATGATGGGAGAGAGTCGACATTCTTCCTCGACTCTAAGTAAAACAAATGAAGGATGGAACCTTCATAAGTCGACAAAAATACACCGGAGATTTAATAAAGAAATTTGGTAAGGAAGAGAAGTCTTCTCGTGAAAATACCAATGAATACATCACCAAAATTGATATGGATGCGGATGGCAAGCCTCAGATCAAACAAGATACATGAGCACTTATTGGATCATTGCTCTATCTCACAAAGAAGCGGGCCGCGACATCACCTTTGTTGTAGGTGTATGTGCAAGATTTCAATCGCTCCAAAAGAAAGCCACATGACGCAAACCAAGAGAATCTTGAGATATTTGAAAGGAAGCCAAGAAGTTGGCTTGTGGTATCCAAAGGAAGGTGGATTCAAGCTAATTGGCTATTCGACTCGACTATCTTTGGTTGTAGAGTTGACAGAAGAGTACCTCGTGACACATGTCAAATGCTTGAAATAGGCTAATTTCTTGGTTTAGCAAGAAGCAAAATTCAATAGCTACCTCCACACCGAAGAAATACATAGTCTGCCGCGTTGTGCCCAAGTCTTATGGATGAGACAGCAGCTGAGAGACTATGAGATTGAAGAAAAGGAAATTCCAATTATGTGTGATAACACAAGTGCAATTGCAATCACTCAAAATCCTGTGTTGCATTCAAGAACAAAGCACATTGATGTCAGATATCACTTCATAAGAGATCATGTTGAAAAGATGGACATCACCTTGGAATATATCTCAACTGATAAGCAATTAGCTGACATATTCACAAAACCATTATGTGAATCAAGATTTGAAGAACTCAAACATGAATTGGGGTTAATTGAACTGAGTTGACACTCAGAAGACTCAAAGAAAAGAGATGAAACTTGAAAAGCTGAAAAAGAGTCAAACTCTTAAATCACTAAGTGAATCACCAGATTGAGAATCAACTGCATCGAGTTAGCTGACAGCTGAGTATTTATGTGCAAAGAAAGAAAAGTCAAATCAGCTAAGGAATAAGCTGAGTCATTTATTAGCAAAGTGACAAAAACGCAGTCGTTTTTACTAAGCGGGAATGTTTTTTTTTGTATGACGTCAGCATAATTATGACGTGTACACTCAAAAGCTGCACACAAAGCTTATGATTGGATATAAATGCTGCCGCATTAAATACGAGAGATTAAAGGTTAATCGGCATGCAAAATCTAAGCCGTTGATTTTGATCAAAATTTGAAAAACCACCCGCACGTCCTTTCATGACCTATACTTAAACCATTTCGTCCGATTTTCTCTCACTTTACCAAAACTGTTCATCTCTCTCAAAGGCAAAAGAAAGAAATTTTCTCTCAAAACCCTACAAATCCTCAAGTTCATTTTCTAAGTTTCATTCGGTAAAACATCTAGAAATGGCATCTACTCATGATTTCGTCAACCTGGGAAAGCAAATCCACACTGGATCTACTGTGGATTTCGACGGCATGCTTAAATAGGGGTCCGACGACACCCTTGTGAAGAAGATAGCACAGAAGCTGGAAAAATCTGGATTAAAACGATTTTTGACGATGGAGTTTCCAATGACCTCGTGGAAGAGGTCGCGAGTTCTACGTGAACGCCTGGTTCACGATGAGGGCATCAAGTCCTCTGCTCATGGGAAAGAGTTCACCATTACTCAAGCGATCCGCGAGAACACCGCTTGTTGCCGGTGGAAGGAGTGCGAGAGATTTATGAAGCGATGTTGACCTGGCTGCCGCTGGAAGGAAGTAGCCAAGTCCGACTATGTCATGAAAGTGGTCTATCTGACTAATAAGAAGTCAAAAAGAGGACTACCACAAATTGCTAAACATCGTTGCCAAATGCATAGACATCAAATTTGGAAGCTTTGACCAGCTGTCCAAAGCTAAGTTGATCGTGATGGCTGCGATCATTGAAGAAAAGAAGGTGAACTGGATCGAGTTTGTATACGCGAGACTGCGCAGAATATTGGGAATAAATCCTTCAAGGAGGATGGTCGTTTGGAGGTTCCCCGGGATACGACACTGGTGATTGGCGAATGATGGAAGTAAAAGGAGTCCCTCTTCGACATGGAAAGGCGTTCCATGTAAACAAGAGGATGTTTCGATCAAACCTCTCCGGCGCACAGAGGAGAGCTTACGCTAAGAGGGTTGATACGAGTGAGGGGGAATCACCACACCTAAGATACAACTCCTCCTCTCCTCCAAGAAGCTCCCCGCATGCCAAAAGAAGATCACGCCCCTGCTGCAAAAAAAAAAAAATCACTTTTGCCCCTGCAAAATGAGTCACCGCGCCCGCCGTGTGTCTCCGCCCCTGCGCATCGTAGTGGAGAAGGAACCGTTAATCCTTCTCCGGTGATCAAAAAGAAGAGGATCGCCAACAAGGAAGGCAGCTGCCTCTTAACACAATCTAGAAGGCATTTACCTTCAACGAACCGGAGGAAGTGGAACCAGATGTCCTTCTGGTGAAAACAAAAAGAAGAAGAAGAATTTCCAAGCTCTCTGAGCTTGAGAAGACAGCTGAGTCTGCCACTCAGCTGGAAAAGATACCCGAGACTGCTGGATAAGTAGAGTCTCTGGAAGTTATTAATGAAACGGCCAAGTCTGCTGAGGCCGATCAGCAGAGGCAACTGGAAGACCCAGCTGTAGACAGAACAGCTGAGGAATAAGGAATGGCTGAGATAACCGAATCACCTATTGACAGGGTTGTGTCTCTGCCTGTAACAGAGGCTACTGAGGGTGTGGAGCACCAAAGTTTGCTACCCTCAATCCCTGAACACGAGGGACAGCAGGGAGAAGATGACAAGGATGATGATGTAATGATCCTATCCCCACCATATCCAGACATCCAAAATCGTCTGCGAGAATGGAGGAAATGGAAGCTGAGTCGATCCAGGGAACAGTTCCAAAGACCGGAATTCATTGAAGAAGAAGACGAACTGTTGAACTTTCTTGGATTGACTAATGTGGTCCAAGCACTGGATGAAGAAAACTGCATAGATATCTTGCAGATCTTCAAGGACAAGGAGAAGGAGAGACTAGCAGAGGAAGCTGAGGCTCGTGAAAAGGCTAGTATTTGTCCCTTTACTGGAACCACTGATCATACACATCCTCATCTCGACGTTCTCTCTGGGAGTGATGAGGATCTCGGACCTCACACCGCATGAAAGAATTGGAGATGCAACAAGCCATGCGGGAATCCAGGGCCCTACATAAGCAACGATTGTTGGAAGGACCAGGGGAGTCCTCCACATCACAGCTGGAGATTGATCCCATTGGAGTGGTGTAGCATATTGCCATTGTCATCGCCGCCACCACTTCTTCCTCACTCACTCGAGAAGAAGGTGTTAAGGGAAATGGCGATGAAACCGGGATTGTGGGGACCCCGGTCGAGCCAACCCCTAATGAAGGTGTCTTACCACCGCCCCAACGACCGAATACTCAATGGGAACAGCCGAGTCCGAGACGAGTGACCCCATTCTAAGTCACTCACCGGGTGAGCCACCGAGGGGAAACTCCCTCCACCGCAGCAAGGTTGGAGGATCTTTGCACCGACTCCACAACGAATCTCGGAGGCGAAGTGGAGAAGGAACAACAATCAATACACAACAAGTTGTCATCGACGGGCTCGAGGCTCGAGGCGTTAAAAGATCGCTGTTGAAGTGCCAATCGCTTCCGCAGCCAATGACGCCGATAGCGTGCGGTTGAGGCACATGAAGGAATCCGCCCGGAGTTAACACTGGGCAATGAAAGTGCAATCAATGGAGTTGAGACTCTAGTGGATGCCCCTCGAAAGATCCCAAGACAACGACACCGTCGAAGGGATCGTTCAAGGCCTCACCGCATTGGGACTGCAGGAGGTAATGAAGGCCAACGGGAGGTTGAGACTTCCCGGGTAAAGAAACCGCTAAGCACGTAACATCCCTCCCGCTATCATTGACCCATCCGAAAAGGAGATAAGTGCTCTTCACGATTCCCGGATATTCCCGATGTAACCTTTCTCGGGATCCGAAGGTGAAGATGAAGGCGAGTCAACCCCTATTGCCGATCCAAAAGACTCGGAGGATGTTCTTCCAACCACGAGCAAGTCGACCTTAAGACTACTCGCCAAACATTTAACTTTGATGATGCGCCACCCATGGAAATCTCATCATCGTCCGATGACGCTCGATATGGCGAGGACCACCAACTCATGTGGAAAAACCAACAGACCGAAGAAGGTCATTAAGACAAATGAGGCTCAAAAGTCGGGTCAACTTCACAATAGACCACAAATAAAACATAGTCAATCGCGCAGCTCCCCAAGTCCGCAGGATCGACTCCACCGAGACTTCATGAGCACAAGTTGTCATTGAGCGATTCCAGTTGCCCGTGATGATCCTTTTGTAGAATCATTTCCCTTCTCTCTGGAGGTACCGACCTCCCCAAGACTCAACTAGAGATCGAGAGCGCTTCCATAAACTCCGATCCTGTTATTCCCACGTGACACCATTGTTCCAAAGCAGACTATGACTTTGACGCTGTGGCCACCGAGACATGGTGAGGCAATAAATGAGGTTCGGGAAGTTTTCAAAGCCATATTTGCGAGAGATTGAAAAGATGGAGAGGCACCAGCCTCACCGGACATGAGGTCGATAACATAGACACAAACCTTCTCACGACCATGCGAGGCATAATTGTCGATCCTGGAATGGTGGCAATAGCGAAACAGACAATGCGCGTGGAACAAGCTTGATATTTCGGACATTGTTCAACAAGTTGCTAGTCCGGCGGGCCGAGAATGCTGATGCAAAGACAAGAATATAAGAGCACATCGAACAAATGCATGAATCTCACACCACGTAGATACGATCTGCTGCGTGAATATAATAAGAAAGAGCTCTGCGTGCGTGAGGAGAACATGGATCGAAAGTTCACCCTTCTCATGGCCGAGATGAAGTTGGTAGCAATTGAATCCAATGCCACCCGCTCCGAATTCCGTGCGATACTCCAGCAGATTGACGAACTTCGGTAACTATCGATTATCCGCTTAGACTTCATGCTTGCTAGCTTTGTTTCCAGGGGTTCCTCTCTCCTTTGATGATGCCAAAAAGGGGAAGAGGAATACCAAAAGGTGTTGAAGGGATCTGAAGGTGAAAAAGAACGCAAATGTGAAGGGAAAGACAACCGAGGAAGTGAGAAGAGAGAAGAAAGAAAGGAAAATCATGTTGAGGGGGAAGGTTCGAAAGATGTGACCTTGATGATTGCTAAAACCCCCAACAAGGTCTTGTCACACACGGTGATATCATCAAAGAAACTCCCACTCTCGCCACTCCAACACTCTGCGCACCTATGGTCGAAAAGAGAAAGACAGCTTGAAGCGAGGATGAAGGAAGTGGAAGGAAAGATGGATGCCGTTATGAACATTCGAAACAACATGGAGGCATTCCAACGCATGCAGACACCTATGCCATTTCGGATGCCGGAACCGAGCCAAGATCTCGTTGATGAATTCAAGACGCTCTCATATGTCCATGGCTCAAGCCTGGATTTGTCTTGGGAAAAAGGTCTCAAACTATGTGAAGAAGGCGACAGCAAGAGACTACTAGCGATCGCTCTGCTGGTCACTCTGCTAGTCACTCGGCTAGGAAAAAGAAGGCCCCAAAGACATTACACGCCCGGAGGCGGAGGAAGAACGAAGCGATGGTGGAGGAAGAGGTTTCGAGACTCCAGATCTCTCGCCAAAAACATTGAGTACATTGATCCGGCAAGAAAGGAAGGATCTATTGATGGATTTGACGAAGTAGCCAAGCCGCAAGTGGCTAAGAACAATCTTTGAGTATGTGAAGAGAATTGAAGAGGAAAATAAAAGACAAACTCAGCTATGGGAGGAAAGACAAGAAAGACAAGAGAAGAGATGAAGGCGCCGAAAGGCGTATGAGAAAAGAAGGCGGTCAAGATGAGAAAAAGAAAAATGTCGAAGATGATGACAGAGTGAAGAAGATGAAAGAAGGAGGCAAACGGGGAGATGAAGTGTTGTTGGATCAAGGCTTTTATACCAAGGCGATAGACGAAGGACCGAAGAATGGAACGTCAAAGTCGATCGTGCACTGCCACTTATATAATAGCCATCATCAATTGGAAGCGGGCAAGATGGTGATGAATTGGTCTAAACGTCGACTAGCGACTTATTGCGACCGCCCCAGAATACCAATACATACTAAAACCTTGTTCACACAAATGAAAAAGGCCGAGTAGAAGAATAATAAAATCCAATTTTGTAATAATCTTATTATTCTACTTAGTGTATTTAATAATAGAACTACTAAGGTCCACCCTTCATGTATTTTACTATGTAAATACATTTTTATGTAAGTCTTCTCAGACATCGAATAAAATCTTTCAATTTCTATACTTGTGTAGATATAGAACAACATAGTTACTTTAAATTGTTATGCTCGATACACTATGTAAAAAATTGCAATTTGTGTAAAGAACAAGAATGTTATGATCAATAAAAGATTGATTCTACGCATACATTCTGTGATTCTCGCATTGTCCATGCGTATCTTTCTTTGTCAGCACTTTATTGTATGAATGTTTTAAGTTTTGGCATCATCAAAAAGGGGGAAATTGTTGGGAAATTATTTTTAGATTTTGATGAATGCCATGTAAAGCTTAGAATAGAAAGTTGGCACCCCATTTTTGTTGTAAATTGCATTGTAATAGATAAGGTTTGGTTGAGTGAGTCAAGTCGTCACCTAACCGAACATGCAAGAAAACAACTAGAGACTAGAAGGAGAAGACTCATTGCAAGCAAGGCACGAAATGTGGCAAGGAAGAGAAGACAGAACTCGATCAAGGTGCAAAATGAGATACTTTGAGTGAAGATCGATCAAGTCAACTCAAGACATACCAAGTCTCAAGTTGAAGTGACAAAAGAGTCATCCATTGATTGGAAGTCGACTCAAGTCAATCAAGTTAAGAAAATGCGGTCAAGTCGAGATAATCGAAAGAGATCCGTTGCATAGAAGTCAAGAGAATTACTTAAACAAGTAATACCTCCATCTTTGCCTTTCTTGAAGTGCTCGATCCCGAAGCGTGCAAAAGGAATAAACCAATGGGAAGCACTGCACCTGTGTCAGAACTCTGAAAAGCTGAAGAATCATTCATACGAGGAAGTGGCAATTCCAAGGACTGCAACAAGACAAGCCAACGACCACAAGTGTCTTTTAAAAATAAGCCTATCTCTTCAATGGGCAAATTATTAAAAGATCACTATAAAAGGCTGAGGAATCACTCTGAGAGAAGGTTACCTGAACTACGAACATTCAAGCTAACATTCGAACTGTAACCAAAAATATTCTCAAGTCATTCAAGATCAATCCTCAAGCCTACATTACGAAGGAAATCAATCCAACACTCACTTGTGAAGGAAAGACAACTTCTATCAGTTGAAGAGGAAAATATTTGAAGAATTAAGGGGTCTACATTCCACGGAGGATTGTAGGAAGGTTCAAGGTCGAACCGCCTCGAGTTTTTGGAGGGCTTCGTGATCAAATCCAAGAAGCTTGAGCAAGTGGGCTGTAGTAGCATGGCAAACGCCTGTGAAGAAGGCTTTCTAGTCGTCACGAGAAGCCACCGTGTGACCAAGGCATATCCAGACCGAGTCCCAAAGGATCAAGTCACCGTGTGATCAAGACTTGTATCTCGGACATAACCACTTTGTATCTTGATCAATACTTAGTGGATTCCTCCAGAGTTGGAGAAGAGAGGAGTAGAAGAATTACCCCATCTTCGAACCTCTATTAAAACTTATTGTGTCATTTACATTTCAAAGACTTTAATTTCGCATATTACTTTTATATATCTTTGATTAATTTGCTATCCAATTGATAATCAACCAAGTGCTAAAAACCTAGTATTAAAACAAACTTAACCAAATTCAAGGGTGTTAAGTCTTCCAATAAAAACATATCACAAAATCGAGTTAAGTCTTTAGTCAAAACAGCTGAGTTATTCTATCAACAGCTCAATCGAGTCTGTTGAGTGACTAACTCTGCTGATTAACTAACTTAGCTATCCATCAAGGACTCAGCAGTGAAGTATTAACTCTAAACTTTTTAAAAGGACTAAATCGAAAAGTTGGTAAGGTTTATTCAACCCCCCCTTCTAAACCTTACACCCACACCTCTTGGGACCTACACACACCATCTCAAGTTGAAGTTAGAAGCTTGAAGGAAAAATTCCATTTTTAGAGATTACTTGAAGACATTAAGATAAGTAGTAACCATTTAATCCTATTAAATTCTTTTCAATTTGAGACTTTAATTTTAACACCAAAATAGGGTTTGGATAACATATAGGGGCTTACCTTAAAGATTTTGAGTCAAGAAGTTGATACCAGAAGAAGACTCCATTTTAGATCAACCCAAAAAACTACTACGAGGTTGGTGAAAAATATTTCAAAAATATGCAAATAATTTTCATAAAATGCATGTAGTACATGAAAACTTTTTAAATTGCTATATATATATATATATATTACATGTATTTTTTTATATGTATCAAGTTCAAGAAGTTTCACAAAAACGAGCATGATTTTGATTTCTTGCACAATAGGGACATATTTGCATATATATCTTAATTTCTTGTTCAACTCTTGATTAATGTGTAAATGAATATGTTATATGCTTAAAATCATGTTCTATACTTGCATATATTCTGGAATATATGACCTTGTGCTCGAATTCGAACAAATATGCCATTTATGAAATATTTGCAAATATGAGGACTAAACCGTAATTTCAAAAACTGTCCAAGGACCAGTCTGTAAATTTCGAAATTTTGGAATGTATTAATTTTAATATTTAATATTTTAAGTTTATAATAATAGTCTAAAGGTTTTGAGATAAGAAAACCCATCCTTGGAATTTTGGAGACTCAAATGTGGAAACTTGAAAGTTTAAGGGTTAAAAATTGAATTTTTAAAAATGTCTAGGGACCCCTCTGAAAATTTTGAAATTTTGATTTTCTCAAACTGAAAAATGTATATTTTGAGAAATTTTAAAAGGATAAAGTGGTTTGGGTTGAGAAAACCGATTTGTTAAACTTTAAGTACTAAAGTGTAAAAATTCCAATTTCAAAGGACCAAAATAAAATTTCAGAAAAAGTACATCTCGGACACCTGGGAATTTACATATTATTATTTTTATAATATTTTTAACTCATGGTTCAAGTTTCATAACAAACGAACACCAAATAAACCCTTAAGGGCAAAACCGAATTTTAGGACCAGAAATCGAATTATAAAAATTAAGAGACTTAAACCCACCATATTTCAAAACTGCTTTTGTCCCAATATCTTACTATTATACATGATATTTTATAATTTGAATCACATCAAAATCCCTCCCGATTTGTGAGATCCAAAATTTCTAAGTTCGGGACCGAAAATAACATTTTTGACAAAAGAAGGGAATAAACTGAAATATTTCCAAAATCGTGACCCAAACCATTTGAAAAATGAATCTTTGAACAATTTTAAGAATTTAGAGACTGACCTTATATTTTTCCGAGGTCAAGACTAGGACTTATTCAATTTTTGACTCGTTAAGTACTTTTTCCAAGAAATGAGACTATTTACAAAAAAATTTCTTTTATCAAGGACCCCAAAATAAAATATTTTCTCTATAGTCCTAAAATTGATTTATTATGATTTAATTATGATTCCATATTTTTCTTGAAAATCCCCAGACTATACGCACTACGCCTGGTGACTTCCTCGCCTTTAGACAAATTTAAACTTAACTTGTTGATATCTTGTACTGCTTTTTATATGTATCGTCTGCTTTTTACTCGACTACCTAGTTGGCATTCCGTACTTGTAATTATTTTCTTGCTTGAGTCAACTTGGTGTGTCGAGTTCACAGTCGGAATGGATACATCGGGGATGGAACCGGACAGCTCGGCTGCTATGCCACTCTCCGGCCCCATCGTCCTAATCCTATAACTGAGGGACAGAGTTTGTCCAATGGAAGCGGACTGTAGTACTTGAGATGTAATCACGATTAACAATCCGGGCCTAGCTAGCACTATTGTGGATTTGTCTTTGCCTATGGAGCGATAAGGTGACACGTCTTAGACCATCTTGCTTGGGGAGTTACAAGGAAGAACAAAGGAATCGCTGTCTGATCCACACGATTCTGGAGTTACTTGGACCTGTTTGGTTGACGTCACACTCCGTGCGCAACCACTACTTGCTTGGGTTGGCGTTACACTCCGTATGCAACCACTACTTGAATTACTTGCTTGGGTTGGTGTTACAGTCCGTACTAACCACTACTTGAACTATTTGCAACGCATTCATAGTGCTTGAATGATCATGAACTATTTTCATCAAACTATATAAAGGTGTATTATTTTGAATACCATGTTGTTTGTGAATCGGGTGTGACACACGATCATGAATCATGCATTCTTCATATAATCAAGTTTTTCGCATCTATATAAGCCACACTTACACACGATCACCCATCCACTGAGAATTTTTATCTCACCCCCACCTTTTTCAACGGCCAGCTGATGATCCACCATATTATGAAGACGTCAACAAGGACAACCAAGCAATGGAGTAATCTCTAGAGGCGTAACGAACAATTTATTTCAGTATAAATTTTAAAAATTCTTATGCTTTGATAACGGACAATTTATTTCATTCGATGTATTATAGAGGCATAAGACCTCTTTCGCTTAGACAAATGGATTGTAATAGTATTTTTCTGCTGCGACTATTGACTCTGTTTCCGAGGGGTTATGAAGAACTATGTCTATTCGAGTATTAATATCGCTCAAATACTTGGTGGATTATATTTTAGAATAGAGAACTGGCATAAGTTAACATTGGGTAGCGGCTCCAAATTTCTGGGGCGTTACACGCGGGCTAAATGAGCTAGCCCGCGGGTTAAATGTCTAAGTTTTAAGATTATGTCCATTAATCCAACTATTATAAACTATGTGTTGACTTTTCTTTACCTTCAATAATTTGGTTTGTATATTTAGTTTGAATGATAATATTATATATGTTTTAATTTAAAATTTTAGATTTATATATTATTTTTTGTTTTTCTTTATTTAGCCCGTTAGTGGCCCGTTTAGCCCGAAACCCGTTAAGATTAGGGTTAGATCCACAATATTGCTAGCACATTTGATAGTGTCCCAATTAACCCGAATTACATTTAGCCCGAAGCCTGCTAGGGTTGGCCCGAAATCTCTAGGCCAACCCGTTTAACATCTCTAACTGCTGGTGTGCACATGACTTAAAGATTGCCAAAATTAAATCAATATTTGGACTAAAAAATATCCAAACCAAAAATATCCATTGATTACTTGACAAACCCCAGAATCAAACCATCCCAAAAATATTTCTAGAACGATTTTGGAAATTTTTCAAATAACGGTATCGAGAACCATACTGAATTATTCTAAACTGAGGATCCTAATCTAGAACCAGTTTTAAAGATTTTTATATGTACGTATATATTATTTCTATTTTATTTTTATTTTGATATTGAAATTACTACACATTATTAGGAATTAAATTAAATATGAAACATATTTTCAAAAAAAAAAAAAAACGTAATACTACAACATTTAGATTTTTAAAAATTGTACTATTAATAATAGAATAATTTTTTTCCAAATTAAAATTATTTAAATGATATTACAACTCCTTAAAGCTTCCAATCCGTCATCCTATTTTAAGAAATCCATTTTTTCCTATTTTAAATTTTACAATGAAATACAAAGTTTATTATGTAATTTTGAAAAATATTTTGTGTTCGATTTTCCATTAATAGTGATGAGCCTTTTTTAAAAGTTTCAATTAATAGAATCAGAAAAGATTTGATTCACCTCAAATTTTTATTTTCGAAAACACCAATATATTCATATTTTGGTAAAAATCTAGCAACCTAATATAAGCAAACATATCCAGCACAATATTTTTTTCGAAAATTGCCTTACAAGATCACTCGGATCGAGATAAATACCGTATACATTGAAAAAAAAATTACAGCGATTTAAAATTCTCCAGCTCTTTGCAATTCCTCTATCTCCGAATAATCACAAGAAAATACTGTTCGAAATGGCACCATTCATTACTCTAAACGCTGTGGGTTGTTAAGTTTGGCTTATTCGAGTTTTAAAAGCCATCTTTTTCGATAAAAATCAAATTACGACGCTGGAGTGAATTTTTCAGGACGGTGTTGTAAGTTTTTTTCAATCCTTTATTGTCAATTTTTTTATTTACCTTTAAAAACAATTCTAATTTTTGTGTTGAATTGTACTACAGGGTGATCGCATTCATGCAACAATAAGAAAGTTTTAGATTGCCAATTTTAAAAATTTGTTGAAGGAGGGACATGTATATGTCATTAAAGATTTTTTGGTCACAAAAGAGACCGATAAGTATAAAGCAACTGCCACAAAACATAAAATTTTATTTTATGGGAAAACACATGTTTTTGAAATGTTTGAGCAGTCTTTCCCTCGATTTATGTTTGATTTTAAAAAAAATTGCTGATTTAATGGATCCACAGAAGGTTGATGATACCATGTTGCTAGGTAATTAATATTTTGTTCGATTTTGTTTACTTTTTTTTGTAATTTATGAATTGTTTTATTTTGTTCTAATTGAACTGTTTTTTTTTAGATGTCATTGGTAGAGTGGTTTCGATGCACTTGACTCAAAATAAAGACCAAGACGGGTGGGTTACACGATTCATCGAGATAACCCCGAAAGATTTAGGGTAATTCCATAATTTAATTTTTTGGTTTTTTTTTTATTTTTATAATAAAACTAACCATAATTTATCTTCAGCCATGTACGCGTCATCATGCACACTATGGGAAGATTGTGTGGAATGACAGTTCTCGCCACATTTGGAGAAAAATATTATCAATCCGGTTGTTGTGATTCTGCAGATGGGACGTGTTAAGTTTGTTTTATACCAACGTAATGAGTGTTCTAGACTAGGATTTTGCATTGTTTTCGGGTATTTGAGTGTCGTTTGAGTCGAGTTTGTGTCATTTGTTGTCGTTTGAGAGTCGGGACTGGTCTTGGTAGCTAAAATTGAGCAAAAATGATGAAAAACGTGTTTGGGAGGTGAAGAACGCAATTTAGAAATGAAGAAAAACGGAAAAAGATCGAGCACGTCGAGCGCCGCAACGCTAAAACCCTGCGCCAGTCAAAAAATCGAATAGTGGCGCAGACAAAAAACCCGCCCATTTTTTGCAAACTAGTGAATCGGAGGATCAATGCCGAGCGACGCTTCCAACCGGGACCACAGGATGGTCATCTACAATGCATGATCCGAGAGCGCCACTGGCATAAGTTGTGCGCACCACCCCCGCCATTTGCACCGATACTTGTCAAGGAATTC
The DNA here is from genome assembly GCA_016081115.2 of Rehmannia glutinosa. Classification (NCBI taxonomy): domain Eukaryota; kingdom Viridiplantae; phylum Streptophyta; class Magnoliopsida; order Lamiales; family Orobanchaceae; genus Rehmannia; species Rehmannia glutinosa. Next base: position 64,335,238 of record CM071931.1, on the reverse strand, counting down.
TATGCCAATGCTAATGACCCAGCTGAGGACCCAACGAATGTTTATCTACGTGGCGAACGGATCACTTGCACCCCAGAGGCTATTCGAGAGTACTATTCTTTACCCGCAGTTGACCATAGCCCGTACACAGATTTTCTTGCTAGCCAGCCGGATCTTGATATGATTGTCCATGTCCTCTGTCAGCCCGACACTGAATGCCACCCGTCCTGCGAAGGTGGAGGTACAATGAGTCGTTATGGTCATGTATGGTACCACTTTCTTTGCCAGAACTTGATGCCGACCAGTCATCTCAGTGACGTCATGCCACCTCGCGCCCGATTGTTATATGCTATTATACACGACATCCAGTTCGACGCCGCTGTGATTATCGCAACTTATATTCATCAGGCTGTTCGCCACAAAAGTACGGGGGGCATGTGCATGCCGGCTCTGATTTGCGGGTTGAGTTTGGCTGAAGGTATTGTGTTAGAGAAGAATGAGCCCTCGGAGCGCCCTAAGGCGCCAATTGACTCTGCCTCCATTGCATTCTATGAGGACACTACTGATGGTGTCCCTGATCCTCGGGGCGAGGGGTACATTATAGATCCTGATCGTGCCCCTCTGTTTACGCCTTTCTTCTTTGCATCTGACGTACCATCCCATTCCCATCATGTCGAGGGTACTTCCTCTTTGGCTTCCGAGCGGTCCCACCCTTTCGTACTCCGGGCCGACCCGATGCATGAGTACTACCTACGATTCTGGAGTTGCGGCGAGCACATCGTCGTTAGCCGTGGCTTTTGGGAAGAAGCAGCGCCAACGCGCGTTCAATGACAGAATATGAAAACGCGTGGCCAAGGTCCTTGCGCAGATTCTTTGACAATTATATCCTCAATTTCCCCTTACCTACACCACCGCCTCAGTACCGCCACCTACATTCCACCACACGACTCGGATGCGGAGTCTTAGTCCCCGGCTATCAGGAAGGTACTTTTCTCACCTCTCCATGGGGACCATGTCGTTTTAAGTTTGGGAGGGTGTAGTCTGTTTTTATTCATCGAGTTGAGTCTTGAGTCAAAAAAAAGAGAAAAAAACGAAAAAAAAAGTTTAGAGTCGAGTCGGGGCATATGTAAAACTGTGAAACTGCATGACTAAGTGAATTTGTTGAATATGAGTTGAACGGTCAAAAGAGCATGTGTTTGAACTGTGATCTTCGTCTTTCCATCGATTCCATCTATGTGCTTAACTCTGTTGATTTATTTGGGGATGGTTTATGCGATTGAGTGTTTCTTTTATGATCCCACCGGATTCTAGAACATGTCTGATCAATAGTTGAGGCGAAATCCTAGGCGAAGTAACATCAAGGAAGTGATTTAGGCCATCTTTGAACAAGCTAGAGCCTAAAATGCCTACCTTTGTATTATATTTTCCTTAGTGTCCCCCGTTGAGCCGTATAAACCCGTTTCTTTGGCAACCAATCGAATACCCAGAGCCTAAATGTGAAAATCCTGATTACCCATCACTCATACACACAAAGTATAGAAAAATGTTGAAGGTTGAGGATGGTATGATGAGAAGGGTATGTATTTAATTGAATGATGTTGCCCGAGAAAAGAAAATATGAAACCCCATGTATGCAAAAGAATAAGTTTGGGGGTCTCGCATAAAAAAAAATATGTGAAAAAAAAATGAGAAAAATCAGCGGGATTGAAGGTTCATAAACATTGGGGAGGTGAAAAAGTGAAGGGTAGTTGCTAATTGGTGATTTGAAGTGATAATTGTGTGTTTGGGTGATTTGAGCCAACTAATCCCTTATTTTCCCACCTTACCCTAAGCCCACATTACAAGCTTTAAAAGTCCTATTGATCTTTGTGTTACATTAGCCTACATTAGTGGAGATTAGTGTGAAAGACAAGCCTATGGAGTCCGGTAAGCATCTCATCTCTATAATCAAAAAGTGGATCATTTTGAAAACACTTGATTGCGTGAATCTATCTGGATAATGAAAACGGGGTTGGCATGAACATTCCACCTTCATGATCACATTGTGAAAATACATGCTTGATTGATAGTGAAACGAAATTTGACGAATGAGTTTAGTTGTGAAGTTTCGCAGTTGGTTTATTGAGTCAGTCGTCTTTATTTTTTTTTTCTTCATGTTTGTCGATTTTTAAAGTTTGTAATTGCTTGAGGACAAGCAAACATCTAAGTTTGGGGATATTTGTTAAGTTGGTTTTATACTAACGTAATGAGTGTTCTAGACTAGGATTTTGCATTGTTTTTCGGGTATTTGAGTGTCGTTTGAGTTGAGTTTGTGTCATTTGTTGTCGTTTGAGAGTCAGGACTGGTCTTGGTAGCTAAAATTGAGCAAAAACGATGAAAAACGTGTTTGGGAGGCGAAGAACGCAATTTAGAAATGAAGAATAACGGAAAAAGATTGAGCACGACAAAATCGAAAAAACACAGGCCAGTGATGTGCTGCGCCGCCACTCCGGGCGCGCGATGGACGACAATGTGCATCAAGGCAGGGCGTGCTGCAGCGCCCAACAGCCAGTGGGCTGCAGCGCGCGCAAGGCAAGGAAGAAGGACGCACGGGCGTGCTGCAGCGCGTGTTACTGGGCTTAACACGCTGATCTAATTCCTTGGGCTTTTTGGACGGATTTTTTAGGGTTTCAAGCATATAAATAGAAGAAGTGACGTACAAACAGGGGGTTGGACATTTTTGGAGAGCACAAGGGACGATTTTGAGCAAGGAGAAAGAGTTCGGGACGAGATTCGAAGGAATCTATCTTCTGGAAACAGAGAAGATTCCTCCTTTAATCATTCTGAATTATTTTTCTAGCATTTTTGTTGAACCCTATCGATGTATAATTATTTCTTCATAAGTTTTTGTACATCTATTATGAGCTAAACCTATTTTTCTAGGGGATTGATGTAACTTACGTTTGAACCTATGTTTTGATTTCCAGTTTATGAAATTTGCATGTTTATTAATCTATTTGTGCTATTTGATTTGATTGCATCTGAATTATCTGATCAATAGTTTAGATTGTTTGGTGTGCTTGATTTGACACTCGAGAGAGGTAATTGAACGTCTGACCATAGAATAGCACAACCTAGGGTTTCATAGAACCGAAAGGTTTATGAATCTTTTGAAGCCTGTGATAGAATATTCATTGAGCGAATTAGGGTTTAATTTATGATTTTTATAGAGATATCGAAATCAGAAATTGGAACCTAGAATCACTTGGCACTCGAGAGAGGAAGTGATAAACAGTAGGAATATTGGCTTATAGATTAATAACTTGTGATTAATGAACAGGATTGAAAACATAGGGAATAACTAGGTGAAATCAACCCTCTAGAATTCATCTTCTACGTGTTTGATTAATTGTCTAAACCAACTTGTTAGTTTAAATTTTAGTTTATTTTTAATTTAATAACTCTTCATCTCTTTTCGATTTCTAGATAGAGTTAAGCTATTTTAATTATAGTACTTAGTACAAAATTCGATAACCATCCATGTGGAGACGATAACCCTACTTTCAAAACCTATACTAAAACTTGACACCATACGCTTGCGGTAAGAATTTCGCGATCAGGATGGGAAAAAGTCTTTAAAGATATTTCCGAAATATTTAAAAAATAGTTAATACGTATTCCAAGTTATCAATAAATTTGATTTAATTTTTGTTACTTTTTTTTTGGTCTATCCAGAACAAGCTAAGCTGTCCAACAACTTTTATATTACCAAGTTGATTGTCAATGAAGCAATTGATGGAACTGAAGATTTTAAAAGAAGGTTGTAAGAATTACTTTATTTTACTGTTCATTAATATTTTATTAAATATTTGCTGACTATGTTTTTTCAGTCTTTTAAATGACAACAATCAAATCTTTTCAATAAACCATGTCTCAAATCCACGATCGACGACTATGTTGGAAGATCTAGAATCTCCTAACTTATCAATGAAGTTGTTAGAAAATCTCTATGCTAATGATGTGGTAATAATTATTGTTTATGCCTGAAAAATTGTTATTCAATAATATTTTTTATTTAAATAGATGATGTAATGTTCTATTGTTGTTTTGACCTTCAAGCCCGGGAGCTTTTGGGTTTGTGCATGTATAATTGATATTTCTGATGAATTGTGGTACATATCATGCACAAGATGTACCAAAAAATTGCATTCGGTCTTGGACCAGCTTTATTGCATTAAGTGTGATCACTTGCAGCCAACTGGACGTATTCGATAATATATGTTTTCTTAAATTAATATTTTAATAATAAATTCTGAAAATGTTAAATGTGTTTGCTATTCTTCTTTTTAAAAATAGTGTATGAACAAATATATGATTCATCTTCAAGTTGTTGATGAATCTGCAAGTGCGACATTGCTTTGGTGGGATGGAGAGTGCGAGCAAATGATAGGCAAATCTTGTGTTAATTTGAGGAAAAAATTTGTGGAGGTAACTTTATTTAATTTAGTTTTTCAAATTATAGTTATTTTTTTTATTGTTATCTCTTGTTACTAATTATTAATTATTTTAATATTTGTATAGAAGGAAGGTGGTAGTAGTCCGTCCGTTGAGTTGCTGGCTGATTTGAAAGCACTCGTTGGTAAGATGATGCTTTTCAAGGTACGGATAAAGGAAGAGCAATTGCGCAATTCTGCTTGAAGTTTTTTTCATTGTTAGGCTAACAACGGATCAAGATTTAGTCCGGAAATATAGTGCTACTTCATTGGAGAGTCGTATTTTTATATATTTTAAAGTATTTAATTCATAATTTTTTTGATATATGATATATGATATCTTTTTGTTAAAGGAAACGAACTTTCTTTCAAAGCTTCAAGCGGAAGAACTTCGTGAAAATGTAATAATTGAACCTTCATTTTTTATATTTTTTATTACATAATATCTTATATTAATATTTTTGTCTAGGAATTAAATGAGGAGAGCTCATCGAGATGAGGTTAGCACCCCCCAAGCAGCTTCCTCGGGCAAGCGTGGTCGTTCGGATGTCCCCACTGGCTAAGAGAAGATTGAATGAGCAGTTTTCATCATCATCAACGACCATGAAGATGAAAAGTATTATCAAGAAGGAAGAAGATTAGTTAAGTACTAGTTGATAATATTTTTTCGGTTGGACAATAATTTTTTGGGCATTAAACTCCCAATTCGGGGTAGTTTTTTTAGTATTTAGGATCAAAAGGTGATTGTTTATTGAATAATGCTTTCTTTATTTTCGTTTAATTTGATTAATATTATATTTCAGTTGCTCTATTTCATTACTTCGAGTTTATATTATTTCAGTGTAATTTTAGTATTCATCATTATTTTGTGGGTGAATTTTTTAATATTTTTGTATTTTCCTTCATTCTCTTAGTAAATAATGAGCAAGGTGAATGAAAAATTTTAAGTGCACGTATTCATCAGCTTTTTAGTCTTTTTCAGGGCAAATTAAATAATGTTGGATATTACATAAATATTTTAAAGTTTTTAGTCTTATTAAAATATTACATAAATATTTTAAAATTTTGCTTAAAATATTACTGGATTAAATATCTCCGATGTTACTCAATAAATTTATATAAATAAATCATGATTAAAATAGTTTAGTTCTATAATTCTAATTCAGTATTGTTACAAATTTTGTTCGAAAATTTTAAAACAAATTCAGAATTATATTTTATTTTGGTCCATCATCTTAAATACAGATTTACATAAATAAAAGAAATCATAACAAATAAAACATGACTTAATAACAATCATAACCATACTTTGAGACCCCAACAGGATTCCACCTCTCTCTTGGAGTAGGGTCAAGCGGGTTTTTTCCTCAAAGTTTAAAATATAAAACAATGAAAGCATAATACAAAAGCATCCATCTTTTATTCTAATTGTCACAAGTAAAACATAATCATAATCATCATGAATGGAAATGCAAATATAATGTCAATCAAATGCAAAACAAATAAACATCTTAAATTCCTTTTTTTTTTTACATTAATGTATCACAATTCAATTAACTGTTTTTACCATTTAAGAATAATTTAAATTATTTTTTTATGTGAACATATACAATTATGTTGTATTCTAACTATGGAATTTGTTATAAATTATATTTTCCGGAATTAAAAATTGTCCTGATATTACATATTCCCCAAACCTGATTTCTTCCCTAAAAAAATGAACTAATACAAGAAGTTTTTCGAGCTATCTATATATATACTTAATTCCAACCTCAGACAGATAAAATTTATTTACCATCATATCAGATTTTACCTCATGCAATCATCCTTTTTAAGTATATATATTTTTTACTAGTATATAGAATATATTAAACACCTTTTATGAGATATCTAGCCTATTTCGGATATCAGAGAAATACCAAAATAAATAGCTCACTAAAATGTAAAAATATCTCATTAAAATTACCTCAAGTCCAAGATACTATTTAACCTATCACATAAATACCATAATTACCTATCCACATTCTATATAAATCATTTCAACATTACAAAACTTACGTGCACATGAAAAATTATACATCATCAATTACTTCTATTCAAAAAGATGAGAAAGCTTTCAGGCAACTTGGTTATTGGGAATAAAAGACATAGGAATATCGAAAATGAAAAGGGTATGTTGTTTTTTTTCCTGCTTTAGTTGTTTATATCATTTACAATCTCTTTGCAAAACTACATAACTCACATACAAGCAATATTTATGACTGTATTTAACATGCATAATCATTCACTATTATATTTCTCATGTCTATAGTTCACATCTATCATATCATTTTGTTTGTCTGTATAGTCTCATGAATAATCATTCAATGTCATGTAAGTTTATTTTGTGAATTCCCTTCAATTTATGTTTTGTTGGATTCAAACAAACAATATAATTTTAAATAAACCCCAAACCAATCATTCAGAAATTGCAAACAAAACTAAACAATTAAACAACAATTTGGTACCTGCTATAAAGAATGTGGCTCCACCATATACTTATTTATTTACCCTGTCAGCAATATGAAAATGAGTTAATAGGTTTGAACAGAAACTAAAATGTAAATGTAAAAAAAATTTAAAGTAATACTTTTCTTTTTTATCGTTAGGAATAAAACTCCATTTCGTCCTTGCATGAATGTAAGCATACAACCGGAAAATTTCTATAGAGTTGTTTCTTTTGTATCTGTTAGACTAATTTAAAATAGAGATAATTATTTTTAACCACCGCAACTTTACCCCTTTTTACACTTCACCACCTAGACTTTGATTTGTAACACTTTGCACCCTGAACTATGAAAATAATTACACTTTGCACACTATGGATAATTTTGCCCCTAGGATTTTATTCTTTAATAACAATAGTGTAAGTCCAAGCGGCTACGATAATCTAGAGGGGGGTGAATAGATTATCTCCATCTTTTCAATTTCGCCCTCTTTTTCGAACCAAATGCTCAAACACAATAATAAAGGTGCGGAATGTAAACAACACGCGTCGATTTATAGTAGTTCAACCCACCTAGGGCCTAATCTACTACCACCCCATTATATCCGGGATGGATTTCAAAAAGAAAAAAGAATTTTATTAATTACCAAAATTAATACAAATTCAACTTACAACACCTTGAAGAGCACCACACTCTTCTTCAACACCACCTTTGGAGATTACCACAATCTCCCTTTGAAGATTACCACAATCTTCCTTCAACGGTACCTTGTGAAGATTACCACAATCTTCAACCTTGAAGAATACCAAATTCTTCAACACCTCAATAAGAAGATCACCACAATCTTCTTGCACCTATCACCTAGATTATCCAAGTGTGCTCTTACCACAAGAACACTCACAAGGATATCTTGTGTTTGAATGATAACCAAAAATCAAGATTACAACTCAATAATGAATATTACAATTTGAGTGCAAAGTGTAATCAAGAATAGCCTAGACCTCAAAGATGTGAAAGTGAGAAGCTAGGCAAAATTACAACAAGAATAATAACAATGAAGAACAAATATTTGCTTGAAGTGTATCTTGTTGTGTTGTATCTCAATTGTTGTATTGGTTGCTCCAAAACTTCCTCTATTTATAGGAGATGATTGATCAAGCATAGGCTCCTCTTGGGGATTGAAAATCTACAGAAAAATATAATTAAAATCAAGAATATAGCTGTTAGAAATGAATCCCACATTTTAAGGAAATACGTTTGCTGTCAAACCGTCATATTTTTGCTGTCAAAGCACAGGGCGACCGGTCGCACAGAAATAAAAGTTGAAATGAACATATCAACAATTTACACGGGGCGACCGGTCGACGTAGGGTCCGACCGGTCATCCCCCATCTCAACCGGTCCCCCTCAATAGGTTTGAGAGAAAAAATCGTTCTGTTTCAACAAGAACTTGTAGGTACCGGTCGTCCCCTGGGCGACCGGTCGACCGGACCGATCGACGCCCAGGGCGACCGATTGACCTGCATGATTTTTTTTTCTGTCGCATTTTCTGTTTCAAAAATCATCTTCAGGTACGGGTTGCCCTATATAGATTTGCCGCACGAGACATAAATGTTGTCCAATTTTTGTCGAAAATAAAACTCAAGAAATACTCCAAAAATATAGTAAAAACATTTTAAACCAATTGGGAGTATTTAGACAACATTTAGAAACCTTGTTTTGAGGTAAAAACATAAAATCATTAGAAGTGTTGTCCAATTTTATCTAAAGTAAAACTTGAAGAAATACTCCGGAAAATATTAAAACCATTTTAAATCATTTAGGAGTATCTGGACAACAATTAAAATCATTGTTTTGGTGAAAAAATAAAATCATCAAAATTAAGATAAAACCATGTATCAAACAATCTCCCCCTTTTTGATGATTACAAACCAAAACAATTTTTACACAAACTAGGAGAACAATTTTAGAAATGATTTTCGGTAAAAACATTTAACCGTTTGGAAGCAACCAAAATTTCCAAAATATAAAAGCAACCAAGTAGGGGAGTAAATATATTCAGTAATAAGCACAGGCTCCCCCTATCAACAAGCACATCAATAATAATGTAAAAGCGATTATCCATAAGCTAAAAGCTTTGGCTTTTACAATTTGTTCAAGAGCTTATAAGCTCCCCCTGTCACAAAACATCATTAGACAATTATATAAGTCCATCAAGCAACAATTGGAATAAATCACAATTTATGGCTTTTATGAGCCATAGCTTATAGCTTTTATAACAAGCTTTTATTAGTTTCTTTGAGCTAATGATCCAATTTCCTGTCATTCAAATTTATCAAAGTGCGCCAACAATTCGTTTTATCAACCATGAAATAATTAAGCTTAGAATCCAAGAGAAAATTAGAGAAATGTATCATAAAAAATCCAAAAGCTCATTAGTTAGCCAAAAACATGATCTCAAAACGATTTTAAGACATTGAACATAAGAGATTCATGTATGTGATGAGATATTCATTGAAGCATTATAACGAACACTTGGCGGGCGTCAAAAAATTGAAAAAGATATATGTAGCCCTTGTAAATGAAATCAAGCCAAGTTGTTCATACCATCACCAAAAGCAATTTTCAACATGTATCCAACAAATAATAGGCATAAACAAAGTAAATTCTCAAGGGTTCAACCTAATTGAGATAAAGAGAGATCAAGGCATTACCAATGCCATCAAGCAAAAATAAAGAGCCATTAAGAGATACATGTCAAGCATCAAACAATGCATATTAGACATTACAAATGTCCCAAAATATCCATCTAAGCAAAATAATTAAAGCATCTCAAATGTATTTAAGCAAAAATTAGAAAGAAGCACTTTTACCATCAAGTACTTCATACCAATATCAAATAATGCTAAATTAGAGTATTTTTACCATCAAATACTCCATCAATACCATGATCACCCACAAGTCATAATCAACTTGTAATTTTAACCCTTTCAAGAAAACATGCAAATCTCATTAGTCCAAAGGAGTTTTACAAAAAGTTCATAGAAGTACAAAGCAACATGAAGGAAAATGCTAAAAAGTGAAGGGGTGGGAAACATCATTCCTCGTCCCAGGAGAAGCAAGATCCGGGAATAAAGTCTTTGATGAATTTCTTCAACTTGCCGATTGATTTTTGCATTTTGGAGGTCTTTTGCTCCAAAGCCTCATACCTTGCCTCATGAAAAGCCCTTAAATCATCAAACTCGGCTTGAGTGTACCTCCTACGCGGTTGAGCACCGGTATTACCCTCCGGATTGCTCGGTTCACCTTCCTCCGCCAATCTTGCGGCCTCGGCGTCATCAAAGTAGTCGTTAGGATTGGGGGAATCTTGACCTCTTCCTCTAGCCATTTTAGTTGGTCGGATGTCCATATTCTTGCGCATAGTGACCATTTGGGAGATGTTATCAATGTCAAAGTCATTTTGAAATACCTCCGAGTTACACTCCGATGAAGGTAGTCCCGATTGTATAAGAAGTTTACAAATCCAATTTCCCATAACCAACTTTTTATTACCTTGAGTGATGGATTTGAGTAGACATTGAATAAGTATGGCGCCAAAATTGAGCGGTTCCCTCCTAGCAATCTTATACGTCAAAAAATAATCCATGTTGCTAGGCATTTTACCCGCCTTTCCACAAATACAGTAGGTGACAATGACAGATAAAATACGGTGCTCAAGTGTCATTGCCAACAGAGAATATTTTGGCCATACGCCCAAATACGTCTTAACTTCTTTCATAGACACCCCCAACATTTCATCATACCAAGTACCACAAGAGAAATAGTCCCAACCACCTTCTCTAACATGTAAAAGCCGACAAATATCATTAGGAGTCCATCTAAAATGACGACCCCTTACAAACGAATTTACGGCAATTGGCTTCCTTTGATTATCATATTGCACCCACATATTAGCATAGAAGAGTTGGATAATATCATCATCATATAAGACATAAGCATGCTCCCATAAAAACATCCAACCTTGCTCCTCAAAGAATCCTCTAATAGTAGGATATTCATTTGTAAATGTATTAAAACGACACATTTTAGTCCTTACTTTTCGCCCAACGGCAATTTTGGAGCGAAATTGTTCCGCGGAGCTCGGTAATTTGGGCCCGAGAGAGTACGGGATTTTGAACGTCATCACCTTCTTGAGCTACGTTTCTCTGGGCAGCTCGAATATCCCTTTGTTCGGCTTCTTCTTGCCGATTTCTTGAAGAACCCTCTCCGCCTCTTCTACGCTTGGAGATGGGATTTCGACCGGTAGAATTTCTTGGAGGAGCCATTAATGTGAGATTCTTGGAAAAATAAGAGGATTAGCAAGAAAAATCACAAAGATTGATGAAGAATTGAAGATTATAGGAGAAAGGGGGTGTTTTTCGCACAACAAGGGTTTGGGGGGATTTGAGCATTTGTTTCGAACAGAAGGAGCAGAACGATTTTAACTTGGAAAATTGTCCTGGGCGACCGGTCGAGGTGGGGTGCGACCGGTCGACGTGCAGGGCGACCGATCGCCCCTGCTTTGACCGTCCCAGTTCAATTTTCCATTCTCCAGGTTTTTAAAAAATTCGATTTTTCACCCCAAAAGTTTTTAAAACTATGCAAAAAGATAATTTTGAACTGAGTCCAAAAACATACGAGTTTCGGGAAAATATATATTTAAAAAAAAACGAGACTTAACGAGTAGTGCCCTTTTAAGAAAAATTTGCAAAATCATTTAGGGGCACTTAAGGGGTTGAAATGAAATATCTTGAAAGATATGTGCATAAGCATAATCTCGAGTTCTAAGAGAAATACGAGTGAACATACCTCGATAGTTTAAGAAACTTGATGACAAAATAGCCAATGAATATGAGATATATATATCCTACACAATTCTTAAACAAAATTTGCACAAAAACACAAGTGTAGGCAAGTAATAGGAGATATCAAAAAAATGCTTATGCTATAAAAATACATAAGAGATAATAAACCACATAGGTCTAATTTAATCTACAAGAGTTTTAGAATTTTCATGCAAGGTCTTCTTTTTTAAAAATTTTGAAACTCACAAATATATAGAAGACCTAAATTAAAAAATAAATACTTGAAAACTCATTTTGCAATTAAGACACAAATAAAAACATGCATAGAATTAAAATAAAATGCATATATAAATGGGGAGATACGGTTTACCAATTACGCCGTTTCCATGGGTTGTGTCTTTCCCATTGTTGATGATATCTTCCTCTTTGAAAATCATCTTGTTGATGATGTCTTTGCCATTTCCAAGGATTGTGTTCTTCCCATTTTTGATTATATCTTCTTCTTGGAAATTGACTTTGTTGAAAATGTTTTCTCCTTCTCTGATCAAATGAGATGTTCATTTGATGTTTCCTTGGTGGCATGATTTTTCTCCGATTATTATTTCGCCGGGTACCTAATAAAACATTATTTTGTGGTACCCTCAAGTGTTTGGGTCCTTTAGGATTAGCTTTGAGACTTTTAGGTCTCCAACAATAATTAGAGCTATTTCTAGCTTGACAAGTATTTACCGTATGACCCTTTTTTACCGCAATAAAAGCAAGTAATAATTCTAGGAGCATAATGACCAACATGCTTAGAGACTTGATTCCTTTTCATATGATTGACAACATTAAACTTATGATCAAGTTCTAGTTTCGAATTATCACAACAATCAACAATTTCATCGGACTAAGTTGGATTTAGATAAATCCTTTTTCATGCAATTAATATCCTCAACAAGAGTACTATTTTGTTTCTCAAGGTTTCTAACCTTGTCAAGTGTGGTGGTGTGAGCACATGATAGTGATTCATAGGAAGTAAATAAACTATCCTTATCATTTTTCAAAATAATGAATTCCTTTTTCAAATTTTTGTATTTAACAAGTAAGTCTTGAAATTCATTTTGAAGATCATCAAAATCATTTTGCAAATCACTATAATCATTTTGAATAACAATATCATAAGAGGTAGAGGGTTTAAGACATACCTCGTTTTCTTCTTCGATGCCCATAAAATAATATTCAACTTCTTCATAGTTGGAAGTTGCAAGAGGCTTGTTCATTAGATTTGAGCTTGTATCCCTTTGAGAAGTAGATGCTTTTGTTTGACTCCTTTCATTTGCAAATACTCCATAGATGGCTTCTAATTTTTGCCATACTTTATGTGCCGATCGAATTCCTACAAAATGTTCATATTCCAAATTAGTAAATGAACAATATAAGATATTTAGAGCTTTACCGTTTAAAGAGATGATTTTCTTCTCTTCATCATTTAGCTCTTTGAGGCCTTTGGAGGTGTGTGGTGTATCTATCATCGGAATGGGTTCTCCATTTATGACGGTGTTACAAATATCAAACCCGCAACATTGTAAATAACATTCCATTCTTTCTTTCCAAAATATAAAATTTTTGGAATCAAATAGTGGTGGCTTGGTGGTGGAGGTGTCGGATAGATGAGCTTCGTTCGTAGCCGACGATCGTTCCTCTTCACTCGCGATGTGAAACGAGCTTGCCAAAGAGTTTGGCTCTGATACCACTTGTAAGTCCAAGCGACTACGATAATCTAGAGGGGGGGTGAATAGATTATCTCCATCTTTTCGATTTCACCCTCTTTTTCGAACCAAATGCTCAAACACAATAATAAAGGTGCGGAATGTTTAACAACACGCGTCGATTTATAGTAGTTCAACCCACCTAGGGCCTAATCTACTACCACCCCAGTATATCCAGGATGGATTTCAAAAAGAAAAAAGAATTTTATTAATTACCAAAATTAATACAAATTCAACTTACAACACCTTGAAGAGCACCACACTCTTCTTCAACACCACCTTTGGAGATTACCACAATCTCCCTTTGAAGATTACCACAATCTTCCTTCAACGGTACCTTGTGAAGATTACCACAATCTTCAACCTTGAAGAATACCAAATTCTTCAACACCTCAATAAGAAGTTCACCACAATCTTCTTGCACCTATCACCTAGATCATTCAAGTGTGCTCTTACCCCAAGAACACTCACAAGGATATCTTGTGTTTGAATGATAACCAAAAATCAAGATTACAACTCAATAATGAATATTACAATTTGAGTGCAAAGTGTAATCAAGAATAGCCTAGACCTCAAGGATGTGAAAGTGAGAAGCTAGGCAAAATTACAACAAGAATAATAACAATGAAGAACAAATATTTGCTTGAAGTGTATCTTGTTGTGTTGTATCTCAATTGTTGTATTGGTTGCTCCAAAACTTCCTCTATTTATAGGAGATGATTGATCAAGCATAGGCTCCTCTTGGAGATTGAAAATCTACAGAAAAATACAATTAAAATCAAGAATATAGCTGTTAGAAATGAATCCCACATTTTAAGGAAATATGTCTGTCACAAACGGTCATATTTTTGTCATTAAACACAGGGGACTTACGGCCGCACGAAATAGAAGTTGAAATGAACATATCAACAATTAACACGGGCGACCGGTCGACGTAGGGTCCAACCGGTCGCCCCCATCTCAACCGTCCCCTCAATAGGTTTGAGAGAAAAATCGCTCTGTTTCAACAAGAACTTGCGTGCACGGCCGACGCCTTCATGCGGCTTGGCCGACCGCATGATTTTTTTCTTCCATCTCATTTTCTGTTTCAAAATCATCTTCGTGCACGGTTGCCCTATAGATGGCGACCGGTCGACCACGAGACAGTAAATGTTGTCCAATTTTTGTCGAAAATAAAACTCAGAAATACTCCGAAAATATAGTAAAAACATTTTAAACCAATCGGGAGTATTTAGACAACATTTAGAAACCTTGTTTTGAGGTAAAAACATAAAATCATTAGAAGTGTTGTCCAATTTTATCTAAAGTAAAACTTGAAGAAATACTCCGGAAAATATTAAAACCATTTTAAATCATTTAGGAGTATCTGGACAACAATTAAAAACATTGTTTTGGTGAAAAAATAAAATCATCAAAATTAAGATAAAAACATGTATCAAACAAATAGTTCTAGTTATCCCTCTAAACTCTAATTTGTGGCAAATTACTACATAATAATAACTTTATTGCATTATTCAATAAACATAAAATTTTTACTCAATAATCAATTTGTTTTTCAGATTTTTCGAGAAATAAGAACCCTTATTTTTACGTAGAATTTGTTTTGTTCGTGGCATTGTTACACCCACTTAGATCCAGTCTCTATTTAGAGGTTTTAAATGGATCATGTCAGGATTGCAGCCTATAAATTCAACAAGACATACTTCTATCAAGATCTCATTTCAAGTATTTATCCGTATACAAATTGGGTCTTTAGACTGAAAATAAAAATAGTCCATTACGACCATATCAAGTCCAACATGCTTCCGTAAAATTAATAAATCTCTTAAAATTCATACCTCTTTTGATCAAACAGCCCCCGGGTGAGATGGCTCGCAACACCACCAAATGAATCGCCCCTAGACCGTTTGACGAACAGTTCACACTATTCAACTTCAACCAACAGGGAAGATGATCTACAAGTTATCCGACTCCTTCAGCAACTGCTCAACACAGCCTTGGTTCATTTCCTACTCCAGGCGTATAAAGTAATTCTTTAAAGGGATGAATTAATGGAACATTATGAACACATGTTGAACAAAAAGCCTTTATTTATTAAGAACTTATCGAAATATTTATTACATTAGTAATCTCCTTTTAGGAGGAGAATACTTGTTTAGTCTATCATATATGAGGCTTGCACTCGTGGATACATAAAACTGAAAACTAAAACACTCAAAATATTACAAATTTTCTCTCAGAATTTATTATAAGAAAACTAAGGGAAATGTTCGATGTCCTCAGCTTCCTTCAACTCCTGCCATTTATAGAGGTAAGTCCGGACTTCAAATGCGGACTTCAAATCTTGTTGAGATGTAAGATGTCACTGCTTACGTTATACTCCTGAATTATTGCCTCGCTCGCTGTCTTCCTTTTCTTTTCGTGTGACTCAGCCCATGTGATGGTTGTCGGGGAATCTTTTAAAAAGTTGGTTTGCGTAGTCCTTGAGGAAAATGCGTCTTGTGAGCTGGGCCCTTGTCTTTTCCAGCTGCATGGTCTTGTCGGTTGGGTTTGGGTCGGAATCCTTTCTCAAACTCGGGTTCTTTCTATTCGGGACATGCCTGACAGATCCGATCGATCCAACGGCCAACATGCGCCATGTTACAGAAATTTCGGTAAGTTTCTCTACTAATCGGAATCTTGTTCTCCCAGAGAAGTCTTCTCTTTGTCTTGATACGTTCCTCTGCAAATCCCGTTGTTGACCCTGTCATCGTATTCAGAAGGAAAGATTCATTTGCTGAATTCTGAAAGAACTTGAATGGATATTTAACTTTGTCCATTTCGATTAGACAAATCCAAATACCCCATGCTTGTCGTGTAGAAGCTTCATCTTCAGAAATAGCTCCTACTAACAATGGTACTTCTTCCGGTGAAGCTGCCTTAATGTATTTTAAAGCATTTCCATCCGGTCTTCTTAGCTTGATGAAATGAAAAGCTTCATTAAAGCCTTTCTTTCTTTGGTTCGAGAGCCGCACCGATAAAATACAGCCCAAAATATCTCCTCCGCCAAATGTGGATTGTTGGCCCAAGTCTCGTAAATCGCTTCCCCAATCCATTTCGGTACTTTTGAAATTTCTGAATCCGGGGTGATACAAAGATAAATTGAAGCTAATGCTCCAAAAGTATACCATTCTTGTACTTCATTTGGATGACTTCCTGGTTTTATCCAAACTCTGGGATACTTGCCTGAGATATCAACCATTGTTTTTCTGGATTAATACCTCTTCTTGTAACCAATTTTTCCCATTGTCGTTGATATACCTGCATTGGAGAAATCTTAATCTCGTTAGTTTGAACCTTAGATTTGCCTATCTGTGTCCTAAGATTCAAATCTCCCTCTTTTACCCCAGAGGTGTTGGGTTGACTTGAAGACTCGAGTTGTGACACTGGAGCTTCAACATTCTTTACAGTCTGTACACCCTCAGGGGATGCATCACCTGATGTGAGCCGCAGCAACGACTGTGCATACGACCCAACAACAATATGTTGTTAACCTAAGATCTTCACTAGTTCGGTTAAGATTGGTGAAAACCTCGACCCGTTGCTTAAAAAAGCAAGAACCTCGGTATGCGTAGACGCTACAAACAAATGTGTAAGTTCGCTTGATAAGTCGGTAATCGCAACAAGATGAACAATCTTGAAGCTCTTAGAAAAACCCAAAGGGTTGAAGAGTAAAGTCTTAATTCAATATCAATATCAAGTTGTTATGAAAAACAAACAAGTGTTTGCCTTATATAGGCGACTCAAAACAAACCCTAAACCAACTAGGAATCAACTAAAAACCAAAAAGGAAACGAAATAATGAACAGACTCAAAAAACGCAGCAAAAAGCACGGCCGTGCTTCTGAACACGGGCAGGCCGTGTTCGGCACGTCCTTGACGAACACGGCCGTGCAAGTAAGCACGTCCAGGCCGTGTTCGTCACATAATTAGCCCCCGGTGTCTTCACAGAAGTTGTAGCCCTTTCTATTAGCTTTCCATAGCATCTTGAATCAGCTCAATATCAATTTTATAGAGAAAGTTATGGCCAAAATACTAAACTCTGCTAGTGTTGAAAACTGTTGACGCGCTTGGACATTTTTGAACACAACCTCTTGTTCTTCAATCGACAATGCTTCCTTTTGACCCATGATTAAATAACATGACTCTAGACTCAATATACTTAGCCTCTAACATCAACTTGGCCACTCAAAAGACTCAAAACAATGTAAATTAACACCTAATCTATGATAAACAAATACAAGAACTCAATTACATAGTCTTCAAGAACTCGAGATAGCTTGCATTTGGTGTTGCCCGGATCCTTCGTGACTGGATTCTCATCATCACCTGCAACACTTGTGATTATGGTATTTGAATCCATAACCTCCGGGTTAGAGCCCCGTTCTCTAACCGCCCCCTTTTTGCATCGTAGGAGATGCATCCTGGAGGAGATGACCTTACAGTGCTAAGAATAATTGTCCTTGAGCGAACTGGGATGCTCGTATTTAACTAGAAACAGATTTCTGGTCAGCCTATTGAAGTCGTCCAACAACTTCTGCATTGAGACATAACATCTCAAAATCTCGTTCTAGACTCTCCAGGTTTTCCCTGAGATGTCTTACTCGTTTAAGGACCTCGTCAGCAACGCGTCCTTCCATCTCATGTCAAAAAATCTGCAAGAACATTTTCATGAGATTTTATAATGACAATATCATAATCATAATATTGGCATTCAGCTTGGCATCTAAGTAATCTAGCCTTTTCTGGTTTTGATTCAATTTAATTTTTCAGAAAAACCTTGACACTTGAATTATCAATTTTTAAAGTAAACTTTTTAGCCAAGAAAAATAGAGGCCATTTTTTGAAAGCCTTTCTGACTGTAAAGAATTATTTCTCGTTGATATGCCATCGATTCGCTTCACTTGGTGTGAATAAACCACTGCAGTATATGCATGGCACTTCTTCATTTGGTGTGGCCTTTGTAAGAACTGCTGCCCATCATTCATCACTGGCATCTGTGTATAGAACCAGTTCATTATCGTCTTGTGGAATTGCAAGCTTTGGAAGCTTTTTACAAACCTCCTTAAGTTGCTTTATCCTACTTGATGTTCATCTTCCCAATTGAATATAACATCTTTTTTGAGTAATGGGCGAAACACCTTCCTGTAATGGGCCAGATTGTTTATGAACATTCCAGCAAAATTCACAACTCCAAGAAAAGTTTGAAGTTATTTCTTGTCTTTCAGCGTATCTGGAAATCCTTGTATCTTTTACACAATATGGCTTTGTAGGACGATTCCAGATTCATCGATTTCAATTCCAAGGAATTCAATCTGTCTTGTAGCAATCATTGCCTTCTTCTCAGAAAGCACTAATCCTTCCTTGTGGCAAACATCTGAAAATATTTCCAAATGTTTGAGATGCTCTTTCATGTTCTTTGAAGCGATAAGAATATTATCGATATATACGAACATGAAACTGAAATAATCCTTGAAGAGATTATCCATCTCCCTTTTATATATCTGGGGTGCGTTAGCCAATCCCATATGCATCACGTTCCAAATATAATGTCCTTGTGGTGTGGAGAAAGCTGTGAACTTCTTACTTTCTTCCTCCATCTTAATCTGGTAAAATCCAGACTTGCAATCGAACTTTGAGAATATCTTGGCACCTTTGATGCAGTTAACCAGATGTTATCTGCTCGGGATATAGTATCCGTCGAACTCCAAGATGTTATTAATCCACTTGTAATTAATAACAAGTCTTGGCTTTCCTCTTTTGATTTCTCCATGGTTTCTGACTAAGAATCCTGGACTGCTGTATGGAGAAACTCCTGGTGAAATCAACTTAAGGTCCAGATGTTCCTTAAGTATCTTCTGCATATCCTCACGATCCTCCTGATTCATAAGGATTGGTTTGAATCTCACGAACTCGTACTCTTTTCCTGGTTTAACTTTTAAGGAAACTTTGAGCTCATTCTTATCCCCCCATGCCAAATGATTTTCATCATAATTCCTTTGGATCTTCTTCTTGATATCCTCGAGTGATATTTGATCTTCTATGGTAACATCACTCTGTGGCTTCTCATTTGGCTCATCATTAATTCTGCAATAGCCTCTGGAGGTACTCGTTCTTCTCCATAGATTTTGAATGAATACATGTCATTATCCCATCGTTTTGTATCTTTTTACCTCGATCCATATTGTCAAAAGGATAATAAGGCCTCACCAAATCTTCTTTTATCCGCCATTTTTGGATTTCGAGGTTTGGCTTCATCACCACGCTTGCTGCAAAAATTAATAAGCATTATTCTATAAAATGCTTCCCGCAGTCTCTGGACAATGATCTTATGATCACATAGTGTTGTGAAAATAAGTCTTCTTGTCTCATTCTCATGTGTAAAACGCTTAAATGTTTGTAGGAGATTGTTTCCTAGCAAAACATATGCTCTTGTATCATGGAAATAGATTGGTGGCGTCTTCCCTTTGTACCATGGGGTACTGCCTGTGCCTCCGATCATGATTTCTGCGTGTTTAATTCCTCGATTAAGGATAAGAAGCCTTTTACAGAAATCTCTTCCTGCAATAGCTGGTAAATCTTCTCCGATTGCTTTAGGGAAAACATCCGGCTTTGCATTACATATTCCGACACCTGAATCAAAATAGGCGGCGAAATATTCTGCCTTGTATTCAGCATATAACATTCCAATAGAAATGTATATGGAGAATGGACTAGTGGTCATCTGATTCTATATCTTTTGTCATCTACTGTGAACTCCATTCCATCTTGTAATCATTCCCAAGGTTTATGATCCTCAAGAAATTCAATTCCCAATATTAATTGCTATGGGATTTTTCCTGTTGTACCTGTGATAGTCAGCTCAATTTCACCCATCTTTAGGCTTCCTTGATACCTTCCAACTATGGGTTGTTGGAAATAATATAGAACATCACAAGGAAAAATATTATCCTTTTGAGTGATGTCAAATATTACTTCAACTTCTCTCCATCCTTCTGGGCATTTCAGTTCTCATTGTGTTTTGAAACATCCGGAATACGCCGAATCAGATTTCTCGTCTTTTTTCTTCCCAACGATCGCTACTTATCATTTTGTCTTGTTGGAAAGACATCCTCCTCGCTCAACTCTAAGACTTCGACTTTTGTTGAAGATCGGTTGATCTTGAATTTGCATGTCGATCTCCTTTATAGTTGGAGACTCAATGATTTCTCGGTAGAACCACTCCCGCAAATTCCTCAAAGATTCTTGGGACTTCAATAAATTCCTTTCTCAAGAATACCTCCGAATGATGTGTATTCAAGAGAGCATATGAAATATTGTATGTGATCGAGTACGGTCTATTCCATTCTTTCATCAAATCGACTCTTTTAAAATCTTGATGAAGGGTTAGGACTCTATTGAATCTCGATCTCCCAAATTGTATGCAATTCTAGGATAGACATTAAATGCCAATTTTCCCCGCATACAAATTTCTCAGAATCGCTTCCAAGGCATGAATCCTTAAGATTTGAGATTTGCTTGTCAAAGATAGCAAGATTGAGTGGCGAATCTATTCCTTCTTTGAATGTTGCTTTAATAATGACTCTTATGACTCCTATGTGAATCCATGAGAGTGTATTTGCAACTTCTCTTTTAACTCAGCTTTTGATCTCCTGGATTTCTCTCAGTAAGGAACCAATCGCATCTCGATCAAAGGTTACCGAAAACTCCATCGTAATGGCAAATTCTCCTATTGTTACCCTCGTGGATAATTTGGTGTTTTCTATTACGAAACCCAATCTTATCTAATGCCTTTTCCTTCGCTCCAATTGTAAAACCATCATAAATTTGAAGCTTTGGATCTTCCTTCATAATTCTCATAAGAGTTTTATGAGAAACCGTAGTGTGAGAGAGAAATCTCGACATATCCTCCCTGACCGTCTGCTGAAGAATTTCTTCTTCTCTCTGATTCTGAGCTGGAGTCACTTCCATCATCAGAATAGATCTCTTCTTCATAGATGCTTTCATCTGAGGGTATATTCTCAAATTGATACACCTGGATCAAATCTTGATAATAGACAACTTCTTCAAATTCTGGTATGGCTTCGAACTGTCTGGCTCCTCATTTCTGATTCTCTGGAAAATCCATTGAGATATGTCCTCTCACTCTGCATGTCCAGCAATTACATTCTTTAAAGCTTTTATTAGCTCTGGTGTGAGCTCGCCTGAAAGTTCTTCATCTCGAAGTTCTGCTGGTACTTGCTTGATTTGAACCTGCTGATCAGGCTCTACTCCTGCTTGGTGCTGGTACTTGCTTGATTTGAACCTGGTGATCAGGCTCTACTCCTGCTTGGTGCTGGTCTTTGCCCTGATTTGTAACTTCGGGCTTTTTGTTTTGACCAGAACCTTCTAGGTCTCCATAGAGACCTACTTCTTTTATTGCTGCTTCCCCGACGGTATGGATGGCTTCTCTCATTCTTCTTCTTATGTCGCCGTGGTTGACTTCCCACAATTGTTGGGATATCATCGTCTACGCAACATAGATGAACTGCTTTATTAATTCCTCGTAATCTCTTGTAATTCTTGTATAGTGCTGCTTGGTAGCACCATTCAGATAACTTAGCTTTTAAGAAAGACATTCTTCTGGCCACTGTAGATCTGCTGCCTCCTTGTATTCCCGGATAAGCATTTCTCTCCAAGGACTCGGAATCTTTGCAAAGAATAGATGTGAAGCTTCTTTGTCTCCAATCTTAGACTTCCACCGGTACTCGGTGAATAACTTGATATATTCATCAATGTGACAAATATTACGTACTTTGAGGCAATAGAGAGCTTGTTTGCATCTTTTTCTTTTTTCTTCTTCCAATACCTCAAAATAGCATGTGACGATAAAATGGATTTTGAATAATTTGGCCATATCATCGACAATTCCTTTTAATGACTCTCCAGCTGTGACTGCGCTTTTCATATGTGCTTCGGTTATTTCCCATGCAATCCTTACGGATCCTTCAAGACTCATCTCAAGAAGTAAGATGAATGCATCCTTTGTAAGATCGAGGGTTCCTGCTGCAATCCTCATAGCTGCTGCCCATTCATCTATAAGGACTTCTCGTTTTTTAAAATATGGGATATCCAGATTTAGCATTAATATGTATGGATGTATAGGCTCAAGCTGCGATTTTCCATAACGCGTATTATTTAAATTTGGCATTTTGGATTGTCGAGTTCCTATAATAGGATCTCTCTTTGTATTAAAATCTCCGGCCTGAGGCATTTTTTCCTCTAGGTATTCAGGATTTGAGCCTGAACTTTCTGCCACGTTGGGATTTACTGGTGGTGGTAGAATTGGTGGAATTGGTCTACCTTGAGGGTTATAGGTAACCAAAGATGTTCCATCTCCTGCGTTCATCTTTAAATCTACAATTCCTAATCCTGCGAAGGATTCTGCAAGGTCATGTAGATCTTTAAGATTGATTTTCTCCATATCCATCACTTTTGGTTTATGATAGATTTTTCTTTGATGATAGCAATGAGCTTTTCATCGTCCATCATTTTTCGTACCACTTCGGTTGGTTTCCCTTTTTATTGTAAATAGGGTACCGTCCCAAAATCGATCGCTTCTTTTTCCTCCGGAAGAACTTGAACGACCTCCGCATTCTAGACTCGTTTCTGAATATCATGAAGAATTTCAAGAGTTTCCTTCTGATATTTCACCATCGTCTCCATCTGGTTTTGGATCTGATAAACTTGTGTAGGTAAATGAATATGGCGGTTGCCATAATTCTGCACCATCTTCTGGACTTCCCTAATATCTTTTGAGATCTTAGATGTGTCCGAAAATATCTCGTTCCATTCTGGTACTCCATCAGGAATCATGATTCTGATGGGCATTCTCATGGACTGCTTCCTAACGATTCATCATATCGACAAATAATATCTAATTTACCGTAAGGAAACTCAGATAATATGCCGCTTGTCTTTTGCGGTGTCTCAAGGTTTCCCTATCAGCTCCTGCGCGTTCTTTTTCAACATATTGGTCGTTCCACCTTGTCTTGGTGTTCTTGTGTATACATTGTCAGTATTTGACGATATGTCCTGTATGGTAAACATCTTAGACAATTGTCCAGATCCATATTTTCAGAGAAATTCTCCTCACCAATTGTTAATTACATAAATATAATAAATATAACTAAAAGTTCTTAATAAATCTAGGCTCTGATACAATTTTCGAGGATCGCTAGACCTTGAGGAGTGAATGTAGAAATACAATAAAATTTATCGTTTAGGTTGTAAAGTGCAACAGTTGTAAAGTTTAGAGGGTAAACTGCAAACCAACTTTCATGAAACCAGGGTAAATCTGGAATTTTAACCAAAGTGCAAAATTTTGTAAAGTTGAGGTTGCAAACTGTAACATTTCAAAGTTCGTATGGCAAAGTGTAAAAACCTGAATAGTTTGGGGTGTTAACTGTCTTTATCCCTTTAAAATAAGATTCAAACTTTAAGAGTCCAACAGGGTTCCTCTACTTTTAGTGGAGTAGGGTCAAGTTGGCTTTTAGCTTAAACTTTTGTAAAGGTTAATAATCTAAACATTTTACACGAAATAAAAGTTAAACTAAAACATAATTATTTTTCAAGGCAAACATAGTTTAAAACAGAGACATGTGATTCATTTTTACAAAAAAAAAAACAAATTACAGGGTACAAGGAAGAAGAGTATTAATTTAGTTTTAATTCTAACTAAATTACGAAATAAAACAAAAAACATTTATAAAAGATTAAAAAATAGCCATTCACGGATATATATGTTTTTGTTTTATGACTGTTTTTTTAATATATATTAAATATTATATTTAAGACAGATTAGTTTTGAAAATGATAAAATAAATAAATTAAATCTGTTTTATTAAAATAATATATATATATATATATATATATCCGTGAATGTCAAATACCGAAGATATAGATTTGTATCATAATAGGAAGAAATTAAAAATGATAAAAAAAAATTAAAGGATTACATGTATTAAACAATAGATCTATGATTTCTTTTTTGTATTTTAAACTTTAAAAAACTCCGGATCTACGTTTTTGTTGTTATCTTTTAAGTTTCCGAAATATAATAATATACAACCCTGTTTTTTACTATAATAAAAAAACTGAGAAAAAAAAAAACAAAACTGTTTATGATATTGAAAAAATAAGATTTATTAATAAAAAAATAGATCTATAAATTCTTTTAAGTACTTTAAAATATGGAGAAATATTTAGGTATTTACTTAGATTATTTTTGTAAAATAATTTTCCGAGAAATAATTCCAAAATAGGAAAAAAATAAAAAAAAATGAAACTGAAGTTAACAAAAAATATTAAAAACTTACAAATCTCGATGAATGTCTCGAAATTTTCGAGTTTTTGGAAATATATGTAAATGTTCTATTCCGTATGGCTATTTTGAAGCCTACGGATTTGAATATTTACAGTTAAATATATCTCTTAGCTCCCCATGGCTTCATTTCAACCTTTTAATCGCATATAATGAAACTTTCGTATGTGTGATTCTAGATCAGTGTAGGATCCGCCATGATTTTCACTTAGAAGAGTGATAGATGGTCGAGAGTTTGAGAGACGGCGAGACAGAGATGAGAGTGAGTTTAGGGTTAGGTGAGAGGGCAAAGAGAGAGACGGAGAGTTCGAGAGAAAGTAGGAAATGGGATAAGATTGGGGGAGTTGGTGAGTGATTGATGAGAGAGAGTGAGAGACAGTGAGAGAGAGACGTTAGATAGGGATTCTAGAGGATTCCAAATGGAATCAGATTCGTCTTTGGCCATCCGATTTAAATCGGATGGCTTATAATTTTTCTTCCTTTTTTTAATTATAGATTAAATTGGACACGTATTTGGTATCCCTTCACCACCAGCATGCAATAATGGGTCAATTCTGTATTTGGATAGGGTATGGATTTTGGGCCTTATATCTTATTTTTTCAAATAGGTTCCTAAAAAATGGCCCACATTAATTTATTGTTTAATTTTTTTTGTATAAAAATTTTCAATTTAAATATAATTTTTTTTCAAAAAATCTGTATATATATGTGTTATTTATTTAATTTTTTAAAAATTCTTAATGTTATTATATATATAGATATGTATGTTAAAATAATTAAATTAAAAACCCATCTTTATATATTTCAAAGATATTATATATTTTTTATTAGTAAATCCGAAATATTATGTTTGTCACTTATAAAAATACAAAACATATATATAAAAAAAGTTTTTGTGTATTTTTACATTAACAGTTTTATATCAATATACAATACTATAAATTGTATTTTAGTGTGTTTATTAATTTTTAAATTTAAAATTTAAAACTGTTGTTTATAGATAAATTTTTATAATCTCATTAACATATGATATGTTTATTGTAATATAACATTTTAAAAAACTTATATATAAAATTTATATATCAAAATTATTTTCTAACAAATAATTATATAATTATTTTTGTTTATAAATTATAACATGAAAATTAAAAAATATTGAGATAATATGTATTAAAGCCATTAAATTATCATATGTTTATTGTAATGTAATATAATTATTTAAAGAAAAAGAACGATTTTTAATTTATTTCTAAATATATTGGATATTAAATAAATAAATTTTTTAGTTAAACTGTAAATGTTTTCTTGAGAATACAAATTGTGAGGTGTTTATTTTAGTTAA
Organism: Rehmannia glutinosa; assembly: GCA_016081115.2. NCBI lineage: Eukaryota > Viridiplantae > Streptophyta > Magnoliopsida > Lamiales > Orobanchaceae > Rehmannia > Rehmannia glutinosa. The sequence continues at coordinate 64,308,963 of CM071931.1, read as the reverse complement.
TGATGTAATTATATTTATTATTCCATGTTAAATCAATACTATATAATCCCAAATACTTTAAATATTAAATTTTCTTTGAACAGTATTGTGGCCATGTTATTTATGTATTTTTTGTTATTTTGTTTTGATCTTTGCAGAAAATATGAATAGCTCAAATATGACGAGTTCGTTGGTGGATGCAACAAAACAATTGCAAGTTGGCGCAAAAAGACAATTATCAAACTATCCTTTTATTAATATCACAAATTCCTATCCTTCAATGACACAAGGAATAAATATTCAATCATCATCGAAACTGAATATTTATGGAGGATCAAACTCTTTTTTTTTGTAACCTATCAAATGATACTGACTTATTATGAAAATAGACTATTTTGTATAAATAATCATAAATATTATAATATTTAATATATTTTTTTCAGTGAAATTATATTCTTAATTGTTTTATGTGATATTCTGTTATTTTCGCAGAACATCGTCAACAACCTCTAACGATGTGTAGTAACGTTCCCAAAAGATTTGAATTGCAATGCTCATCAAGCAGCTTTGTTAATCAAATGTCGAAAACTCCACTTAGTAACATCATAAATGGTATATTAAAATGTCTAATATTTTTATTATTTTATATGAATTTAAGATTTAAAGTTACAGATACTCATTAGAAGTTCATTTATTTTATGGTTTATTAATTACAGGATTATCGTCTGAAACTATAAGATCAACATACAATAAACAGAAAAAGTCTGATAGCAGAAACACTCAAAGCATTGGTCTTGACTGATCTAACGTGTGAAGAATCTACATCTATGGATCATGGTTCTAACGTAACTTCCACATGCAATGGCAATAGGACCATTTAACACATTCTTCGGCACAGGGGACATTGTCAGTTGAGAAAAATGGTATGTGTGTTATGGATTAAAATTTATGTTTTAATTTTAAATGTAATGAATTACGAGTAAATGTATATTACTCATATCTATATCATTACAATTTTGTAGAGTATTGGGATATTGGAGATGCAACATACAAATGTGAGTTCTGCAATGTGGTGTTTTGGTTTGAAGAAAAGTTGATCTCCTATCCAAAATCTAAACCCATATATTCTTTGTGTTGTGCCCATGGCATAATTCAATTTCCTCCCATCAAAGAACCACCTGTTTTGCTTGGAGATTTGTTGTTTGGAGATGGAAATAAGAGCAAGCACTTCTAGGACAATATCAGATCATACAATAACATCTTCTGTTTCACATCGATGGAAGGCAAAATTGACACCGACGTAAATAAAGGCAGAGATCCTCCTGTTTTCCGATTGCATGGACAAAATTATCATCTGATGGGAAGTTTGTTACCAACCAATGGTGCAACACCTAAATTCGCACAATTGTACATCTATAACACGAACAATGAAATATCTAATCGATTAAACTATGTCAGGTTTGTTTATTTGTGAATCTCAATATTTAATTTTGATTGCTTTATGTAGTAATTACCTAATAACTATATTATTTTCTAGGTAAGGGAGTGAGCATAATAATCTGCATGAATCGATCGTCAATGATTTGAAGGCTATGCTAGATGAAAATAATTTATTTGTTAAGACTTTTAGAATGGCAAAGGAGAAGATTTTAGAAGGCGGTCAACCTGATGTCTGTTTGCGTCTAATCGATAGGAGAAGTACGGATGCTAGGAGATACATATGCCTTCAAGTTCTGAGGTTGCTGCTCTGATTGTTGGAGATTTTGATCAAGCCTTAGGAGACAGGGATATATTAGTGGAAACAAATCTTGCAGTTTGAAATGGATAAATGAGTTGAATGCTTCATACTTGGCTTTACAAAGATTCATTGTTATTACCGCATAAATGAAGATGTTTCGAGGGAAGACCTATCATTTTCTAATCTCAAAAAAAAGAATCCAGGAGGCAGAAAAACTGTTAGTGTGAGAGAGTTTTTCGCATATCGACTACACGATAGAGATGATGAACCTTCTACAATTTTGTCGCATAGAAAATTGTTTCAGCAATTCATTGTCGATGGTTATACAATGGTTGAGTCAGCGCGATTAAAGTATGTATAATTGCATTAGAAGAAGTTGCGTTGCGACATTTATAAGGGTCTAAGTGACGCGTTGTTGCATGGAGACATCAATCTTGGTACTCAGGGAAAATGAATTATGTTACTTTCTGGCTTCACGGGAGGTGCTCGGTATGTGATTCAGAATTATCAAGATGCTATTGCTATATGTCGATGGGCAGGATATCCAGATTTGTTTATAACATTCACCTGCAATCCGAAGTGGCCCGAGATTCTAAGATTTCTTGAGAAAAAGAAATTAAATCCTGAGGACCGACCGATATTATCTCGTAGGGTGTTTAAACTCAAGTTGGATTCTTTGATCAAAGAGCTTCAAAGAAAATAAAATCTTTGGTGAAGTCATGGCAGTGAAAATTTATTCAATTGTCCTTTTCTTCCAATATGATTTAATATATTTTTAATTTTTCCCTTTTTTTTATTGCAGTGGTATACACGATAGAGTTTCAAAAACGTGTCTTGCCACATGCCCATATTTTGATGTTTTTGGTAAAAGAAAAGAAGAATCCGATTGCCGATGATATAGATAGAATTATATCAGTTGAAATACCCGACAAGAGTTTAGACCTATGTTATTATGTGGTAGGGAAAGACAATATGATACATGGTCCATGCGGTGATGCTGGAAAAACTTCTCCTTGCATGGCTGATGGAATTTGCACTAAACATTTTCCAAAAAATTTGTAGATGTGACGACTATTGATGATGAAGGTTATCCACGTTATAGACGTAGGGATGATAGGAGGATAGTGGAAAAAAATGGAGTACCTCTTGACAAAATATATGTTGTGCCGCACAACCATTATTTGTTGCTGAAATATGGAGCTCACATCAATGTAGAATGGTCTAACCAATCCAGGTCGATAAAGTATTTGTTCAAGTATATCAATAAAGGAAATGATCGTGTCACCACATCGTTCTAAACGAGTAGCAATGACGAAGCCCGGGAAAACTCTGACGAGGAGAGCATGTATTACGATTGTAGGTATGTTTCGTCCTGCGAGGCAGCTTGGAGACTACTGGGATTCGAAATTCAATATAAATATCCTCCAATTGAACGTTTAAGTTTTCATCTCCCCGATGAACAAAACGTTATTTTTTCAGATTTTGAAAGAATAAATGACGTTCTTAAGAAAGATTCTGTAAAAGAAAGTATGTTTTAGCATGGATGGAAGCGAATAAAATATATCCTGAGGTGAGAGAGCTAACATACGCTGAAGCTCCCACAAAATTCACGTGGAAACCAAATCTTAGAAAATAGATGCCGGGAGCTGGTGATATGTACTTTTTGAGGTGTCTTATCAATGTTGTTCATAGAGCAACGTGTCATGACGACTACAAGAAGGTCAACGGTGTTCAACATTCTTCCTATCGAAAGGCTTGCTATGCTCTAGGATTGTTAGAAGATGATAGGGAATATATTGATGCCATTAATGAAGCGTGCTCTTGGGCTTCTGCGGAGAATCTTAGTAGTTTATTTGCATCATTGCTTTCGTCAACTCTTTGAGCCGACCAGAACATGTCTGGGAGAAATTTTGGGAGTTTCTCTTCTGATGACATTTTATACAAACATCGACGCCTGCTACAGCATCAAGGTATTATTTAAAGAAAATTATGTTAATTACTAAAACTTTTTATATTTGTTAAAATGTTTTGTTTTATAATTATTAGTGATCTTATGCAACAGATTTGGTATTGAGTGAGAACGAAATCAAGAATCTTACGTTATTGGAAATTGAGAAATTATTGCAAAATCTAGGTAGGAGTCTGCGTGATTTTGACTCAATGTCATTTCCGGATGCTGACACTATTCATAGCAACCGAAATAGACTTATATATGACGAATTGTGTTATGATCGTGATGTTCTATTGCAAGAGAACAAAGATCTCATCTCGAAACTTAACGATGAGCAACATAAATTTTACTCAACGATAATGTGTGTTGTACGATGAAATAAAGGTGGGATGTTCTTTTGTCTACGGATATGGAGGAACAGAAAACATTTTTGTGGAAGGCTTTATCTTCGTGATTGAGGTCGAAAGGAGAAATTGTACCGAATGTTGCATCTAGCGGATAGCTTCTCTTCTATCGCCTTGCGAGGACTCGCACATTCGCGTTTTGTTATTCTATTAAACCCAAATCGACTCAACTTGCAATATCAAACAAGGGAGTCCGCTTGCCGAGCTTATTAGTTGTTCTAAACTTATAATTTGGGACGAGGCACCGATGATGCACAAGAATTGCTTTCAAGCATTAGACGAGACTTTACAAGGTCTTTTGAAACCCATCAACCCAATGTTAGAACATAAAGCTTTTGGAGGTAAAACTTTGTCTTTGTGGGGATTTTAGACAAATCTTGCCTGTTATTCCCAAGGAACTCGGAAGATATTGTTAATGCATCCATTAACACATCGTATTTGTGGAAAGATTGCACCGCCCTTAAACCGACTAAGAACATGCGTCTTTAGAACCATGGTGATACCAATGATTATAAAGATTTGGCCGAATTCTTCTCAATGGATCGCAAGCATTGGTGATGGAACAATCGGAGGATCAAATGATGGTTGTGCCATGATTGATATACCAAGATATTTTGCTCGAATCTTCAGTGATCCGATTGCAAATATTGTAGAAAGTATTTATCCAATGTTTAAAGACGCCATTGATGATTCGACGATTTGAAAGAAAGGGCTATACTAGCTCCTACCCTAAATTTTGTCAAATCTATAAATCAATATATGACGCCTTTAAACTCATCGAGGGCCATACGTATTTGAGTTCCGATAGCACATGTAAATCGGATGCTAATGTTGACTTCTTGCATGATTTGCACACTCCCAAATTTTTGAATGGGATAAAATGTTCGTGAGGTTCCTAATCATGAGTTGCATCCGGTCGGGACTCAGCTTATGCTCTTGAGAAATATGGACCATTCCACCGATTGTGTAACGGCACTAGGCCGGGTGATTACGAGGCTTGCTAAGATGTTCTTGAAGCTAAAATTCTCACCGAACCAATGCAGTAATAAAGTTTTGATTCCGCTAATGACATTGACACCGCTTCGATCTCATAATCCCTTTCAAGTTCCAACGAGGCAATTTCCTCTCATTTTATCTTATGCCATGACTATAAACAAGAGCCAAGGACAATCTCTCTCCAATGTCGGATTGTACATTGATATTTTCCAAGTTACGAATCGTAAGTGTTTGACAATATTAGTTTGTGGTGATGACGAATCAAACAATAAACAAACGATGAATGTTTTGAATAAAGAAGTATTCCAAAATTTGTAATATGTACAAGTAGTGTTTTAATTTGAAAAAGTCGTTTGTAGTCTTTGTTATTTTTTTGTGGTCATTACATTTATTTTGTGTACTCCTTCAAATTATATAATTCAACAAACTAATAACATATGATTCACATGTCATATGAGCCCATCATTACATCTTCCGAGCATCGCACAGGTCAGTACACTAGTTGCATCTAAAAAGAATCACACGACACTCTAAGCAAATAATAGTGCTATATTATGGCAATATAACATTCTTAAAACAAATCATATTTTGTTTTTTTTACCACATCACATAAATTAAAATATTATTTTATTGATTATGTTAAGTTGTTAAGTACGAGATATTAAACTTATACAAATTTTTGTTTCATATCAATTTATCAGAATTATAAGTTAATAATATTTGTCCAAAGTCAATAGATAAGGGCAATGATCTAAGATAATAGAATATTTATTGTATTATAAAGGTTATTATGTTTATGTTTTAGAATTTATGATTGTATTATCTATCATGGTTTTAGTATTTAGTTTGAGATAACACTAAAAAAAAAAAAGGACTAAAAGTGTATCCATTTGGTGATTTTTTTTTATTGATTTTCCTTTTTTTCCCTTCCAACTTGTGTGTTTTATTTATGACTAATCTCTCAATCTCCGTCCCGTAATCAATCATACCATACCATCCCCATTAGAACCGAGCTTCTATATCAACCATCCTGAATTTTCGCTAAGTTCGTGATGGAGATTCTTTTACTCCTGGTTCGATTTTTGAAAATTTATTTTTTAATCTCCAAACTTCGGGATGGTTTTGAATCTATGAACCGCCCTATCCCATGCACACCACTAGGGATCAAGCACGGTAGAGTAGTCAAATGTGCCAAACTTGGCCATCGGGTCAAAGGAAAAAATCAAGTTGGAAAGCCATCCAAAATTTTCTTCAGCCGCTATTTTTGAGCCTTGCCTGCCCCATGCTTTGAAAACACGAGTAAATTATTCTCGGGGCCCATTGGTTCGGCTAACGCTTTTGGACTAATGGGTCGTACAAATAGATCAAGTTCATTTCACCATGTAAAATGACATCCCAACCCAATCTCCGATCGCCCATCGGCCCGACTAACTTTGACACCTCTAGTTATCAGCCGGATTTTTCACTAATTTTATTTGGTATCGTATATTCGTTATTATTTATGAATTTTTCAAGAGATCACTTGTTGGTTCGCAATTCACCAAACAATACATTACTTTCTTAGAGCATTCTCAAGTGATTATCAACTAAACAAAAATACTTTTGTATTTTGAAGAGCCATCCAACAAAACCTTTTCGTAAAAACTTTTTATTTTAACTTTAAATTTACAATATGAGTTTTCGCTCTCCAAGTTTAGAAAGTCAAAACAACTCTTTATAAATTAATTGCATAAATTATTAATTAGTTCCAATATCTTATTTGTTGTTTTCTTGCACGTTTATTACACAACTAAGTCCTCGAGGGACAAAACCTTACCAACTTTTCGATTTTAGTCCTAATATTACATTAATTACACAACTAAGTCCTCGAGGACAACTAAGTTAATTAATCAAGAGAGTTAGCCACTCAACAGTCTCGAAAGAGCTGTTGATAGAATAACTCAGCTGTCTAGACTAAACCTTTACTTGGCTGTGATAAAATATACAAATAAGACTTAACACCCTTAAATTTGATTTTATCGTTGCTTTAACACTTGATTTTAGACTTTGTTATTTATCACTGATAGCAAATTATCACCAGCTTATAAAATAATATGTAGAAATAAAATGCTGAAATGTAAATGACATAATAATTTTTATAGAGGTTCAAGATGGGGTAATTCTTCTACTCCTCTCTTCTCCAACTCCTGAGGAATCTACTAAGTAATGATCAATTCACAAAGTGGTTATCACCCATATACAAGTCTTGGTCACACAAATTGACTTGCTCATTTGGGACTCAGTCCGAGATACCTTGATCACGCAGCTGGCTTCTCGTCCGACTCAACTTCTTCACAGGGCGGCCGCCTTTGCTACTTCAGCCTTACTTTTCTCAAGCTTCTTGGATTTGATCATGAAGCCCTCCAATAACTTGAGATTGGTTCGACCTGAACCTTCCTACAATCCTCCTTGGAAAGTAGACCCTTTGATTATTCAAAAGTTTCCTCTTCAATAGTTTGAAGTCGCTTTTCCTTCACAGCCTAGTGTTGATCGATTTCCTTCGAGATTTAGACTTGAGGATTTTGCTTGAATAACTTGAGAATATTTTGCAAAAGTTACAAAGATAAATGTTGCTTGTAATCTCAAAAGTGCAGTTCGTATTCAAGGTAACCTCTTCTCAAAATGATTCCTCACCTTTTATAGTGACTTTTCAAAAATCATTGAAGAGATATAGCCGATTTTCAAAAATCACTTATGTTCGTTGGCTTGTCTTTTCTTGGTCTTCAATCTTGAGATGTAGACCTTTCCTCGTATTAAATGAATGTTCAACTTTTCGAATCGACACGAGGTGCAAGTTTTCCCATTGGTTTATTCCTTTTGCACACTTTTGGGATCGAGCACTTTAAGACATGGCAAAGATGGAAGTATTACTTATTTAAGTAATGTTCTTGACTTTTGTGCAACGGATCCTTTTCGCTTAACTCATCTTTGCAAACGCTTTTTCCCCAGGTGACTTGAGTCCGCTTCCAATGATTGAAAGACTCATCCGTCACTTCAACTTGACTTGGTTTCTTGATTTGACTTAATCGACTCTTCTCACAAATGCCTCACAACCGATACTCCTTCAATGAGTCCTTGTTCTTCTTTTCTTGGCCATACTCAAATGCTCCTAAGTTGAGTCTTCACTTCACATCTTCAAATGACTTCTTGTATTTCCAGCATAGCCGACTTGACTCATCTTATACATCCCTATCTATTACAATAAGAATTACAAGGAAAATGCGGTGCTAACTTTCTAGTCTAAGTTTACATGGCATTCATCAAAATCTAAACAATAAATTTCCCAACAATTTCCCCTTTTTGATGATGCCAAAACTTAAAACATACAAACAAAATGCAAACAACAAATACATACAAACAAATGCAAGAATAAAGAATATATGCATAGAATCAATCTTTTTATTGATCATAACATTCTTGTCCTTTACATAGCTATTTACAATGTGTATCGAGCAATCGAGCATATACTAATATCTATGCAAGTTACGATTTTTCATTAAGTGTACGGAAGACTTACATGCATATGTATTTACAAAAGTAAAATACATGAAGGGGTTGGCATCAACATTTCATCGCCTTCGCTGCCTCCTTCTTTTCTTATTTAGCCTCGTTTCACGCTCTTTTCCTCTTATTTTCCTCTCCAGCTGCTTTCTTCTTTTCGTAAGCTCTCTTAGCAGCTTCATCTTTTCTTTTTCTTTCTTGTCTTTCTTGCCACAAAGTTTGTCTCTTATTTTCTTCTTCGATTCTTTTGACATACTCAACATTTTTCCTCTCCACTTCCAGATTGCCTATAACATCATATTCAGCCTAGTAGATCCTTCCTTTCTTGCCTGGATCTACATATTCAATATTTTTGGGCAGAGGTCTATGTATAAAACCTCCACCTCCACCACTTCTTCCTTCTCTTCTGGTCGTATATTGTACCAGAGTCTTCTTCTTACCACCGAGTGATCGCTAGTAGTCCGCTACCTATCAACTTCTTAGCACAACCTTCGACCTTTCTCCCAAAGACGTGTCCCAGTGCTTGGGCTATGGACATGTTTTTGAAATATCCTTCGAACTCGAGCGTTTTGAATTATTATGAGACATCTCTTGTCGAAATCCTCCATCTCTTCTTCTACAATTTTCTTGTTATGAGACATATACACAAAGAAAGTGATAGAGCGACAGAGTCACAGAAGTTTGTTGATTATCGATGTCGTGATTGACCTTTGCCGAGGGGTTTCAAAAAGCATTAAGGTCACATCCTTTGACATTTCCCCTCAACAACTTTTCCCTTTTCTTCCTTCCTCTTCTCAATAGTTGTTTTTTCTTCTCTACAACATCCTGCCTCCTTTTCCTTTTCAACAATCTGCCTCCTTCAACGCCTTTTAGGTATTCCTCTTCCCCTTTTTGGCATCATCAAAGGAGAGAGAACCCCCGAAACATCCCAACAAGCATGAAGTCCAATGGCCGATAGCAATTCTCGCTGAGTCCGCCGCAAAGTATGTGCTCGAAATTTCCGAGTAGGGTGGCTTTGGACTCGGCCGCCACCGCTTATTTCACCATAAGAAGACCGAATTTGGCATTCATATTCTCCTCAACGCACAGGTTCTTTTCGATGAAATTCACGCAAAGAACTCCATCTCGTTTATGGGAGACATGCAATCTCTCCATATAGGTCTACATCCTTTCCTTCATGTCAAGATTATCAAGACACTCCGCATTAGCATTCTCCGTTGTATAGATCCTTGAAGTAGCGAACTTGCTCGAGACGCATGGTCACTGTTGTTGAGACCATTCCCTTATCCTCGACCACCACTTCTCTCAACCGCTTTGAGAGTGGCATCTCTCGTTGTCCAGCGCATGTCGGGAGAGGCTTGGTGTCGCTCAATCTTCTCAATCTCTTCACGATCTTCTTGAAGATTTCACGAATCTCACTTGTCCGACTTGAGTCAACGCACGCCACTCGCATCGAAATTGAAATTAGCTAAAGCACAAACGAATCAAGAGGGAATAATGGGGTCTTCTTGACGGTGTAGAGCTTCTGTTTTCTCTTGCGCTCTCTTCTTCTAGCACGGGCACGGGCAAATTTCACGAGAAAAAGGGAATACTTCTTCATATGCATCGCTTGCACTTGAGATATTATGCGCGAGGTATTCTCTCATGCAGCTCGTAGCTCGCGCAGCTTGAAGTTGTGGCACTGGGCGCTTGAATGTTTTTGCCACTAATCGAGCCTCAACCGTCTTAACAAATTTCTTCGGTCTCAAAGGGTTTTTCCATTTGAGTAGATCGTCTTCGGTCAGACAACACAGATCGAATGATGATGACGAACCTGGGGCTTGTTCATCATCAAAGTTGAATGTTTGACGAAAGCAAATTTTGAAACTCGATCGACTTCGCCTACGGGAAGAACATCCTCGGATGGGTCCTTGTGATGTGCAACAGAGTGGACTCACCATCTCATCTTCGTATCCTTAAATGATATATTAAGGTTGTCTTGGGAATCATGAAGTGCACTAATCTCCTTCCTGCATTCTTCAATATGAACAGAGGAATGTTCTCGATTTCTTTCCCTTTACCCAGGGAAGTCTCAACCTCCCCTCGAGCCTTCAATACCTTTAGCAGCTTCTTACCGCAAAAGGCCTTCAACATTCCCTTCGACAGACGCACTGTCTTATGGTCTTCTCATGTGGCATCCACAGAGTCTCAACTCATTGATTGCACTTTCATTGCCTATGTGTTAACTCCTGGCATTTCCATCCCATGCCTCGACCGCATCACAGTTGTCCTCACCGCAGTTGTTGGCACTTCAACCGGGATGCACTAATTGTCCGAGCTTCGTTAGTGACAATTTGTTGTTGTTCTTTTTCTCGCTTCCTTTTCTTTCTCCACTTCTCCTCCTTCCTTCATTGTGGAGTCATCTACAAAGATCCTCCGACCTAGCCGCAGCTGGAGTGAGTTTCCCACTCAACCGGTGTAACTAATGGTGGGGCCACTGCCCGCACTCCCTACGCTTTCCTTTGAGTGCTCACCGGGGGGTGGGTAAGACACCTTCATTAGGGGTTGGATCAACTTGGGTGCCCAAGTTCCCAGTGAGTCATCGCCAAGTCACTTAGATTCGCCCTCTCGAGTGAATCGGGAAGTGGTTGCAATGACTATGGCACCCATCGTACTCACTCCCAACGGATCAATCTCCAAATGAGATTTAGAAGACTCTCTTGGTCCTTCCTCACCGTTGTTCATGCATCAATTTGATTCCAAAGATGGCTTGCCGCATATCCAACTTCTCCTTTGCAAAGAAGAAGATCCATGTCCTCATCACTTCCCGAAAGCATATCAATGCGAGGATGAGTGTGGTCGCCGGTTCCAAAGGAAAGGACAAATGTCGGCTTTCTCACGAGCTTCGCGCTTCTCGCCGCTCCGCTTTTTTCTTGATCCTTACGAATTTGTCGCATATTTATGCAGCTTATCCTCATCCACCGCAAAGATTATGTCAATCTCAAGAAGCTTGAAAAGCTCCTCTTCTTCCTCAATATACTCGTGGTGTGCAAACCGCACCCTTGAGTAACTCAACTTCCATTTCTCCACTCTCGCAGACGACTGATGTCCGGGTATAATGGAGAATACATGAATATATTATCATCTTCATCCTCTCCTTGTTGCCCTTCCTTTTCAGAAATGGAAGGCAACATACTTTGATGCTCTTCACCTTCAAAGAAAGATTCTACGGTGGAGACACAACCCTTTCATCGTAAGATTCTCATTTATCTCCCGCCACTTCTTCATCCGCAATCGTTTCTATCCACACTGGTCTTCGACTTGCCTCTCGACTATCCTCAAAGCAGACTTGGCTGCTTCTTCAATAACTTCTGGAGACTGCACTTCCTCGCCAGCCTCGTAGATTTTCTAGCCGAGTGGCGACTCACTGCCTTCTCAAGCCTCCGAGAGCTTGGTGATTCTTCTTCTTCTTTTTGTCCTTACCAGAGGAAGTTCTGGTTTTGATACTTCTTCCTCGTATTCCTTGGTGGCGGGGTCGGTGCATCTTTCCTTGACTAAGGAGATGCCTTTCTTGGCTTGGCAGTCCCTTCTTTTTGATGATCGGAGAAGGTATTTGGGCTACCTTCTCCGTCCCTACCGTGTGGGCAGGAGACACGGCTGCTTGGGTAGGTGACTTGGCTGCAGGGGCAGTGCGTTTTTCTTCTTTGTCACAGAGCAGCAATTTTCTTCTTTGCAACTACAGGGCAGCTTTCTTCTTCTGGAGGGAGGCAACAGCTTGTTTCTCGGGTTGGTTGATTCCCCTCACTTGTGTCCGCCGCATGGGCTCTCTTTTGGGCTCCCGAAAGGTTGGCCTGAACATCTTTTTGTTGACATGGAATGACTTTCCATGTCGGGGGGGAACACCTTTCACTTCCATCAAATGGCCAATTACTAGGCCATAGCCGAGTGATCCTCCAAAGGATCCATCCTCCTTGATGATTTATTTGCAACGTCTGGCAGAGTCTGTTGTATACAAACTCAGCCCAGTTAACTTTCTTCCCTTACATGATCGCAGCCATGACGATCAGCTTAGTCTTTGACAGTTGATTGAAACTGCCAAACTTCCTATCCACGCATTTTGAGACGACATCCATCAGCTTATGATAATCGACTTCAGCAGCTTCTTCTCAGCTGTGTAGATCACTTTTGCAGCACATTCGGGTTTGGCTACTTCTTTCCATGTAGCAGCCAAGTCCACATCGCTTTATATACCTTCGCATACCTTCCGACGGCAAGAAGAACAAGGTTCGCAATGACCTTAGCAAAGGATTAATATGTCCTTGCGTGGACGGAGGACTTAATCCCTTCGTCCTGCACCTCGGCGTTAACATAGAACTGGGCAACTTCTTCAACGTATGTCATCCGATATTCCATCATGAGGAAGGGTTTCAGTCCGGATTTCTAAATTTTATCCGCAATCTTCTTCACAAGGGTTTCATTGGAACCCTGTTTTATCATCCCTTCAAAATCCACAGCTTGATCCTCGTGGGATTTGCTTTTATGAGCTTTGTGAAATCATATGTCAAAAGCCATTTTAGTGAGTTTCACCGAACGAAACTTGATGAACTTGCTTTGTGTTGGGAAATTAATTTTTAGATTTTGATGAATGCCATGTAAAACTTAGAATAGAAAGTTGGCACCCCATTTTCCTTGTAATTTACACTGTAATAGATAGGGCTGGTCGAGCCGAGTTAAGTCACCTATGCCCGAACATGCAAGAAGTCAACCGAGACTAGAGGAAGACTCCGCCGTGAGGCACTGAGTGTAGCAATGAAGAAAAGACAGAACTCGATCAAGGTGCAAAGAGATGCATCCGAGTAAAGTTTCACCAAGTCAATTCAAGATAGCCAAGTCTCAAGTTGATGTGACAAATGAGTCATCCAATGATTGAAGTCGACTCAAAGTCATCCGGGAAATCAAGGAAATGCAAAATAAGTCGAGACAATCGAAAGAGATCCATTGCACAAGGTCAAGAAAATTACTTAAACAAGTAATACTCCCATATCGCTTTCTTAAAGTGCTTAGTCCAAAAGCGTGCAAAAGGAATAAACCAATGGGAAGATCGCACCTATGTCGAACTCAAAAGTCAAGACTCATTCAATACGAGGAAATGTCAATTCCAAGGATCGCAACAAGACAAGCCAACGACCACAAGTGTCTTTTGAAAATTAACCTATCTCTTCAACGGGCATATTTTCAAAAGAACACTATAAAAGGCCGAGGAATCACCTTGAGAAAGGGTTACCTTGATTACCTGAGAAAACCATTACAAGCAAGAAAACAATATTTGTAACTCAAATATTCTCAAGTCATTTTAAGCTCAATCCTCAACCCTACATTACGAAGAAAATCAATCCAACACTCATCTCGTGAAGGAAAGACGACTTCAATCAGCTTGAAGAGGAAACATTTGAAGAATCAAGGGGTCTACATTCCACAAAGGATTGTAGAAAGGTTCAAGGTCGAACCAGTCTCAAGTTTTTGGGGGGCTTCGTGATCAAATCCAAGAAGCTTGAGCAAGTGGGCTGTAGTAGCAAGGCAATTTCCCCGTGAAGAAGCCGAGTCGCATTTGAGAAGCCACTGTGTGACTAAGGCATCTCCAGATCGAATCCCAAAGGATCAAGTCACCGTGGTGATCAAGACTTGCATATGGACCGATAACCACTTTGTACATTGATCATTACTTAGTGGATTCCTCCAGAGTTGGAGAAGAGAGGAGTAGAAGAATTACCCCATCTTTGAACCTCTATAAAATTTATTGTGTCATTTACATTTTAGCACTTTAATTACTGCATATTATTTTGATATCTCACGATAAATTTGTTGTCCATCTCGATAATTAACAAAGTGCTATAATCAAGTATTAAAACAAACTTAAACCAAGATTCAAGGGTGTTAAGTCTTCCGCTGAAAAACATATCACAATCGAGTTAAGCTTTTTAGTCAAAACAATCAGTTATTCTATCAACAACAACAGTCTTGAGTGGCTAACTACCGCGATCAACTAACTTAGCTATCCATCAAGGACTTAGTTGTGAAGTATTAACTCTGAACGTCTTAAAAGGACTAAATCGAAAAGTTGGTAAGGTTTATTCAACCCCCCCCTTCTAAACCTTACACTCACACCCCTTGGGACCAACACTTTGAGAACATGAAGGGTTTTTGAGAGAGAAAAACTAGCTTTCGTATGCTTGAAGATGAGCAGTTTTTAAGTGTGAGAGAGAAAGTTGAAGAAATGAGTATATAAGGGTTATGAAAGGACGTGTTTTCGGTTTTTAGATTTTGATCAAGATCAACGGCTCAGATTTAGCACATCTCATTGCATTTAATTGCTCGCATTTAATGCGGCAGCATTTATATCCAATCATATGCTTATCGTGGCACTTTTGACTCATCTACCATAATTACGCTGACGTCATCCTTAAAACATTCCCGCTCATTAAAAACGACTACGTTTTTGTCACTTAGCTCATAAATGATTTAGCTTATTTCACAAGTGACTCAACTCTTCTTCTCTCCTTTCGTATAGTGACTCAACTGTCAGCTAACTTGCATACAAATTTGATTTCCCGATACGACTGATTCACTTGGCTAATTCATGAGACTTGTTTTATTTTCATCTTTTCACGTTTCATCTCTTTTCATTGAGTCTTTTGAGTGTCAACTCACCAATTAACCCTAGCTCATGCTTAAGTTCTTCAAATCTTGATTCACATAGGGTTTGGTGAATATGTAAGCTAACCGCTTTATCACCGAGATGTATTCCAATGTGATGTCTTTCTTTTCAACATGATCTCTTATAAAATGATATATGACATCAATGAGCTTTGTTCTTGAATGCAACACAGATTTTGAGTGATTGCAAATAGCACTTGTGTTATCACACATAATTGGAATCTCTTTTTCTTCAATTTCATAATCTCTCGAGTTGTTGTCTCATCCATAAGACATGGGCACAAAACTACCCGCAGCTTATGTACTCGCTCACCGTGGATGTGGCTATTGAGTTTTGCTTCTTGCTAAACCAGGAAACCAATCTGCTTTCCAAGCATTTGACAAGTTCCTCAAGTATTTTTCCCGACAACTCTACATCCATCATAGTCGAGTCCGAGTAACCAATAAGCTTGAATCCACATTCCTTTGATATCATAAGCCAACTTCTTGGCATCCCTTCAAATATCTTAGATTCTCTTAGTTGCAATATATGGCTTTCTATTGGTGCAGATCGAATCTTGCACATACACCTACCGCAAAGGTGATATCCGCCTACTTGCCGTTAGATAGAGCAGTGATCCAATAAGTGCTCAGATCTTGTTTGATCCATAGCTTGCCATCCGCATCCATGTCCATTTTGATCGATGTGTTCATTGGTATTTTCACGTAAGACTTCTTTCCATACCAAATTTCTCCATTAAATCTCTGGTGTATTTTGTTTGACTTATGAAAGTTCCATCCTTCAGCTGTTTAACTTGAAGTCCTAAGAAGAATGTTAGCTCTCCCATCATGCTCATTTCAAATTTACCTTGCATGAGGTTTGAGAACTTATCACACAGCTCTTTGTTTGTGGATCAAAAATGATATCATCCACATATATTTGAACAAGCAAAGATACTCTCCCCATCTTGAATTCTCAAGAGTGTTCTATCCACTTTGCCTCCGTGAATCCATTATCTCATTTAAATTGAGATAATGTATCATACCATTGCTCTAGGTGCTTGTTTTAATCCATATAAAGTTTTGTTGAGCTTGTACACCTTATCTCCAATGGTCTTCTGTTCAAAGCCTGGGGGTTGCTCAACATAGACTTCTTCTTCCAAAAATCCATTTAAAAATGCACTTTTCACATCCATTTGATATACAATGATGTTTTTATGTGCAACATAGGCAAGAAACATCCTTATTTCTTCTAGTCTTGCAACAGGAGCAAATGTTTCATCAAAATCTATTCCTTCTTCTTGGCAATACCCTTTAGCGACCAATCTTGCTTTGTTTCTTACCACAAAACCTTCTTCATTCATCTTGTTTCTGAAAACCCATTTTATGCCAATAACATTTTGATGGATTGGTCTTTGCACCAATTCCCATACCTTGTTCCTTTCAAGTTGATTCAGTTCTTCTTGCATGGCTTGAATCCAATGTGTGTCATCCAATGCTTGTGACACATCTTTTGGCTCTATTTGGGATATAAAACAAGTGAACATTGCTTCTTGTTGAGCTCTGGATCTGGTTCTTACACCATCTCTCACATCTCCAATGACTAGCTCTGGTGGATGGTCTTTCAGCCATCTCACATCATGTTGAAATAAATCAGCTGGGTTCAGTCTTCTTGCAACTGTGTTGTCTTGAGCAGCTCTTTCATTATCATTCAGCTGCAGGTTTTCCAACTGTCTTTGAGACTCAACCATCTCATCTTCATCTTAATTGATTGCTCCAGCTTCAACTTCAACATAGGGACTCTTCTGCATAGTTGGTCGATTCAAATTTTATCACCTAACTCTTCAATATCTTCTCCATTCACATCAGGGTTCATCAAAGACCATATGAATGGATTCTTCTATGACCATAGTCATCTTGTTCAACACTCTATAGGCCTTACTTTCACCTAAGTATCCCAAGAAGATACCTTCATCAACTTTAACATCAAAAGCCTTTAGATTATCTTTGCCACTGTTGTGGATAAAACATTTGCATCCAAATATTTTAAACTACCCAATATTTGATTTCTCCCCATTCCATATTTCATAGAGAGTTTTTGTCACTGTCTATTAATCATGCATCTATTTTGAGTATAGCATGCAAAGATTGATGGCTTCACCAAAATCAAAATCTTTAGGCAGCCCAACTTCACCTAACATGGTCCTTGCAAAGCCTTCCTTGAGAGTTCTGCTTTTCTTCATCGCTTACTCCATTCTCACACATTGGAGTCCTTGCCGAGATAACTCATGAGAAATGCCATTTTCTACACAATATCGAAGTTATTATCCCATTGACAAACTCACCTCCTCTATCGACCTTATCTTTATAATCGTTTGACTCTTCTCATTTTGAACTTTTCTCATCAGCTAAGGTAACTTTTGCAAGGTTTCCTTATTTTTGCACATGAAGATTGTCCATCTATATCTTGAATAATCATCCACCACCACTAAAGTGTATTTCTTTCCACTTATGTTGGCTGGCTCAAATGGACCAAACAAATCCATATGCAACAGATGCAATATTCTTGTTGAAGATGGACTAGACTTCTTTTTAAATGATGATTTGATCTGCTTTCCCATTTGGCATGCATCACAAACACTTTCCTTCTTGTACACTGAGTCTGGCAGTCCTTCTACAAGATGACTCCTTGCAAGCTTGTTAATTGTTTTGAAATTCAGATGACTCAGCTTTTTGTGCCACAACCAACTTGATTCTACTTGTACTTTTTGCTAATAGACAAGTGCTTTGTGGCAATGACCAATCTACCACATACATGTTCTTCTGTCTGGATCCTTGCAGCACTATTTCATTTGATTCAGTGTCTTTAATTTGGCACACTCCCATATTGAATCCAACATTATAGCCATTGTCACAGAGTTGACTAATTCTTAATAGGTTGAAGTTGAGGCCTTCAACATATGCAACATCTGTGATTTCTAATCCATTTTTCTTGATGGATCCAAAGGCTCTTATTTCCCCGAGCTTCATTTCCTCCAAATATGACTTTTGCACCTCTAATCTCCTTGAATTTTGACAGATTTTTCTTGTTTCCTCGTCATGTGTCCGGGAATGTGCCACTATCCATGTACCAGGTTCCTTGCACTCACTTGTTCCTTGAACTTGCAATCAAGATAGTTTTTGGTACCCATACTTGCCTGGGTCCTGGGGTTAGTGTTGTAAGATGATCCAACCAACCTATAGCCAAATGATCCGACTCTAAGAGGTTGCCATCTATATGTGCCATAATCATAACTTACTTTGGCAAATTGCTTGGGGCTTTAGGTTCATACATCCGTCTTTTTGTCCGTATGCCCGTGTGTGTGTTTTAGCAATTGCCTTCTTTGGGCAATTGTGATATTTCCGAGTGTAGTGCCTGGGTGCGTATGTGTGCCGATGATAGCTCTTTTGCCTTTGGAATGGCCATTGTTGAGTTCTAGGCCTTTGCCATTTGGGCTTGTGTTCCATAGGTCTTTCTTTGATATTTCACATTGTTCCAATCATCTTGACTAGTAGTTTATACCATTCCCATCATATGTGTTTCTTTGATAAAACTTCTGGGGTTTTTGGTAACTCGTTTATTCTTTACAGAGTACTTCCTATTTGGAGTTTGTTGAGGAACTCACGATTTCTTTTCACTGCCCTCTCAAAGATACTCAACTAGTCCGTTTTCCTTTTCCTTTATATCCAAGGCCGCTTTGTTTGTGATTGTGCTTTGGAGTGAATATGGGTGCAACATTTGGTGTCTTGATTTTTGAGATGCTTCATTGCTTGAAGATCCTTTTTTCCAAAATCACTCTAGTAGTTTGACTGTGCACAAAGGAATTGAATCATATGCCTATCTTATCTCTACACTCTTTTTGGCTCATAATCAGGTCAGCCAATGATTTAGATGCCTTTATAAATGATGCAATCACATTTTTGAGATCATTTTCCTCCTTTCTATAGAAACTATCTCTGCTATTAGTTTAGCATTCTCAACCTTCAGCTCTTTGTTCTCATCAGCTACGTGACTCAGAGTACTCAGCTCATTAGTCAGCTGTGAGTTTTGGCTTTTGAGCTGGTTGTTTTCCTCGTTTAATAGTGTGTGTGAGGATTTAATGTGATCAAAGTCTTTTATCATTTTTCCTAATGAATCATAAAGATTAGAGGGTGATGAAGTGTGTGTGTAACAATCACTATCACTAGAATCTGAGTGAGATGAGTTTGAGTGCACCTCATTTTCTTGGTTAGGTTGATCTTGTTCTTTAGCCATTAGACAGATCATTGCTTTTTCTTCAGAATCACTTGAGTAGTCAGCTTCACTACTCTCGAGCTCCATCGCTTTTTAGATTTAGCCGCCTCAAGCCTCTCAGCAAACATAGCCCTTTTCTTTTCTTGTCTTCTTTCTCTCGAATACTTTTCTTTCTTCTTCATTCCCGTATTTATTGACTACAGATGTGGACAAATAATAGCAAAGTGTCCTGGTTGTCTACGCCCAACACAGTTCTCGCTCTTTTCCGTTTTGGTTATCAATTCTTCTCGATATTCAACCTTTGATGCTCGCCTCTTGGGTGGCCTATCTTCCCTTGACTTGGAGGGAGCCGAATGTCTCCCGGAGGATTCACCTTTGTTTCTTTTGTAGTTCTTGTTGAAGAACTTGTTGAATCTTTTAACCATAAGGGCAATCTCTTCCTGGTCAATGGCTTCCTTGACTTGACTCTCTTTTCCATCCTTGACTATAAGTGCAGCTGTTTTGGGTACATATGTCTCCTCTTGATCTTTTCTTCTCAGCTCAAATTCATAAGCCTTGAGGTTTGAGAATAGTTCATGATTGAATGTTTTTGATAGGTCCATCGAGTGCCTTAGAGCCATGGTCTTCATTTCCCATTCAGCTGGGAGTCTCCTTAGAATCTTCATACACATCTCCTTTTGTGTGTATTCCTTTCCAAGTGCTGAGAGCTCATTTGTGATTTCAGTGAAAATAGCATCCAGCTGATCCATTGTCTCACCTGCAAGCATTTTAAAGTTTTCAAACTTTTGAACAACAACATATAATTTGTTTTCTTTAATTTGCTTTTATCCTTCACAAATTAAAGTTCGTTTATCCCATATTTCTTTTGTTGTTTTGCATGATTTGACTTTATTAAACATTGCTTTGTCCAAAGATCTTGTAGAGAATATCCTTGGCCACATTGTCCAAGTTGTATCTCTTCTCATCATTGGTCCATTCAGCTTCTTGGTTTTTCAACTAAGGTCGGTCTTGCTTCACCCACAACTTCTTCTCCTTCACCGCAATGCTCTCCTTGCGCTTGTGTTCACTTTCAATATTTGCAGGCCCATCCTTTATCACTAGCCACATTTCGTCATGTAAAGCGATAGATGAGCTCGCATACGAATTTTCCAAATAAGAAACTCCTCAATAGTGAACATAGGAATGCGTGTCAAATTTGCTTCCATGATAATAACTTTGCTTAAAATAGCTTTTGAAAGAACAAATGTTAAAAATTTCTTTGAAGGATTGGAGATCTAGTTCAAGAACTGGTCCAAAAAAGCTTAATGAACCAACCACTCGATACCACTTGTAGGTCCCAAGGGGTGTGAGTAAGGTTTTGAAGGGGGTTGAATAAACTTTTCCAACTTTTCGATTTTAGTCCTTTTAAAATATTACATAGTTAATTACACGCTTAAGTCCTTGAGGACAACTAAGTTAGTTAATCAAAGTTAGCCACTCAACATGACTCGAAAGAGCCGTTGATAGAATAACTCACTTGCCTAGACTAAACCTTAACTTGGCATGATAAAATTTACAAAAAGACTTAACACCCTTAAATTTGATTTTATCTTTGTTTTAACAATTAATTTTAGCACTTTTGTTATTTATCAGTTGGATAGCAAATTATCAGCAGATATAAAATAATATGCAGAAATAAAATGTTGAAATGTAAATGACATAATAATTTTTATAGAGGTTCGAAGATGGGGTAATTCTTCTACTCCTCTCTTCTCCAACTCCGGAGGAATCCACTAAGTAATGATCAATTCACAAAGTGGTTATCACCCGACAAGTCTTGGTCACACAAACGACTTGCTCCTTTGGGACTCACCGAGATGCCTTGATCACGTAGCTGGCTTCTCACCCAACTCAGCTTCTTCACAGGGAGATTGCCTTGCTACTTCAGCTTACTTTCTCAAGCTTAATGGATTTGATCACGAAGCCCTCCAATAACTTGATATTGGTTCAACCTTGAACCTTCCTACAATCCTCCTTGGAAAGTAGACCTCTTTTGATTCTTCAAAAGTTTCATCTTGAACAGCTTTTGAAGTCGCTTTTCCTTCACAAACTAGTGTTGGATCAATTTCCTTCGAGATTTAGGCTTGAGGATTTTGCTTGAATAACTTGAGAATATTTTGCAAAGTTACAAAGATAAATGTTGCTTGTAATCTCAAAGCTAGTCCAGGTATTCAAGGTAACCTCTTCTCAAAATGATTCCTCACCCTTTTATAGTGACCTTTCAAAAATCTGCCCGTTGAGGAGATATGCTGATTTTCAAAAATCACTTATGTTCGTTGGCTTGTCTTTTCTTGGTCTTCAATCTTTAGATGTAGACCTTTCCTCGTATTAAATGAATGTTCACTTTTCGAATCTTACACGAGATGCAAGATTTCCAATTGGTTTATTCATTTTGCACGCTTCGGGATCGAGCACTTTAAGACATGGTAACATGGAAGTATTCCTTTTTAAGTAATGTTCTTGACTTTTGTGCAACATATTCTTTTCAGTTAACTCCTCTTTGCAACTGCCTTTTCCCCAGGTGACTTGAGTCTGCTCCAATGATTGAAAGACTCATCTGTCACTTCAACTTGACTTGGCTTCTTGGTTTGACTTAACTGACACTTCTCACAGTTGTCCCATAGCCGATACTCCTTTAGTCGAGTCCTTGTTCTTCTTTCTTGGCTATACTCGCTTGTTCCTCAATGAGTCTTCACTTCACATCTTCGATTGACTTCTTGTATTTCCAGCATAGTGATGACATGACTCAAATATAGCCCTATCTATTACAATAAAAATTACAAGGAAAATGGGGTGCCAACTTTCTAGTCTAAATTTTACATGGTATTCATCAAAATCTAAACAATAAATTTCCCAACAACCCATTTGAAAGGCATTTTCCAGAACCCATATAAAATTTGAAATAAATAGTCAAATATAAAGAGTGTATTGGAAGATGTTAAAAGTATCATTCTTTATATTTAAAGATACTATTTATTTTACAAGAGATGCTCTTTAAATTTGAAGAGTCTCTTCAAGATGCTCTTAGCCTTATTGCTATATTTGGTTTCACATTCTCCTCAAAGGGCGGATCCAGAATTAGTAGTAGGGTGGGCTAAGATATAAAAATTTCACTAAATATATATATATATATATATATATATAGGGTTAAGATCAAATGTGGCAGGGGACTTGCCGTGTGGCAGTGTGGACTAATCCAATCCATTCACATATTTTATCTAATCGTCCAGATTGTAATTAAAAATAACTGATTTATCAATTAATTAAAAGGTGAAAAGGGCATAATAGTAACTAGCAAAATGCTATAAATCACGCCCTACAATCAAGAGATTGATTAATATCACGTTTCTATAACTGAATTGTGCACCATTTTAATAGCTGAAGTGTAGGGATGGCAGTGGGACAGGTAGACGCGGGTACCCACCCGCCCAGACCCTAATGGGACGAGTATGGGTAGTCTTTTTCGAATTTGGGACGGGTATGGGATGAGAAATTACTATCCATTTATATACGGGTTGGGTATGGTTTTTGTTCGCCAAAAATTGTTTTGGTTCGTACAACTGCAAGTGTACTGTGTAGTTTATAGAATAATGGCAAGCAAGGTCGTATTCCTCAGGGATTGAAGCTCAAACACTTAAAGGCTATAATAACATCGCATTCCAATTTTATTGAAGCGACCAAAAATTGAATTATTTAAACCTACTAAAATCAAAAATAAAGAAAAATAAATAAAATAAATTTGTGAACCCCACAAGTATTTTCAACTTCACTAGAGCAACCTTAGGCATATAATATTCTTCAATATTAAATGCGAATAAAGTTTTAAAACCAATTCATGCAATTTTATGGTTCAAATTCCTAATATCATTTACTCCCCTGGTCGTGGGTGCGTAAACAGTTGATTAATAATAATTGTAGTCCTCTCGGATCGTTATAATTCTTATTTATTAACTCCAAACTCCCCACAAACATGTAAAACTTATTCATCTAAATGACTCCCCACAAACAAAGATGTCCTTAGAAAGAAAAATATGAAGATACCGCATAAGAAGCTCTATCAATCATGAATGACACACTCAAGAAAAATAAGTCTGCATAAGAAAGCAGTTTAAGGAACAAAAGCTCACAGACTTATTTTTCGCAACATGCTCAAATACCCAATTTTCTTAACACATGCCAAGCCAATAAACTTTCCACCTAAGAATTTATCACATTATTCCTACAAGTATGTTATCTCATGCCATAAAATATTCATAGTAAAATCATAGGGAGCTAGGCATACAAACTGAATTAAAACCACACACAAAAGTAATTAAACGTGCTAAAGCGATAAATGTGCTAAAAAAATAAAAATAAAATAAAAATCAAAATTGAATTTTTATTATGCTCTACATAAAATCCTAAATGCAATGTAAAATGCAACAGTACTAATTTATGCATTCTTGACAACCCCCCAGACTTAAAATATGCTTTGTCCCGAACATATGATGAAATTATCAAAAGAAAGAGGAATGCATAATACGTACTTACATGGATAGTTCCGATGAAGCCGGGAGCTCGTCCGTCAATTCGGAAACTAAAGGAGCAGATCGTACGATCGGATCGTGTGTGTCCACATGCCCATGTGCGTCTATTTTTTTTCTTTTTTCAACAAATATTTTTTTCTTTTTTTTTTTTTTTTCGTATTTTTTTCAAAAAAAAAAAATTTTTTCGCTTTTATTTTCAATATTTTTTCGTTTTTTTTCAGAATTTTTGTTTTTTCAATTTTTTTTACCCCCATGATTTTTCGCGACGTCTGGGTTGCCTCCCACTAAGCACTAAGTTTTTCGTTTTCAGCCAGACTCAGATTTCTAGCATCGCTTTCGTTGAACCACATCGGTTGAAATCATTGAGCCCTCATATTTTGTACCATCCATCAGACGAATAGCGTTGCTCTATTTTCTCGGATTAAGTATCGCCTGGAATTTGCTCTTTTGATATTGGCCTCTCAATGCAGCAGCGATTTGGGATTCTTGTATCTCCAAAGATTCCGGTCTCACACTCAACAAAAACGATGTTAGTAACGAAGAAGGAAAAAAAAATCAAAAAAATCAAAAAAAACAATAAAAAATTATTTAAAAAAACTATGCTTCAATTAAGATTGACTACTTATTACTATATCTAAGTAGAATCTAATCAATCTCCGACAACGGCACCAAAAACTTGTTCGCCAAAAATTATTTTGGTTCATACAACCGCAAAGTGTACAAAGTGTAGTTTATAAAATAATGGCAAGCAAGGTCGTATTCCTCGGATTGAAGCTCAAACACTTAGGCTATAATAACATCGTATTCCAATTTTATTGAAGCGATCGAAAATTGAATTATTTAAACCTACTAAAATCGAAAATAAAGAAAAAATAAACAAAATAAATTTGTGAACCCCACGAGTATTTTCAACATCATTAGGAGCAACCTTAGGCACATAATTTCAACATGCTTCTTCAATATTAATTGTGAATAAAGTTTTAAAAACCAATTCATGCAATTCTATGGGTTCAAATTCCTAATATCATTTATTTCCCTGGTCAGGTGGTGCATAAACAGTTGATTAATAACAATTGTAGTCTGGTCAGAACGTTACAATTCTTATTAACTCCAAAAAGATTTGTGAATTGAATGACTCAAAAACTTGTTCGCCAAAAATTGTTTTGGTTCATACAACTGCAAGTGTACAGTGTAGTTTATATAATAATGGCAAGCAAGGTCGTATTCCTCAGGGATTGACGCTCGAAACACTTAGGCTATAATAACATCATATTCCAATTTTATTGAAGCGACCGAAAATTGAATTATTTAAACCTACTAAAATTGAAAATAAAGAAAAATAAATAAAATAAATTTGTGAACCCACAAGTATTTTCAACATCATTAGGAGCAACCTTAGGCATATAATCTCAACATGCTTCTTCAATATTAAATGCGAATAAAGTTTTAAAAACCAATTCATGCAATTCTATGTTCAAATTCCTAATATCATTTACTCCCCTGGTCAGGTGGTGCATAAACAGTTGATTAATAATAATTTTAGTCCTCTCGGATCATTACAATTCTTATTAACTCCAAAAAGATTTGTGAATTAAATGACTCTCCGCAAACACGCTTGTCACACATGTTTCATGTCTGAATTCGATTTTCGTCTTCTAGAACTCACTTGGTCGGATTATGGACTGGAAGAATGACATGCAATTTACTGATCAAATAAAAAGAAATTATAAATAAGCACTCGAATTCATAAAATAGAACGCATGAATTAATTAAGAAAATAAGTAATCATATTTAATATAAATCCACAGTTTCGATTATGCCCCTAAGATCCGAAAAATATGCCAAACGTTGATTACAAACTCATTGACAAATTCAAATCAATTTTATGACATCATATAAGCACAGACAAAAGTTATTAGACATAGAAAGAAAGCCCCTTCTTGTCAGGATGGATTCTCTTTCCAAGCCCTCGAAGCTCTTGTGCTCCTTAGATGCGAAAGCCTTGTGGTGTTCTTCGCGACTTAGCTTTTTGCTCTCAGAAGCTCTTTGATTCTTTTGTTCCTATGTTATTTGATATGTTTTCTATGTAGAGAGTGATGTCGGATGATGAATTTTCGTGCACAGCCTTGGGTCCTTTCTATAAATGCTTGGAGAGATCACTTGCAGAGTTTGAGTAGGAAAAGAAGACCAATTCTGCCCCAGTTACATCGCACGCCCGTGTAATCCCACACGGCCAGGTCGTGCGATTGGAATGTGATTCGGGGTCTTCATGAAAGTTGTAGATATGTCTCTTAGCTTTCCATGGCCACTTGAAACATCTCAATATCAATTTTGTAGAGGAACTTATGGCCAAAAGACTGAACCCTACCAGTGCTAGAAACTGTTAGCGCGTTTTGACGTTTTTGAAGGAAAAATCCTTTTGTTTGACCTTCCATGCTTCTCTCCTTCATATTTTTGCTCGTACATTAGCTCTTGACCTATACTTTAGAACGTGATATCTCTTTTTATCCAATTTAGCTCTATTTTCTGCAAAATTTACAAGAGTACGCAGTATCATGCCCAACAAGGGAAACCAAGCAAAACATACTGAATATGCATGCAAATGCATCAAATATAAATCATTTTAAGCCCTCAAATGCACGAGTAATTACACTCGTCAGTTTTACCCCTCAAATACCCACCACTACCCGAACCCGTTTAGCCCTTAGTAACTTCCATTTATTTTTTCTTCTGACATTATACATTTTGAATATGTGATTATATCAACTCTGTTTTATCTTTGTCAAACTTGATAAAACTACATGTCTAATAGTGTAGTTTTATAAATTAAATGGTGTACTAATGTTGATTCTATAATTTTAAGAAATGTATTGGTTACATTTGTATTTATGTGATGCTTTTGATTTAGTTTATGAATGATGATAGTCTGTAGTAACTTGCAAAATTAAAATGGTTAATTGTTATATTTATTAAGAATTTAACATATTAGAATTTTCTTGTAAAATAATTAGTTTTTGGTAGGGTGTCCATTTAATAGTTATCTAAATATTCATAGAATTATAAGTTTTATATAAAATAAATGGGTTTTAGGCGGGTACGGGTAGCACATGGGTATCAGGAAATGGATTTGTGGTGAGTACGGGTAATATATGTAGTTTCTTAATTGAGTTTGGGATGGTGGGTAGTATAAATATTATAGGGTCCGGGTATGGATAACCTTAAATTGGTGGGTACCTTACCAATTGCTATCCCTACTGAAGTGTACACCATTTAATAACTGATTGTATACCATTTTTATATCTAACAGTGCATCATTGTATAACTAATTCTACACCATTCAATCCCAACGATTTTTATGGTATTTGATTTTGTGATTGTTGTCGCTTTTCATTCAATTATGGTTTACTCACAATGATATACAATTAGTTATACAATGATGCACTGTTAGATATAAAATAATGTACAATCAGTTATTAAATAGTGCACAGTTCAACTATTAGAATGGTGCATAATTCATTTATGGAAATGTGATCTTTATCACATCTATGATTGTAGAGCGTCATTATGGGAAAGTGGTTACACCATTTTGACTTTATATGATTTTTAGAAGATGTACAATTAGTTATACAATGATGCACTGTTAGATATAAAATGGTGCACAGTTAAGTTATTAAATGGGAAGATGGTTATACCATTTTGTCTTTATAGTTCCTTTAGATGATGTACAATTAGTTATACAATGATGCACTGTTAGATATTAAATGGTGCATAGTCAGTTATTAAATGGTGCACAGTTCAACTACTAAAATGGTGCATAATTTAGTTATGGAAACGTGATCTTTATCACATCCATGATTGTAGAGCGTCATTATGGGAAGGTGGTTACACCATTTTTTCTTTATAGGGTTTTTAGATGATGTACAATTAGTTATACAATGATACACTGTTACATATAAAATGGTCCATAATTAAGTTATTAAATGGGAAGATGGTTGCACCATTTTGTCTTTATAGTTCCTTTAGATGATTTACAATTAGTTATACAATGATGCACTATTAAATAAAATGGTGTACAGTAAGTTATTAAATGGTGTACAGTTCAACTATTAAAATTGTGCACTAGTTTAGTTATGGAAATGTGATATTAATCAATCCCTTGATTGTAGGGGCGTGATTTATGGCATTTTGCTAGTTACTGTTATGCCCTTTCCACTTATTAATTAATTGATAAATCATTTGTTTTTAATAGCAATCTGGACCATTGAATAAAATGTGTGGATGAATAGGATCAATCCACACTGCCACACAGTAAGAGACTGCCACACGAGATCTCATCCCTCTATATATATAACAAAGATTATATAAATATATATAACAAATTATTACAAGACTACATTATTTCTCAATAAAGAGTAGAAACAACCTCATAGGAGATAATATCATGCGGTATTTTTATAAAAATATGAAAAAGTTAAAAAAAAAATAGATAATTTTTCAATTTAATACTTAATGATGGCATTTAGGGTTACAAATTGTTGGTGCCTGCCCGTTAAATAACAACTTGACATGGTACGCTCAAGCTCGAGCACAACACAATAACTTTATTGGGTCTAAAATTTAAATTCAAACACGACGTGCTAAAAATATTTTTAATATAGTACAACACGATAGACACAATAAGCAAATTGTTTAGACCATTTATAATAAAAAAAAATTAATTCCTTAATGTATTTGATACTTATAATACATATTATAATAAATTACCAATATACATAGTTAAGTACAATTTAAAATTAATGTCATGATAAGTACACAAATGATAAATAAGGATCATACAAATAATCTGAAGATCACAAATATATTAAATATAGTATCAGTGTCATGATAACAAAAAATAAAATTGAAGTTCTTCATTCTTGATTTTTGAATTGAATTTAGATTATGGGGTGAACTTGAATTTTGCATTAGATTTTGTGGTGGGCTAATTTTGAATAATGTAGAAATTAGAATACTAGAAATAAAGTTGGGTTAATGATACTGTAGCCCCACTTTCCAAAAAAAGACAGCTTTTTACACTTACTGGTAGTTTTTGAACAATTTTACGCTCTCCCCCTTTTTTGGATAAATTTATGCCCCCGCCAAAATTTTTGGACTTTTTTACGTTGTTGTTTCAAGATTGTTTCAAACATGTTTTTAGTATTGTGATTAACATAGTCTGCACATATCTATTATTGGATGAGTTGAATTACATAGATCAGATCTACTATAGATAGGAGTTTTCGTTGATTTTCTACTAGATTTTAGTATTTTTGTATACGAAATAATAACGATTTTATTAGTTGAAAGTTTCTCCATATCGGCACATCTACAAGATAGTTGGCTTGTAGATAATTTTTATATCTTGTGTCTTGTTTCTGTTTTCTAAATTCTGCTGCATGTGATTGTAAATGTCATACATTTGTAATCACATCTTTACTCTGCGAAACTTTTACTATTTATCCGTGTTATAATTCTTTCAATTGGCATCTAGAGCCTACACTTGACGACACTAAGTGTTGATCCTTAGTATTTATTAGCATGGATACTCAAAATAACCCTACTTTTCGTCTCCCCATTCTTTATGGCTCCAATTATTCTATTTGGAAAGTCAAAGTACGGGCCTACATCAAATCCATTAATGAAAGGGCCTGGGGTGCAGTCCTTACTGGGTGGTCACCTCCGAAACTCATTGATACGGAAGTTGACTACAAGGATAAAGGAGATATTGATTAGTCTAATGACGAGATAACATTGGCAAATTATAATTCGAAGGCATTGATGGTTATCTTTCGTACTGTGGATCAAAATATATTCAAAATCTTAGCCAATTTTATTGTTGCCAAAGATGCATGGGATACTCTGCCAAGTCACTGTGAAGGATCTAATAGTGTGCGACAAACCAAATTTAGGTTGCTTACCAATATGTTTGAAAACCTAAGGATGCGTGAAGATGAGAATATCGCCACTTACAATGCTAAATTGTGTGATATTGCCAATGAAGCTAAAGCCTTAGGTGAACCTATCTCCAATGCTAATCTTGTGAGCAAAATGATGAGATCTCTTCCTATTAGGTACAATATCAAAATTTCATCTGTAGAAAAAGCCCACAACCTAGCCTCTTTGAGTCTCGAAAAACTTGATGGCATTCTTCAAACCTATGAGATGAATATGGCTCAACAAATGGAGAGTGTGGGTTAAAAGGTTGCTTTTCAAATTGAGTCTCCTTTTCAACTTGAGTCCAAAGTTACTCATGACTTTGCTGAACTTACCAATGAAATTGAAAAATCTGATCTAGGAGATGAGTCTATGGCCATGTACTCAAAAAGGTTTGATAGGATCCTTCAACTCAAAAGTCAGAAAAAAATCTCAAAATTTCACAAAACCTTTTAAATCTGAGCCAAGCAAGTTCCCTCATAAGAACACCTTTGATAAAAGTCAAGAGCGTTTTTCTGGTGAAAAATCAAACAAGTCTGACACAAAAACTCTAGACTCCATTAGGTGTAGGGCGTGTACTGGGTATGGTTATTATGATGCCCAATGTGCTAATACTCTTATGAAAAAGGGAATGAGCCTGGGTGTGACTTTGAGTGATAACGAATCTGACAGTGAGAAAAATGAACAGGAAGAACACAAGATTCTGACCACTTTGGTGAAAGATCGAAAGTCTCTCCAAATAAATCCTTCAGGAGTTGCCAGAGGTGTGGCCCGAGATGTGATCACACCTTCTTCGATCACATCTGAGGTCACATCTAAAGAACAT
Organism: Rehmannia glutinosa; assembly: GCA_016081115.2. Taxonomy (NCBI): domain Eukaryota; kingdom Viridiplantae; phylum Streptophyta; class Magnoliopsida; order Lamiales; family Orobanchaceae; genus Rehmannia; species Rehmannia glutinosa. The sequence goes on along the minus strand of CM071931.1, from coordinate 64,278,046 downwards.
GATATGTCTCTAACCTTTTTTGTTTCAATTCTACCTCTGTTCTGATGATTTTGAACAGGATGATGAATCGACGGTGAAAGCCTAGAAGACATGTACACGAAACTGTATAAGGATTGGCTAAAGATGATTAAAGTGAATGAAATGCTCAAAAAGGAGAATGATCGACTCAAGAAGGAAAATGATGATCAAAGGGAAATAATTACCAGGTTAGAGGCCTCTCTCACCAAGAAAGAACTTGACTTCGAAAAGGTAAATTCTAAACTTGAAGAGTCTCTTGAAACTATGAAGAAGTTTAATTCTAGGAAAGCAAAACTAGATGATATACTTTCCTTAGGTAATGATGATAAAGCTGGCATTGGTTATAAAACTCCGGTATTTGTTAAAGCAAAAGAACAAGGAGAATCCTCAGATTCCTCCAACAATAAAAGGAATTTTTCCGAAGTCTAAACCACGGAAGCGCCACTTTATTTGTCACTATTGTCAGAGGACACATTAAATCATTCTATTGTAAACTGTAATCAGATTTAAGTTCTGGTCGTCAGATGTCATCGCAGATGTTACGACATCCTCGTAATCATTTTTCAAAATCAGTCTGGATTAAAAAATCTGATATTAAATGTCATGTTATCTATACTTCCTTGAGATCTAACGTTGTACTTCGATAGTGGATGCTCACGATATATGACAGGTACCTTGGAGTATTTAACTGATTATGAAGTTTACAATGGTGGCAATGTTACCTATGGAAGTGGAGCCAAATGGAAGATAGTTGGGAAAGGGACGTTGAACGTTGAAGGACTACCTAAGCTATGTAATATGCTTCATGTAGTTGGTCTTAATGCTAATCTCATCAGCATAAGTCAGCTATGTGATAATGATCTCTATTTAAAGTTCAACAAAATTCTTGTGAAGTGTTCGATGAGTCTGACACTTGTATCCTTATTGGCTTGAGGTATTTTGACAACTGTTATCAAAATTGTAATGAGCAACTCTATCATAGGGCACACACGACTGATATTGATCTATGACATCAAAAATTAGGCCATGTTAGCCATATAAAGCTAATGGAACTTGTGAAATTTGAAGTTGCTATTGGTTTGCCTAAATTGTCTACGAAAAGTGTCAGTGTTTGTGAAAGTTGTCAAAGGGGTAAACAAAAGAAAGTGTCGCATCAAATGACATCACATTTCCACGCCACTAGATGTCTAGAGTTAGTCATATGGATCTCATGGGTCCTATTGAGATTGAGAGTGTGGTGGTAGAAAGTACTCTTATGTAATAGCTGATGATTTTTTACGTTATACGTGGACATATTTTCTACATGAGATATCTGAAACTTTTGATTTCTTTAGAAGATGGCATAAAAAGATTTGTAACTTGTATAATTTAACTGTTGCCAGGATAGATTGGACCATGGTAAAGAATTTGAGAACTCTTCTTTCTCGTCTTTCTGTGTTAGAAAGGGGATCTCTCATGAATTTTCCGCACCTAAAACTCCACAACAAAATAGAGTGGTAGAGAGGAAAAATCGCATATTGCAAGAGATAGCCCGTGTCATGCTTAGTTCTAAAAAACTTTCAAAAAGGTTTTGGGATGAAGCTCTAAATACTGCTTGCCATATAGCAAATCGTGTATGTTTAAGGCATGGATGTTCTATGACCCCTTATGAAATTCTTTTTGGAAAGAAACCTAACCTCAAATATTTTCATGTTTTTGGGTATGTGTGCTATGTTCTTAATGATCATGATAGTCTTGGTAAATTTGATTCCAAAAGTGACAAATGCCTTTTTCTAGGCTACACTTCGAATAGTCATGCCTATCGAGTTTACAATCTTCGTACTAAGACGATCATGGAATCTGTAAATATTATCTTCGATGGTCTCTCATATATTGCAGGAAAGAGTGAAGAAGATAATGTTGGAGATCTACTCGAATTTGTTGAGACTGCCCCAACGAAGGATGTATGCATAGATGTAACTTAGAATGTGACTGAAGCCCCATCCACAGCTGTCTCAAATGCAAAACCAATGTGATGGCATCTGAGCCCACATCCGTGTGTCTTTGCAGTCGAGACTCGACGATTCGACAATGAACCAGTTGAAAAAACCAATAACCTAATCGTGGATCGTGGCAGTGACATACCTACAATGATTCAGAAAAATCACCCTACGTCTCAAATCATTGGTAACACTACTGATGATATTAAGACAAGATGGAAATGTAGAGTGAACTATCGTGATATGGTAAGAATGGTCTGCATGTCTACTGATTGTATCAATGTGAGAACATGTTGTTTTGTGTTCAATTTCGAACCTAAGAATATCGTTGAAGCTCTAAAAGACGAATTTTGGATACATGTTATGCAAGAGGAACTACACCAATTTGTCAAAAATGATATGTGGTTTTTGGTCCCTAGGCCAAAGAATGTTAATATCATTGGAACAAAATGGATTTTCAAAAATAAAACATATGAATCTGGCAAAATTTTTGCAACAAAGCTCGATTAGTTGCTCAAGGGTACACATAGGTTGAGGGGTGGATTTCGATGAAACCTTCGCTCCCGTGCCCGCCCGTATTGAGTCCATACGTCTGCTTGCTTGCTATTGCATGTTACTTGGGATTAACTCTTCACCAGATGGATGTAAAAAGTGCTTTCTTAAATGGGTTGCTAGATGAAGAAGCTTTTGTTGAACAGCCTAAAGGCTTTGAGGACCCTTTAAGCCTAATCACGTGTATAAGCTTAAAAGGGCTCTTTATGGTCTCAAACAAGCCCCTAGAGCTTGGTACGGTAGGCTAACTGAGTACCTTATTCAAATTGGTTTTAAACGTGGTGAAGTTGATAAAACCTTGTTCATTCAAAAGAAAAACCATGACATCATGATTGCTCAAATCTATGTCGATGACATTGTTTTTGGTTCCTCCTCTGATAAATTGTTAAAATAATTCATTGCTTGCATATCCTCTACTTTTGAAATGAGTATGGTAGGTGAGTTAAGTTACTTCCTGGGCTTGCAAATTAAACAATTAAAGAAAGGAATTTTTATCTCACAAAGCAAGTATGCAAAAAATATTGTGAAAAAATTCGATTTGGAAAATGCCTCTCACTTAAAGACTCACATGGGGTTGAGTCAAAAGTTGAGTAAAGAAGATGTGGCTGAAAGTGTTGACCACACATTGTATAGAAGCATGATAAGAAGCTTGTTGTACTTGACTGCCAGTCGTCCTGATATTATGTTCAGTGTTAGTCTTTGTGCTCGTTATCAATCTGATCCCAAGGTTACTCACTTAAGGGCCTTAAAACGTATTATTCGATACATAGGAGGTACAACTTATTTGGGAATTTAGTACACAAAAGACACTAACACTAATCTTGTGGGATTTAGTGATTCTGATTGGACTGGAGATGTTGTTGATCGAAAAAGTACAACTGGTGGATGTTTTTATTTGGGAAATAATTTAGTCTCATGGTATAGCAAAAAACAAAATTGTGTGTCTCTTTCGACTGTTGAATCAGAATATGTAGCAGTTGGGAGTTGTTGCACACAACTTTTATGGATGAACCAAAGGATTGAGGACTATGGTTTGTAAAGTGAGACACTGATTGTCTATTGTGATAATATGAGTGCGATTGATATTTCAAAAAAATCCTGTCCAACACTCTCGTACTAAACACATGGATATTAGACATCACCTTATTCGAGATTTAGTTGAGAAAAATATAATTCGAATTGAGTATATTGCTACTGAAAATTAGCTTGCAGACTCTTCACCAAGGCTTTGGATTTTGAGAGATTCTCCAATTTAAGGAAGTCTCTCAGTTTGTGTGTTCTCTGAAATATTACACGAGATGTCACAGCATTACACATCGCATCCGTTGTGACATCCCAACATTGCATATCTATTCCTCTCCTCTATTTCTTTTTGATTCTTTTTGTAGACATCCCTGCATTGTAAGCTCATCATGCATATCTGCAAAAAGTGGATTGATGGTTCAAATTAGTCACATATATTGTCTCACTTGAAAAACTGGTGTAAGTTGATCCCTCCAATTCCAAAAAAAATGATGATATTTTTCCCAACAACTGAGTTGTGAATAAAGTCCTCGATCATGCTTGAGGCCTTCTAGGAAAAAGCTACCAACCCATTGTGTGAAAAAGTGGATTGATTCAAATTAGTCACTAATTGTCTCACTTGAAAAAGCGTATTGTTGTTTAAAAAAGCATGATATTTTTCATGTGAAAAAGAGCTAAAAAGCTACCAACCCATTGTGTGAAGCTATTCCTTGTGACTAATTTCTTCAAGTGGCATTTGCATGATCATGTGAAAAAGCTCCATGTTGGTTAACTCCCTCATGAGACTTGGAAAAATTGAAGAAAACTCGAATATTGTGAAAAGCTGGGATTTCCAATTGCGATTTATTGAATCAGTTAGTACATGTGTGACTCAAAATGTAACGACATTTGAACCTATATCCATTGTTGCAGCACGTCTCTCCTCTTGTGTGCGATTTTTTTCGTTTAGCCATATATTAGGTTTTACATGTCCTGGTGATGTTAGATATTTTGCTTAGATTTGGTTTCCATATATAATTTGAGAGTGATATTTTTCTCTTCCCAAAATAATGAAAATCTTGATGGATTTATTTTGTGGGTTGAACACGATTTGGAGGATAAGGGAAAATCTTATTTTTGATCTTACTTTACTTATCACTATTTGACTTAATTTGGACACTTTGTAAACTAGAGTTTGAAATTAATTGGATTTCAGATTTCTTTCCTTATTTTTCAATTTTGTCCATGAGAAATTCTTTCCTAATAAAACTCTTCCTTTGTGCTTCAATTTTTGTGCCCCATTATAACTCTTATTAATCCCTATTTATTTGCAGGCACTCAAGTACACATCATCTCACTCTCTCTCACAATTTTCAAAGTGTTAGTGTGGTTTGAAATTTCTCTGTAGGTTTGAATTCTTCTCTCCATGGCAAGATTTGTTTCCTCCATCAAAAATATCTTTGGAAGCCCCAGCAAACCATCCACCTCCTCCCACAATTCCAAAAGTCCGAAGTCTGAAAAATCAATGAAAGAAAGTACTGTTTCAAATGTTGTCAGAGATGGAACCCCATCTGACAATGCATCCCCATCTGCCCAGAATCCTTCTTATTCTCCGATTAAAGAGAGTTTGGCACCTCCTGTGACCATTGACACTCCTTCCTCCACTCCCATAGAGGTCGCCGCAGAGATCACTACTCCTCCATCTCCTAAAAGCTCTGCACTAGAGTCCATCAAAGATGCCCCTGCATCTGGGCTTGAAGATGTCCCTGCATCTGGGACTGCATCTCTCTACTCAAACCCACGAACCAGGTACATAATCCTCCCTTCCTGAGCACCCATCTTCTCCAAGTTCTACCCCTACTGCTTTCATCCCAGTTCCATTTCAAGAAGAGGCTCTTGCCTCTGTTCATCCTGGGGAAAAGGACAATGAAATCAATGTCGACAACCCTCCGGATTTTGAGGTAATTCGAATAGTTCATGGGCCACTGGGAAACCCCAATGTTCGATGTTCAAAACGTCTTAGAGGATACTCTCCAGAAGTTTTTGAGGATTTAGAGTCTACGCCTGAAATTTCTCCCAAAAAGAAAAAGACCGATTCATGGGGTACTTCGAAGCAAATGGGAGAAGATTTGCCTATTCCTCACGTCACTTTTAGTGATTCTGAATATAATGTGAATTAATTTGTTGTTAAGCCCAGAGATAATGTGCAGCCAGAGTCCAAAGATAGTGATGATGATGAGCCTTTGGCACAAATGGTTCAAAAAGCCAAGAAAGGTAAAGGTGTGGCTAAGGATGTGACCACATCCAAGCCTCGCACCTCACTGCACTAAATCGAGTTCTGAGTTCGATGACTCTAGTGATGAGGATTTCGATGCCTCAAAGGAACCAGAAACGGAGATTGACTATGAGGCTATGGTTGATGAAGTTGGTGATGAACTAATGGCTGAAGAACAAAGAGAGGTTGATGCTGCAGATGCAGATGCAGAGAAAGATGTGATGTCATACGACGACACATCTGACTTTGAGTTAGATATTGGGAGAGCTCATTCTGAGTTATTTTACACAGTGCTTGCAGCTTCCAGATTTCATGTTTTATTTTCCCGTTCTTTAATTGATGAAATGCAGAGATTATGAACATTTTGCCAAGTATAATTTGAATCGATTTTTTGAAGAACGGAATTTACTGACCACTATTGATACTGCTCTTCCTTATGTTGATATTGTGGTTTGTGAGTTTTATGCCAACATGTCCACCTGAATTGTTGTTAGATGGTCTCCTAAGTATGGCAAGGTTTTTGTTTGTAATAGGATTTATGAGTTCAATCCTTCAGTAATCAATCGCTTCTTTGATATGCCTGACTTTGAAGAGGGTGAGGTTCCCTTTGATTTTAATGAAATGACCAGGTTTCTTACAGGTGGCCGTGAACAAGTGTGGCCTGCTCACCCTAACAAACCCACATCTTCACGTCTTACGTCCTTTTATGGATTTTTGCACAAAATTTGTTGGGCAAACTGGTCTCCATCCAAAAATAATTACATTGTGACTAAGACATGCCGAGTCTTGTATCAAATTGGTAAAGGTTGCCCTTTAATTTCGGCAAATTGGCTTTCGAGGAAGTGACATTTTTTGCTACAAGTGAGTCCAAATCCTAGTCCCTGCCATTCCCCAGTCTCATCTACAAAATCCTGGTTTCTTAAGGATTTAAACCAAGGTAGGGTGACCTTCACTAATCCGACTGGGGTCTTTCATGTTTCTCGGCCACTGCTCAGTTCTCAGAATCGTATTGTTGATTTACCCATTGTGTATCCAGGAGATGCTCCACCTACTCCATAAACTCCTATCTCTGCTACCTCTCCGTTTGTCGATGCCCCTGTTCCTCAGTTTGCTCTGGATGTGGCCTGGAATATGATCCCGGATGTTGGCAACATTCCGGCTCACATTTCTTCTGACATCTCCTATGTTTCTGTTTCTGTGGCTTTCTTATGGGTACAATTCGCCTTTGTTGAGCAACAAATTTGCTCATTTTACTATTCTCCGCTCCCAATTACAAATATCCTTGGCTCGCTTTCTGGCCAAAAGAGGGAGAGAATGTGACTAATGCTGATGCTGGACCAAGCAATGCTGAAGGGGGAGTTTTGGCTACTAAGGCTCCTTGGAACGATGCTCCAAATCCTAAAAATGCTGCAGCCCAAGATGTTGCTGCTGCACCAATGGCTAGAAGTGCGAAGGCGATGAAGGCCTTCAGTTTGATTTCGAAGGGCAGATGGATATGAATGTGTCCACTGATGAACTTTATAATATTTAATTATGGGATGTCCTAAAACAATTCTGTAAGTTACGATTATCTGTTTTTGGTTGTTGATAGCTTGATAAAACTCTCTTATGTTATTTTTGTTGCAGTTCTGAATGTGACCTTAAATGTGATTGCATCTATTTCAGTAATTTTGCTCAGCATGATATTTAAGGGGAGTTGTTATATTTAGGGGGAGTTAGTGTGTTTTGTGCTTGATATGTGTTTTGTCCAGAAAGGCAAAAAGGGGAGATTGTTAGGGCGTTAATTTTAGCCCAAGTAAATTCCCAAAATAAAAGATTATGTTTTTAATTGTTTTGTCTTTCTAGACTTATGGTATGATTAGGAATTATTTAGATTAGGAAACAAATTATATTGATATGGTATTGATATATTAGGATCTTGGATATTTATCTTATTTCCTAACATAAGTGATTTACTTGTTATATATTTGTATATATCTTATTTCCTTGTGTATTAGGACTCCTTGAAGGGTTTGGACGGCTATATAAAAGGAAGAGAATGTGCTCTATCATTACACAAGAAACACACCAGAGTTATAAGAGTCTTGAGAGAGTTAAGAGTCATTCAAGCACAATGAGTCTCACTACCCTGGATGCAATCTCGAATGTGACTACATCTGAGATCACATTCAATCCTGCAGTTGTGTTTGTTAGCTTTTTCATCAATTGTTTTTTATTATTGTGATTAACGTAGTCCACACATGTCTATTGTTGGATGAGTTGAATTACATAAATCAAGTCTACTCTAGATAGAAGTTTTCGTTGATTTTCTACTAGTTGATTTTAATATTTTTGTATACGGAATCAAAACGATTTTACTAGTGGAAAGTTTCGCCATGTTGGCACATCTACAAGCCAACTGGCTTGTAGATAATTTTTATATCTTGTGTCTTGTTTCTGTTTTCCAAATTCCATTGCTTGTTATTATAAATGTGATCACATCTACAATCATATCTTTACTCTGCAAAATTTTTACTATTTATCCGTTCTATAATTCTTTCAAATATTATTAATGATATATAATCATATGCGAAAATATTATAATACCTCCCCACAACACATTTACTATTCAATTCCTCCCATGAAACAACAAAGAAAATTGAAAATAGACTAAACAGGATGCAAAAGAAAATCAAGAGGAGCAAACATAAAAAGTGCAACTATGTAGATAGAAATAAAGGAAAATATGATCTGATATATATTAAGGAATCACAATATAAGAAGGGATGATATTTTGCATCAATATTCTTCAATCATCCTTCTAGTATTCAACCCTGAAAAGTTCTCTTCACAAATCCTTGCAGAGAACCTCCCATCCCAGCTTCAACTGCTTCAGCTAAATATTTCGCCTGCAATCATGCGACAGTCTACAAGCTTTAGATGATAGCTTTCAGATATAAACTTCAGGGAAAAAAGCAAAAAATTAATTTAAAGAAAAAAACCTAGTACTACTGTTATGTACAAACCCCAATAATGGAGAACAACTACAATGTACCATTCTGAACTCAGGTACGTTTTTATAACAATAAGAAATTAGATTAAGGGTGCAGGATAGTGGTAGTAAATACTCCAAATTCTACTTGAGTAAATTCAACAGACCCAAACTAATGCGTACCATCTACTGAAGCACAAACATGCAATAATGATAATTACTAACTCACCAAAGTTAGTAACATTCTATATACTGTTCTTCACACTTAAAGCTATGTGCTGAAATTGCAGAAAATATAGCATGCCTGATTCAATCTCATCGCACAGCCTGATCCTTATTCTACCAATTGGTCCATGCTAGGGAATGAGAGGTTAATTCCCAAGATGTTTGGGATAATACGAATTATGAATCCATCAATTAATATTGTAAAATAGCTGCATACATTATGGTCTTGTGTTCAAGAAAAATACCAAATGGGGCTTACATTTGGTAGTTTCCTTATCATGGTAAGTATAATGGAAGGATAAGAAAATCCAAGGACGAATGAGGCCAACATGCAAATTAGTTATGAAGAAAAAAATACGAAGAAATAGAGCAAGTTTATTGGGAATGTTCAGTATTGTTTTAGGTTTTTGGGGGGGTAAAGGTATTAGGGTATGTATAGTACGTTAGTTTTATTTTGAAAATATTATGGAGTGTAACAATTATGATGTTTTGAAATATTTTGGTGGAGTCAAATATTAATTTGGAGGAAAATATATTGGGTAATGTGCTTTATGTAAGATTTTATTTTGGGAGAATGGAATAGGGTTTGGAAACCGAAACCGGACATTTTAAATTTATTGAGGAGGTACGGAGAAAAGTTTAGATAGTCCAACACCAAAACATCCGGTATCACTTATTCCAAACTACAGTAAAGGACACAAAAACAATGAAACAGAAGAATTATACGAAATCCAGAGAAACGAGTGAAAAGATCAATCACTCAGTAAAGAGGCCAGCAGTGATTACCTCTTGAACTGACTTTTTAAAATCAAAGGCATCTTTAATTCGGCCATCCAAGAATGCCCATGTACCCTGAAAATCTATAAAAAGAAAAGCAGGACAGATGAATAAACACTTGTGTGGCTAAGGAATTTTAAAGATGCCATGCAAATAAAATTGTCTACCAAAATCTAATCGTATTAACTGAAGCTGCAGATAAACCTGTTTAATTTCTAAGGCACCGTGTTAGGATGCTGACAAATGGGTCCAACTTTCAGAAGACGTCTTAGAAAGGAAGTTCAAGGAAATAAGAGTAAGGATGACACAAAAGGACTGATAAAAAATACAGAATGAACTTTACGAATATGTCCTTGAGGTATTAAATAATATTAATTACAGGAAGATGAAGGCCAGTGTCAAAATAAAACGAAACAGGGAGAACAGGGTTTTAGACCAATGGAGGAACAAAGAGTTGAGAGGTTCAGCGGTAAGTGTCTGGCAAACTAGCAAATTAAACTTTGTTCTTGGTCATTATACTAAAGGAGAACTTTACCAAGAGCCAGGAAGTTCCAGGCTGAGTACGACATGGAGCAACTAAGAAAATCTTCTATGTTGTATGCAGCAAAGTCCGCAACAAAGCAAGGGATTGAGGTTAGCGAAAATCATTTCCGTGATTATTTGCTTTTCGTTACGTTATATGCATTTTTAAAACTCAAAACACAATGACAAACAACATAATAGATAGCTAACCTGGGGAAGTATCAGTTAGCATGTACAGTTCTGTTACAGAGTATATCCCACCAAGGACTGTACGCTTCACATACCAATCGATATCAGTGGCCTCATCACCAGCAGCATGCCAAACCTCATCCACAAGCATTGCTCGCTGCTTTAAGCTTGTTGGAATATTAAGGGGTTGCACCTATAGTTTAACGTATATAAAAGATTTCCTAGGAAAAGCACCTATCTGATAAACCCAATTAATAGCCAATAGAATTTGTTACCTGTATGCTAAGTGCTTGAGGCCACTTGAAATGTAGGAGCTTGCATCTCTAAGCGAATTCTGACAAGCTTTGCAACACGCTGACTAGGAATTAAGTTTCCCAAATCCTCTTTAATGTCAATTATGTCAATTAGCCTTTGAAGACAATCATCCATGAAAAACTGAAACAATAAAATCACGAGGGTTTAGGTGACAGAGCAACATGTATTAACTACACGATGCTCGAGAAAAGCTTGCAGGAGGATGCACAAACTAATGAGCATTGAATAGGAACAAAAACCCAACAAAAAACGGAATGGACATTGTATAAACAGTGAATTTATATTTGAGAAAACTCAAATTGGAATGGATATTTGATTGCCAGAAAAGTAAGTATGATGAGCAGAATGTTTCTCGAACAATTGTTTTTATCTAATAGGAGTATGCACATAGCAGAAGAAAGGACATTAATGCATTACAATTGTTTTCCTGGAAGCTGGAATGCTAAATAAGTTGGCAGAACTTGGAATGCAAGATAAACAACAGAAAACATTCCGGTTGCAAGTTTCTTTCTTCTTTACATAGATCTAAATTAAAACAAGTACAAAGGGTAAAATTTTTAATACCTCTACTAAAGCGGCTTCCTTCCGAGGAAAAGATCCAACAACAGACGGAGAAATACCAACCTCTCTAGCTCCAGCAATCATGGCGGCATCACTCCATCCTAATCTAAGCTGCTCAATGAAATTTCGCATCACCATTAATTAAATCTCTCCAAACACACTTCAAACTCAAATAATTAGAAATAATCAAAATCCAATTACAGAATTATCCCCCAAAAGTGACCTTCTACTTTGACAAGTAACTATATCAGAAATGAGGCTGAAATGGAACAGGTTACCAATATTCGAATGAGTTATGGCTTCTGATGAGAAGGTTCCGAATAATAGTACCAAACACCATTATCATATAGATTAAGAAATCCGTAAGCTCGTACGAATTAAATTTCTACCTAGTTACAAACTTATGATTCAAGTGCACAATCAATCAATAAATAAAAAAACTAAACAAAACCAAAAAATTGGGGGAAAGGACGATACCACGTGGCGGAGAGAAGCATGGAGAACACGCGCCTGTTCTTCGTCCCAGTGAGCTTTGGGGCCTGCCGTGGCTCTGGGTTTCCGAGATTCATTCGCACACGCTTTTTCCTGTTCAGTACTCGCCGTCGATGGTGATGATGTCGTGGTTGAGTTGAAATGGTTAAGATTTTGATTGGGAAGATTTTCGGAAGTAGCCTCAGTGGAGAACGGCGCCGGACTAATGATGCCGCCTGGAAAACGACCAGAAGTGGCTGAGCTTCGGAAATGCCCTCCTCGGCCGGGCAGCGCCGGAAGCAACCGTCTCGCCGCTGATCGGTTCATTCACGACAAGATATATATTTTTTGGTGGGTAGATGTTAAAAATTAGTTATTGAAATTCTGTTTGGTCTTTCTTCATTATAAATTATATTAATCATGATATAAATATATAATATTTATATTTAAAATTTTGAATTTAAGAACGAACAATTTAAATAAATAGAGTATATCAGTTAATAAAATAAGAAAATCTAGAATCGTATATTTAACCACGTACTTCATGTTGCAGAAACCCACTTGTCAGCTACATTCACCTCAAAGTGCTTAAACAAACATAAATATGTATTTACTATTTATTGATTCAATTTAATTATGGTATTAATCAGGTTGAATTAATTGCATTAATGTGACAGTTAGAAGACAACAGAGAGATGTTAAACGGGCTAACTCCAATGATTTCAAAGCGGCTACGGCTAAACGGTTTTCGGGCTAAATGGGTTAGTATTACATGGGCTGGTAATATTGAAACCTAATCTAACTCTAGCGGGATTTGAGATAAACGGGCCACTATCGGACTATAGGAAAAAAAATTAAAAATTATATATTTAAATCTAAAATTTTAAATACAAACATATATAACATTTAGGGGTAACTTTAGTTTTGGTACCTCAATTATACATACTTTTTGATTTTGATATCCCATGTTTCCGATCGTGACGCTTTTAGTACCCAACGTTTTCGACAATGGGATTAATAACATTTCAGAATTCGACGGATACTATATCCTAAGTAAGAACATCTGGTTAACTGTATTAAGGGTGCCAAGATATTCTCAAAGTTCGATTGCAAGTCTGGATTTTAGCAGATTAAAATGGAGGAAGAAAGTAAGAAGTTTACAACTTTTTCCACACCACATGGACATTATATTTGGAACGCGCTGCCTATGAGATTGGCTAATACACCTCAAATATATCAAAGGGAGATGGATAATCTCTTCAAAGATTATTTCAGTTTCATGTTCATATACACCGATAATATCCTAATTGCATCAAAGAATATGAAGGAATATCTCAAACATTTAGAAATATTTTCGAATGTTTGTCACAAGGAAGGATTAATGCTTTCAGAGAAGAAGACAATGATCGCTACGAGACAGATTGAATTCCTCGGAATTGGAATAGATGAATCTGGAATCATCCTACAAAGCCACATCGTAAAAAAGATACAAGGATTTCCAGATACACTCAAAGACAAGAAACAACTTCAAAGTTTTCTCGAGTTGTTAATTTTCTTTGGAATGTTTATAAACAATCTGGTACATTACGGGAAGGTGTTCACCATTACTAAAAAAAAAATGCTATATTCAAATGGGAAGATGAACATCAAGAAGGAATAAATTAACTTAAGGAAATTTGTAAAAGTCTTCCGAACTTGCATTTCCACAAGACGAGGATGTCTTTGGTTCTATATACAAATGCCAATGATTATTGATGGGCGGCCTTACGAAAGCCACACCAAACAAAAGAAGCGCCATGCGACGGCGTCTATTTACGCGTGAAGCAAATCTATTATCAACGAAAGAATTCTTTGCAAATCGAAAGTCTTTCAAAAATGACATTTATTTTCTTTGGCTAAAAGTTTACTTTAAAATTTGATAATTCAAGTGTCGAGGCTTTTCTTACAAAAACAAAATTGAATCTAAACCAAAAATGCTTTGATTACTTAGATGGCAAGCTGAATGTCAATATTATGATTATGATATTGCCATTATAAAATCTCATGAAAATATTCTTGCAGATTTCTTGACACGAGATGGAAGGACGCGTTGCTGACGAGGTCCTTAAACGAGTAAGACATGTCAAGCAAAACCTGGAGAGTCTAGAATGAGATTTTGGGACATTATATCTCAATGCAAAAGTTGTTGGACGACTTCAACAGGCTGACCAAAAATCCATTTCTAATCAAATACGAGCATGTCAGTTTACTCAATGACAATTGTTCTTAGCACTGTAAGGGCCTCTCCTCCAGGCCGCATCTCCTACGATGCAGAAAGGGGTAGGGCTCTAACCCGGAGGTTATGGATTAATATACCATAATCACAAGTGTTGCAGGCGATGCATCCTCTGAGAGTGTACAAACTGTAACGAATGTTGAAGCTCCGGTGTCACAACCCGAGTCTTCAAGTCAACCCAGCACCTCTGGGGTTAAAGAGGGAGATTTGAATCTTAGGCCATATACAGACAAATCTAAGGTTCAAACTGACGAGATTAAGATTTCTCCAATGCAGGTTTATTAGATACAATGGGAGAAATTAATTACAAGAAAAGATATTAACCCAGAAAAAACAATAGTTGATATCTCAGGCAAATATCCAAGAGTTTGGATGAAACCAGGAAGTCATCCAAACAAAGTACAAGAATGGTATACTTTTGGAGTTTTAGCTTCAATATATACTGTGTCACTAGGATTTCCAGAAATTTTCAAGTTACCAAAATGGATTGGGGAGGCAGTTTACGAGACTTGGGCCAATAATCCACATTTGACCAGAGGAGACATTTTGGAACTATATTTTATCAAATGCGACTCCAAAAAAGCAAAGAAATGTTTCAATGAAGCTTTTCATTTCATCAAGCTTAGAAGACCGGGATGGAAATACTTTAAAATACATTAAAGCAAACTTCACCTAAGAAGTACCATTACTAGTCGGAGCAATCTCGGATGATGAAGCTTCTACAAGGCGAGCATGGGGACTTTGGGTTTGTCTAATCAAATAGACTAAGTTAAGTATTCATTCAAGTTTTCCAGACCAAAGAAATGGATCTTTCCTTCTGAATTCAATGATAGGATCAACAACATGATTTGCAGAGTAACTTTTCGAGACAAAGAGAAATTCTCTGGGAAAATAAGATTTCGGCCAGTAAAGAAACTTATCGTAAATTCTGTAACATGGCGCATGTAAGTCGTTGGATCGATCGGATCTGTCAGGCATGCCCCGAACAGAAAGAGCCCGAGTATTGGAAAGGATTCCGACCCAAACCCGATCGACAAGACAATACAACTAGAAAGGATAAAGGCTCAGCTCATAAGACGCGTTATCCTCGGGGACCACGCAAACTAAATTTTTAAAAGATTTCTTGAGAACCATCACATGGGCTGAGTAACGCGGAAGAAAAAGAAAACAGCTGGCGAGGTAATAATTCAGGAATATGACGTAAGCAATGACATCATATATTTCAACAAGATTTGGAGTTTGTTTTTCAAGTCCGAATTCAACTCTATAAATAACATGAGTTGAAGGAAGCTGAGGACATCGAACATTTCTCTTAGTTTTCTTATAATAAATTATGAGTGAAAATTTGTAGCATTTGAGTGTTTTAGTTTTAAGTTTTATGTATTTTCAAGTTCAAGTCTCATTAATAACTAATAAGAGGCTAAACAAGTATTCTCCTCCCAAAATGAGATTACTAATGTAATAAATATTTCTTCAATTTCTTAATAAAAAGAGGTTTTTTGCTTCAACATGTGTTCATAATGTTCTATTAATTTATCCCTTTGAAGAATTATCTTGTACGCCTTAAGTAGGAAACGAACCAAGGCTGTGTTGTACAGTTTTTGAAGGAGTCGGATAACTTGTAGACCATCTTCCCTATTTGGTGAGGTTGAACGGCGACGTTTGTCAAACGGTCTAGGGGCAGTAATAAATATTTCTTCAATTTCTTAATAAAAAGAGGCTTTTTGTTTCAACATGTGTTCATAATGTTCTATTAATTTATCCCTTTGAAGAATTATCTTGTACGCTTTAAGTAGGAAACGAACCAAGGCTGTGTAGTTTCTGAAGTAGTCGGATAACTTATAGACCATCTTCCCTATTTGGTGAGGTTGAACGGCGACGTTTGTCAAATGGTCTAGGGGCAGTAATTTTCCGACTGGTGGTGTTGTGAGCCATCTCACCCGAAGCTGTTTCGATAAGAAAGGTATGAATTTTAAAGGAATATTTTAATTTTAAGGAAGCATGTTGGGCTTGATATGGTCGTTATGGACTATTTTCATTATTGTAGCTTAAATAAAGTTTGGGTACTAGAAGTAATTTATTATAAAACATTAGGTATCAAAACCGACAGATCATTTAAGTCTAAACCTACTATAACAGTCAAAACGTTAGTTTTAATGGAGAGTTAAAGGAAAGGTACCAAAAATGATTAATTTTAGAAACATAAGGTACCAATCTTGATTAAGTTGAAAAAGAAGGTACTAAAAGCGAAAATAGGGCATTGATTGTGTATCGAAATTGAAATTATCCCGAATATTTATGTTTAACATTTTAAGTTATATTATTCATCATTAGAAAAAATGTCATGCATCCTTTCAAATTACATTGCATTAACAAATTATAAAACAAATATTTTATTATATAAATTTTAAAAAATAAAACTAAATAATAACAAATTAGCATTATATAATTATATAAAATGGGATTTTCTAAAATTACTCATATGGTTGTAAGTCAAAATCTTCAAAAATTGTATATTTGAATCTAATTTTTTTTAACTTGAGCATATATGACATTTAAGTTTAACATTTAAAGTT
Organism: Rehmannia glutinosa; assembly: GCA_016081115.2. Taxonomy (NCBI): domain Eukaryota; kingdom Viridiplantae; phylum Streptophyta; class Magnoliopsida; order Lamiales; family Orobanchaceae; genus Rehmannia; species Rehmannia glutinosa. The sequence continues at coordinate 64,261,338 of CM071931.1, read as the reverse complement.
AATCTATTTATTAAAAAAAGCCATTCATAGTTTATACTTACATTGCCTTATTAGCAAAATTACAACATTTGATTTAGCATAACATTTAGAAATATAATTTATATCCTAGAGTAATCTAATCAAACTTCGTTGACATTTTCTTATTTACAATAAAAATCGGAAAACTATATTAAGTAATAAATAAAATAAATAAAAAATTATCGATAAACATATCTTGTTTGGTAAAGTTAAAGGACATCAAAATTAGGACATGTGAATTTAAAAAATATATTTACTATTAATAGATAATAAAAATAGATATATAATATTATAATTATATTTAATTTTTTTTAAAATAGCGGGCTAACAGTCTAGCCTGGTTAACGTTCGGGTTAGCCATATCGGGCTTCGGGCAAGCGATCCAGGATCCAAAGACCCAAATTTAAACAGACCAAAATAATTCGACTATAACCCTATTATTTTTCCGGTTTAAATGGTCCGAGCCAACGTGACGCTGCCCAATTAACATCTCTAGCAAAAGGTATATACATATACCTATATCGAAATATATTGGGACTGAAATGATATTAAAATTCATGACTTAAATATTTCCAACCACTTGGGAGTTTTGACTTTTGGGAGGAGCTTCAGCAGTTTTGTCAGTCGAGTTCGAAATCAAGGCGATTAAGGGAGGGCTTTTGGCATAACATTGCTCGATTGGCTTCTTCTTCTCTTACCCCTTTTCTTTGAAAATTATGAAAGTTTTCTTGGTGGCTCAAAGATCTTGTAACCCAAAATTTGATTCACGATGAATAATATTACAAGTTCTTGTGGTATAAAAGGAAACAAAAACATCAAAAACATATTTAACAAAAAGTAATTGGACTTGCACAAATTCTCTAATGACATAAATTGCTATAACTAAAGTTGCAGTTAGAAAATTCAGATTAGGGATCAAATTTACCATACTAAGATCATTCCCAAGAGATTCTTTAAATTTAAAGAGCATCTCTTGCAAAATAAAGAGCATCTTTAAATTTAAAAAAAGAAATTTTTGACATCTTCCAACACTCTCTTTGTATTTGACTCTTTATTATCTCTTTCCCAACATTAATTTATTACACATGGAATATTGAAAGTAATTTATGAAAATTTTCAAATTTTGTGTTGTGTTTAGAAGGTGTCATTCTTTTTTTTTTATTTTTATTTTCTCTAAACGATAGTTGTATTATAAACTCACAAAAGATCCAAAATTACAATCCTTCCAGTCAACTGGCCACAAAAAACTCTTGGCATTAACAAATCCAGAAAGGAAATGGGGGTAGCCAAACAAGTGAACTTTCCCCCTCAATAGCTAAATAAGCTTGGCTAGAGCACGAAGCCTTACACAGTGATTTAATGAAGCAAAAAGAAACAGATGAAAACAGATTCTTAAGAATATAGATGTCTTCATCAATCATCATTACACTTGTCTCAAAAGCCATCTCTTGATCCAACTTCTTGACAATTTCCTCCACATCTATATTTATAAGGATTTTCCTGCCCTTTCTCTGATTAGCATAAACCAAGGCCTGTCTCACAGCAAGTAATGTAGCTTCAACTGGATTCGAGCAACGATCCCTAAAAGAACACCATGCCATGATAGATACCCTTTTCTCATTCTTAAGAACACCACCCAAGCCAACCAAGCCACTCTTTGAAATAACTGCACTGATTTCACATGATAGAAATCCTACATCATTCTCAAAGTTTCCCCTAATCCGCTTGCACACATTTTTTTTTCCTTGATTACTTCTAGTTTTTCTATTCCCCCCTCCCCACATCTAAATTCCATCCAATCATTCATTGCAAATTCCACAATATGAGATTCAGTAAGTTTACTTTCTTGGAACACCCACACATTTCTAGCCTTCCACAACCACCATAAAATATATGTGGAAAGCTGGATTCTTTCCTCGACACACTCCTGCTTAGCTATCACAAACAAATGGTTTCACCATTCTTTAAATGAATTTTGAAAGTCAATCAACCCATCCCAAATCACAGAGGACAATCTCCAAACAGTTTGTGCCCGAATGCAAAAGAAAAAGATATGTTTAATGTTTTCCTCCACCTCACCACAAAATTTGCAAATACGATCAACCGTAATACCTTTTCGCCTGATTTGAACATTTGAAGCAATGTGTTGATGCCAACACCTCCATATGAAGTGTTTGATCTTCTCTTGGATATCGAGCTTTCAAGTTTTCCTCACATACAGGTCTCCTTTTCTCTGGTTGAGCTGGATTCAGGTAATTCCTCCATCAAAAGTCTTTTGCTTTGAGCAACAACATAAGCATTGTGTACTGAAAATAAGTCATTGCTGTCAAAGTGCCAAATGATTCTGTTTTTTGCCCCCACATTGGCTAATAGGAGTTTTACTGCATCAGAAGCACAAAAGTTATTGAAGACCAGATTAGAATTCCAAAATCTGCCATTCTCACTCATAAGTTCTCTCACCCAAAAAGGACCCTCATCCCCCCACCAATCCTGCAAGGTTTAAAATCAGGGAGTTTTGGAAGCCAATGAGAGTCACAAATTTGAATTGATTTACCATCTCCCACTTGAAACCTAACCCCCATTTTCAGATTGTCTCTAGCAAATAACCAACACCTCCACATCCAAAAATTATTACCATGGGGCACCACATCAAATAATTTTTTCCTAAACAAATACCTCCCCATAATGACTCTACTCATAAGAAGATTAGGCTTAGTTAAGACTCTCCAAAGCTGTTTTGCTAGGAGTGATTCATTAAACAACTTAATATCTTTAAACCCCAAACCTCCCCTCTCTTTAGGTAATGCCATTTTTTTCCAAGATGCCCAATAATTTTGTTCTGTCCTTCCAAACTACTACCCTACCATAATTTTGATGCCAATTTACAGATATCTTGACAGATTGAGATAGGTAATTTAAAACAAGACATCACAAAAGTAAGAAGCGCACAAATCACAGCTTTCAACAATACTTCTTTACCCGCAGGGCTCAAGAATTTATTCTTCCAATTCAACATCCTATTGCACATAGATTCAGTAACATATTTAAAGGTATCTCTCTTAGACCTCCCAATTCCAAAAGGTAAACCCAAATATTTAGAGCACTGATGTTCTTTAATTCCATGTAGGCTTTGGCAAATATCAATTTTACATTGAGCAGAAGAATTTTTGCTGAATAAAATAGAAAATTTTTCCAAATTAACCATTTGACCAGAAACAATGCAATATTGCTGAAAAATATTCATGAAAAGGGTTAGCCTTACAGAAAATAACTGAATTATCGGCAAAAAATAAATGAGTAATGACCAGGGAGTGAGGACTGATTTTAATCCCTTGGAAAGACTTGTACAATCTAGCCTGCTTAAACATATTAGAAAAGGCTTCTGAAAGAATAATGAACAAGTATGGGGAGATGGGATCCCCTTGTCTAATACCTCTAGAAGGTTTCACATAACCAGAAGCTTGCCCATTGATGTTAAAAGAAAACCCCGGGGAACAAATTAATGCAGGCACTGATCAAAGAAATTAAAACATTAGAAAATCCCATTTTGCTCATAATGAAAGTAAGAGAAGACCATTCAACCCTATCGCAGGCCTTTGCCATGCCAAGCTTAAGGGTCATGAAGGACTCCTTACTTTTTCTATGCCTATTAAGAAAGTTAACACACTCATTAGCAATAATCACATTATCAACAATTTGCGTCCCATGAATGAAAGCAGCTCGATTTTTGCTAATGCACAGATGGAGAACTTGCTTGATTCTATTTTCAATAATTTTAGAAATAATCTTTTAAGTTACATTGCACAAGTTGATTGGTCTATAATGGCCAATAGTGGTAGGATTCTTGATTTTAGGGATTAGGGTGATAAATGTGTGGCTGGAACATTTAGGCAGATTAGCATGACGAAAGAAATTCTTAATGGCATACACAAGTTTAGACTTAATATAAGGCCAAAATAATTGAAAGAAAAGCAGAGTCATACCATCCATTCCAGGAGCTTTGTTGGGATGTTGTTCTTTAAGAGCCTCCAAAATCTCCTTTTCATCAACAGGCCTGGTAAGAATATTATTCATTTCTGGGTCACTGAGATAGGAATTCCTCTCAGAATCTCAGGATCAAGAATTGGATTTGATGACTGGAACAAGCTGGAGTAATAATCAGAAACTTCTGTAATAATCATTTCCTTAGACTCACATCAGGTACCATCCCCTCTAATCAGTCTTTCTATAGAGTTCATCTTCCTCCTCTGCATTGTACAAGCATGGAAATATTTAGAATTTTTATCCCCCTCTTGCAGCCATTGCACCCTTGCTTTTTGTTTCCAAAATCCCTATTTCTCATAATAAGCCTCTTTCAGCTTCTTTGTTTCCTTATACCAATTCTGCCAATTACTATTCCTCCCCATCCTTCATCATGTCATCCATACACTACTTACAAGCTTTAATCTGAATGCCAGCATTGGAACAATTTGAAACATTCCACTTAATTAGGGCCATTCTGCAGTTAGCAATCCTCCTTTGGATTTGAATGAGAGGTGTCCCTTGGACATTGTTATTCCAAGCTTTTTCAACAATGAGTTTCACCTCCTCCTTTTTAGTCCATCTGGTATCAAAACAGAACCTCTTCCCAACTTTTTCTTTCAACTTCTCAGTATTAAGCACCAGCATACAATGATCAGAGGAATGCATTGGATTATGAACAACTTCAGCCAAAGGAAATTTTGTCATCCAATCAGGAGCTGCTAACATTCTATGAAGTCACTCTTCAACAAATCCTTCACCCTCTCTGTTATTGGCCCAAGTAAACGGATGTCCCTTGAAAGATAAATCAGCCATATTCAAGTTTCCAATGAAAGCCTTGAATTAAAGTACCCTAAGCTCTAATTCTACCTCCTTTCTTCTCCCCATTAGAAATAATGTCATTAAAGTCCCCACCCATAATCCAAAGGTCACCCCATTTTTGTCTCTTCCAACACAGAAAATACCATTGCATTTGTCTAATACCCGGATCAGTATGGGCATACACAAAGATAACCCACCACTTAACCTGGTCTCTACTATCCTCAATGCAAACCTCAATACAAAAGTCAAAACACAAAATGTCACAAATAGTAATATTATTAGTCTAGCACAAAAGTAACCCACCACTCTTACCTCTAGGTTCAACACACTTCCATCTATCCTCTATTTTTAGTTTTTTACAAATAATAGACACAAATCCTTTTTTCTTTTTAGTTTTAGACAAGAAAATTAACTCGGGGAGGTGACATTTAATGGCCTCCTTCAATTGGGAAATTGTATAGGGTCCTCCTAACACTCTACAATTCCACATGCAAACCTTCATTGATCACCGAGGGGCCAATTTGGGCTGGCACCCGCCACCTCATTCTCAAAAAGTTCCCCCTCAGAATTTTCCACATCCATCTTGAATCTCATAGTAACTGCTTGTGAATTTTCATCAGCTTCATCAATCATGACAAGCCCCCTCTTATTATTTGAGTTTCTGCAGTTAATCGATAATCCCACTTCAACATCTTACTTCATCCTACTTATTCCAATTGTTTTTCTTCCCTTTTTTTCTTTCCCCCAAATTACTATGGAGTCCAGCATTTTGTGCAGAAAATACTTGTATGGAAATATCTTTAAGGGGTGTTCTATTTTTTTCCACAATTATTGGTACACTAACCATCTCAGTGCACTTCACCCCCCATGGATATTCCTTTCGCACACCCATCTCCTCCAAAGCCATTATCCAAAACCAATTTCCTACTGCCACTCCCCTCCCCCTCAACACAATTCAATTGTTTACATCCCTTTTCTCATACTCCTTACACTTTTCAGCCCCCCCTTGTTATTTGTTATAACAATATCTCCCAAAGTATCTTTTTCCTTCTCTCTACCTCCACATTCTAACTTAATACCCTGAGTAGTTCTATTCTCTTTGCCCCAGTCACCATCACCAATTCCTCTCTTCCCAGGTTGCACATTAACCACTGGAGATTTGCCCATTTCTGCTTGACTTTATTTTTTTCCATTTTTAAAACTACTCCACCATTGATTATCTCTTAGCCACTCCCCATACTGACCTGCTTTTATCCTTCTTTCTGGACGTCCACTTTCCTAATGCCACACATTCTTTCATTATGTCCAACCATACCACAATAAAAGTAGAAGTTCAGAAGGTTCTCATACCTAAAATCCACCCAAACTTTCTTTTCTCCCAGATTGATGAAAGTACCTCTGAGCATTGGTTTATCCAAGTTCAGTTCCACTAAAATTTTAACGAATCTACCCCTCGAACTTCCCACTTCAGGTATATGAACATCAACAACTTTTTCGAACATCGTTCTGATTTTAAACCCGGTTTCCACTGAAATCCAATGAAGTGGTAATTTCCAGATCTGGATCCAAAGTTCCACTCGACTAAAAATTGTCACTTGCGAGACTTCTTCTGCAGACCATTTCTTCAATATTAGATATTGATTTTCAAATGACCATGGCTTGCCTTTAAGAACTTTTTCACAATCTTCCATCGTCTTAAACACAAATTAAAATACATTCTGCCCAATTTCTCAGACTTGAAATAAATCTTTGGTCTGCCAAATAGAAGTTAGCGTGCTTCTCAGCCTAGGAAAACTAACCTTTTTGTTTCCAAAAATTTTCCCCAACAGGCTTCTTGAGCATTCCTCCAAACTGAACTCAATATCCCCCACCTCCAACACAACACCATTTTGTTCCTCCGAGGACAGGACAAAATTCTGTAGTTTTTCTGAAATAAGGTTATCCATACCGAGCGAGGGTCCAAACACACTTCCCACCAGAAATGAATAAATATTTTACCCAACCTGTAGATGAAAATGGAGTAGAGGCCCACAAGAGGACCACACCCACACAAAGAAAACTAGAAAAAGTTAGAGAATAAGCTGACAAAGAAGCACAAAGACAGAGGACAACCGCTAATAACAACAATGAAAGGTAATAAAAGAAAGTCTAAGGATTAAAATAAGTGGGGGACCATAAATGCACTATCCATTAACACCACCTATCTGCCTCATCAAGAATTGAATACAAAAAAAAGAGATATTATCAAAAATACTTAATAAAGATATTATAAAGTTTTAAAAGTTGTTGAACATTTTGAATTTTTGATTTTTTTTGAAAACCAGATCTAAAAACTCTTGCCTCCATCCACACGGAACTAAAGCCAATCTACAGTAGAGAGGGAAATTTCGCATCCAACTGGACACACTTTTTAGAAAGTGTCATTCAAAAAGGTAATTCAAAGTGTAAGAATCCTAATGCAATTAATTATAGAGTTGTTTTGGGTCTTCAAATTTGGAGAGTGAAAACACATTCTCTAAATTTATATGTTAAAATAAAGAGTTTGTTGGAGATGATTTTTGGTAGATGGCTCTTCAAAATAAAGAGGATTCTTCATTTGAAGAGTCTTTTGTGGATGCTCTAAGCCCATGAGCCTCGTCATACCAGGTATAAAAGTTCCCTCTATATTCATTTGTGAGTTAAGTTCAATTAATCTTACTAAATTACTTTCCTATACTCTGGAATTTTTTTCTCCTACAACCATTGACTTAAGCATCAGACGGTTTTCCAAGGACAACCCAGGGACCCCCTAACCTTTTTTGTATATTGCAGACTAGTTCTCACTCGAAGACTACCTTAAATTTGGAGTTACCCGTATTAGGGTTATATTCTAAATACATTTCTTTTGCATTAACTTTATTTCCTTATCTTTTTGAATGTGAATCATTTGGTCAAAATGTTTGCATATTATATTTGTTATATATATAGGGATATAATTATATGAGTCCAGGTCCTGGGGTAAGAACGTAGGGACACATCCTATCCATCGATCTCTTTCAATCTATGACCCATATTAAATCAGTTTTATTAATTTAATTCCCTATATATTAATGGTTAAGGGTAAATTAGTCACAACAAAAAAGGCAAATTACAAATTATGGGCGGTTATAATGTGGATATGAAAAAAGATTTGTTGATTCTCTCACCTCTAAATCACACCCAATCACGATTACAACTCAAACTCATATCTTCCCATCCTTCTCCATCAAATTGTTCCAAAAAAATTATACCAATGTAAAAACTCAAGAACCAGAAAGTAGTTATAAATTATTGCAATGTTAGTAGTGATTTTTTGCTTTTTGGTTTATAATTATTACTGGATACATTTTTATTGCTAATTTAATTCAGATTTTTGCTCGTTTAGTACAACATGTTTGCATGTTTATAATTTACTAAGCAAATACATAACTCGTCCGAAAATATTCACACATTTAAGTGATCTTTGTTTGACAAAAATAAATTTGAAAATATTGTTTGATTAATGATTGTTTAGTTATAACTTATTGCATTATTAGTATTGATTTTTGCTTATTTTGGTTTATAATTATTCTTTATGACCTTTTTATTGCTAATTTAGTTTTAGATTCTTGCATTTAACACAACATGTTTGCAAGTTTGTAATTTACTAAGCAAATACATAACTCATCCGAAAATATTCACACATTTACGTGGTCCTTATTTGAAAAAAATAAACTTGACAATGTATTTTGCTTACTGATTGTTTACTTATAACTTATTGCATTGTTAGTAGTGATTGTTGCTTATTTTGGTTTATAATTATTCTTGGCTCCTTCATTTTTATTGCTACCTTAGTTTTACAATATTGCTCATTATTACAACATGTTTGCGCGTTTACAATTTACTGAAAATACATGGCACATCCGAAAACATTAACAAATCTGAAAAAAATACAAAACTCATTTGAAAGTTCTTTACATGTTGAGACACAGAACAATAATTTTCTTATATCAAAAATCAACCAACTAAAAGTAGTGGGGATACTAGGGGGAAAAAACAAACGAAATGTCATTGATTGTTGGATTTCCTATTCTACTTTTCCTATTCCACTCTTATTCCATTGCATTGGATGAAATACATGTGTGCAAGATGATGTCACGTGATGTCACAACTGTACATGTATTTTTCATCCAACATATGGAATATGGAGTGGAATATGGAAAGTGGAATAGGAGATCTCAACCCCCAATAGACAATGTCACATGGCTCTAGAAAATTAACCAAATATTCTTTTAAAACATCGAACATTATATTTCTTGTCCACTTGAAGAGCCAACAAGTTTCTTCTCCCCACCTCAAAATTTTATTGACTCATCAACGTTCTTGACTCTCAATTCATTCATATTATCAAAAACAATAGTCGCACCATACTTCATCCGCAAAAACAAAATTTGAGACAAGTTGTCCTTCTGAAACCCACTATCCCAGTTCCAAGTGTCGCCACCCATATATGTCTCCATATCATGCATCGCGAATACGTCATAGTCGATCTTGTTCTCACTGTCCATCCACGTTATCCCCAATCTTGCAATCAACGATTGCTCACCAGATAAACCATGACTCATACAATCTTTGGACTTTAAATATCATGCTATGAAAAAGGTAAGTAATAATCAACATATGCAATAGTAAAAACGTACAAATATTCTTGTTAAAAACTGTGCAAAACCTTAATAAATTTTTGAAGCAAAACAAAATGCAATATTTGTATACTTTAGATGCAATTTCACTAAACTAACAAAGCAACGTTAACGTGAAAAGTGTGCAACACTGAATAAATTTTTGAACCAAAAATATGCAAAACCTGAATACTAAAAAGCAAATTTACTAAACTAACCATGCAACATTTATGCGGAAAAATGTGCAAAACACTAAATTAATTTTCATACCAGAAAAAAGCAAAATTTGTAAATTTGGAATGCAATTTTACTGAACTAAATAAGCAACGAGTATGTTAAAAATAACTTGCAATAACAAGATAAAAAACTTATATGGTCCCTATACAAAAAAAAAACACAACACATAAACTCTTAAAAATTGAGAAAATACGGAGCCCACGAACCCACATCCTAACCCATCCCCCCAACACACTAATTCGACCAAAAACAAATTCGAAACTAGAATTTTTTTTTGACATATAACAAAAACTTATCAACCTAAACAAAACTCTTCCACCGAATTGGGACAATATGTTCAACCACTAAACACCTATAAAAGTCTAACGACCCTCGCAAGAGAACGATATCAATTGTAGGGTAGCAAGTTAACCACAAGTCGTCTATTAAAGAAGACTTAGCCAGCAAATAATTATTATGTATCACAATAAACACAAAATAAATCATAAGCACTCTAACGAGATTTGTATGATTTTAAATTATATAAGGAAAAACAAATAAGAAACCAATTAAAATTAAACACAAATAAACCCGATGAAAATGATATGGATAAAACGTCTAGGATTTCGGAATCATCTCATCAAACTTGCTAGTAGAATATTAACTAATTGATCATGCAATTAACAATAAAAGCAAATAGATATAAGCTAGGCCTAAATCTGACAACTCACGTATTCACAGATTAAGTCTATCTGCATCTAATTTTCCCAATTAATAAACCAAGTAAGATAATATATCTCTGAGTCATATCTGACCTCTTAAATAAATTTAATCCAAGAATAATATATTCTCTCGATCTCAATTATTTTCTCAAAATAATTAAAAGTTAACCAAACAATCAATTATCAAATAAAGCGATTCATTCGGAAAGCAAATCAATTAGTCCATATTCATGATTTTTTGTTTGAATCAAATCATCCTAATCTCTATAACAAAGAAATTGGTTCATGCTTGGGGATTAGATCATAATTTCAATTGAAGGAAATAAAACAATCATAAACATCGTCATGCAATAACAATAATCACCAACCAATTGAAATCAGATAAAAAAAATTAAGAAATATTACGCTTCGATTAAACCGCAAAATAATTTTGATGGGAAGAACCCAAATAATCACAATGTTGAATAGTAAGAGAAAAGAGAGAAAACTAGAGTCTAAAACTGCTAAGTAATAAAGGTGTTCAAAAATATGGTCTCCCCAAGTCCTATTTATAAGCCTAGAGTCCTAAACAATGTGGATGAGCCAAAAATCGGAAGTAAAATCGAAAATTTCATTTTTAGCAAGTCAGTGCGTGCTTACGCATGTCACCACGCACTCGCGCACCGTGCCATGTAGGTGTCTCCCGCGTGCCAGCTCGCGTGCCTGCGCACCGTGCCCTGCTGTGTGCCCCCGCACATAGTCAGCTTTCGTCCTTCAACTAGCATACGTCTTTAGTGCCTGTTTTTCTGTTTTTTGCCTGCTTTCGAGACTCTTTTCACCATGACCTACAAAAATAACACAATAGCCTATATAACACTCGACATTATAAATAATATGTGAAGCCATTAAAATATGCATAATCACACACAAAAGAAAATGAGAAAATACACAAAATCATACTAAAAACCACGCAAAACACAATATACCAACAAATCACACTGTTTTGAACTAAATGAATATAAAAAGACTAAAAAATCACATCTATTTCAGAAAAACCCTTAACTATTGTAAAAACCCATAAAAAACTAGGGATTAAACTGAAAAAAAAAAAGAAGAGAAAACCATGTCTCAATCCAAGAAGAATAGAAGTAATGTTCAAACCTCTGTTATCACGACACCATCGACTCGTGAAAGAATTTTGGCAAAAAAAATTCTAACTTCAAATAGGGTGACTGATAGAGAAAGGATGGAAGAAAAATAGATATGTAAGGGATGTTTTAAGAGAGTACCGAAAAATCCTACAGAAAATAAATTAAAATCCTAAAATAAGAAACTCCCTTAAAACGTGAGCACAAAGATGACCAAAGTATCCCTTTAACTTATCCAACTAGATATGATATTACTCTATTCTCTTCAAACTAATTGAAAAAAAAGGCTAAAATATATAAAAAAAAAAGACAAATTGAATCTTGACCATTAAAATAAAATATAACAGTCCAAATTTGTCCCTACATTCTTGACCTCATGACCCTGCAGGACTCATTTGATCCAAATCCTACATATATATATATATATATTTGGTATTGTCTAGATAATATGGTATGTGGTATTAAACAGAAAATCATATTATCATAGCATTATAGAGTATAAGTAATTGTTCACAACCTAGATGGATTTGGACAATTCATTGGTATGATTGCAATATAATATGGTATTAGTCTATCTAGAATATAGGATTATACTGGTACACTTTGTGTTGTATTTAACAGGGTCACATGAGCTTGTTCTCTTTGACTGACTATATAAGTGAAATAGTACCTCTGTTATCATGGATGCTTATTTTCTTAATCCAAATATAATAACAGGACACGTACACACAATATTGGTTACTTTGACTCATCAAAGAGTGGGATTCGTGTTTGAATTAATAATCTCGATGGACTAGATAGTGATGACATTTTGTGAATGGTGGACTCTTTTTTATAGAAGGAATCCATGTCCTGGTTCGTCAAGTTGGTGATGTCCTATTGAGGAGCTCATAAGTATTCTCATGGAAACCCTACAAGTATATTTATTCCGACATGTCACTAAAATTGAGTGGTATTACTCGAGAATATAAGATATTAATTGATTTAGTTGTCAATGATATAAATTATTAATGGACACTAGATGCCTCAGACACGAGGATACTAACGGGCATAAAAATAAAAGGAGCCCATTATAATTTGGGATTAGGGCGACAATGAATAATTAGTCCTTACTAGATCGAGTTATTGTTGATGGGCCTAAGTTGTATGTTCGGGCTGAACATAGAAAATTTAGACCTATAATGAGACCTAACTCTAATTTCTTCTCGGGGTCCATGTACCTCTCTCTTTCTCTCTCTCTCTCTATCTCTCTCTCTCTCTCTCTCTATATATATATATCACCTCTTATCCCTTGGCCGAATTACACAACTATTCAATCTAAAAAGTCATTTTCTGAAAAAGAAAAAAAAACTGAAGTCAGTGAGGGTGAGAGTTCGGGCAGAGGAGGAAAATGATTGGAGGATCGTCACCCTTCCGATGTCTAGTCTGAGGATAAGCATACAACAGAGGATCGTGAGGTGTGTTGGGTAGTTTATGTTGTTGTGTTGATCATGGATTGCTGGGAAGAACATATCGTTAGTCCAATCGAATTGTAGTGCAGTTCGAGTTGCTGGAATTTATAGATCGATTGGGATTTACATACCGAGTTGCAAAGATTGTGACATGTTGGGATTCACTAGTTCAATATGTATCAATGCCTTCTCTCCATTTTAAGGTAAGAATCGTGAAATCCACTTTATCCACTGCGCTAGGGTAGATCACGATTATACGTATTAAATGTTGATCATTCCATATGCATAGGCAAATAGAGGCATCGTTCATGCAACCCAAACACTTGGAATTGGAATATTGGACTATTTGATTTATTAACCCCGATATGGAGTGATATGGACTTTTTAGCGACTACTTTGTATTTCATTTCCTTGTCCAATTCTTCTTCTGCTTTTCGTCACTTTTCCCATCTTATATTCTAAATAGGGATCATACATATCAAATTTTTATATATTTTACTTATATATTATAAACTCATTTAAAAATTATGAAAATTTGTGCTCCTTAAATAATTAACATGTGCGTTATATTATTAAAAACTTATCTTCTACAAAATGTTTTTTATTTTATTATTTGTCTCACTCTTTCTCTTTTTTCTATTCTTGTGATTTCTTTTATTTGAATTTCATTTCCTTGTACAATTCTCTTATTTTTCTTCCGTTTTAATATTTCAGATCTAAAATAACTAAATGTAACTTTTTCTTCTTATTTTCCTATTAGATTTATATTGTTGTTATCTTACTAAAGATTATTTAAGTGTTTAGTTGATCTTTCCTATCACATGTGTTAGTAAATTAGAATTCGGAAACAATTGAATTGAATCGAAACTCCTTGAGGCGTGATATTATCACTTTTCTAAAATCAATATTCTATGTAATCGAGTGGGTTCAAGTTTGAAGTTTCAACTTCAAAAGAAGCGAATCCATCAAACTGGATCGATTTGATGGAACCATTATCCCATTGGCAAGGCAGAATGTCACGGCTTCGACATCACGAATCTGTTTTATCTTACGGATCCAAAGTTGCGGCTAATTTGAACCAAAGCGGGATGATCTTTGGCCGAAGCAAAATTGGTTGCGCACAAATCAAAGCGTGAGACAGATGAAATGCTTTATGCGAGAGGCCATATTCTCAATTCTCTTACAACTTGGTTGTATGATGTTTACCAAAATTACAAGATGCCTAAAGGTATGGGATGCACTCGAATCTAAGTACAAACATTTGAATAAAGATCTGATTCACGGCATGGAAGTATTTTGAGTTTAAATTTTATGATAATTTGCCTATCATGGATCAAGTTAGAGAACTGGAGGTTCTTGTTTCCCAAATGAATGAGTTGCAAACTAGAATTCCTGATGTAATTCAAGTGGGAGCAATTTTATAAAAATTGCCTTCTACTTGGAATGATTATAGAAGGAAAATTTTGCATTCAGTGAAAACTTATACTATAGAACAATTCACTACACACATGCAGATTAAGTGTGAAAATCAAACAAGAGATGAACTATTTATGGGTTCTAGAGTGAACAATGTTACTAATGTCCCAAATTCGAGAAATGCAAGTTTTGTAAATATACGTAAAAATCTTAAGATGAAGAAAAAGAATTTTAAACTTAATAGCAGCAACAGTGTCAAGAAAAATCGTCCTTGTTTTCATTGTGGAAAGAAGGGACATTATATTAAAGAATGCATATACAAAAACACCAAGCTTGCAGTTTCTTCAAATTCTAGAAAGAATAAGGCCAATATGGTGGAGACAGAAAAGGAACTTGTTGTAATGATTTCAGCACTTTAAATAGGCATGATCACAGAACTTCACATGGCATCTGTGGTTATGACTAAAGATTGGTGGCTTAATTCTGGTGCTACCATTCATATGTGCAACAACAAGAATCTCTTCAAGGTCTACAATGAATTGAAGGAAAAAGAGAAAGTGTTGATGGGAAATCATGTTGCTGCAAACGTCATGGGCCAATGAGTAGAAATAATTTTAGTTCCAAAAAGAAACTCATCTTGGTTAATGTTTTCCATGTATCAGATCTTAGGAAGAATCATATTTCTGCTAATCTTTTATGTAAGAGTGGTTTTAAGATTGTGTTAGAGGCTGGAAAAGTCATTGTATCTAAGAACAACATATTTATGGGAAAAGGATACTCCTGCGATGGCATGTTCGAACTATCTACTAATAAAATAAGTCTATTGTCCATGTTGTTGATTCTTCATTATTATGGCATGCTTTAGGTTAGGACACTTAAATTATGCTCATTTAAATTATATGTCAAAACATAATTATATCTCTTATAATGATAATCACAAATGGAAATTGTGAGATTTGTATTCAAGCAAAAATAACAAAGAAACCTTTTCATAAAGTTGAAAAAAGCACTCGAATTATTAGAACTTGCGCATTCATACATATGTGAATTGAATGGTAAATTAACAAGAGGAGGAAAGAGATATTTATCTATTTTATTGATGATCATTCAAGATATAAATATGTATATTTAATGAAAACCAAGAATGAAGCATTTAACAAATTCAATGAATTTAAATATGTTGTTGAAAATCAAAAGGATTGAAAGATTAAAATGCTTCGTAGTGATAGAGGAGGAGAATATTTTTCGATTCTTTTAATAAATTTTGTGAAGAACATGGAATTATTCACCAAAGTCTGCACCTTATACTCCTCAATAGAATGGAGTTGCAAAAAGAAAAAATAGATCCCTGGTTGATATGATTAATTCAATGCTTACGAATCTTTAAGTTGCCTTTTTCATTATGGGGTGAAGCTTTGTTGACGGCATGTCCTATTTATAATAAAATTTCTTTTAAGAAATTTAATGCTTCACCATATGAGCTTTGGAATAAAGCGGAAAACCTATCTTGAATTATTTTAAGGTATGGGGATGTGTTGCTTTTTTAAACTCAGGATCATCATAGAACAAAGTTGGGACCAAGAGGCATTAAAAGTGTATTTGTTGGTTATGCACAGAATTAAAAAACTTATAGACTATTGGATTTAAATTTCAATATTATTATTGAATCCATCCACGTCGAATTTGAAGATAATTAAATTTCTTCATGATGCGGTTCTATTTGACGGAAAAAGTCAAGTTTCACCAAATAGAACAAATGTGGAGATTGGCGTGAAGAGAAAAGAAATTGACAAACCAAGTGAACCAAAATGAAGTCAAAGAATTCGAAAAGAAAAATTCTTGGAATCGATTTTATCTCACCGGATTCAATTATATTTCTTGTTAAAAATTACTAGAACCAAAGTTATATATAAAACACCTATTATTTTTAATTTAGAAAATGAACTCAAAACTTATAGTGAAGCAGTAACTTCAAAGAGATGCAAATATCTGGAAGGAAGCTATAAATGATGAAATGGACTCTATAATGTCCAACGGTACTTAGGTTTTGGTGGATTTACCACCTGGTTCTAAGGCAATCGGGTGTAAATGGGTGTTTCGAAGAAAGTATAGAACATATGGTACAATGCAAAAATATAAGGCTAGGTTAGTAGCAAAAGGGTTCACGCAAAAAGAAGGTTGATTATTTAGACACATATGCACCAAAGATTATCTAGAAATAGTATCTATTAGAATATTATTTGCACTGGCATTAATTTATAAATTATATGTTCATCAAATGGATGTTAATACAACCTTCTTGAATGGTGACTTGACTGGAGAAGTATATATATGGAGCAACCTAAAGGCTCTGTGCTTCCAGGAAATGAAGCTAAAGTTTGCAAGTTAGTCAAGTCATTATATGGACTAAAACAAGCTCCAAAGCAATGGCATAAGAAATTTGATAGTCTAATTTTATCAAATGGATTCAGACATAATAATGCAGATAAATGCATTTATTGTAAAAGTTCGCAATAATACTTTATGGTTTTATGCCTTTATCTTGATGATATGATAATTTTTTCAACAAATATGAAAGGCATTCGAGAAACTAAAGAGTATTTATCTTCAAGATTTCAGATGAAAGATCTTTAGAAAGTAGATACCATCTTAGGTATTAAAGTCAAGAGTTATACTAAAGGTTATTCCTTAAATCAGACTCATTATATTGATAAGATGCTTGATAAATTCAAGCATCTTGGTATAAAGGAAGCCAATACTCCATTTGACTCGAGTATAAAATTGTCTGAAAATAATGAAAGAGCTATTGCACAATGAATATGCTAGTACCATTGGTAGTCTTATGTATGCAACGCTTAGCACAAAACCCGATATAACATATGCAGTAAATATGTTGTCAAGGTTCACAAGTAAGCCCAACACGATTCATTGGAAAGCTCTAGGTAGAGTATTCGGATACTTAAAGAAAATGAGATTTTGCTCTTGTATAAAATGATTATCCGGCCGTGTTAGAAGGATTTTGTAATGCAAGTTAGTTAACAAACAATAATGAAAGTAAAGCTACTTTAGGATAGATCTTTAATTTAGGTGGTTGGGTTATAAGTTGAGCATCTAAACAACAAACTTGCATAGCACATTCAACAATGGAATCCAAATTTATAGCCCTAGCAGTAGCAGGTAAAGAATCATATTGGTTGCAAGAGTTTCTATTGAATATTAAGTTGTGGACACAACCTATGGCAGCCATTTGTTTACACTGTGATAGTCAAGAAATAATGTTTCGTGCATACAATGAGGTATATAATGGAAAGCCTGGACATATAGGCATGAGACATGCATATGTAAGAGAATTAATACAAAATGGAGTGATCACTATAGTATATGTTAAGTCAACTAATAATATAGCCGATCCTCTCACTAAACCACTAACGAGAGAACTAGTAAAGAGTATGGCTAAGGAAATGGGACTTAAAGTCTTAGATTTAAGCACTAATGATGGTAACCCAACTTGAAATCAGTAAAATTATGATTTTAAAGTTCAATGGGTAAAAACAAGTCATTGTTATGTGCTTGAAGAGCACTAGAAATTGTTAGTGCTAGTAGTTGAGAAATAAATACGGATGAGCTATGCTCTTAATGAAGTTTAATTATTTGTGTCTTTAGCAACTAAGACAAATGTAGAAACTTCACCTATGTGAACATAAAAGTGGCGCCGCTTTAATAACGAAATTGTGATTTCATTATAAATATTTACTAGTTCCAGGATTAGCACATGGCCGTATATAATAGAATTGGTGTGCAGTTGTCGCAATAACCAATCCCACATCTAGTGTAAAAGGAAGTTTAGACTAATATATATGAGATAGTTTTTTATATATAATTAAATTGGCTACATGAGTGTTTGGGCCCAAATACAATGGGCTTGTAGTATTATTACAAGTATTGATTGGGCACTTGGGGCTTCTTGGGTCTTGAAGATAAGTTAATATATTAGTCTAAATTTCACTCAATAATATTTTCGAATTTATTTTAAAAATTCTAAATTCAAATTGAACAGATGTGAATTTTCAGTAAATAATGTCTATTAGAAATACGGGACATGACTGTTGAAATGTGATATGTCTATTGGAAAATACCATTTCAACTTTTATAAATAAGTTGTGAAAATTGATAAAATTCACTTCGAATTTTCTGCACCACTCTCATATAATTTTCCTTATCCTTGTTGTATCTTGGAAGCTTATTTCATTCATATGTATAGAGAGAAAATATTGCTTTTAGGAAAGTGACAATATCACGCCTCAAGAAATTATGATTTAATTCAATTCTATTTCCGAATTCAAATTTACTAACAACATGACTGAGGAATATCATTATTTTGTTAGTTAATTGTTGGAAATTAGTTTATTGGAAATGAGCTTGACTTTATGTAAAATGGGCTTTTAATTTTTCTCAAACAAACATCGAGTGAATGATAAATTAATGCATAAAGTAAGTCATTCAAATATACTTTTATATGGAAATATGAAAGGGTGAGAATGTGAAGAGTCACATCCCATATTGGAAACAAAGAGCAATTTGTTCCTACATTATATAGAATTTCACCAATAGTACGGAGTAATCATGTGAAGCTCTTTCTGACTCACCCTAGTGGACCAAGTTGATTTTGACTAGATTTGAGCTAGCTCAAACTGCACCGAGCCCGAGACCATTCTCACCATCCAAGCCTGAGCCTGCGTATATCGAACTTGTCGCATTGGGCGCTTTACAGACACACTTTGCACTTTGGACTATGCATAAAAGAAAGAAGTAGAAAAGACATCCATATAGCCATGGAAAGCAACAGGAAGGAGTAGGTCTTCATAGAGACCTAGGAGATTCTAGTCATAAGAGAAGGACCAAAGTTACAAATCAGGGCAAATACCAATATCTAGTAGGAGCAGAACCTCATCATTGGGTTCTAATAAAAACAATTACCAGCAAAACCTCGTCTCATTTTATTGGGGTACCAACGGGAATGGTTCTCTCGGGAGATTTTAACATTCCTAAGAGTGATATGGGGTGCTGGAGAGAAAAGAATATGATTGGACAACCCAATATTATCTTAGCATTTGCTTGGTGAACAAAAGGAAGTTGGGACTTATAAAAACGACATGTCTACTGATGATGATTCTGTTATTAGGAAGGACCTTATAACCTTTATGTTGTGGACTGTACCTCAAAACAACAGGTTGTCTTTTGTATTCCAACTTGTGTCGGATGTATGGTCTAAGTTAAGAAAAACAAAGGCATCGAAGATCTAATGATCCTTGACCAAGTGGTCAAGGTGAGGTAACTTTTGGTCACTCTTTGGAGAGGTCAAAGATTTGAGCTCCTGGGCGCATGATAGTGGAACAATTAATAGTAAGGGCTTCAAGCGGCAGTGTGGGAGGCTAAAATTTGGTGGGAACCTGTGGTTGAATAGAGAGGAGTCCAGCATGGAGCAATCACTTTGGGGATGACTCCTTGTGCGCGGTAGTTGAGGATATTAAGGACCTGGTAGTCATTGTGCATTTTTCGCGGTTTACATGGGGACAATTCTTGAGGAGCTGGGGCTATTTCATTAGGACTAGTCATGCAGGAACATGTAACCTTGGTATAAAAAAAACAAAGGCATCAAAAGATTTTTAAATGACTGTAACTTGGTTTCTTGCCAGTAAGAGCTTCAAAAGGGGTTTGAAAGTTTAGGGACTTGCAAGGTGTTCTATTTATTTATTAACCACTAGGCCAGTGGCTACGTGTATTACTCTTCAGTGAAGAGGCTGGGGATCAAGTCTCTGCAGTGACATGTTTGATAACAAAAAAGATGTTCTATTTATTAGGTAGTCTGCACCGGAAAAAAAACATCATCAATGGGATTGGGATGCATTTGTATGGGCAAGTATTGCAAGACCTACTTCTGTAATGTTTCTATTCTTTCTCTTTGCCAAGCCATTCTGTTCTGGCGTATCAAACAAGAAGATTTGTGCATGATGACGGATCCAGAAAGTTTTTAGAATGGGACACAAAATAAAATAAATAGAAGGGATGATTAAAAAAAACAAACCTTAGGTTCGGGTTAATTAAAAAAATCTAGAGTTTTTGGAAGAGTGTAAAAAACTCATTGAGGTTTGTTTCTGTCAAACATTTTCATCTTTCAAAACCTAAAACGTGTCACTAAAAAAAACCATGATATTACAGTTATCCGCTTAAATTTAAGACATAATCAAACCTGATGGTCTTTTTCTTTTCTTTTTTTTTTTTGGTAATTTTGGAATATCTTTGATTTTTTTTTTTTTTTGTAACTAGTCCAATCCTTAGGGGTTTTTCTATAAATATCCATAGATAAGTAGATACAATATAATTACATCAAGAAATTATGTTATAGCAATCTAGCAATTACAAGGAGAGATGATTAAAGGGGCACTTCCTTATTTATTCCTAATTAAAATATAATTTTATAAAATAAATAATTAATAGTATTAAGAAAATAAAGTTGTGGGGGCATGTGCCCCACAAGTGGTAATATGCGCCTGTCAGTGGATTCCATGTTCAGAAAGGTATTTTGTCATGGCTTTGAACTAGGAATGGCAATGGGGCGGGTTTCCGCATTAAACTCATCCCATTAGGGACGGGTCTAAACCTGGTCAAATGAGTCCCGGGGCGGGTTTTGGACCCGTTTGACTAAAATCTGCCGGGTCCGGGGTGGGTAACGAGTTTGTTTGGATCCTACCCATATATATACATCTCTTAATTTTTGTACCAAAATATAGTTATTACTTATTATTTTAATTTATTTTACATTATACTGAAAGTTGATATCTTGTTTTTCTTTTTAATTTTGAAATAGTTTTTAGGGCTTTAATTTAGAAAGAGTTAAGAATTCAAATAAATTACTTTTTTAAATCATGTTTTATTGATTTATAATGAACAAGACAAATGGGACTGTTTTAAAATCGTATAGAAAACCGATCAAGTAGCTTAAGTTACATATATTAATGTCACTACATACTACTATTTGTGAAAAACCCACTTCATTTACCTCATATTTTGTTTTTCATATTTTTAGATTGATTTTCATTAGTTTTCCTTTGGACAAAATATTTTCAAGCAATCTTCATAAATTTAGTACTTTAGAGTTTAAATTAATGCGTAAGAATCATGCAAGTTTAGAGTGAAAACATAAATTCAGCAAGTTAGAACCTTTTTGGCGGGTTTAACGGGTTGGACTTGCCGGGTTACGGTTCCAAGGCGGGGCGGGGAGGGTTTTTAGGCGGGGTGGGTGGGTCCTGAGTCTGCAATTTTTTTAGCGGGCGGGTCCCTTATTTAACCAAACCCGTCCCAGACCCACCCCATTGCCATCCCTACTTTGAACTCACTTCCACCGTTATTATTTTGTATTGCTTTTATTGTTTGTTATATTGAGTTCAATCAAGATTTTGAAGTGAATAAAGACTGCTAATGCATCAAATTTGTTTTTCGGGCCTTAAATTGATGAAAAATAGTAAAATATTTTTTGTTTAGTAAAAAAAAAAAACACAAGATATCCAAATTATGATTGAAATGGAATTATACCAGACTCAAAACCCAATCTTTATTGTGGTGGACGTGCATATTACCTAATATTTTACCTGAAGTTTTTCTCTTTTTGTTAACGTCTAAAATTTTAAGTGAAAGACTAAAATTTGGATGAGGTCCTAGTTTGAGAAAAAAAAAATTGGGTTCCAATTTGAGAAAAAAAAATAAAATTTGGGTCCCGATTTGAGAAAAAAAATAAAATTTGGGTTCCTGTTTGAGAAAGTTGAAATTTTGGATCTTAAAGTAATAGATTTCATTAAATTTAGGTCTCATTATTAAATTCTCCCTTTTATGAAAACAAGGGGAAATTATTTTTTGCAACCTCTGCTATGGTCATTTTGCGGGTTTTGGTATCTAAATAAACTTTTTTTGGTTGTAACTCCGTATTTAAACTTTGTAAGATTGCTAAATTGCAACCTCAAACACTCCGGCGGCAGAATATTCCAATGAGATGCCATCACTTGTGCAACACGTGTCACGCCCCAAACGCGACGCGACGGCGATCAATCACTTAAACAGAAATAAACCTAATATTCTAGAAAAGCGATGCAACAATCTTAAATGAAACAAGGTCTAAAGCAGCGGAAAACTTACAAGTACAAAATGATTACAAGTACATCCCAACAACCAAATAACTTACAGTCCAGAACTAGGAAATAAAGTACACATCATATCACCAGCTTAAGTGTCAAAGGGTTCTACGCCCTTAAATTACAGTCCAGAATGCAAAGAAAATAAAAGAGTCCAACAACAGTAAAATAAAGGAAAACAGTCCAGCATCATAGATAACGATAGGAAGTAAGTCCAACGGACGGAGCACGCGAATTCAATCCAAGGTAGGTTCAGCTTCTTCGACAAAGTCCTCTTCTAATGTTAGAAAATAGGAGGGAGTGAGACAGAAATCTCAGTGGTTGGGGTGATAGTGTGCAAGTGTGGCGATATATATATGGTTAATGCGAGAAATTTAGTTGTATGAAAACGCGTGAGAGATGATGCATGATTTCACACACGGTCCATAATCGTTGTGATAAATATATTTAAGTAATATACTTATACGATTAAGAAAACGATTCATGGTCAAGCGGGCACTATGGTCCAAGCAAGCGGGAGGATTGCGTGCGGTTTGTAACGCCAATCCTATGCAAGACAAGTAGCGATTGCGTGCGGTTTGTAGCGCCAACCTATGCAATACAAGTAAGCGGTTGCGTATGGATTTGTAGCGCCAACCGAGCGGGTCGATTAACTCGAGAATCGTGTGGATCGGACAACGATTCCTTCGTTCTTCCTTGTAACTCCCGAGCAAGATGGTCAAGACCACACCTTATCGCTCCATAGGCAAAGACAAAATCCACAGTGGAGCTAGCAAGGCTCGGATTTGTCATAATCATGATTATACCTCAAGTACTATGACCCGCTTCCCCTTGGACAAACTCCGTCCCTCGGTTGCGGGATTAGGGCGATGGGGCGGAAGAGTGGAATAGCGGTAGCTGCCTTTCCATCCCCCGACGTATCCATTCCGACTGTGAGCTCGACACACCAAGTTGACTCAAGCAAGAAAGTAAATACAAGTTCAGGTAGTCAACCAGGCAGTCGAGTATTATTGATTCAGGGAAGCAGTTCAGGAAAATTTTGAAAATTTGCGAGTGGCAACTATGGCGTTGGTGGAGTTATTTGGATGAAGATGATTATCGGGAGGATAAGCAATCTTAGATATCTTGAAAGATTAGGTGGAACATAAGTCCCATTATAGATTCAAATCGCAAGACGAGGAAGTCGCCCATGATCGGGTATTCGGTCAAGGCGGTCCGATAAGCCAAGGGGTTTTTGAGAAAATAAAATATTTTAATTAAGAACTGAAGTCAGAGGGTCCAGGGCTGTTTTAGTAAAAGGAAAATAATTTGAGTTAGGTCCTTGATAAAAAGAAAATTTACAATTTAGCACCGTTTTGTAAAAACCAATACTTTTGGGGTTAAAAATTGAATAAATAAATATCCCGACCTTGAAAAATTATGAGGTCAGTTCCTAAATTCTTCAAATTTTTCAGAGATTCAGGTTTTTTGAAGTCTTGAGGTCGAGTTTTTATAAAATTCTCATATTGGCTCCAAATTTGTTAAAACTGCCATTTCGGGCTCTAAGTTTAAAATAATTGGAACTCACAAACCGGAAGGGCTTTTAATGTAATTCCAGTTGGAAAATATCACTATGGTTAGTGGAATATTGGGACAAAAGCAGTTTTAAAAGGAAATAAGTTTAGGTCCTTTAACTTTTGAAAATTTCATTTTTGTCACATTTTGAAATAATTGCCTTTAAGGCTTTTAGGGGTCCAATTGTTATGAAATTTGAACTTTGGGTCCAAGATATAATTATGTTATAGTTAAATCAGTATTTCCAGGTGTATGGACTGCATAACTCCTGGAAATTATATTTTGGTCCTCAAGTTTAATCTTTTACAATTTGGTCCCTCTATTTTTATAAAATTACTTTACAAGCTCTAAACACTTGGATTTTTGGAATACACTTAAAATATGTTATTTCTAGTTCCTTAAGAGTTAAAATTACAAATTTTAAAATTAGGGTCTGGTACAGTTTCAAAATTTGCAAAATAGCCCTTAAACTTCTCAAATTTTATAATCTAGTCCTTGGGCTTTTAAGGGTTGATTTTATTCATCTAAAAACTCTTAAAACTTTATTAAAATGTCAAAACATAATTTTTGAACCTGAGTTCAGTCCCAAAAATCGAAAATTACAGAGGGGTCCCTTAAGTTTTATTTTCTTGCAATTAAGTCCACCAACTTTCCATTTTTGCATTTTAAGTCCACAAGTTGAAATTTAATCAATTATCCTCGACTTGTCCAGGTTACAAATCATTCAAAACATAGATTTCAAGAGTCATACACATACATATCCTTCTCACACTAAAATTTCATCAAATATAACAATAAAGTGTGCATGTATGCCCTATTTTTGGATAAATCGCATTTTTGAGCAACACTTGAGAATTTTTCCAACTTGATACAAGAAAATAGCATGCAATACATAATATATATCTCAAGTGCTCAATAACAAAATACTACATGCATATTTTTAATTTAAAACACCTAGAAGTTGAAAGGATTTTTCCACCCACCTTAAAGTTCGGTTTGTTGGGAAAAATGAAATAATCTCTCTCGATGAAGGAGTGACTTAGGTCAGCCCCTAAGTTAAGGAATATCAAAAAAAATATAGGAGTTATAAGAATGTGGTTAAAATTTAAGGGGAAGAAGAAGATAGTGAGAAAATTGGAATTACTACACTTACCTTGTGTAGTGAATAAAGTGTGACTAGTAATGGCTTCCAAGTGTAAGATTTTGGTCACCCTTAATGTTAACCTCCAAAGTCAGCCCCTAAAACTCCAAAAATGAAAATGGAGTGTCAAAGTTTGGAAATTAAAAGAGAAGAGGAAAATGTACCAAAAATCCCATTTCTTACCTTATAGTCCCACTTCCTTACAATTTTTCATCAAGATGACAAGTCTCTTAACATCTTCAAAGGTCTTCTAGGTATACCTCAAAATCAAAAATCAAACTTAAGTTAGGAGATGAAAGAGATGAGTTAGGTGATATCAAAAATGGATTGAAAAAGACATTTTCCTTACCTTGGTAGTGATGGTTCGAATTTTATGATTTAAGTAGGAAGAATGTTTGTTTTTGTTTAGTTGTTTGAAGAAAGAAGAAGTGTTTGATGATATGAAGAAGATGTTCTTGAAGTTGTGAAGGATGTTTGAAGATGTGAAGGAATTGTGTTTGAAGATTTGAAGATATGAAGATATGTTGTTTGAAGGTTTGAAGATATGAAGGAGTGGTGTTTGAAGATTTGAAGATATGGTGTTTGAAGATTTGAAGATATGAAGGAATGGTGTTTGAAGATTGAAGATATGGTGTTTGAAGATTTGAAGATATGAAGAAGTGTTCTTGAAGATATGAAGGAGTGGATGAAGATATACTTAGAGAGATGTTGGAGATTTTAGAGAGAAGTTGGAGAAAATGCTTGAATTATGAATGTGTTGGATGAAAATGATATTTTGATCAAATGTTTTTTATCCTCAAGGTGTTATGGACGAAAATTGAGGTGGAGAGGGGGAGGAGAAATTTTTTTTTGATCAAATTCTATGTCTTCCAACTTGTCTCTAGCATGGGGACAAAGGCCTTGGTCAAAGTGTGGTCTTGCATGGGAGGATGAAATTGAAGGAATTGAGGAGGATGTTGGCATGGAATGTTGGGAAGCCTCCAACATGTTGGGTAAGTTTATAATAAAGAATTGGTGTATAAGGTATTGTGTATAAGATTTGAATTAATGGTGTATTAATACACAAGATGAATACACAAGATGTATGTGTACAAGAGTTGGGAGATATTTCTACACTAAAAATACCCATCATGGCCGTCCCTTAAGGGGTATTTGTGGCATTTACATATTTTGTTATTATGTCCCAAAATTGATGATAATAGGTGAATAATATCAATCTCCAAAATAATTAGTGATTTCCTTGATCACTTATAAGTCTCATGATCACTTAATCTAAATCGAATTCTTAATTCTATAAGGTATAAATCTCTAAAATAAATAGTCTCCAAAATTTCTAAGGTGACTAATGAGTACACAAATATTAATAATGATGATCGATCGAGTGATCATTAATGCGAAGTAGAAGTAATAAATGCTTATAATCACAAGTAACAAATAAAAAGAAAAGAAATTAAATGCGAAATATATTTATCATTAATATTCACCCGCCGAAGTGACGCGGTAAAATAGTCAAAAGAATACAAGGACGATACGTGAAACAAATACATTATTGAATAAAAATTGAGGGCTTCACATTCTCCCCTCCTTAAAAGAATTTGGTCCCCAAATTCTCTTCAGAACAACTCTGGATATTGATTCTTCATGTCTTCTTCTATTTCCCATGTTGCATCTTCGTCTCGGTCGTGGTTCCGCCATACAACTTTAACCATTGGAATCTCTCTGTTACGCAATTGACGTACCTGCTGGTCAATGATTCTGATTGGTTCCTCGGTGTAAGATAAATTCTCCATTAGAGGAGGAGCATCACGAGTGATGATGTGCTCAGGATCTGGTTGATACTTTTTCAATCTCGATACATGGAACACATCGTGCATTCCCGCATCTTGTCTGCGGTAACTCTAGTCGGTAGGCCAATTTTCCGATCCTCTGCAAAATTTTGTAAGGCCCAATATATCTCGGACTCAATTTGCCTCCTTTCTTTGGATTGATCAATCCCTTTCGTGGCAAGAGTCTGAGAAATACTTCATTTCCGGCTTCAAATTCCAAGTCCTTTCTCCTCTTGTCTGCGTAACTCTTTTGGCGGCTACGAGTGTGCGGATCCGTTCCTTGATCAACTTGACCTTCTCCATGGCCTCTGAACCAAGTCGACCTTTGGAATCGGTGGCGACTTTCGTTTCTCTTTTGGAGTCCATTGGTCACCAATCTCCCAGTGTAGTGGGGATCTACACTTTCGCCCATACAAGGCTTCGTAGGGTGCCATCCCAATTGTGGCCGATAGGCGTTATTATAAAGGCGAACTCGGCCAATGGTATGTGTGAATCCCAACTTCCTTGAAATCCAACGTGCATGCTCGCAAGATGTCTTCCAGGGTTTGAATCGTTCGCTCGACCGGCCATCGGTTTGGGGATGTGTTGTTGTCTTTGAAACTTAGCGAGGTTCCCAATTCCTCGTGTAAGCATTTCCGAATCGGAGACAAATCTCGGGTCTCTGTCTGACACTATGTCTACTGACACTCCAGGTGACTTAGTCGACTTTCAATCATTGGATGACTCATCCGTCACTTAGATTTGAGACTTGGCTATCTTGAGTTGACTTATCGACACTTCACTCACCGCATCTCACCGCACCTTCATCGAGTTCTGTCTTCTCTTCTTTGCCACACTCACCGCCTCACAAATGAGTCTTCCTTTTAGGTCTCCAGTTGTCTTCTTGCATGTTCAGGCATAGCTGACTTAACTCAGCTCGACCAGCCCTATCTATTACAATGCAATTTACAACAAAAAATGGGGTGCCAACTTTCTATTCTAAGTTTTACATGGCATTCATCAAAATCTAAAAATTAATTTCCCAACATTAGGTATGTCTAATTAGTATTAAATACTATACACTTGAATTTGGAAATATTTAAAAACAAGAAAAATAGTTTGTTGACCGATATTATTGTAATTAGTTTTGTTAATTTTAATTTTTGGTATGAATTAACATTAATATAATTTTTATATATATGATTAATCAGTATTAAATAAATTCCAAAAGATCCAAACAAAAATATGAAAACGAATTATCGGCTCGATCTTCGTAATTGTAGGATACAATTTTATCTCTTTTGTTTTTAAGCTATCAATTTGATAAGATTTTATTCATATTATATGGTGAAAAAATAATATAATGTTATTTAAAACTGGAAAAAAATTTATACTGTGTGTGCTGATATATAAAGTCTATTAATGAATTATTATTTTTGAAATACATGTATATTTATAATGAGTCACTATATTTATGTTATATTCAAATCTATATATACATAAATAATCTCACGCCTACAGTCAATACAACTTATTCATTATTGATGATGCAACTTTTTGTGGAACTGATCACCATCATTACATGATATTCATTACAGGTTGATACTAATACAAGTATCTAATTAATTATTAGAGATGTCGAAATGGGCTCAGCCTGAGAGACCGGGCTATTTTTATTGAGGTCCTAAATCTGGTTGACCCGATCATTTCATGTGTATTTTTCATGGGTTGGGTCTCAAGCCCGTCTGACCCAAATGTTCTCTTTGGCTCGGCGGACCAGCACCTGTCAACCTATTTGACAGTTTTAATTTACTGGTTATTAGAATAGCTCGTGCATCGCATGGGGGCCTCAACTAGTATATATAAAGAGAGACACTTTTCAAAATAGTAATGCGAAATTTTCCCGCCCATTTCACATTGCTATAAAAAATAATAAAAGTCTTGAATAAAAAAAAGGTAAAAAAATCTTTGTAATTTCATGGTTTCCAAATCTGTGTGTACTGCATTAATTATTATATTTATTTTTTTATTTTTAATTCTTTTTAAAATTTAATATTATTTTAGTTTTTGATCTATTTTTAAAGTATAATATCAAATTTTCAACTTTTTACGATCTTTAATTAATATTGCATATATAAAATAAAAAATAAATATAATAAATTAAAATAAAAGATAAATTTACTCAAAATTTTATTTTTTATTATGTTTTAAAAATTATTCATTCAAGCTATTGGACATCAATTTGTATATTTATCTAGTTTGGTTATTTGTGATACATATAGTTGTTATTTGGGCTTCCCCCGTTTCATCTTAATTATATGGAATTATATTTAAGTTGATTAAATTCAACTGAAAGGACTAATTTTAATTAAAAAAGTACCTCAAAATATGTATACAAATATTATATATTATTTATCCATACACAACATTATATATATTTAAGTAAGAAAAATACTGAATTATTATTAAAAAGGATTAAATAATAAAAATAGTAATTTAATTTATATATATAAAGAGAAGTCGATAATAATATGTTGAATTTTTCCCACCCATTTGTGGGTACTATAGAAAGTAATAAAAATATGTGTAAAAAAAGTGATATGTATTTGGTATTTCATTATTTATGGTAGTCAACTTTATTTAAATAATCACTTTCTTAAAATGATATAAAAAATAGAATTATGTAAAATTAGCTTTCCAAATATCTATGTGCAATGCATTAATTATTATATTTATCTTTTTTTTAAACAATAATTTTTTCATTTTTGATCCCTTTTTACGTATTATATATCAAATCAATTATTTTTTTACGATCTTCAGATTGACACACATATTGCATAAATAAAATAAAAATATAATAAATAAAAATATAAGATGTATTAACTCATTTTATTGTAATTTGTAATGAAATTTAAAAATTATGCATTCGGGCTAAACATTTATTTGTATTTGGCTATTTATGATATATATAGTTGTTATTTGGCCCCATTTTAATAATTGTATAAAATTATATTAAAATTTATTAAATTTAATTTAAAAAATACTTATTTCAATTGAAGAAACTATCTCAAAATATGTATCCAACTTTTATATATCACATATATCCCTAAATAGCATTATATATTTATGTAAGAAGAAAATAAAAAATTATTTAACATGGAATTCTATTCGTAATAGTATTTTATATATAGCAAATTATTATTTTTATATATTAATGTATTTTTTATATTAACATAATTTTATATTTATCAATGTATTTTGATATTAAAATTTCAAAGTCGTACATTTAGAACTAGATATGAATTTGTTTGTTTGATAATTGTTTTTTATATATATGTATATAATAGTTTTTTTGAAATATTTTGTTTCCTGAAAAATACATCGCTAAATATAAAACATAGTTTTTGTTTAATTTCTTTAAAGATTTTGAAAATTGTTCAACTTTCTAAACCCCAAAAGTATTGAAATTTGAAATGACTTTATTTATTATTATATTGAAAATAAAATTTATTAAATATTCAACATTGGGGTAGTAAAAAAATCGACATTGGGCAGTAATTAATTTATTTTCAAATTTTTATTTTGTTATAGATAAACATGTTCTATAAATAGATACATTTCTTTATAAATATATAGAATTATATTTGAATTTATTAAATTCAATTAAAAACAATTTATTTTAATTGAAGAAAATATCTCCAAATATGTATCCAAATTTTATATATCACATATATCCATAAGTAGCATTATATATTTATGTAATTCGAAAATTAAAATTTATTTAATATGAAATTATATTCGTAATAGTACTTTTTATATAGAAAAGTATTTTTATATATTAACTTTATTTTTATATTAATAGAAATATTTTTATTTTTATCAATGTATTTTCATATTCAAGTTTCAAAGTTGTACAAACTAGATATGAGTAGAGATGTCAATTCCGGCCCGACCCGATGGGCCGGCCCGAACCAGCCCGTTTTTCTAATGGACTGAGCTCTATTTTTCAAGGCCCGAAAAAAGTTGGACCTCAAAAGCACGGCCCGATCGGCCCGGCTCGGCGGGCTAGCCCGAAAAGCCCATTTTTTTAGTGCAATTTTTCATTTTAATACGGGGCTCGATTCCCCAATTCTGCGGCCCGGTGCACTATTTGGCCCGGCCCGGGCCCAACCCGAATTTTTTAAAAGCCCGGTGGGCTCGGACCGGGCTGGGCCGCCGGCCCGGTCTTTTGATAGCTCTAGATATGAGTTTGTTTGTTTGATAATCTTTATTAAATGTTTTATTTTCCTTTAAAAATAAATCGCTAAATATAAAACATGGTTTTTGTTTAATTTCTTTAATAATTTTGACAATTGTTCAGATTTCTGAACCCCAAAAATATTAAAATTTGAAATAATCTTATTTATTATTATATTAAAAATATAATTTATTTAATATTCAACATTGGAGTAGTAAAAAAGTCAACATTGGGCAATAATTAATTTGTTTTCAAATTAAAACTTTGTTCTAAATAAACATGTTCTATAAATAGATACATTTCTTTATAATTATATAGTATTGTATATAAATTTATTAAGTTTAATTTAAAAAATACTTATTTCAATTGAAGAAACTATCTCAAAATATGTATCCAACTTTTATATATCACATATATCCATAAATAGCATTATATATTTATGTAAGAAGAAAATAAAAAATTATTTAACATGGAATTCTATTCGTAATAGTATTTTATATATAGCAAATTATTATTTTTATATATTAATGTATTTTTTATATTAACATAATTTTATATTTATCAATGTATTTTGATATTAAAATTTCAAAGTCGTACATTTAGAACTAGATATGAATTTGTTTGTTTGATAATTGTTTTTTATATATATGTATGTAATAGTTTTTTTGAAATATTTTGTTTCCTGAAAAATACATCGCTAAATATAAAACATGGTTTTTGTTTAATTTCTTTAAAGATTTTGAAATTTTTTCAACTTTCTAAACCCCAAAAGTATTGAAATTTGAAATGACTTTATTTATTATTATATTGAAAATAAAATTTATTAAATATTCAACATTGGGGTAGTAAAAAATCTACATTGGGCAAAAGAATTAATTTATTTTCAAATTTTTACTTTGTTATAGATAAACATGTTCTATAAATAGATACATTTCTTTATAAATATATAGAATTATATTTGAATTTATTAAATTCAATTAAAAACAATTTATTTTAATTGAAGAAAATATCTCCAAATATGTATCCAAATTTTATATATCACATATATCCATAAGTAGCATTATATATTTATGTAATTCGAAAATTAAAATTTATTTCATATGAAATTATATTCGTAATAGTACTTTTTATATAGAAAAGTATTTTAACATATTAACTTTATTTTTATATTAATAGAAATGTTTTTATATTTATCAATGTATTTTCATATTCAAGTTTCAAAGTTGTACAAACTAGATATGAGTAGAGATGTCAATTCCGGTCCGGGCCGGCCCTAATGGACTGAGCTCTATTTTTCAAGGCCCGAAAAAAGTTGGGCCTCAAAAGCACGGCCCGATCGGCCCGGCTCGGCGGGCTAGCCCGAAAAGCCCATTTTTTAGTGCAATTTTTCATTTTAATACCGGGCTGGATTCCCCAATTCTGCGGCCCGGTGCACTATTTGGTCCGGCCCGGGCCCAGCCCGAATTTTTGAAAAGCCCGGTGGGCTCGGACCGGCCCGGTCTTTTGACAGCTCTAGATATGAGTTTGTTTGTTTGATAATCTTTTTTAAATGTTTTATTTTCCTTTAAAAATAAATCGCTAAATATAAAACATGGTTTTTGTTTAATTTCTTTAATAATTTTGACAATTGTTCAGATTTCTGAACCCCAAAAATATTAAAATTTGAAATAATCATATTTATTATTATATTAAAAATATAATTTATTTAATATTCAACATTAGAGTAGTAAAAAAGTCAACATTGGGCAGTAATTAATTTGTTTTCAAATTAAAACTTTGTTCTAAATAAACATGTTCTATAAATAGATACATTTCTTTATAATTATATAGTATTGTATATAAATTTATTAAGTTTAATTGTAAAAATACTTATTTCAATTGAAGAAACTATCTCAAAATATGTATCCAACTTTTATATATCACATATATCCATAAATAGCATTATATATTTATGTAAGAAGAAAATAAAAAATTATTTAACATGGAATTCTATTCGTAATAGTATTTTATATATAGCAAATTATTATTTTTATATATTAATGTATTTTTTATATTAACATAATTTTATATTTATCAATGTATTTTGATATTAAAATTTCAAAGTCGTACATTTAGAACTATATATGAATTTGTTTGTTTGATAATTGTTTTTTATATATATGTATATAATAGTTTTTTTGAAATATTTTGTTTCCTGAAAAATACATCGCTAAATATAAAACATGGTTTTTGTTTAATTTCTTTAAAGATTTTGAAATGTTTTCAACTTTCTAAACCCCAAAAGTATTGAAATTTGAAATGACTTTATTTATTATTATATTGAAAATAAAATTTATTAAATATTCAACATTAGGGTAGTAAAAAAATCTACATTGGGCAGTAATTAATTTATTTTCAAATTTTTACTTTGTTATAGATAAACATGTTCTATAAATAGATACATTTCTTTATAAATATATAGAATTATATTTGAATTTATTAAATTCAATTAAAAACAATTTATTTTAATTGAAGAAAATATCTCCAAATATGTATCCAAATTTTATATATCACATATATCCATAAGTAGCATTATATATTTATGTAATTCGAAAATTAAAATTTATTTCATATGAAATTATATTCGTAATAGTACTTTTTATATAGAAAAGTATTTTTATATATTAACTTTATTTTTATATTAATAGAAATATTTTTATTTTTATCAATGTATTTTCATATTCAAGTTTCAAAGTTGTACAAACTAGATATGAGTAGAGATGTCAATTCGGCCCGGCCCGATGGGCATCCAGACCAGCCCGTTTTTCTAATGGATCGAGCTCTATTTTTCAAGGCCCGAAAAAAGTTGGACCTCAAAAGCACGGCCCGATCGGCTCGGCTCGGCGGGCTAGCCTGAAAAGCCCATTTTTTTAGTACAATTTTTCATTTTAATACGGGGCTCGATTCCCCAATCTCGCGCTCGGTGCACTATTTGGCGGCCCACCCCGACTTTTGAAAAGCCCGGTGGGCTCGGACCGGGCCGGCCGGTCTTTTTGTGACTCTAGATATGAGTTTGTTTGTTTGATAATCTTTTTAAATGTTTTATTTTCCTTTAAAAATAAATCGCTAAATATAAAACATGGTTTTTGTTTAATTTCTTTAATAATTTTGACAATTGTTCGATTTAAACCCCAAAAATATTAAAATTTGAAATAATCTTAATTATTATTATATTAAAAATATAATTTATTTAATATTCAACATTGGAGTAGTAAAAAAGTCAACATTGGGCAAGAATTAATTTGTTTTCAAATTAAAACTTTGTTCTAAATAAACATGTTCTATAAATAGATACATTTCTTTATAATTATATAGTATTGTATATAAATTTATTAAGTTCAATTAAAATATATTTATATTAATTGAAGAAAATATCTCAAAAATGTGTGTCCAAATTTTATATATCACATGTATCCATAAATAGTATTATATTTATGCAATAAAAAAATTAAAATATTTTTAATATGAAATTCTATTCGTAATAGTATTTTTATATAAAAAATTATTTTTTATATATTAACGTACTTTTTATATTAATAGAAATTTTGTTTTTTATATTTATCAAGGTATTTTGATATTCAAGTTTCAAAGTTGTACATTTGGAGCTAGATATGAATTTTGTTTTGATAATATTTTTTTGATATGTATGTATATATAAATATAAAATAGTTTTTTAAATATTTATTTTCCCTTAAAAATACGTCGCTAAATATAAAACGTAGTTTTGGTTTAATTTCTTTAATAATTTTGACAACTGTTCAGCTTTCTAAACCCTAACAATATTGAAATTTGAAATAATTTTATTTATTATTATATTGAAAAGATAATTTATTTAATATTCAACATTGGTGAGGTAAAAAAATTAACATGGAGCAGTAGTTAATATTTTTTTCAAACCTTTACTTTGTTATAGATAAACATGTTTTATAAATAGATATAATTCACATTAACAACAAATATTTCGTATTTAAAGAGTTTTTTATAGTTATAATATTTTTTATTGTTTAACCGTATGATTTATAATCAAAATAATTATCTTTATATTTTAATTATATTTGAAATTTTAAAGTTTTTGCAATTTTTTTAAAAAAATATAACATAAATCAATAATTTGTAAAATAAATAATGAGAATAAGGAAAAATGTAAAGAATCTTAGATTTAATATTTAGAATTAAAAAAAATTATAAATAAAATTAACATTAATAATAGATAAATTAATATACATATTCGGGGAATGTGGATGGGAATAGAGAATCACCATTTTATCTAATTGGAATAAGAAGGGGAACATGGATATAAATATCGTCCCTATCTCATTCCCAATTCTAAGAGAAGTGGAAATCCCCATCCTCGAAATAATTAGGGGATTTTTCATCCCATCCTATTCGGTTACCAACGGGATTGTTCCGCGGGATGCTCTCATCCCTAAATGCGAAAAATATAATTCATAGAAATATTAAAAAAATGTACATGTAATAGTACAAAAACAGAGGTCTCATGAACATACACCCCGTGCATCATACGGGTAAAAGACTAGTTTAACCCAAAAAAAAAGAATATTTTTCAAAATATAATGCATTAAAACACGTTAAAAATATTATACCATATATTTTTAATTTTATTAAACATACAATTTTCGTATAAATAATTTTTTCTCCCTTATTAATTTTTACGTTATTTTAATTTTTAAAAATTCTATAAGTAAATTAATAATCAGAATTCAAAATTCGACAAGAAAGATAAAAGGCGTAATTTTTTTTAAATGCAAAACTTATAAGTTTTATTATATATTTTAGTTTTAGGCAACTTAAGATTATTGTAGAATTATCTAAAATATTCATAATTTATTTTGATAAATTGACTTAATCATATATATATATATATATATATATCAATTGTTACTATTAATTATAAAATTTTTAGTAAAAGAGATAAATACATGTATGTTAATATACTATTTACTTATTTTGAAGAGAGGTAGCAAAATTGAAATTGTGAAAAGTTTAAGTGGCAAACGATCAAATAACGAAAAATTTGGGTATTCGGTTACAACAAAAAAAAAAGTATAAGTTGCAAAAAATAACTTCCCCTGAAAATAAATTAAGCCAGGTAATCTTGTGGCATCATCAATGAACTTAACAGTTAACATAATATATGTATCCTTGGTTACATTTAACGCAAAAACTTGTATGAGACCGTCCCATAGATCTAATCCATGAGACGAATCTTAAATTTAAATAGAATATCAATCCAACCCAAATTCAAACCCAAACCCATAAAAATAATTTATATTTTTGTGTTTCCTAAAATTCGTCTCATGAACTTAGATTCAGGGGCGGATCCAGGAATTAGTAATAGGGTGGGCTAAGAAGTAAAAGTTTCAATAAGAAAAAAATTATATATATAGGGATGACAATAGGGTGGGTCAGGTCAGGCGAAAATAACAAGAAGCATTGTTCTAAAAACCGCTATTCGGCCGCAGGCTGGGGCTAGCGACTAGACCGAGCCTCGACGAGGCCTAATCGAAAGAAAAACATAGACAGGACAAAGAGAGCCTAGCGCTGACAAGACTAATCGGGGCTAGGCAAGGATTTTTAGAGCAGTGACAAGAAGCCACTAATTAAATATAAAAAAACTAAAAAATAGATAACTTTTTTATTTAATACTTGAAGATGCTTAAAGGTGACAATTTGTTCGTCTCGACCTGATAAATAACAATTCGACACAATAAGCTCAAGCCCAAACACAACACAATTATCTTATTGGATCTAACATTTAAACTCAAACACGATGCACTAAAAAAAATGAGAAACATGGTATGACACGATAGACACAATAAGCAAAACCGTTAACTTGATTTAGTTAGGACTGCTAAGCCTTTAACTAATAAAACATATGATTTCCTTAATATATTTAACTAATAAAACATATGATTTCCTTAATATATTTGATACTTAGATACTTATTCTAATAAATTACCAATACACATAATTAAGTACATTTTAAAAGTAATGACATAATAAGTATACAAATGATAAATAAGAATCACAAAAATAGTCTAAAAATCACAAATATATTAAATTTAGCATCAATCTCATGACAACACAAAAGTTTTACATTCTTCATTCTTGATTTTTGAATTGAATTTAGATTTTGGGATGGACACGAGTTTTGCATTAAATTTTGGGTGGACTAATTTTGAATATTGTAGAAATTATAATACTAAAAATAGAAGTTTTGAAAATTTGCACTGGTCTCAAGCCTAGTGCTAGTCATATGTGCCTCCGCCTCTGGTTAGATCCATGAGATGGTCTCATATAAGCAGGAGCGTACCCTCTTTGGTGCATGTGGGGCTAAAGCCCCCCAAAATTTTTGAAAATTAATTTTTTTTATGCATATGTTTTTTAGAATATTAAGTTTTAGTACTAAATAATTATTTTTTATTGATTTAGCCCCTCCAAAATTACTTAGTCCCCCAAAAATACACGCCTAGCTCCGCCCATGCATATAGGACCTCGTCTACATTTAATGGGTGTGTGGAATTGTTAACATATTACGGTTTGCAGGTTGATAATGTTGAAGCCGACGAGCAAATAAGGAGTATTCACTAGCTATTGATGAATCATGAATGAAGCGGGCTCTATTCTTGGTGATATTCACGCAATTCTTGGTGATATTCACGCAATTATTCTTGGCTCCATTCCATAAAATTTATGTAAAATTCGGGAATTCAGATTTCCTTGCTCCAAAATTGGTGTTTTAATTCCTATTCCATTTATCAGGATGAATACACATGTAAATATTTTAAATAATCAACTACTCATGTTTATGTTACTCATGACATGTGTCATTCATCCAAATGAATGGTACATGAAATGTAACACCAATTTGGAACAGGAAATCTGGTGCAAAGTTTTGGGGAGAGCAATAAGGCACAATGATAAGAAAACATGTGGGTGCTTTAGTGGCCACAAAGAGTTGTCGGGGACAATGCTGCAGTTCTGCATAACCAATCCATTGCTACACAATATATGCCCTCTTCCATTAGTTGTGACCATGGCTAATGGATTGGTTATGCAGAACAGCAGCATTATCCCCCGGGGCATAGCTGTAGGGCAAGAACAGTGGGGGCCCTTAGGGATGAGGTTTATCTTTTTTTTCTTCATAATATTAGGCATGTTCTGGTCAATTATGACTTCCTCGTCATAAATTAATGATGAACCTGCCTTGGTGGTTGGTGGGGGTATATATCTTTCCGCACGACACTCCCGATCATTCGCTAACAACTTGTGGTCCGTATCTTTAAACCATCCATTGCTATGCATTAACCCGCCAACCACCAAGGCGATTCATCATTTATTTATGTATTTATGACGAACAAGTCATAATTGACCGAACAAGCCTAATATCTTCATCCATGAAGATGGAATATTTTGTATTTTGTGATGTGTTCTTAATCGGGAAGTAAACTCAATATCATCTCTTCTTAAATAGGTGGAAAACCGACATTTCGATAAAAGACATATGGTTAAGATAGAAGTCATGTTTTGTGACAAATGAATGACGATACATGCATATATAAGAGATGAATGGCTGGCCCCTAACATCGAGAGAAAAATTCTCACCGCCATTCTTTTTTTCTTTTCTCACGTTAATCTTGTACTATGCTTCTTGTTTAAAAAAAAAAGGGAAATTGGACATGATCTTCCACTAATTGCAAAATGAGATTTAGAATTAACCAATTAGCGGATTAATTTCTTGTCCATTCTGTTAAATTTCAACGGCATATACATTTTTCCATGCAGAATTATTAGTTTTTTCCCTAAAAAATATTTGTGATTCCACTTAAAATTATTAACTTTCCTCATAAAAAGTATTAATAGCCCCCTGAAAAAAAGTATTTAATAGTCTTCAAAAATGTATTAATTTTTTCCCTTTAAAATATTAGCAGTCTCCTTAAAAATACAAGTTTTTTCTCTAAAAAATATTAGTATCTAGACTCATTCTTGAAACGTATTTGGTAATTCCACTAAAAAGTATTATTTTTTCCATTGAAATTTTTTAATTAGTAGTCAATAAAATTATTAGTAGTCCCCTGAAATACTTCAAAGTAGATTAAGTC
Organism: Rehmannia glutinosa; assembly: GCA_016081115.2. NCBI lineage: Eukaryota > Viridiplantae > Streptophyta > Magnoliopsida > Lamiales > Orobanchaceae > Rehmannia > Rehmannia glutinosa. The sequence continues at coordinate 64,221,785 of CM071931.1, read as the reverse complement.
AAATCCACAAACACTTAGATGGCGATAATTGGCAACGCCTGAACCACCCCACACACGCAAGCCCGTCCTCCTCTAGTTTTAACAGACCTTAGGCAACACATAAATTTGGCGCCTTGGACAATAGTCGTCCGACGCAATGATTTTTTTAATATACTACAATTATTAGTTATTTTTAAAAAAATCACAAATATAAGCAAACAATGTCACATTCATAAAACAATGACAATACCACCAAAGAAGTTCATATAAGTCGACTAGGCCCCTATTATATAAGCCAACAAAGAAAAAATTATATAAGCCGACAAAGGCAATAAAATATCAATAAATTTTACATGCTTGACTTTTAATTGGTGTATTTTTTCCTTCGTTGTTATTCTTTTTTTGACCTCTAGACTCTTTCATCATACCTTAACTAATAATCACAAATTTCAATACATTAATCTCATAATAAATATGATTACAAATTGCAAAATTACATTTTATTTTATAATTATTTAATATAATTACAAAATACAAATGATATAGTTACCAAAAATTCTAAAAGTTTTACGGTATAATAATGATGTAGAATGATATTAGTAATAAGAATATACAAAAATATAACATGTTTCAACAAAAAACAAATAAATCATAATTTATAAATGATAAATAATGTCAATTTTGAAAATTTATAATAAATTATTGAAACACATTCGGATACATTTATTCAAGTGGCAATGAAAACCATATATAAGATGTTGGCTTCCAAGTAAAAATATATCCATTAAGATTTGATCACTAAAAAATGGTTAAAGTTGCTCACTGTAAGGAAAAAACTTTTTGGAGGAAGAAAAAGATTTGCTAAAATAATTGTGGAATAACTTTAATGGATATCGTTTATAATTCATATGGAATTTTAGTTTGATGTTTTTGTGAAGAGATAATGAAGAAACTAGATAAGTGAGAGAATTATGATTTTATTGGTGATGGTCCTGGAATGGGCTGACCAAATTTCGCCCGAGCGCATGAGACAATTGCCTAAGCCGCCTCATAATAGGATCGACCACATAGACGGAGGCACAACCCCCTTGCGGGGACATGTGCCCCCGTTAACAATTTTCTTTTTATTGTTTATTTTTAAAATCTAATAATTAGGTTAATAAAATAAAAGTATGTGCGTACTAATTTTTTTTTATGTAGTTTATAATTATACCTATTTTATTTTTATTTTATATATTTTGTTTATAATTGTATTCATTTTGTGAGTAGGTCTGGTCACCCCGTGCTACGGAAATAAAAGTAATACTTTTTGATTTTAAAAAAAAATAATTTTAGCGTAAAAACTAATACATTGTCTCAACAACTAAAAAAGTATGTTCAATCAAAAGTATTATTTTTTACCCAAAAATATTATTTTTTTACCCGAAAAGTATTATTTTTTACACATAAACGCATTATTTATTTTTCGTCCCATGGTGTTACCGTCTTACATAAGTTTTTTGCCTTATTTTATGCCCCCTGTTAGCAAATATGGGTTATATCTAAATCACATATTTGCACATATAAGGTGGATCAAGTATACCTATTTGCAGCAGAACTGTCGATCCACATAGCCAGGATTAAGCCCGTCTACAAGCCTCCGTTTGATCCATGATTAAGCCATCTACAAGCCTCCTCTTGATTGAATCACGAGCAACGAACAAACCCCATAGATTGGTTGAACCACGAACAAGATCACGAACCGCCTTTCTCGTTGGTGTAAATAATTACTAGAATTATTTACTTTGATGTGCAGACCTTAAACCCTTGGATAACATTGGTGATGCTCCAAGAAGAAAACCGTAGAGAGAAATTTTAGGAGAGAGATTTCTGATATTCCGTAGGAGACGTCTAATGTCTCTACTACTAATAATATATGAAGAGAATATAAAACGATATATCTCAATCCCTATTATAATTGGATCTTTTTATATTAGATGCAATCCCAAGATGCATGCTAATCAATTAGGATCCCCAATATCTTTCCTTATATAAAAGATATGGATGTAATCTCCAATATCTCCCACTCATACATATCTGATCCGACTCATTCGAATCACATTATAATATTATCATCTCACGTCCCTTCTTTCATACAGGGAATAAGGCGTGCGACCAAGCGAGAAAAAATAGGTGAGGAGAGTTATATTAAGTCATCACCAAACTAACATAACCCTTCAACTTAATAACTCTCTATGTACCCCAAACCAAGTGATCACCCAGTCAAGCATCTCTAGATCCCTCAATGAAATAAATAGAGCATGCTCGACCCACTCAAATATGTTTCTATATTCATGACTAGTCAAACACATTTCGATATAGTCGCCCGGGCTATGAATCATAGAACATAAGTGCGTTATCAACTTAATTCTTCCTCGGCTCCACATGCCAATTAGCTTAGTCTTGACAGCTTTCCTAGACATGCTCCGACAGACCGAATCACACATGGCCATTGGATACATGCTAAAGTAGCGTCATCAAGCTTACACCTCATGACAAGGTCCAAAGTCCCAAAGGGTACAAAAAAATAATACGGGCTCACACAGTGACAAAGCAGGGACCCATTCAGTCACTTTCCCATAGGCGGTCGCCTCAAAGCACATGTAGTATGAATACATGCTATGATGGAACTCCCACTCAATTTAGGCATGTCACGCTCTAGACATCATACAAATCTTAGTCCAGTCGCTATTCAAGCGCCCGACACAACGTGTCTACTCGTAGTCACTCCCAAAGTGTCATACGATAGCTCGCACATTTGGCTACAAATAGGCTTTTATGAAGTTTGGACATACTTCATAATCGATCAACTCGGATCTCATCTTAACCTCTAGTTAAGGCGACTGTTAATTATACTTAATAACCTTCCTCACTGCTCCAGTGTGAAGGCGATCATTCGCAAACCTCCTTATGCGACACAATATTTTAAGTCTCATCCCTCGCTCTCTTAGCGCCAGGGCGATTGCCCGTGTGAGAGGGCCAATCAAAGCCTGGTGACAACTCACAAATTTAGTACCAAACACATAATGAGAATCCAACATATCTCATTAATCACAATATGTTCTCAAAGGTCACATAATCAATTCTTACTTAACCCCTAATGACTCACATGCCTTTCGAGCATATCTCCAAACAAAGGCTCGTAAAAGGGATGAGCGCCCACACCGCTCGTAGAAGTATGCCTAAGAACAATATTGATTATGCTCAAAAACTCTTAAGTGAAGTAAAACCTCGAGTAAATAGGTTTAGTCTACCATCCATGTCCGGCGCCCAAACCATATACCAAAGTGGTTTTACTATCACAAAGACAACAAAATACATCAAGAATGTGCGCGCAATGCGCATCATTTCAAGATGTCCAATTTGCCTCTAGCAAATCATAGACCAATCTATTAAGATATCTAAGTATCCATTTATCAGCATCACAATACCGCATGGATCACTTCGATATCCACTCACCAATCACACTGCTAAGTACAAGACTTACTGAGTACGCACATAGCGCACATCAAACATTCAACAATGTTTACTTAAATTAGCTAGCATTTCTTTTCATCTTCCGAAGATATCGTTTCTTGACTAAGAGTATGATCTTTGACCATGGAGTGTAAAAACAGCCAACACTGAGTGGCAATAACTCCATGTCTTTTCCAGTCATCACATTTTTGCCATATACAATGAGATACAACTCTTACATATGTTCAGTGAATTAATTGACCATCGTAGGCCTATCAAAAAATAACAGCTCGATGAAATCAATGATGACTCAAGTCACAACTGGAGCTTCTTGATAAGCAAACAATGCGCTCTTACTCCACTTCTTGAATTCATTTGGTGATCCACATGGATCTCCTTATTCAACTTTCACTGAACTATGTCAACATCAATCATCCAGGACAAACCTAGACGAAAGTGGCAATAATAGATAACATATCAGACGAATTGAGGCAATCTCACCACTTAGGGAGAACAACTCAAAAACATTTACGCTCTTCGATAGGCGTAAATATTTCGTCCTTAGTCGAGCTACACACATGTTAATCAAACCATCTATATTGCACTTGACCTTTCGAAACCACATGTTTCAAATGGTTTTGCATCTAGACAGAAGATTAACAAGCTCTTAGACTTTATTCTTAGTCATTCGACTCATCTTTTCCTTAGCAACAACTATCCACTTAGAACATCAAGTGAAGTCACATATTTTATCGACTCATCAGCATCCACAAAAGTAATTGTGAAGGATACCCACTCAGTCTCATATAGATGATGGGAAATATTTTATATTCACTCCTTTTTACTCGTGGAATGTGAGAATCCTTTTCGTGTGAGACACTAGCGCCCACCGACTTAGTGTCGCTTCCACTATCCCAGTGATTACTAAATGAGTATAAAATACAACATCTTCGCTAGAGAAACGAGCGCCTCCTAAGGATCTTGCAACTCGCATAGTTTTAAGATCTCTTTAGACTTCACACAAATGCTCAATAAATTCCTTTAAAGGGAAACCTAAATCGTGCGACTTGATTCTCCACGTGAGAACACATATTCTCGAACTTACATAGGCACGAACCAACTAATTTGGGCTTGTTGCCAAACTAAAGCTCATACAGGGTTGAAGAATCATTTGGAGACACATATTTTATGATGTAGGCAGCAACAAAACACACAAATCAATTTGCGCCATCATAAATCTAACCATTTTGAAGTGATTGTCCCTTCTTCGCGAGCTCATATAGCTGCAAAGTATTTAGAACCATCATTCAACTTGCAACTTTATTTCTTTCAACAGTGTGTCCAAACTAATTAGACATACTATTTTCACTTCCTATTAACACATATCCATCTATTAAGAATCGCTCAATGCAATTTGGCGCTTCTAACTGATGAGAGTGAGAATGTACTAACTTATAGCGTAAATAGCACTGAAAGAAAATATAATGCGTTAATTTGTGCCTCTCACTCATAAGTCTGCACTCAATTTAGTGGACTTAGCTTTATAGGAAAAGTAGTCATCTTACATTCTTCCAACAAGCTTATCCCACTGGAAAAATAATTATGCAGAGGGAGATTGACCTTAGCGAGTTAGACAATAAAGCCTCATCGAGCTAATACAGTCGTCCTCCTAACCTCACATTCCACAATATCTTTAGAAGATCTAAAAGAAATACTATCTAAAGCCAAGCAGCACAAAAAAAAATAGGGAAGTCTTCTCACTCAATAAATATCTTACAAGTGCATTTATCCGAGTAAGACTATATCGACACATCAAGTTGCTCACACCAACTGTTGAGCTTGAGGTGACTCTTTTTAGCCTCCTCTTGTGCACTCTATAGCTGCACAACCCGATAATAGTCATGCACATTTGCTCAATCTCAAAACCACATGCTAAGTCAACCAATATCTGCAATCCACCCATGGAGAGATTTGGAAATATCGTGAAAAATAAGAGAGCAAATAATTAGCCAAACTTCATCTCAGTACAATTACGAGCGAAGTTACCAATCTCATAAGTGCACTTAATAATTGTTGATACTTAATTGCCTCATTCAATAAGGTGACACGCCTTATTGTCACTTTATGCATCAATCTATAGTTCCAGTTTTAGCTTTTTCTCTTGTCAAGCTACATTATGCTTGTTCCAATATTTACCCGAGTTGGTTTATATCAGTCAGCACAAGCGACAAGTGCACTCACTTGTGTATTTCTCAACTTTTTATAATCAGCCTCTAGATATGCGATTTTCATCAATAATAACACAAGTTACTAATATCCTTAATTCAACTCAAGTATCGAATTTGGATAACTAGTATTTACTTGGGAGTAATCTCATATTCCAAAAATAGAGCTTGATCCCTTTTATTAAATTTGCAGCTTAAACAAATTAAAGCGCAAAATTAATTCTTTATCCATAAGTATATCATCAGCATCTTACCTGCGATTATTTCGGGCAATTAAGTTCTTACATTTGCGGCTTAAACAAATAAAGCGCAAATACTTTCTTTAATCCACAAAAATATTGTTCACGTCTAAGTCGCGACAATATTGGATACTTTGTCTATTTTCATGCTACATTGACTAAACTAAAGTTGGTGAGTTTGATCTAAAAATACATTTCAATAAATATGCGCAAACAATTAGGTACTGATCTAAAAAATTTATTCTGGATCCAAGTAATATTTATTATTTTCTTCAATTCAATGAGATTGATAATTTGCCACCAAGGCTAGTAATCATCTCCCACCGAATTGGAGATCACAATAAAAATTATTGATCCATGAATAAAATTATCAAAGTCCATAAATACATCATGCATGCATCCACGCGATATAAGTAATTACGAAAAACAATATAGCCCCAATGGGCGACATTGACATATGGTGCATCATGTTGAGATAATTTAGAATATTTTTGCTTGCACCTCAATGCGCAAAAAATATAATTTTTTTACGCACCTTATGCGAAAAAAAAAATTCATGCACCAATGTGCAAAAATAATTTTCCCATGCATCACAATGCACAAAAAAATATCAATTTGTTGTAAGCATCTTAATGCGCAAAAATAATTTTCTTTCATGCAACTAATGCGAATAAAAAGTATCATTGCTACATATGTGCAAAAAAATAATTATTCATGCATCATATTGCACAAATAATAATTTTGCAAGCATTCTCATGCGCAAAAATAATTTTTGCAAGCACTAAATTGCGCAAAATATTTTTACATGCATTAACACTATCACAAATAAATAATGCACAAAAAATAATTTTGCAAGCGTCCCAACGCGCAAAAAAAAAAAAACAATTCCTATCCAGCTTCTACATAAATCGAAAACAAGCTGGGATAATAATAAGAAATCATCTTAGTCCAAAATTAATACGATAAATTAAAAGGTCTTGAGTTCTAATCCATGTTAGACCAACAATCTAACATTTTTTACTATAAAAGGGATACACCAATTAGACAACTACTAAGCGCCCATCCGGCATTCCAAAGATGTCATCGCAAGACCGTAATCGACATTTGCCACCTCACCTGTCACGTGACAGCCATCGCGCCACATCAGGAGCCACTTGTTGGCACACTCAGCGCCCATGTGGCGCAAGTCATCGCCTTATTGTCATCACGCGCACATGCAAATACAAAACAAAGGAAACGTCTCATGCGAAACTGAATAAAACAAATTCTGTAAGGCTTTAACCCTAGGCACGAAAATGCATGCGAACTCAAACACCACTTTGGTGTCCAACGTCTGTGAGCATGGATCCTCTCCATTTAGGGGGTGTAAATTTCTTGTGCATTTGGAGAGAGAAAGACACATGTGGATTTATACATACACCTATACATACACATACATATATATAAGTGTATGTATAGATGCACATGTGTCTTTCTCTCTCTAAATGCACAAGAAATTTACACATCCTAAATGGAGAGGATTCATTTCCAACGTCTGTGCCTATTTGCACTTTGAAAAACAACATCAAGCATATAGTTGCACGGATCTCGAGGCAGATTTTTGTTTTTATCTGAGAAACTTAAATCGCGATAACTTATTCGTTTGTTATCCGTTTTTCACGCATAATATATCAAATTAATCGTCTTTTCGAGATCTACAATTTGCCACCAATATTGTATATATAAAAATGGAAGAAACAGATTCGAATTTTTTAAATAAAAAATAAATCTCACGTGTTATCAAACTCAAGCACATCAAATAGGCGAGAACGAGCCCTAATGGCTCTGATACCACTGTTAGCAAATATGGGTTATATCTAAATCACATATTTGCACATATAAGGTGGATCAAGTATACCTATTTGCAGCGGAACTGTCGATCCACATAGTCAGGATTAAGCCCGTCTACAAGCCTCCGTTTGATCCATGATTAAGTCATCTACAAGCCTCCTCTTGATTGAATCACGAGCAATGAACAAACCCCATAGATTGGTTGAACCACGAACAAGATCACGAACCACCTTTCTCGTTGGTGTAAATAATTACTATAATTATTTACTTTGATGTGCACACCTTAAACCCTCGGAGAACATTAGTGATGCTCCAAGAAGAAAACCGTAGAGAGAAATTTTAGGAGAGAGATTTCTGATATTCCGTAGGAGACGTCTAATGTCTCTACTACTAATAATATATGAAGAGAATATAAAACGATATATCTCAATCCCTATTATAATTGGATCTTTTCATATTAGATGTAATCCCAAGATGCATGCTAATCAATTAGGATCCCCAATATATTTCCTTATATAAAAGATATGGATGTAATCTCCAATACCCCCCTTATAAAACATTTCTGGATCCGTCCTTGACCGACCATGTATGCATGGTGAAGCTGCCGGTTGCTCATTTTCCAATTGAATGGATTCAGAAAGGATGGTACGGTGTCTGTAGGTTTAGATAGCTTAGAAATAGATTACACTCTTTGTATTATATTATTATTATTATTATTATTATTATTATTATTATTATTATTATTATTATTATTATTATTATTATTATTATTATTATTATTATTATTATTATTATTATTATTATCTTCGGAACTAGGAGTGTCTACTTACGATGTCTGTAGGTTTAGATAGCTTAGAAATGGATTACACTCTTTGTATTATTATTATTATTATTATTATTATTATTATTATTATTATTATTATTATTATTATTATTATTATTATTATTATTCTCTTGAAACTAGGATTGTCTACTTTTGGTTGTTTTCTTGTGTTTACATTTCATGGTTTCTTATTTCTTTTATATCCTCAAAGCTAACTCTTCGGTCATGAAATGTATGAGTATTTGTTGGCATGGCATGGATTAGCTGCAATTGCAACTTACTTATATGAGTGGATCGTTTTTTGGCAATTCCCATCAAACTAAAATATTTTTTAGCCGTTTTTTTTTTCAAATACATGTTTTTGGCCATTTTGACATGTGAAATTTCCAAATGCCCCTTAACCCAGTAAACCTCTTTTCAAGTCACACACGAAACATTCAACAACTTCATAACTCAACATTCAAAATTTGAGCAAAAAATCTTATTCCAGCAAGTTGGTGACTTGAAAAAATGGAACCTACGACTGTTAATTTCATGCTTTTTATTGATTTATTTAGTTTGATAGTTGTTTGAGCTAGTATTTTTTTTGTTAGATTTGAAGAATTTTTACCGTTTAGACAATTTAGGTTTTGATTGAAAACCCTTGTTGCACTATTAATTGTGGTTAGGGTAGTGAAAGAGGAAGATGACAAGAATTTTTATTACATAACCTATATCGAGTTACTGTAACTTGATATCGAGTAATGTTTGTTTTCATCGAGTTGTTTCGTCAAGGTATGCTTAAGATCTTATTTTTAGTTATATATCGAGTTTAATGTAACTAGATGTCCAATAATCGGATATCCGATTCACGATTACTCGATATCCAATTACATAACTGGATATCGAGTTTTCCGCTTTTAGTGTAGGCGTTGGTCAAACCAGTGATAACTTGATATTCAGTTACATAACTGGATATCGAGTTACCTGCTCAGTCCACTCTCACTTATTATAATCGACTATTTTCTTTTTCTCAAAAAAAATTTGAAGTCACATAATTTTTTCGTTCCAAATCCGTTTTACATGTATAATATATCAAATTAATCCTCTTTCGGAAATCTATAATCCAATACTAATATTGCATATACAAAAATGAAAAATACAGATTCGAATTTTTAAGAATTTTGAAATAGAAAATAAGAGGATATAGAGATCAGATATAAGTGAAAGAGAGATAAATAGAACAAATATCAAAGAAATATTCTAGAAGGGCATGAATGTCTTTTATAATGCCAAAATGGCTAAAAAAACCCTTTTGTTTTCAAAAGATGACTATTTTTTATTTTTTCATTCTAAAAGTGGTCATTTTGACCCATTACCACTACTTTTATTATTGGTGCCAATAGCGTAGCTAGGAATAATATTGTGGGGAGGGGGGGGCTCAACACCTGGTTCCCCATGCTTTATAGCTGAAAACATCATTTAGTTGATAGTTTTCAGTATTCTCTAGTTGAAAATATACTTTACCTAATTAATATGGACCGAGTTAGAGTATATGGGGATTGGGTAGAGGGAGAGGATGGAGGATGGAGGTTTGGAGAGAGAAGAGATTTGTTTTAGATCTGGATTAAGTGTTGGGGATCATACTAATGAATTTAAATCTCATAGACCGCCTGACATGAGACCAACTCTTCTAAGAATCTGACAAGATTCCCTCTCTCTCTCCCTCATTTCATAAGATATAATTGAATCTCCCATTTGATAACTACCATTTCATTTTTGAAGCTACAAGTGGGATGACTTTCATTTTTGATTTTCTCACTTAATATCTTGTTATTGCTAAATTAGAATGATATCACTGTATTTGTTTATTTGTTGTTGTTGTATAAATGGTATTGGGTCATTGCATGCCTTAATACATCAAAAACGCATAGTTAATATATAGTAAGATTATACTAATTATGCACTGTTCGCCTTATTTTTAGCTCACCACAAGTGTACGGTGTACATTATAGAAAAGGGTAGTAAGGTCGTGTCCACGGAGACTAATAAATTAATATGCTGAGTATTGAACTAAGATAGTCTTATTTTTACTTAGACGATCGTAAGATGATGGCTGTTGTGATATTAAGACAATTAGGACTACTAAAAACACAAGATTACGACAATGCAATTAATAGAAATATCAAGATGATGAAATGGATTCCCGGGTTAAGGTTTCGATTAATATCCCTCTTATTGTCCGATTTAATCAAAGTCAAGTTATTATCAATATTCCTATAAGACGATCACGAAAATATTTTATCCTCCCTCTCGGGATTCATATAAAACGTAGATTGAAATACCTATGCTAGCATCTCTACTCAACATGAAGTATTCAACTCCCAAAAGTTTAAAAGATCAAATGTCCTCACAAATATTTATAAACCTCTCGATTCATGCAAATATTTGTGTCGAGTACTCAAGATCTAATATTGAAACTCATCTCTCAAATTATTAATCAATATATTAAACAAGTTAAATCATTGATCAAGTGATAAAATAAGAATAAGCTCAAAGTACTCAAATAGGCTTCAAAATAATAACTTCAACTAAGATTAAAACATTCCACAAGAATTCATTAATCTACTTCCAAAACCCGGAAATCTAAAGAGTTTAGCTACACATGATGTCTAAACAACTCATAAACAAATTGTTCAAAGTCATGACAAACTAAAATGAAATATTAAAACTATAAGAGAAGCAAGAAAAACTTAGGAAAATCGACAATCTCTCGATGTATCTCCGATGCAACCCGATTGTCTCCTTGATATCTTCTTCCAAGAATAGACCTTTGTCTTGTGTGCTATAGCCAAAAATGTCAGAATGTCCCCTGGTGTGCACCCCAAAAAGTGCTTATATACCATTTAGAAAGTTTTAGGGCACATTGATGTCATGGTACTGTAGTACAGCAGGAACGCACGGGCCGTGCGTGGGCGCACGGGTTACCCATGCGTCATGCCATAGGCCAAGTCCTGCTTTTCACCAACCAGCGCACGGGTCGTGCGTCCTCGCACGGGTTACCCGTGCGCATTGCCGTAGGCAGCTTCCAATTCTCCAGTGGCGCACGGGTGGTGCGTGTACGCACGAGTTACCCGTGCGCCTTGCCGTACCCATAATATTTCATTCCCGGGGACGCACGGGTCGTGCCCAGGCGCGTGCCCTACCCGTGCGTCCTCTATTTTGCCTTATTTGTGGTACTTCTTCTCATTGTGACTTCGAATCTCGTATGTTCACTCGATTCTTGGTATTTCTTCTTTGCTATGCTCGTATTTGTCTCCAAATTACTTCAAATATCATTAAATTCCTACGAAACGAGCAATGCATAATATATTTCCCACAAAGAGTGAATACGTACCATTTAATATGAGTTTATGCATGTTTAATCACCATTTTTGTCAATATTAAACCTTAAAAGACATGCAAAACTCACACCTATCAAAACCCCCCAAACTTAGACTGTTGACCGTCCCGATCAACAATTTTGAAAACAAGATAAAGCACAACAGGGAGTAATGAATGACAACGCACACAATGACTCAAAAAGGAAATTCATATTGTTCGTCATGGATGTCAAGCAACAAGTCGATCAAGCCTCAAATATCTGATCATGGAGCACGTATCAAACAAAACATGGTGAATGCTCTGAATCACATCTCTCAAAATCAAGTGTATGCTCTCATCTCACAAGAATATAGGACGTGTTTGTGCTCAAATCAATTCAATGTCGCAAAATTACCATAGGCTTGCAATTCGTCTCTTATCTCCGCCACTAGAATGTATGCAATTTGTGAATCAAAAAGGACTTTCTTATTTGGTTGTAATGAAGGTTCTTTGGTTAGGGTAGAATTATTTTTGGATAAAGTGACTCAAACTCGAGCATATAGACCGGTGAGCATATTAATCATCTACATTACAATCTCATATGCTACTCCAATCATCCCTTATTTTCATCAACTTTACTCATCTCCATCTCCTTTCTTTTGTAAATATTATCACCTCACATTACAATTCTTAGCCTCCAAGTTCATTCAATAAAAACTCACATCATAAAATTCGATTTTTTTTTCGACTCTTTTATGAATTTTTAAAATTTCTTTTCAACTCTTTTTCTTCCTCTTCTATTCCAATCATCCAAATATGCCTAATAATCCAATTTTTCAATTCCTACTCATTCCACCTCATTCACTCCCTTTACTCAATGTTATACACTCGAGTTTAGGGTAACAGATATATCAAGTTCAAGGCTTAAATTTGTGGTTATCAAAGAAATAAGCAATAGGCTCAAATTGGCTAACTAGAATTTCAACATCGTTAGGTAAGCAAAAAGCTTGAAAGACTAACAAAGATGGCCTTTAATCACATTCACAATTCGCATACAACATGAGGCCGTGACAGAGATACCCGAGCAAGTTTTAGAATTTTAACAACATGAATGATACACTCAAATCACAAAAGACTGCATAAGATGTAAGCAGTAAAGGCTCAAAAGCTCACAGGCTTGTAAATATGTAATTCAAAGCATCAAACCAAGTTTTCCATATCCACATGGTCAATGTTATCTATTCAAGGCTCAATCAACTCATATCCAACATCCAATCCCAACAATACAAATTTTCAATCATCAATCAACACACAAACAACAAGATGCATTATGCTCGGGCAACTCACTCTCTAATATCTATGAAAGCAATAAACATGCTTCTAATGCAATGCAACCTAAAATGCTCTACATGCAACTATATGAAAACACACAAAAATGCAAGATTTTTTTTTCATTTACACTTTTCATATATCAAAATACTACCTCTTCCCCCAAACTTGAATGAAATTATATATTTTTTCGGAAGGAAAAATAGAATTTCAATAGGGAAAAGTGGAGATATACCCAATCATCATGAGGTGGCGGTGGGAAGTGGCCTTGTGAGATGTGCCACATTTGTAACTGTTGTAGCACTTGCCACGTCTCCTCGGACCTCCGATCATAGGCCTCCCGGAATGCAAGGAAATCAGCCCGATGTTGCTGCAAATCTCCCCTATGTTGACGCAAGTCTTCCCTTTGATGACATAAGTCCTCCCCAAATGCATAGAGCATATCATGAAATTCATTGCCGCGTTGGGACTCACCACCATAAGAATTTCCGGTACGATCCCCGCTATGTGAGGGTCTGGAGTGATCTCTTCCTCGTGAGGACTCGGGAATGTCATACCCAATTTGAGGGTGATGTGGTTCCATTCACATTTCTTGTCTGTTTATCTCCTCTTCTTCCGCCACCATATCCTTGACATCCGGGAAACCTTCAACTCGGCGCCTTTTCCTTGCATTGATAGCATCCGTAACTCTGGTATGTGCTTCAAAGTTAAGCAGGAAGTTGGTTGTGTCTGCCATGGTATCTACTGTGGTGTATCTCGGGTTGGGCAATGGAAATGCGGCACCTTTCTTCTGTAGAAGAACCAACACACCACCTTCATTGGCAATAAATCTCATGTTGTGCAATGTCCCCATATTGACCCGAGTGCTGCCCGGTATAGGCTCCAAGCCTCGAAAATCAACATTGAAGTGTCGGGCAATAGGGGTAATCAAGCCCCCTATAGAAATAACACCACCTCCCCACTTTGCTAAATGATCTTCTTGCCCAATGAAGTATGCGGCTGTGTTGTAGGGTGTACTCGTTAGCATACACCATAGCAAATATAGCTCTCTGACCGTCATTCCCCCAATATTCTCTCTCGCAAAAACAGAGGCTGACGTGACCCGCTGTATATACCGGAACACCGGATTCTGGATCCAAGAAGATTTTGCAGTGCGGGCCTCGTATAGCATGGGCCCTATTTCTGGAGTTTGGACTAGGAGGCGCCAAAATTCATATTGGTCGTATTGGTAAACTGGTCGGAAAAGTGCGTCTGTGGGAACCTCAAATATGGCATTCAACTCTGCTGTGGATAATTGTCGCTCCACATTCCCCAACTGAAAAGTTACCCCAATAATCTGTCCACCTATATTTTTAATCATCTTTACTGTGCTAAAAAATTCGAGCGTGAGTTTCTTGTAACTAGGCCATTTTCTCCTCATAAAATTTGTCCAACCGACCCTTTTGAATAACCGCCACACATCCTCGTGTATCCCAAGAAGTTGGGTACAATCGTCGTTGGCGTATTTTGAGGGAGCCATCGTTCAAACGACTAGCTTATTCCATCGCTCTAGAGCATCCGCATTTGTTAGTAAAACTCCAAAGGCCGATGGGCTATCGGGTTGTACTTCTTGTGGTGGTTCCGCCCGAGGACGTCTTCTCCTTCCTTGAGGGTTTTGTCTATTCACCATTACTTGTTAATGGGTACCTGGAATAACATGTATTAGCAACCCAAAACAAACCAAATACAAACACAAGTAAGATGAATGTAGGCAAACAAGTTACATGGGGCATAATGGTTCTCATATGTCAATTTGACCGATCAATTAAGCTCCAAGCAATCAACTAATATGGCAAATATAGAGAATCATTATCTAAAAGCCCTAGCAATTAAAGCTCATGCCCAATTCATCATCAATTCGTCCAAATATGTCTCAAATCACATGCTCACAAGGTGTTTGATAATTTGCCTTAAAGAAGAATTCATCCAAAACATAGCAAAAATATCAACACAAGTACCCAACATAATCCCTAATACATAATTCTCAAGAAATTCACAAGAAAAACGAAGTTCTTACGGAATTTTTGAAATTTAGCAAAAGGGAAAAAACTTGGAACCTTAGGTGCCTTTCAACCAATTCTTCAATCCAACTCGAATTTGATGCACTTTGTGAGTGTATTATGATAAGAATATGGATTATGTGAACAAATTTTGAAGAAAATCAGGAATTTGGAGCAATGTGGGAGGAATGGCGATTTTTCTCGTTTTGAAAGAGAATGAGTTTTTGAAGAAACAGAGTCTGCCAGACTCCTTTTAACATTCAGCGAGATGACGCACGGGCCGTGCGTGGGCACACGGGCAACCCGTGCGTCATGCCGTAGGGGCAGAGATCATTTCCTCCAGGTGCGCAAGGGTCATGTGTGGGCGCAAGGGTCATGTGTGAGCGCACGGGTTACCCGTGCGCATTGCCGTAGCTCGACTTGTTCCCTCTCCTGGTACGCACGGGTTACCCGTGCGTCCCTGGGCAACAATACTCAGGTATTTTCAAAAATTATTATTATTATTATTTTTTATTTTCACACAAATCACACAAAATTAAAACAAAACACACAAAAAATGAAATCCACACCAAAAACCATTGGGTTGCCTCTCAACAAGCGTTATATTTAACGTCTTTAGCTTGACGCCTGTTTTCGTTCCGTCACGGGTCTCGCAAGGTGATAAATGTCACCTCCTCTTGGTTACCTCGGTGGAAGTAATGCTTAATACTCAGGGCGCTTTATCATGAAAGTCTCACCGTCTTTTGTTAACAATTCCACGACTTCAGGAGGATTCAAGACTTTCTTTATCACGAATGGCCCCGACCACCTAGATTTGAGTTTTCCCGGGAAAAGTTTAAGGCGTGAATTGTACAAGAGAACTGTTCCCCGGTAAAACTCTCGTTTCTTAATCATTTTGTCATGCCACCTTTTGTTCTTTCTTTGTAAATTCGGGAATTTTCGTAAGCTTCATCCCGAAATTCTTCCATCTCATTTAGATGGAGCAACCTCTCTTCACCGGCCTTTTTAAAATCCAGATTTAGTTTCTTGACCGCCCAAAATGCCTTGTGCTCCAACTTTACCGGCAAGTGGCACGACTTCCCAAATACAAGTTGATATGGAGATGTGCCCAACGGTATGCCCATAGAGCATCATCCAATTTCAATGCCCAATCCTTTTGGTTGATGTTCACCATCTTCTCAAGAATCTGTTTGATTTCCCGGTTGGCCACTTCGGCTTGTCCATTGGCTTGAGGATGATATGCCAATGCAACTTTATGTTTCACCCCATATTTTGCCAACAAGTTGGTCATCAATTTATTTACAAAATGCGACCCTCCATCACTAATTAAAGCTCTTGGAGTGCCGAATCGAGTAAATATATTTTTCTTGAGGAACTGCATCACAACTTGGGCGTCATTTGTTTGTGAAGTAATCGCCTCTACCCAACGGGACACATACTCCACCGCAAGTAGAATATATTGATAGCCCGAAGATGATGGAAATGGGCCCATAAAATCAATCCCCCACACATCGAACAATTCAACTTCAATTACATTTGTCATCGGCATCTCGTGTCTCCTGGAAATATTTCCCATCCTCTCGACACTGTCACATTGTTGCACACACAAATAACAATCGTTAAATAAAGTGGGCCAAGATGTACCCACTTTGCAATACCTTCGCCGCCCGTGCGAGTCGGACCAAAATGTCCTCCCGGAGGGTGAGGAATGACACTTTGTAGGACTCCTCCCATTCTTCTTGAGGTACGCATCTTCTGATGATTTTATCCGCGCACCTCTTAAAGAGTAGGGGGTCGTCCCCCAAGATTGCATTAACGATTTGTGAATTCCCATATTAGGTTTGACCCTAATCCGAAAGATTTATGTCGTCCTATAGCTAGGATTGCATGCAACTCCTTTCACTTATGTTGGTTCTATTTCACCATGAATCTCTCGATTTCCCTTGAAAATAAACTTCAAATCAATATTGCGCATATACCAATTCGAATAAACAAGCATAACATAAGTGACTCGCATAAAAGCATAAGAAATATATTAAAACATTCAAACCAATAATCACGAATAAGTTATAGGGTTGATCACATTCAAACACTAGCGATTTAACTCATGATGGATTTGAGAATGAAAACAACAATTAAACAAGAAGTTTCTTTCGAAATCAACATGAATACTTGAAGTTAAAACTTCCAAAACCAACATAAGACTCCCCTGTTGGAAGTATGATGATGAAGTGGTGGAGTTCATCTTCTTCTCCGAGCGATCTTCAATCCTTGTGCCTTAGCGCCTCTCCATGGTAATTCAAGCCTTATAACTCTCTTCCTCACCACAATATGTGTTTCTCCTCTCCAAACTATGAACTCTCATCTTAAAAATTATATTTTCTATGTATGTCAATGAATGAATATATGGATTATTCCCTCCTCCAACCCAAACTCTTGGATTTTATAGACATTATTTTGGAGAAAGTATTCTTTAATAATGTCATCTTTTGGTAGTTTAATGCTCCACTTTATGAGTTGGGTTGTTAGAATCATTATTTTCATGTGATCATGTGGGAAAGTAAGGAATTAGTGAAGCATAATAAGGTGTAAATGTGCAAAAAGAGTTGTCAAAAGGCTTGGTTGAAGTGCTTTCCCAAAATAACCTTCAAAAATCGTGCAGAAACAGTCCAGAAACATGGCCGTGCTCGAAAGCACGGCCTGGCCGTGTTTTTCACGCATTTTGGGAGTTTCCAGAAGCACGGCCGTGCTTTGAAAGCACACCCTGGCCGTGCTTTTCACGCCATGGCCATACTTTTCTCTTTTTTTGGCTGATTAAAAGCATGGTCGTGTTTGAAAAGCACACCCTGGCCGTGTTTGTCTCGAAAGGCCCCGAAATGACGCGTTTAGCTTGGGATTTCGAGTGTTTTTGCATCCATAAACCCCGGGATATGTTTTGACATGAATCCATGGTCCGAAATCCACCAAAATTAGCTCCGAATGATCAATCTACACCAATAAAAGCACCTCACAGTAATATAAACTATGCACAATCAAAAACTCATGAAACTAACAACAAAATGACTCAAATTCTACTCAAATACACACATAAAACATGCATAAAAAGACCCTTATCAAACCACCTCCAACTTAGAACTTTGCTTGTCCTCAAGCAAAACATAAAACCATAATGAGGGATTCAATACATCACAACACACAAGGAATGTATTTTTCTCAACACTTTGAATATAAGTAGTCAAATTCTTAGCCTTCTCAACGCAAATTAGTCATTAAGTAAAAATATAGTTTTGCAAAGCGATCGATTGTCAAGTAAAAACATTAATATCAATGGGCTATATTTAGACTTGAACTCATCACTCCACAAATATTGATAGTTATGCACAACTTTAATCCAATAACACCATGAAAATATAATAACTCAATATATTTTTGTAGTTAGTCTACTAGTCATGTAACCAAGGTTTTGAACTTTATTGGAATGAGAAATGGAAGCAATATACATTCTTCTTTTTTTTTCTTTTTCTTTTAGGACACGTTCGAGGCATGCTTCCACTAGGTTTAAATTTTGAATTTTCGTTCAAACACTCCTAGGGTGGTTTCCCATACTCATATTCGTGTCGCCGTTTTACGTAAAAGACAAACATGGGGCTCATGAATGCTTCTAGTTACTAAGCAACAACAAATAGAGGAGTGTAACCTCGATTGGACCCCCTTTTTTTTTCTTCTTATTCTCTTTTTTTTTTGTTCTTTGGCTTGGTTTAACAACTAGTCAACCACTACTAAATCAAGAGTTCTCGGACTTTTATAGCCCTAAGAATCGTCATATATGTCTTAACAAATCAAGTATCGTAGTGTTAGAAGTCTCGTCTAAATTCAACCCACATCCATGTCAATCTATTCAAGACAATCAACTGCTTTGCATTTAAAAAAAATACAAACTATAAAGCTAATCCATGCGTAATTGGGCCAAGTTATTGACTAACAAATACTCAATTTGTTTCCTTGAAAAATCATATAATCCATCAACAAATTCAAAATAAATAGCAAACACACAAGCATTCCAAAGAAAAATTCTAACAACAAAGCAATCACATCCACCTCCAACTTAAAGATTCACATTGTCCTCAATGTGAGAGAAAGAGATGGATATAGACACAAAACACACAAAAATAATAGAAATTAAAAAGAAAAGAAAGGGAAAAGAAGAAAAGAAACGACCTTACTGCGAGAGTGGAATCGATGCGGGGCGACCATTGAGCTGTTCAGTCTAGGGATTTCACCGGCATATGCATATCTAACACAAATTTGCAACAAAAACTCGAATACCGTGAAAGCTCAAATTTGCTCAAGTAAGATAGAGGTGATACCAATACCCACTAAATATCCAATTATTGACTCATGGCTTCTTAACAACCCATGACTAAAAATAAAATAAAAATAGAAAACAACGAAATATCGGGTTGCCTCCCGATCAACGTATTCTTTATAGTCGTATAGCTGGACTACATCACCTTATTGTGAAGGTTTGTCGCACGAATTGGTCACAATATTACCAAGTAAAGTTTCCTGATTCGCGACGAGTTTCACATTCTGCCCAAAAAAGAAAAAAATAAAGAAAAATAAAAAAATGACTAGATTATTAAAAATAAGGTGTTCCTAATATCATAATCCCCGACAACGGCGCCAAAAACTTGATGGCTCGAAGCTACTCCTAAAAAACAGCCTAGGCAAGTGCACCTATCGTTTATAGCAAAGCTAAGCAAGTATCAAGTGTCATTCCCACGAGGACTATGATTACTAGTAACTACCGTCTTTTTATTATCTAGCCTACAAATTCGTCAAATAGTTTGTTGCAAAATAAAAATAAAACAAAAGCAAATAAAAGTGGAAGAGGCAACTAAGAACACGAAAGATATCAGATACACTCGGATTGGAAGATGCTGGATATAAATATACTTGAATGCGAATCCCTCTAGAACGTCTTTGTGATTTTACCAAAATAAATACAACCATAACCCTTGAGTTTTAACCATCCCTTAACATATTTTCATGCTTCATGGACCGTAGGCATTCCTAAATTAAGTTAAACCCTTTCTCAAGGCGAAAAACTCCTAACCTCAAGTTGATTAACAGAAATCTCCTTCTAGTTAAAACCCCCAAGATTGCATTAACGATTTGTGAATTCCCATATTAGGTTTGACCCTAATCCGGAGATTTATGTCGTCCCTATATCTAGGATTGCATGCAACTCCTTTCACTTATGTTGGTTCTATTTCACCATGAATCTCTCGATTTCCCGGTGAAAAATAAACTTCAAATCAATATTGCGCATATACCAATTCGAATAAACAAACATAACATAAGTGACTCGCATAAAAGCATAAGAAATATATTAAAACATTCAAACCAATAATCACGAATACGTTCTAGGGTTCATCACATTCAAACACTAGCGATTTAACTCATGATGGATTTGAGAATGAAAACAACAATTAAACAAGAAGTTTCTTTCGAAATCAACATGAATACTTGAAGTTAAAACTTCCAAAACCAACATAAGACTCCCCTGTTGGAAGTATGATGATGAAGTGGTGGAGTTCATCTTCTTCTCCGAGCGATCTTCAATCCTTGTGCCTTAGCGCCTCTCCATGGTGATTCAAGCCTTCTAACTCTCTTCCTCACCACAATATGTGTTTCTCCTCTCCAAACTATGAACTCTCATCTTAAAAATTAGATTTTCTATGTATGTCAATGAATGAATATATGGATTATTCCCTCCTCCAACCCAAACTCTTGGATTTTATAGACATTATTTTGGAGAAAATATTCCTTAATAATGTCATCTTTTGGTAGTTTAATGCTCCACTTTATGAGTTGGGTTGTTAGAATCACTATTTTCATGCGATCATGTGGGAAAGTAAGGAATTAGTGAAGCATAATGAGGTGTAAATGTGCAAAAAGAGTTGTCAAAAGGCTTGGTTGAAGTGCTTTCCCAAAATAACCTTCAAAAATCGTGCAGAAAGAGTCCAGAAACATGGCCGTGCTCGAAAGCACGGCCTGGCCGTGTTTTTCACGCATTTTGGGAGTTGCCAGAAGCACGGCCGTGCTTTGAAAGCACACCATGGCCGTGCTTTTCAAGCCATGGCCATATGTTTCTCTTTTTTTGGCTGATTAAAAGCATGGCCGTGTTTGAAAAGCACACCCTGGCCGTGTTTGTCTCGGAAGGCCCCGAAATGACGCGTTTAGCTTGGGATTTCGAGTGTTTTTGCATCCATAAACCCCGGGATATGTTTTGACATGAATCCATGGTCCGAAATCCACCAAAATTAGCTCCGAATGATCAATCTACACCAATAAAAGCACCTCACAGTAATATGAACTATGCACAATCAAAAACTCATGAAACTAACAACAAAATGACTCAAATTCTACTCAAATACACACATAAAACATGCATAAAAAGACCCTTATCACCTGCAGAGGAGACTCGATGACCAAGTACAATACCATCGTGCACCATAAAATGGCACTTTTTCCAATTGAGTACAAGATCAGTCTCTTCACATCGCTGTAATTATCAAAAGAGTCACCAAACACAGGGAAATCGTCCATAAATACCTCCATAACTTTTTCAATAAGATCGTGAAATATAGCCATCATACAACGTTGGAAAGTGGCAGGTGCATTACATAAGCCAAATGGCATGCGGCGAAATGCAAATGTGCCATAAGGACATGTAAATGTCGTTTTTTCCTGGTCTTCTGGCGCAATCATGATTTGATTGTACCCGGAATAACCATCTAACAAGCAATAATAATCATAACCTGCTAGACGATCCAACATCATATCTATAAAGGGGAGGGGAAAATGATCTTTTCGAGTGGCATCATTTAGTTTTCTATAATCAATGCAAATTCGCCACCCTGTAACAATTCTAGTAGCAATCAATTCTTCATTCTCATTTTTCACGACCGTTACCCCCTTTCTTCGACACCACTTGTACCGAACTTACCCACAAACTATCAGATATAGCATATATGATTCCAGCATCTAACCATTTCAACACTTCTTTCCTAACCACATCTTGCATGATAGGGTTTAGTCGTCTTTGGTTTTGCACTGATGGTTTAAAAACATATTCCATCCAAATTTTATGCATTACAATAGATGGACTTATGCCTTTTAAATCAGTTATTGACCATCCTAGTGCCGACTTATGTTTTTGTAAAACCCTTAACAATTTATCAAGTTGAGTAGGAGTGAGAAGAGATGATACGATTACCAGATTTGCATTATTCGCCCCAAGAAATGCATATGTGAGGTGTTCGGGTAATTGCTTGAGTTCCGGCGTCGACGTTGTTGGTTCAGGATCACGCACGGGTAGCCCGTACTTAGGCGCACGGGTCATGCGTGATCCCTTATCTCTAGATTTTCCTTCGGCATCACGCACGGGCTGCCCGTGCTCCGGCACACAGCCCGTGTGCTCTTTAGGGTTCTCAATTCTCATTTCGGCATCACGGATGGGTTGCCCGTGCGTGGACGCATGGGTCGTGCATTGCTGTAGGTTTGACCCTCTTATTTCCAACTTTGTGTTCTCTCCTCTTGCGCTCCTAGGTAGTTCCTGCATATGATCTAAGGCACAAACATAGTCGTACAAATCCTGGTTATCAAAATCAAGCACAACACTCGACATTGATCACGAGTGGGTTAGACCAAATTCCAAATCATCCGTAGACAATGTATGACCAACATAATCCTCAATGCATGAACTAACTATATCTAAAAAATGACAATTCTCCATCGTATCATGAAATTTCATTGCCTTATATATAGAAAATAAAACATGCTCATCATTAACTCGTAAAGTGAGCTCTCCTTTTTGTACGTCTATTAAGGCTTTCCTGGTAGCAAGGAATGGACGTCCAAGTATCAACGGAACATCACGATCCTCTTCCATATCAAGAACCAAGAAATCCACAGGGAATATAAATTTATCAACTTTTACTAGCACATCTTCTATAATTCCCTTTGGATATGTAAGTGACCGATCCGCAAGTTGCAATGTCACCATGGTTGGCTTCACTTAGCCTAGTCCAAGCTTCCTGGAAATGGACAAAGGCATCAAATTAATACTTGCCCCTAAATCACACAACGCTTTATTAAAGAATTTACCACCAATAGCACAAGGGATAGTGAAACTCCCCGTATCTTTCAGTTTTTGTGGTAGCTTCCTTTGGATTATCGTGCTACATTCTTCCGTCAAATTCACTGTTTCAAAGCTTGTCATCTTCCTCTTCTTTGACATAACATCCTTAAGAAATTTTGCGTAATTTGGCATTTGCTCTAGTGCGTCTGCAAAAGGAATGTTAATGTGCAATTTCTTAAATATATCAAGGAATTTTGCAAATTGATCATCAGGCTTTTTCTTTTGAAATCTTTGAGGGAAGGGAAGAGAGATAGGCAATTTAGATATATTAGAGTTAGACGATGATTTAAGCTTCTCAGCCCCTGTTTGTTCCTCCTCTTGTCTCTCTTTTTCCCCATCGACTTCGACACCATCTTTCATCACCGATTCAACATCTCCCGCCTTGGATGCTTCATCCGAAATTTTCAGATTTCCCAATTTTTCTTTTGGCCCCTCATATTCCGTACCGCTCCGTAACCGAATAGCCTTGCATTGCTCTTTAGGGTTAACTTCCATGTTACTCAGAAATTGACCCTTTTGATGTTGCCCACCCACAATTGTAGCCAATTGGCCCACTTGAGTTTCAAGATTCTTTATCGAACTTGTCATTTGGGTCATTTGTAGCTCTACCTTATCCATCCTAGAATCTTGCCTAGCGAAGCGACTCCTCGTGTCACTCATGAATGCATTTGATTGATTTATGAACGATGTGAGTGCATCTTCCAAAGATGATTTGCCTTCTACATTAGCACCCCCATTTGATGCATTAAATCCCGGCGGTGGTTGCAACACATTCTTTGTATTGGCACAGGAAATTTTTTCATGGTTTCTCAATCCCGGATGGTAGTGTGTTGGGTTTGAATTATTCCGAAAATTGTCGAAATTACGGTTATTCACATAATTGACCTCCTCCATCGGATATAGAAGACCTTCACTACCCGTGCTCGTGCTTGCTTCTGGCCCTTTCGTGAAAACACTCAATTGGGTTGTCAATGCCGCCACTTGCGCAGTCAACGCCTTAATTGGGTCTGAGTCCGAGATTTCAGCTACTCGTTGTACATTGGATCTCTCAGACGGCCACTGGTAACTGCTCATAGCCATTTCTTCAAGAAGGTTTAAGGCGTCTTGTGGAAACCTTGCCAACAATGCTCCTCCCGCTGCGACATCAACAAAGGCTCTCGTTTGCCCCATTAAACCATTGTAAAAGAAACATAACTGTTGATCCTCCGGAAAGTCGTGTTGTGGACATCTTCTTAACAAATCCCGAAATCTTTCCCAAGCCTCGTACAATGGTTCGGAGTCAAACTGTCGGAATTGAGTGATCTCACTTTTGAGCTGCAACGTTTTGCTCGGTGGAAAGAATTTAAACAAGAACTTTTGGCTCAAATCATCCCATGTGCTCACACTTCCTTGCGTCAAAGTACCCAACCAATTCCTCGCCGTATCCCTTAAAGAGAAAGGGAATAGGCGCAATCTTATGGCATCATCCGAAATTCCATTCATTTTTATTGTGTTGCATGTTTGGATGAAATGTGCAAGGTGAGAATTAGGATCTTGATTCTAAAACCCCCAAACTGGTTCTGTTGTACCATGTTTATCAGTGCCGGTTTAAGCTCGAAGTTGTTGGCATTTATCGGAATATGAGCAATACCACTGTAATTATGATTTGTTTGGGGTCAAAAATAATCACGGATAGCTTGCTGTTGAACCGGTATTGGTAACTCGTTGATCCCATTGTTACCCCTATTTTCTTCGTCCACGTCCCCCATATTCTGATTTTGTTGTCTTTCAGCCCGTCTAGTAGTTGCACTAATTCTCTTTGCGAAAGCCTCAACTTCCGGTATGAGCAGTATTAAATCTTCTCGCCTAGAGCGAGTGTTCATGCACTACCTGGACCAAACTAAAAGAAACAAGTCAAATAATGAAGGATTTAAGTCAACCAAAAATATCAAAAAATTAAAAATATCTAAATTAAGAATAATTCTATCTATCGCAATATTAGCACCAAAAATTATATTAGTCCCCGGCAATGGCGCCAAAAACCTGTTCGCCTTATTTTTAGCTCACCGCAAGTGTACGGTGTACATTATAGAAAAGGGTAGTAAGGTCGTGTCCACGGAGACTAATAAATTAATATGCTGAGTATTGAACTAAGATAGTCTTATTTTTACTTAGACGGTCGTAAGATGATGGCTGTTGTGATATTAAGACAATTAGGACTACTAAAAACACAAGATTACGACAATGCAATTAATAGAAATATCAAGATGATGAAATGGATTCCCGGGTTAAGGTTTCGATTAATATCCCTCTTGTTGTCCGATTTAATCAAAGTCAAGTTATTATCAATATTCCTATAAGACGATCACGAAAATATTTTATCCTCCCTCTCGGGATGCATATAAAACTTAGATTGAAATACCTATGCTAGCATATCTACTCAACATGAAGTATTCAACTCCCAAAAGTTGAAAAGATCAAATGTCCTCACAAATATTTACAAACCTCTCGATTCATGCAAATGTTTGTGTCGAGTACTCAAGATCTAAAATTGAAACTCATCTCTCGAATTATGATTCGATATATCAAACAAGTTAAATCATTGATCAAGTGATAAAACAAGAATAAACTCAAAGTACTCAAATAGGCTTCAAAACAATAACTTCAACTAAGATTAAAACATTCCACAGAATTCATTAATCTACTTCCAAAACCCGGAAATCTAAAGAGTTTAGCTACACATGATGTCTAAACAACTCATAAACAAATTTTTCAAAGTCATGACAAACTAAAATGAAAGATTAAAACTACAAGAGAAGCAAGAAAAACTTAGGAAAGTCGACAATCTCTCGATGTATCTCCGTTCCTTGAGCTCCGATGCAACCCGATTGTCTCCTTGATATCTTCTTCCAAGAATAGACCTTTGTCTTGTGTGCTATAGCCAAAAATTTCAGAATGTCCCCTGGTGTGCGCCCCAAAAAGTGCTTATATATCTTTTAGAAAGTTTTAGGGCACATTGTTGTCATGGTACTGCAGTACAGCAGGGACGCACGGGCCGTGCGTGGGTGCACGGGTTACCCGTGCGTCATACCGTAGGCCAAGTCCTGCTTTTCACCAACCAGCGCACGGGTCGTGCGTCCACGCATGGATTACCCGTGCGCATTGCCGTAGGCAGCTTCCAATTCTCCAGTGGCGCACGGGTGGTGCGTGTACGCACGGGTTACCCGTGCACCTTGCCGTACCCACAATATTTCATTCCCGGGGACGCATGGGTTGTGCCCAGGCGCGCGTCCTACCCGTGCGTCCTCTATTTTGCCTTATTTGTGGTACTTCTTCTCATTGTGACTTCTAATCTCGTATGTTCACTCGATTCTTGGTATTTCTTCTTCGTTATGCTCGTATTTGTCTCCAAATTACTTCAAATATCATTAAATTTCTACAAAACGAGCAAATCATAATATCTTTCCCACAAAGAGTGAATACGTACCATTTCATATGAATTTATGCATGTTTAATCACCATTTTTGTCAATATTAAACCTTAAAAGACATGCAAAACTCACACCTGTCATGCACTATCTAGCGGAAAGAGTTTTAGTTAAAAACACCATAATTGAGATTGCCAACGCTTCAATCTTTTGCAATATTATCCATTGTTATTATTATTTATTGAGCTAATTTTATAATCACTTGTTGCCACAATTCGAGTTCCGGATGTTTTCAACAAAATGTAGGGTTGCCAATTTTTTTGTGTGTCACTATTTCTGTATCTATGTTATTTTGTTTTTTTTTTCATTTAGAGACATATGTTGTTGAGATGCTTATTTTTTCGGTAGAGATTGTCACGCCCCCCAAAATGGAAGTCATCACATGGATTAAAAACTTATGCCAGTTTACAAGCCGGCCAAATGAAAAATCGTACCTTAGGGTCCCACACCCTGCTTATATGAATCATTATGCTTCCAAAAATATTACTTGTTTCTATTGCGGTGAATGTGGTCACACAACAATATGTTGATGAGAACTGTAGCAACAACGTGCATACGACCCAAACAACAATATATTATTAACCGGCCAAGATCTTCATTAGTTCGGTTAAAGATGGTGGAAACATCGACCCGTTGCTTAGCAAAGCAAGGACCTCGGTATGCGTAGACGCCACAAACAAATGCGGAAGTTTGTTTGATAAGTCAGAATTCACAACAAGATGAACAATCTTGGAGTTCTTGGAAAAATCCAAAGGTTTGAAGAGACAATCTCAATTCAATATTCAATATCAAAGTTGTTGTGAAAAATAAACAAGTGTTTGCGATATAGTCGACTCAAAACAAAACCTAAACCAACTAGGAAATAACTTAAAAATCAAAAAAATGAAACAAAAGCAGCATAAAACCCTAAAACAACGCGGCCACAAACACGACCATGCTGTAGGAGCCTACGAGTGTTGAAAACTGTTGAGGTGCTTTGACGTTTTTGAACACAACCTATTGTTGTTCAATCGTCAATACTTTCTTTCGACACATGATTAACTAATATGACTCTAGACTCAATATACTTGGCCTCTAACATCAACTTGGCCACTTAAATGACTCAAAATAATGAAATCAACACATAATCTACGGTTCACAAATACAAGAACTCAAGAACTCAATTACATAGTCTTCAAGAACTCGAGATAACTTGCACTTGGGGTTACCCGGATCCTTCATAAATTGATTCACATCATATTTGCCGGGCTAGAAATAGCTTAAATTATTATTGGAGACCTAAAAGTCTCAATGCTAATCCCAAATCTAAATACTTGAGGGTACCACAAGATAATTTCATGTTAGGTACTCAGTGTAATAATAGTCAAAGGAAATTCAAATCACCACATAGACAACCAATATTTGTGTCATATGATCAAAGGGGAAGACATTATCAAAAAAATCATTTTTCAAGAGGAAGTTATAATCAACAATGGGAAAAACACATCCATTGGCCCTGGCGATATTGACAACTCTTATACTCTTCTTGAAATATGCATTTTATTTTGTCTTTTATTATTATCGCACATAATCGTGTATTTATTTATGTATTGATTGTCAAATTTATTTTTCAAAATATTTCTTAAAAATGAGGTCTCATTTATATACTCTCGGATTTTCAAATTTCAAAAGAGACCTTATATAGCTTTTCTATAAGCACATTAGAACTTACATATTTTATCAAACTCTTTTTGGCTCTTACAAAAGCATAGTATGTGCTACTTGTCTAATTTCTAAATTATTTTATATCAACATTGTCAATATTATTCAGTACTACTAAACTCTTGTGTAAGAATGTTTCTTAAGACTTTGTAGGAGATATTTTGGTGTTAAAGGACAAAGGATCACAAAGCGGTCAGTACTATTCTACATCAAATTGGACAAGAAGATAATGGCAAATTGTTCGTCAAACAAATATACCTGATATTCTTCATGTCATATGCCTATGTGCTCGATTTTAAAGCAATCCCAAAGAATCTCATTTAAGTGTCGTTAAAAGAATTTTTTGATATTTGAAAGACCCTATTTCTTAAAGCTTGTTTTATCCAAAGAATGAAAATTTTTCTCTAAAAAGATATAGTGATTCGGACTGTCTAGTATCTTTGTTTTCAAAGAAGTAAAATTGTGTATCTTTATCTACGGTCGAGGCCGAATACATTTCTGCGACCGTTTGTTGTACTCAACATCTTTAGATGAAACAAAGTTTAGCGGATTACAAATGTTCTTTCAAAATGTTCCTATCTTTTGTAATAATACTTCCGCTATAAATATTGCTCAAAATCCGGTTCATCATAATCGAACAAAATATATTGAGGTTTGACACCATTTTCTAATAGATTGTGTTTCTAAATGAAAAGTTGAGATGTGCTTTGTTCCGTCTCAAGATCAACTCACGGATATTTTCACAAAACCTTTGGCCGCCGAGTCTTTTACTTCAATTCGAGCTCGTTTAAGCATAATGCATATCAAATAAGGTCTATGATTGCAGTTTGTACATTTTAAAAACTTAGCGGTAAAAAATCGCATTTTTAACTTTAATTTTGGACTGCAAAATATTTACCAGTTGACCAAGGTGGTCGACCGATCGACCTGCCCAGGGATCGGTTGCCCTTTTGGTCGACTGGTCGACCAAAGCAATTAAATTGTTTATGTCTGGTTTATTCGTCTTATTTTCAAATTTCACACCCCTTCACCCATTTCACACACAAATCACTCAAAATGATTTTCTCTTGCAATTTCTACTATATTGAGCTTCTATGATGTATATATTTTCCATATTATCCATCTTCTTCGATCAATTGGTAAATTTAATTCCCTCTTTAATTTCAATTGGGTTAAGCCCTTGAGAACATTTTTAATACTTGATGAATTGTTGTAATTCTTATATGATTGTGACGGGAATTATGTATATTGATGGAATATCATTGTAGAATTAAAATTGGTGTTGATTTTTCGGGCATGATTACATTTACAAATATTATATTCAACTTCGATTTTATCCTATGCATGCCAAGTATTCGATAATATGCTTCTATGAAAATTTCATCTTTTACATGAATCTCTTGATTATAAATGTCTTATATGTGTTAGTCCAAGTGGCTACGATAATCTAGAGGGGGGGATGAATAGATTATCTCGGTTTTTCAGATTTTGCCCTCTTTTTCGAATAATCAAACAAAGACGAGAATGTAAATGCGGAAATTAAACAACACTCGTCGATTTAAAGAGGTTCAACCCACCTAGGGCCTAATCCTCTACCACCCCAGTATATCCGGGATGGATTTCAAAAAGAAAAAAGATATTATTAATTTACCAAAAATTAATACAACACCTTGAGGATTACCACAACCCTCTTACACCACCTTGAGGATTACCACAATCCTCTTAC
Source organism: Rehmannia glutinosa (assembly GCA_016081115.2). Lineage (NCBI taxonomy): Eukaryota > Viridiplantae > Streptophyta > Magnoliopsida > Lamiales > Orobanchaceae > Rehmannia > Rehmannia glutinosa. The sequence continues at coordinate 64,191,385 of CM071931.1, read as the reverse complement.
AACACCTTTGAAGATTACCACAACCTTCAAACACCTATCACCTAGATCACCCAAGTGTATTCTTACCACAAGAATACTCACAAGGATGTCTTGTGTTGAATGATGACCAAAATCAAGATTACAACTCAATAATGATTGATACAATATGAGTACAAGTGTAATCAAGAATTGAAAGCCTAGACCTCAAATTTGTGCAAGTGAAAGTGCTAAGGCTAATACAACAAGATATATGAAAGTGTTTGCTTTGTTTGCTCTTTTGCTTGTATTGAGTGTTGTATCTTGTTGTTTGAATGAAGCCTCTATTTATAGGAGAGGTCTTAGCTTTGATTTCCAGACATTGGCTCCTCCTTGGGGAGTGATTTGCTGCAAAAGAAACCATTTAAAATCATCAATATAGCTGTTAGAAATCAATCCCACAAAATAGGGAAAAGGCATGCACAAAATGCAACGGATAGTTTTCTGATAAACAGGGGGTTCGACCGGTCGCACAGAGATAAGATTGAAATTGAATTCTGCGAATTTTTACACAGGGGGACCGGTCGAAGGGGGGTTCGACCGGTCGCCCTTGGTCTTGACCGGTTGGGGTTGATAGAAAATCAAAACAGAGAAGTCTGCATTTGATAGGGTCGCTCCCAGTCTTGGTCGCCCGTCGACCGTCGCCCTCACCGGTCGCCCACCTGGTCGACCGGTCGCCCTCCCCATTTTCTCTTACGTCCCATTTTCTGTTTCAAAACTCAACTCAGGTACGGGTTGCCCTATAGGGCGACCGGTCGAGCCTGAAACAAAAGTGTTGTCCAATTTTAAATCGAATATAAACTTCAAGAAATATTCCGAAAAATAGTAAAAACATTTTAGATCGATCGGAAGTGTTGGGACAACATTTAGGGACATTGTTTTGGTATAAAAACTCATTTGAACAAAATCATCAAAATCATGATAAAAACATTTATCTAACAAACTCCCCCTTTTTGATGATTACAAACCAAAACAATTTTCAAGAGGACGATTTCGAAAAACAGAATAAATTTTCCGGTTTATGAGTAAACTATCCGTTTAAAAACATTTTACAAAAGCTCTCCTATCAACAAGCACATTAATAAGAAATATTGCATAAGCTAGAAGCACAAGCTTTTACAAAATAAACAACAACTCCATGAGCTTAGAAGCTCCCCATCACAAATACTTATTATCCATGCAAACAAGTTCATAAAACAATCATAGGACTGAGTTTTCTTCACAACTTATGGCCTTAATAAGCCATAGCTTATAGCTTCTATCATGAGCTTTTATTAGCTTCTTTGAGCTAACGAGCCAATTTCCTGTTTCTCCCCCTTTGGAATCATCAAAAAAAAATGTTAGGATGATAAAAACATCATAGAAGTATATCAAAGTGCGCCAAAGAAATGGTTTATCAACCATTGAGCAATTTAGGCTAAAACATCAAGGCAAATGGGAGAAATGTATCATGAAGAGTTCATACGCTCGTTTTATTTGCCAAAACATGATCTCAATGAGTATTGAAGACTTTTGGAAGCGAGAGAATCATGTAGAAGTTGAAATTTTCATTGTGACATTTCATCGAACACATTGTGGGCGTGAAAAATAAAAAGAGTTGTATATAGCCCTTGTAAATGATCCAAGCCAAAAAATTGCATCACCAATTCACATCAAATATCATACAATACAACATAATAACTAAGCTCATCAAGATCATAAGCAAAAAATATCAAGAAATATACAAGAAAGCCATAAACTCAAGGGTTCAACCCAATTGAGCAAAGTAAGGAAAATTCTTACCATTTGATCGGAAAAGATGAGAAATGATGATGATAGACATGCTATATAAGGTCCAAGATATGAATTGAATGCATGAAAATCAATTTTGAGTGAAAATTGTGTGCATTTGGCAAAGGGGACGAAAAATGGCAAAAAGAAGTGAAAATAACAAATCTTTGAAGACAGAACGAACTTAAACCAAAATTTGGCCTAGGGCGACGGTCGTGGTTGAGGGCGACCGGTCGACGTTGAGGGCGACCGGTTGCCCTCAACCTCTTCAACCCACTGTTTTGTCAAATTTTTCAAAATCCGAATCTTCAACCAAAAATCCGATTTTTCGCCCCTAAGTTTTAAAAACATGCAAAATGCAAACGTAGACCTCATTCAATATGCATTATGCCTAACCGAGCTCGTATTGACGCAAAAGTCTCGGAAGTTAGCGGTTTTGTAAAAATGTCCGCTAATTGATCTTGAGATGGCACAAACGATATCTCAATTTTTCGTTTTGAGACACAATCCTTAGAAAATGATGTCGAATCTCAATATGTTTAGTACGGTTGTGATGAACCGGGTTTTGAGCAATATTTATAGCGGATATGTTATCACAAAAGATAGGAACATTTTCAAAAGAACATTTGTAATCCGCTAAGGTTTGTTTCATCCAAAGAAGTTGAGTACAACAAAAAGCGGCGGAAATATATTCGGCTTCGGCCATTGAAAGTGAAACACAATTTTGTTTCTTTGAAAACCAAGAAACTAGGCAATCGCCTAAAAATTGACATGATCCGAAAGTACTTTTCCGATCATCAATATTTCCCGCATAGTCCAATCACTATAACCTTTAAGAGAAAAATTTTCATTCTTTGGATAAAATAAACCATATTGAATAGTGCCTTTCAAATATCGAAAAATCCTTTTAACGGCACTCATATGAGATTCTTTGGGATTGCTTTGAAAACGAGCGCATAGGCATACGGCATGAAGAATGTTCGGTCTACTAGCGGTTAAATAAAGTAAACTACCAATCATACCTCGATACTTGGATTCATCAACCGACTTGCCTTTTTCATCTTTGTCAATTTTGACATTGGTTGCCATAGAGTCGAGACGGTTCTTCCTTCTTCAATGCCGAACTTTTTCAAAAGTTCCTTTGTATATTTTGATTGTGAAATATAGATACCTTCTTGGCATTGCTTGATTTGAAGTCCAAGAAAGAAATTAAGCTCTCCCATCATGCTCATTTCAAATTCACCTTGCATTAACTTAGAAAATTTCTTGCACAAAGATTCATTAGTAGCACCAAAGATAATATCATCAACATAAATTTGCACAAGTAAACAATCTTGCCCTTTTTCAAAAACAAAGAGAGTAGTATCAACTTTACCTCTTGTAAAACCATTTTGCAAAAGAAAAGAGCTAAGTCTATCATACCATGCACGAGGTGCTTGTTTCAAACCATACAAGGCCTTTTTAAGTTTAAAAACATCATTAGGCCTAGAAAAATTTTCAAACCCGGAGGTTGTTTTACATAGACTTCTTCTTGAATAAAACCATTTAAGAAAGCGGATTTAACATCCATTTGGTAAAGCTTGAAATTTTTAAAACAAGAATAGGCAAGTAAAATGCGAATAGCTTCTAAACGTGCTACGGGTGCAAATGTTTCATCATAATCAATACCTTCTTCTTGACAATACCCTTGAGCTACTAACCTTGCCTTATTACGAACAATGTTGCCTTGATCATCAAGTTTGTTCCGAATACCCATTTTGTACCAATAATTGTTTGAGATGGAGGACAAGGTACTAATTCCCATACATCATTTCTTTCAAATTGATTCAACTCCTCTTGCATTTCTAAAAACCAATCTTCATCCTCAATAGCTTCCTTAGCATTTTTAGGCTCTTTTTGAGATATAAGAGCTTTCTCGGCAAAATTTCTTGAGTCATTACTTTATCAAGAGGATCACCAATAATAAGATCTTTTGGGTGATCTCCTTAAATTTCAATGCTACGGGAAGATTCAAGTATCACCCCTATCTTCTTGAGGAACATTTGAACTTGAAGGTTGATCATTTGAAATAGAAGGTTTATCATTATGAGCATCACTTTGAACAATAGGTTCAACAATATCCTCTTCATCACTATCGTCATTGGGTATTCTTTCAACACCCGAGGCTTCATTAAATTTGACATGAATAGATTCTTCAACAACCATGCTAGTCTTATTGTAAACCCGATATGCTTTGCTCTTGGTTGAATACCCCATAAATATTCCTTCATCGGCCTTAGGATCAAGTTTGTCCAATTGATCCTTAGTATTCAAAATAAAGCACTTACATCCAAATATTTTGAAATAACTAATATTTGGAGTTCTTCCTTTCCAAAGCTCATATGGAGTTTTATTCATTTTAGGACGAATATAAACTCGATTAATGACATAGCAAGCGGTACTTACGGCTTCCCCAAAAGTATTTTGGAAGTGAAAATTCATTTAGCATGGACCGACTCATTTCTTGAAGTGTCCGATTCTTCCTTTCGGCTACACCATTTTGTTGAGGTGTCCTTGAGCCGAAAAATTGTGTGTATATCCCTTGGTTTCACAAAAGACTCTAAACTCACCGTCAAATTCTCCGCCTCGATCACTTGAATGGTTTTAATAGTATCTTCCTTTTCATTCTCAATGCGTCTACACAACTTAACAAACTCATTAACGGCATCGCTTTTTATTTGCAAGAAAAAGAGCCCAAGTGTATCTAGAAAAATCATCAACAATTACAAAAGTGTAATGTTTTCCACTTAGACTAGCCGTACACAATATCCCCATACAAATCTAGGTGAAGAAGTTGTAGAGGCTTGGTTGTGGAAATTTCATTTTTGGGCTTAAAACTACTCTTAACTAATTTGTTCTTTTGACAAGTGTCACATAAGCCAAGATTTTCAAAATTCAATTTGGGTAGTCCTTTTACATGTTGGTTTTTGTAAATATTTTTCAAATTTTTATATCCAACATGTCCAAGTCGCCTATGCCATAAACTCGTTAAATCATTGTTGGCGACAAGACAAGAAACATTTTGACTAACCAAATCACTAGTAGAAATTTTGTAAAGATTGCCTTTTCTATTTGCTTCACAAATAATTTCATCATTTTTACGAATAAGGCATTTTTCTTTATTGAAAACAACATTATAATTTGAATCACAAAGTTGGCTAACACTTATCAAATTAAATTTAAGCCCTTCTACTAAAAGAACATTATTAAGAGAGAAAGAAGAGTTACCAATTTCTCCATTTCCAAGAATTCTTCCTTTGCCATTGCCGAACATGACCATACCCTCTTCTTGGAACTTGATGTTGGTAAAAAGTTCTCTCTTTTCGGTCATATGGCGTGAACATCCGCTGTCCACGAGCCATTTCGAATCCTCCATGGTTGTTGTAGCGCTATTACCTACAAACGAACCATTTTTAGGTACCCTATAGTTTTGGGGTCCATGGGGTTAGCCTTGAGACCTTTGGGTCTCCAAACAAATCTAAAATTGTTCTTCAATTTACAATTGCTAACATAGTGACCAACTTTACCACAATAAAAGCAAATAATATTATGGGCACTTTTAGCACGTACAAAATTCGGACCTTGGTCATTTTTCTTAAAGACTTTTTGAAATGGTTTGTAACCAAGTCCTTGTTTTGAATGCTCACCTCTTTGTGCATCTAAAATTTTAGTAACCTTATCCGTGCTTAAATTAAAACGATGCACATCCTTTTTCAAATTATCAATATCATTGGTGAGCATTTGTTTCTCGGTTTCAAGAGTTTGAATTTGAGTAAGGGTAATAGCATGAACATGATCAAGAGTCTCATAAGATGTAAATAATTTATCCTTTTCTATTTTAAGCTCTTTATGCTCCTTCTTTAAACTCTTGTATTTAACAATCAATTTTTGAAATTCATTTTGCAACTCATCAAAATCACATTGCAATTTATCAACTAAGGAGGAGGTAGAGGAGTTAGAGCGTACCTCATTATTTTCATCGTCTATAGCCATAAGACCATGTTCGGTTTCACCTTCCTCATCGGATGTCTCGAGTAGCTCATCCCAAGTTTTGACATCCGCATTTAGAGCCTTCTTTTTCGGAAAAGGCTTCTTTTTCTTTTGTTCATCCTCATTGAGTTTTGGGCAATCGGCTATGATGAAGTGCCCGGTTTTCCGCACTTAAAGCAAGCATTATCTCTTGGTTTTCTTGCTTTATTTTTATTCACAAATTTTGCAAATTTTCGAACAAGTGCGGCCGTCTCCTCATCATCATCATTATCATAGTATGCATTATTAGAAGAGGAAGCAAGACCTTTAGGAATATTTTGCATACCCGATTGATTGATGGTTGGTTTGGTATTTTTCATTTCCTTGAGATAGACCTCATAGATGAGGAGGTTCCCGATGAGCTCGTCAAACTTGAGTGTCTCAAGATTTTGTGCTTCCGTGATTGCCATCACCTTTTCGGACCATGAGCCGGGAAGAGCATTCAATACCTTAGTCACTTTGTCTTCTTCGGAGATGACTTTACCGAGGGCCACAAGAGGATTGACAATGTTGTCAAGCCTTTCCACCATCTTGGAGATGCTTTCACCATCATACATGTTAAAGTTTTCAAAGTCTTTAACAAGCATGGTCTTTCTAGCTTGCTTGACCTTCTTTGTCCCTTCATATATAGTCTCCAATTTTTCCCAAACCTCATGTGCCGACCTTATGCCTCGTATGCGATTGTACTCGGTGGCGGTAAGTGAGCAATGCAAAATATTTAAGGCCTTACCGTTTAGAGAGAAAGCCTTCTTATCATTTTCATCGAACTCCTTAAAAGGTTTAGGAGCCGAGGTGCCATCCTCCAATTTTTTCGTTGGTTGATCAACTCCTTCAATAACCACATTCCATATGTCAAACCCGCACCCTTGTAGAAAGCACTCCATACGGTCTTTCCAAAATGCGTAGTTGTTGGCGTCGAACAATGGTGGCTTGTTGGTGGAGGCGCCCGGTGGTGAGATAAGCGTCATTCGTAGCCATGGATCTTTCCTCTTTACTCGAACGAGCTAGCCAAAGAGTTTGGCTTTGATACCACTTGTTAGTCAAGTGGCTACGATAATCTAGAGGGAGGGGTGAATAGATTATCTCGGTTTTTCAGATTTTGCCCTCTTTTTCGAATAATCAAACAAAGATGAGAATGTAAATGCGGAAATTAAACAACACTCGTCGATTTAAAGAGGTTCAACCCACCTAGGGCCTAATCCTCTACCACCCCAAAGATATCCTGGATGGATTTCAAAAAGAAAAAGATATTATTAATTTACAAAAATTAATACAACACCTTGAGTATTACCACAACCCTCTTACACCACCTTGAGGATTACCACAATCCTCTTACAACACCTTTGAAGATTACCACAACCTTCAAACACCTATCACCTAGATCACCCAAGTGTATTCTTACCACAAGAATACTCACAAGGATGTCTTGTGTTGAATGATGACCAAAATCAAGATTACAACTCAATAATGATTGATACAATATGAGTACAAGTGTAATCAAGAATTGAAAGCCTAGACCTCAAATTTGTGCAAGTGAAAGTGCTAAGGCTAATACAACAAGATATATGAAAGTGTTTGCTTTGTTTGCTCTTTTGCTTGTATTGAGTGTTGTATCTTGTTGTTTGAATGAAGCCTCTATTTATAGGAGAGGTCTTGGCTTTGATTTCCAGGACATTGGCTCCTCCTTGGGGAGTGATTTGCTGCAAAAGAAACCATTTAAAATCATCAATATAGTGTTAGAAATCAATCCCACAAAATAGGGAAAAGGCATGCGAAAATGCAACGGATAGTTTCTTTGATAAATGGGGTTCGACCGGTCCGGAGATAAGATTGAAATTGAATTCTGCGAATTTTTACACGGGGGGACCGGTCGAAGGGGGTTCGACCGGTCGCCTTGGTCTTGACCGGTTGGGGTTGATAGAAAATCAAAACAGAGAAGTCTGCGCATTTGAGAGGGTCTGCTCCCAGTGCACGGTCGCCCGGGGTCGACCGGTCGCCTCACCGGTCGCCCACCTGGTCGACCGGTCGCCTCCCCATTTTCTCTTACGTCCCATTTTCTGTTTCAAAACTCAACTCGGGTGCGGTCGAGGCACGAAACAAAAGTGTTGTCCAATTTTAAATCGAATATAAACTTCAAGAAATATTCCGAAAAATAGTAAAAACATTTTAGATCGATCGGAAGTGTTGGGACAACATTTAGGGACATTGTTTTGGTATAAAAACTCATTTGAACAAAATCATCAAAATAATGATAAAAACATTTATCTAACAATATGTTTAAATGAGCTTCTATAGACTTTCTCCTAAAATTTTTCCTTACAATTTGGAATTTTATGCTTTCTATTCAAAAGCATGATGATTCGATTCGATGCGCACTTTGATATATATATATATATATATATATATGATATTTTTATCGTGCTAATAGTCTTTTTGATGATTCTAAAGGGGGGGAATGGAATAAGCTCATAAGCTTATGTTTCGATCAATGGAGTTAGAAAAAGCTCCCAAAAAAAGCTATAAGTTGCGGATGAATAAGTCATAAGTTGTGGATGGACTTTTATTTATGACTAATGACTTATTTTTGACAGGGGGAGATTTTAAGCTCTTGAACTTCAAGCTATATTTGTAATAGCTGAGCTTTTAGCTTTTAATTGATTGCTTCTATGCCTATTTTTGTTTAGCATGTTGATAAGGAGAGCTTTTATAAAATGTTTTAAAAAATCTTTGCACCTATTCTTATGATTTTTAATCATGAAAAGTGTCGCCCAAAATGGATAGTTGTTTTTGACTGGAAAAACGTGTTTCGTTTTTTAAAACCGATCTTCGAAAATTGTTTTAGTTTGTAATCATCAAAAATGGGGAGTTAGATAAATGAATTTATCTTAATTTTGATGATTTCATATAATTGAGTTTTATACCAAAACAATGACCCCAAATATTGTCCAAATACTTCAAAACGATTTAAACGATTTTTACTAATTTTTTGGAGTTTTGTTGAACTTTATTTTTAACAAAAATTGGACAACACCTCTGTTTTGAGGCCAACCGATAGCCCTAAAGGTCAACTCGTGCCTATAGATGAAACTGTAACAGAAATTGGACAACACCTCTATTTTGGGAGAGGAGGTCGACTGGTCAACCGGTGTCTGAGTATTTGGAAATTGCAAAATTGGTTTTGTCTCTCACCAAAATATGAGGTGACCGATTCAAAGGTAGGGCGATCCCGTTGGACCCTTGGTCGACCGGTCCAACCCCACCTTGGACCTGTCCGTCCCCCTATTTAAACTGTGATTTTATATTTCAAACGTCTCTTTCATATTAGAGGTCGACCGGTCAACCTAAGTTTTTATCAGCATAAACTAACTATTGCAGCAGACAACTTTTCATGAAATTGTGGGATTAATTTCTAACAACTATTTTCTCCATACCGATTCCAATCTTCAAGGAGGAGCCTATGGTGGTATTAAAATCCAAGAGCTCTCCTATAAATACTTGAAGGCATGAAGGATCAAAACACAACACAAACATACAAGCAATAAGCAAAAATCAGAAAACTTCTTGTTCTTCACTTTCTTATACTTGTTGTATTTAGCCTAAGTCTTACACTTGCACATCTTGAGTATTAGGCTTCATTCTTAATTACACTTGCACTTCAAAGTTGAATACTTCATTTGAGTTGTAATCTTGAATTGGTTTAAATCATCCAAAACAAGACATCATTGTTAGTATTCTTGTGGTAAGAACACACTTAGTTGATTCTAGGTGTTGAAGAGTGTGGTGCTCTTCATTATTGTAAGACGATTGCGGTAATCTTCATAGGTGGTGTTGTAAGAAGAGTGTGGTAGTCTTCAAGGTAAAAGGTTGTATTAGTTTGGTATATATAAATATACTTTTTCCTTTTCGAAATCCATTTGGACATACCGGGTGGTAGAGATTTAAGCCCTAGGTGGGTTGAAGCTCTATAAATAATTGCGAGTTGTCTACACTTCTACACTTTTATATTGTTCATCATCTTCACATTTGCAAAAGAGGGCGTAAATTGGAAAATCAAGAAAATCTATTCATCCTCCTCTAGATTTTCATAGCCACTTGGACTAACAAATGTTCACCGAAGCATTAGATTTTGAGAGATTTCCACTTTACGGAAGTCTCTTGGTTTGTGTGTGATTTGACACCCAAATTCATCCCACTATTCTCTCTCTAATCATATCTTTGATCACTTCTCTGTTACTCTCTCATATTTTCAACTCTCCCTATATTTTACTGTGCATATCTCCCATTCGTTTTTGGATTTCTTTCTTGAGTTATCTGTTGCATATTTCTAACATCAAAATGAAGAGATTTTTCTCAGGACTTACATATATTTTCATCATCTTCACCGCAAGCTATAGGTCTACTTAGTCTACCCCTGAAAAAATGAAAGATACAATCCTCCATGGCTGAAGCTCAAACTGATCCTTTGGTGAAAACCACTCATCCGCCAATCGTTCTGGTTGTTGAATCAAGTGCTGCAATACCTCCTGTAGCACCCACTGTTTCGATTGAAGAAACCATCATCCCAACCCTTGAAAATGTCTCTCATACGGAAGAAACGATGGCGATTGTGGTTGTACATGAGAATCCAACTCCGATTGGAGTTTTTCCACATGGGGATCCTAAAAATGCGATACATCTTGATGATTTCCTCGATTCCGATGAACTAGAAAACCCTCAAACCCTACAACACGAAAAACATCAAAAAATAAGGGTTTTTCTCCTTCTCCATCTAGTGTTGGTGGGTCTCCTTCTCAAGGTTTCTCAAAAAGAAAGAAGAAGACCATTAGACGAATTTCAAAGAAAGGGGGAGAACCTTTTAGGTTTTGGACATTCCCGTTCAAACATATTCTGACGAAGATGATACTTCAAGGTATTTAATGGCCCATCGTTCAAGAACTCGAAGTTCTACCAAGAAAATAACTGCAAGAAAGAGTTATGGGTCTAGTACAACCAAGAAAAAGAAGGGTTAGGTTTGTTTTACGCAAGAAGTACAAGAAAGTTCTAGGGATAAGGGGTCTACGGATGAAGGTGCAAAAATTCTGGAATCTCTAAAATATAGTATTGGGTCAAGTGTTGGAAGAAGAAGTGGTAAGAGTGTGGCAACCCCTATTGTGACACCCTCCGGTTCAGATGAACGGCCAGAATCAGATAATTCCAGTGATGAAGACTTTGATGCTAGAAAGATGGATGATAAGGATGATGATGATCTGGAATTGGTGCCTGAGACTGAAACATGGCATATAGTTGTTAAGCAAGAAGCACAGAGAGTTCCCACAAGTGTTGCTATGCATGTCTTTGCACCGAGTCCGCTGCAATACCTAACTCTGCTGCATTACTTACGGATGAATACAAGATAAGTAAAGTTTTTTTCGATTCTTTTAAAATTGAGTCTACTTCCTAATGATTTGGAAAATAGCATGATCGGAAATTTATTGCTGAAAAGAGGACAGATCATGTACTGTTTGAACACTACAATATCAATCATTTATTTTAAAAGAGGAATTTAACTAGTACTGTGATTACTATCGTTCCCTTTGTGTGTAATGTTTTTTTGGGAATTTTATGCAAATTTGGAAACTGCTGCTAAGTATAGAAGGTCAAGAAAATATGGGAAAGTGTTTCTTCATAACCGCATTTATGATTTATCTCCGAATGTCATTAACACTTTCTTCGAGACACCTCATTCTGAAGAAGGGGCTCTCATTGATGGCTATAATGAGGTGGTTATGACTAATACTACTAATAAGGCGGTTACTTGGCCAGTCTACCCTACAAAATCGCCTTCTTCTAAACTCATTCTCTATACTTTGTACTGCATAACATTTCTGTTTGTAATTGGATTCCTACAAGTCATAGCCCTTCAGTGGCTAAAGAACAAGCAGTTGTGATATTTAAGGTTGGGTCTGGGATTCTATTCAACTTCGGGCAGTTAGTATTTGATCTAGTCATGGGCTTTATTGAATCAAGGTGTCTCATGCTCTTCTCAATCCTTCTCTAATTTACATGATTTTGAGTTCACAAGGTCTGAATATGTGAGACAATGACAACGTTTTTCCCGAGTCAGAGTTGTACATCATTTCCCACTATTTGTTCAAAGGGGATCGGAAAATTGATTCTCCACTTAAGTTTCCTGGAGAGGAAAATAATACTGAAGAAGTTCCTCGTGCTACTTCCACTCCCACGGTTCCTGCAAGTGTTTCATAGGGTGTTCATGACAATGTTCTTAAAACTACTACTAACTTCTCTTATATCCCTCTACATGCATTTGATACTTATAGTGTTATCTCTATTGCTATGAATTTTATGCAGGGACAACTTGTATTTGATGGCCAACAAATTGCTTTGGCTAAACAACACCTCCAGTATTTTGAAAGCTACAAAGCTCACATCCAAAACATGATCTCACTTCTTTCTGGACAAAAAGAGGGAGACATAATTGCAACTGGAGTCGGTGCTGATACTTCAGGACCAAGCACAAGTGGAGGGGCATCAAGTTCCAATGAAGCTAAGTCTGGTGATGATGCAGATTTGGAGATGAAATTTGATTTTGAGGCAAATGAAACGGAATTGTATCATTTCTAATGTATTATGTTGCATACTGCTGTTTTGATACTTGTGTTTTTCTTTGACATGCTCTGACACTGTTTCTATGTTGCCTTGTTGCCATGATTCTAGATTAGTTTGATGTTTTACTTATCTTCTAACAATTTATGGTTTCATTCTTCTTTTGAGATGCTTAGACGATTGTGCTCACTCTAAATACTAAAGTTTTTCTGATGATTGAATTACAATGTTCAGTACTTTGATGTTTACTCCGATACCATATTGAGTACTAATCATTCTCTGCAGATCTTGGGTGTTTTATGAAAGTGTTATCACATCTGCAACAACACTTTTGAAACATGGCAATATTTGATTAAGGGGGATAATTTTTTTTTTTTTTGAAATGCTGAATTTTCTAACTTAATGGGAATTATTTGTTTTCTAAATCCTATGAAAGTTTTTCTATGTTTTGTCCAGAAAGGCAAAAAGTGGAGAGATTATTAAAACATGTGTTTTTACACGTATTCTAAGAATGTTCCTTGTTCAAAATTATGTAGTTTTGCCTTTCTTGGTTACTTACTTATAATAGAATTTATTAAATAAGAAAGTTTGTTTTTAAAAGGATTATTTTATAACTTGACTCTTAAGTATTATTTGGATATAGACAGATCTTATTCCTTGTTACTTTAGATAATATTGATAAGAAATGATTCTAGAGTCTTATCTTATATGCATGAGATATGAATCCTTCTTCTTGTATATCTCTCTTTCCATATTTGCAGGAACTTGGAGACTTGGAACCATCTATATAAATAGATTGTCCCTCAAAAAGTTCAAACACGCAGAATATATTCTTAGAGAGAAGAATACACGAGAGATCAGAGAGTTCGAGTTTTTCAAGAAGAAACAAAGATAGAAGTACTGTGAAGATCAAAGTGTTATCCAAAGTGTTGCTGCTATTCAATATAACACCTTTGAATACTGAGAGACTTTGTTTACAGAGTTTTTCGTCCATCTTTTATTTTCATAGGGCACTGAATATTTTATATTCACTAGTTTTGGACGAGTTATTTTACACTTCTAGATCTACTCATGGTTAGGAGTTTTAATAAGTTTTGTACTAGCTAGTTGAGTCATTGAGTTGTGTTCTATAACCGACATAATCAACTAGTGAAGTTTTCACCCTGCTGTCACGTTTGCAAGTATATCTTTATTTGCAGACGAATTTTTTTATCTATGTTCTTATTATCCGTTGCGAGTTGGTATAAGTGTTACTGACACTTATAGCAACATTTTGTTCTGTGTGCTTTATACTTGAACATTGGGACCTTTAAAACTTTCAAGTTTCTTTGAAATTTATCCCCTCGTCTCCAACCATACTCCCAACTTATTAAAAAAACTTTGCCACCTCACTTAAAACATAATATTAATAAACATTAATTTATATATTTTATCTGTTTTTGTTCACAAAATGTATATATAATAATAATAATTAATATGAAATATATTAATAAGTTTAATTAGTAAAATAAATAATATACAGCCAATTTAAGTTACTAAATTGGAGATATATGATAATAAAATTGGAACATTCAAAATGCATTATAAAATATCAATTATTAAATATTTCAACATTTTTATATTTAAATTTTTTGTATACTTATTTATTTTGTTTCTTTTTATTTAAATATGTTTTTCGAAGTTCTATGAACTTATTAAATAGAATTCCGAATTTAACCAAAAAAAAAAAGAATATTTCTCAAAATGCACTATAACACGTTAAAAATTTTATTACCATATCTTTTTAATTTTATTAAACATAACATTTACGTATAAATAAATTTCTCTTCTTTTTAAATTTCTACTTTATTTTAATTTTCAAAACTATAGAAGTAAATTAATAATTATAATTCAAAATAAGAAAGATAAAAGTAGTGTTTTTTAAAACGCAAAACTTGTAAGTTTTATTTTAATATATTTTTAGTTTTAGGCAACTTAAATTATTGTAGAACTACCTAAAAGTCTCGTAATTTATTTGATAAATTGACTTATTCATATATATGTGTGTGTATATATATATATTTATATCAATTGTTACTATTAAATATAATTTTTTTAGTAAAAAGAGATAAATACATAAATATTAATATATTATTTTTTATTTTGAAGAGATGAAAAAGTTGAAAATGTGAAAAGTTTAAGTGGCAAATTATCAAATAACAAAAAGTTTCGGTATTGAGTTACAACAAAAAATACATAAACTTGGGTTAGATTATCTAACGGGTGTTTTCCGTTAGACTGACTCAACCCGATCCGGGTCTTATTTAATTTCATGCACCGGTGGTATTTTTGTAATATTTTGGGGCGGTATCATAAGATCTCTGGACCAGTGGCAATTTTGTACTATTAGGGTTATTAAAAGTATTATTACTTTTTCTCCTAAAAAGTATTAGTCGTACATCTAAAAAGTAGTTCTCATGAAAATTATTAATTTTTTCTGTCAAAAGTATTAGTAATCCGCCTAAATATATTAATTGTCCCCTTGAAAAGTATTAGACAATATCGTACTCTTCGGCAACCCTAAAAAATATTAGTTTTTTCCGTGAAAATTTTTAGCAATCCCCCAGAAAAGTGTTAATGATCTCCTGGAAAAGTATTGGTAATCCATTGAACAGTTTTTTAAGTAATTCTCATGAAAAATATTGATTTTTCCCGCAAAAATATTAGTATTCCCCCCTATAATTTATTAATAATCTTATTGAAAAATATTACGTTTTTGGATTAAATGTTTTTTTTAGTATTTTTCCTGAAAATTATTAACAGTTCTACCAAAAAGTATTAGTAGCTAGCCTTCTAAAAAGTATTAACAGCATCCATCAGATGTTATTGGTGTGGTGCTAGTGGTTTTGCGGGTCAATAAACGGATTGACCGCGGATCGAGTAGTATTTGAATCCATCTAATGGATTAGATCCGTTAGACGATCTGAAATGAGACTTACCCAACAAAAGATAAGTTTAAGTTGCAAGAGATAGTTCCGATCCCCTCAAAATAAAGCCAGGTAAATCTTGTGGCGTCATCAATGAACTTAACATTGAACTTAACATAATATTTGTATGCTCGGTTAGATTTAATGAGTTATTAACATATTACGGTTTGGATGTTGATAATGTTGAAGCTGATAGACTTGGAGTTATTAAGATGCTTCGAGTTGATCAGGAGAGTTCACTAGATATTGATGAACGAAGCGAGCTGATATATATTCTTGAGGCATTAATTATACAAGATGTCGGGGTTGGAATTGAATGTCTTTTAGCTGGAAGACGACGCAATGGAGGGACCCGAATCTACTACATTTTCATTCCGTAAATTTTATGCAAGTTTCGGGGATTCTGATTTCCTATTCCAAAATTGGTTTTTCATTTCATATTCCATTTATCCTGATGATTAATGACACATGTAAATACTTTAAATAATCAACTAATCCATTACATGTGTCATTTATCGGAATGAATGATACAGGAAGTGGAACACCAATTTCGAACAGGAAATTTGGTCCCAAGTTTTGACAGAAATCAAAGGCACAATGATTAAACAAAACATATGCGGCCTACTTTTTTATTCTTGTGTGTCTTTCTCTCTTCGAAATTTATACAAAATTTACTAAATATATAGAAATATAAAGGATCATTTCCTGCAACGGAGTGATGCATGAATTAGCCTCGTCCATTTTTTATTTCTTTTTGTTATCATTGAAACGCGAATTATATTCCACGTTGGTTGGGAACATCTATATATGCTTGTCGATTTTGAATTTCTATAATATTCAACTTAATTTGCGTTCAGAAACTATTTTTTTAATTAGGTATGGTTTGAAGGATTATCAATCATGTGAAGGAATACGAGATGGAGAAGATACATATATGAAAATTTTATTTACTGTTGAGTTTTGGTGTTAAAAATAAAAGAAGGGATTTTGTATCCCATATTGGTTGTGGAACAAAAGGGGTGGGAACCTTAAGGTTATTTAAAAAACTCATGTGTGGTGTTATCAAGTGCACACTACCAAAAATACACTTTAACCTTTATGGTTTGACTCACTAGTTAAATTCCTTTCTTGTATTCTCTAGTATGGAGAGTTGGGAGAGAGGTGTGAGTTAGTCAAAGGTTTGTAAGAGTGTGGGAAGTCTTGGGTCGGGAGAGAATGTCTCGTGTGATTGTAAAAATGTTTCACATAGTGGAATTTTTTTCTTGGTGGGCCCGTGGTTTTTTCTCCGGTTTTGGAGTTTCCACGTAAATTCTTGTGTTGTGGATTGTTGTTATTTTTATTTTATTTCTCGGTTATTTCTGCTTGTCCCTAGGGGATGAATGTGGGATCCGATTTTTCCCAATAAGTGGTATCAGAGCCCGGGTTGAGTCTCTTGAAATTTTGAGTATGCTCTGTGGTCGCAGCGATGTCTGACCTTCCACATCAGAAAATATTTCTTGAGCGGTGTCCGGGGGTCTCATTTGGAGGCGGTTGTTCATCAGGCTCGGGTGGTTCAAGCAGGTGGAGAAATTTGATTTGAGGGTCAAGTTTGGCTTATGGCAAGTATAAGTCAATGATGTGATAGTTCAATCTGGGTTACACAAGGCTTTGAAGGTTAACTGTCAAGGTGGAGGTGGAGCTGATCCGGCAAACTGCTCCTAATCTGGACTAACATTGTGACAGTGAGGATTTTCTCTAACGAAAAAATGTATGTCCTTTTGGTATATCAATTTGCCATGAAAGAGGATATGGTTATGTTAGCGGGATCACGAATTTGCGCACGGGCATTGGCTTGTCATGGAAAGATGCAGGGTGTGGTGGAATTTCACACGGGCATTAGTTTGACATAGATGCAGGGTGTGTGGTGGAATTTACACACGGGTATCAGTTTGGCATGGATACAAGGTGTGTGTTATGTCGATGGCTGAAGGACTTTTAGGAGGGCCAAAGGTCCGGGAGTTGCACCATAAATTTCGTGGGTTTTTCGACATGTGCCAAGGAAATTCTTAGAATGGTGTATTCTAAGTTTCTACTCATATGGTGGAGTAGGGTTCTCTGGTTTGAGAATGATGGTTCCCGGGTTGAGAATCATGATTGTCGGTGAAGGCAATGGGGCTTCTTTTATTTTGCCAAGGTGGAGTTTGTTGAGTTTTGGTGTCAAAAATAAAAGAAGGGCTTTTGTATCCCACACTGGTTGTGGAACAAAAGGGGTGGGAACCTTAAGGTTATTTAAGGAACCCATGTGTGGTGTTATCAAGTGCACCAGTCAAATACACTTTAACCTTTGTGGTTTGACTCTAGTTAAATTCCTTTCTTGTATTCTCTAATATGGAGAGTTGGGAGAGAGGTGTGAGTTAGTCAAATGTTTGTAAGAGTGTGAGTCTTGGGGTCGGGAGAGAGAATGTCTGTGTGATTGTAAAAATGTTTCACATAGTGGAATTTCTTTCTTGGTGGGCCCGTGGTTTTTTCTCCGGTTTTGGAGTTTCCACGTAAATTCTTGTGTTGTGGATTGTTGTTATTTTTATTTTATTTCTCGGTTATTTCTGTTTGTCCCTAGGGATGAATGTGAGATCCCATTTTTCCCAACATTTACTATAACTAATAAAAAATAAATTAGAATGTGTAAATACTTTAAATAATCAACTACTCGTGTTAATCTGACTCATGATATGTATCATTCATCCGAATGAATAGTACAGGAAATGGAGCACCAATTTGAAACAGGAAATCTGGTCCCAAGTTTTGGGAGAGAAATAAAGACACAATGATAAAAAAATATGTGGGTCCTTAGCGGCCACAAAGAGTTGTCGGGGACAATGCTGCAGTTCTGTATAACCAATTAATCCATTGCTGCCCAGTCCGTGCCCTCTTCCATTAGCTGTGACCACGTTGCATTGGCCGGGCATGGGTCTCGTCACGATAATCTCACTATCCTCGATAAATGCTTCCCCCTTATCGAAGATGAAATCAATGGTGCCGTAAATACGACAATTGCGGTAAAATTGTTTATTCAGCTGGTAGTGCAACGTGTCTTGCTACGCTTCAAAGCAGCAATCGAACAATGCTACCTCTTTACTGAATGATAGGATAAAGCGACAGCTTGATGCCCCTCTCGACAACGAATCTATCTGCGTCATTTGCTGCAAATTAAATATGACACAAAAGTAAATAAATAAATATATATATGATACTTATAAATATATTATTCATTGCTAAAATTCAACGTAGATTAATATTTTATATAATTAATTATTATTACCAAAGGTGCCTGTAGCCATTATATTACTTCCATTCTTCTACCAGTAATAATGGTCTTGTCAATTCCATATCCATAATATTAGACTTGTTCTGGTCAATTATGACGATCGTCATAAAGGTTTCCGGGGTATGCTGCAACGGCCTGGATCTATAAACCCGCCAACCACCAACGCAGATTCATAATTTATTTATGTGTTTTTGACGAGCAAGTCATAATTGACCAGAACAAGCCTAATATTTATGGAGATAGAATTGACAAGACCATTATTACTGGTAGAAAGAATGTAAGTAATATAATGGAGGTAATATAATGACAAGGCCATTCTTAAATAAGTGGAAAACCCTCATTTTAGTAAAAGATTTACGGTTTAAGATACAAGCCATGCATGTTTTGTGACAAATGAATGATAGATACATGTAAAAGAGATGAATGGTTGGCCCTTAACATCGACAGAAAAATTCTCACCACCATTCTTTCTTCTTCTTTTTTTTTCACTTTTATCTTGTACTGTTGCTTCTTGTTTACCAAAAAAAAAAAATGGAAATTGGACATGATCTTCCATTAGTTGCAAAATGAGATTTAGTAACCTTCACCAATTAGCGTATTAGTGTTTTGGCCATTGGGTTAAATTTCAACTGCATATACATTTTTTCATGCAAAACTATTTTTCCATGAAAAATATTGGTGGTTCCATTGAAAATTATTAGCTTTTTTCCTAAAAAGTATTAGTAGACCCCTGAAAAAAAGTATTTAGTAGTCTTAAAAAATGTATTCGTTTTTGTCCCTCTAAAGTATTAGCAGACTCCTTAAAAACATACACAGATCCATGAATTCCAATATGGGGGCACGTGCCCCATAAGTTTTCATTTACTATTTACTATTAATATTTATTTTTAATTAATTTACAAATAATAAAGTGTTGTCCCATTACTTATTTTTTATGTAGTTTATAATTTTATGTAGTGAAAATTATAAAATTTTAAGACTTATCTAATTATAAAAATACTTAGTAACTTTTAAAATTAAATATATCCATTGACATTTATTTCTCCTTTACAAATTATAACTTTAAGAATGAGTATTTGTTATATAAATACAAACCTCAATGAGGTGTCCCCGTTGTGAAAAATTCCTGGATCCGTCTCTGCTTAAAAATATAGGTTTTTCCTCTAAAAAATATTAGGCCTTGTTTGTTTATGTTTCCAAGGGCCAATTTCCAATTTCCAACTATTCATAGAAATGAAATTATGTTTGTTTCTAACTTTTTCAATGGAAATCATCATTTTCATTTTCCAATTTTCACATAAAACAACATCTCAAACCTATATTTTCAATTTACAACCCTATACTATACCCTATATCACTCATCAATCACTTTCTCACCTTTTCATCCAATTATACATGTGGGACTCTCCATTACCAACTATATCTACTTATAATATTACTATTTTTTAATTATATATATTTCATGTGACCCACCAACCTACAATCTTTCAAATATAATATTATATATACAATTAAAAAATTCAACCATTATCAACTTTTCAAATTATTATATACATAAAATACTATTTCAAAACTACTCAACCAAACATAATCTCATTTTCAAACCTATATAAAACTCATTTTCATTCTCTCATCCAAACATAATTCCAGTTTTCACACGAAAATCAATAAATTCTCAAAATTATATTTCCAACACTAGAAACTGGAAATAGTTCATGGAAACATAACCATACAAGGCCTTAGTATCTAGAGTCTTCCCGGAAACGTATTTAGTAATTCCACTAAAAGTATTAGTTTTTCCGTTGAAAATTATTAATTAGTTGTCACTAAAATTATTAGTAGTCCCCTGAAATACTTCAAAGTAGATTAAGTCAAATCCACAAATACTTAGATGGCGATAACTGGCAATGCCAGAACCACCCCATGCACGCAATCCCAGTCCTGAATTTTTTACAGCCTTAGGCAACACATATATTTGGCGCCTTGGACAATAGTAGCCCGACACAATGATTTTTCTAATATACTACTAATTATTAATTAATTTTTAAAAAAAAATCATAAATATAAGCCAACAATGTCACATTCATAAAAAAATGACAAGACCAACAAAGAAGTATAAGTCGACTAGGCCACTATTATATAAGCCAACAAAGAAAAATTTATATAAGCCGACAAAGGCAACAAAATATCAATATATTTTACATGCTTGACTTTTAATTGGTGTGGTTTTCCTTTCATTGTTATTTTCTTTTTTGACATGTAGACTCTTTCATCATACCTTAACTAATAAGAAGAGGTCTTATGTGAGACCCTCTCATGAATCTAAGTTTATGAGATGGATCCTAAACACATACGAAAATATGGATTATTTTTATGGGTATGGGTATGAGTCGAACTTTTATTTAAATATAAGATCCGTCTCATGAATTATAATCTTGAGACCGTCTCACACAAGCTTTTGTGAACTAATATAATTCAAGGGGGAAATTGGACATTATCTTCCATTAGTTGCAAAATGAGATTTAGTAACCTTAACCAATTAGCGGCTTAATTTTTTGGCCATTGGGTTAAACTTCAACGGCATATACATTTTTTCATGCAGAATTAATATTAGTTTTTCCCTTGAAAAATATTGGTGGTTTCACTAAAAATTATTAGCTTTTCTCCTAAAAAGTATTAGCAGTCCCCTTGAAAAAAAGTATTTAGTAGTCTTCAAAAAAGTATTAGTTTTTTCCTTCTCAAGTATTAGTAGTCTCCTTAAAAATTTAAATTTTTCTTCTGAAAAGTATTAGTAGCTAGAATCTTCCCTAAAACGTTTTTCCACCAAAAAGTATTATTCCCGTTGAAAATTATTAACTGTAGTCATTAAAATTATTTTATCAGTACTCCTCTGAAATACTTCAAAGTAGATTAAGTCAACTCCACAATCACTTAGATGGCGATATCAATAACTAGCAATGCCAGAATCACCCCACGCATGTTTCTACAGCCTTAGGCAATAAATTAAATTTGGCGCCTGGACAATAGTAGCCTGGCACAACGATCTTTTTGTTTTTTTTGAATACACTACTTATTATTAATTGATTTTGAAAAAATCACAAATATAAGCCGACAAGACCAACAAAGAAGTTCATATAAGCCGACTAGGCCACTACTATATAAGCCAACAAAGAAAAATTTATATAAGCCAACAAAGGCAACAAAATATCAATATATATTACATGCTTGACTTTTAATTGGTGTGTTTTCCTTTCATTGTTATTTCTTTTTTGACCTCTAGACTCTTTCATCATACCTTCACTAATAATCACAAATTTCAATTCATTAATCTCATAATAAATATGATTACAAATTGCAAAATTATATTTTTTTTATAATTATTTAATATAATTACAAAATACAAATTTATATAGTTACCAAAAATTCTAAAAATTTTACGGTATACAAATGATGTAGAATGATATTAGTAATAAGAATATATAAAAATATAATATGTTTCAACAAACACAAATAAATCATGATTTATAAAGGATAAACAGTGTCAGTTTTGAAAATTTATAATAAATTAAACACATCAGGATACACTTATTCAAGTGACAATGAAAACCATATATAAGATGTTGGCTTCCAAGTAAAAATATATCCATTAAGATTTGATCACTGAAAAATGGTTTTAGTTGCTCACTATATATAAAGAAAAAACTTTTTGGAGGAAAAAAAAGATTTGCTAAAATAATTGTGGAATAACTATAATGGATATCATTTATAATTCATATGTAATTTTGTAGCTTGATATTTTTGTGAAGAGAGAATGAAGAAACTAGATAAGTGAGAGAATTATAATTTTTTTGGTAATGGTCCTGGAATGGGCTGGCTAAATTTCGCCCAAGCACCTGAGGCAATTATCTAAGCCGCCTCATAGCAAGACCGACCATGCATGCACGGTAAAGCCGCCGGCTGCTCGTTTCCCAAGTGAGTGGATTCAGAAAGGATGGTGTATGTATATTTAGATAGCTTAGCAATAGATTACACTCTTTATACCTTCATCCTTATTATTATTATTATTATTATTATTATTATTATTATTATCCTCTTCGGAACTAGGAGTGTCTGCTTTTGGTTGTTTTCTTGTGTTTGCAATTCATGGTTTCTTGTTTCTTTTATATCCTCAAAGCTAACTCTTCGGTCATGAAATGTATGAGTATTTGTTGGCATGGCATGGATTAGTAGATGCCATTGCAACTTACTTATATGAGTGGGTCGGTTTTCTGGCATTTTCCACTAGACCAAAATATTTTTAACCATTTTTTTCAAATACATTTTTTTTGGCCATTTTGAAAAGTGAAATTTTCAAATGCCCCTTAACATAGTAGACCCCTTTTCGAGTCACACACGCACATTCACCAACTTCATAACTCAACATTTAAAATTTGGGCAAAAAATCTTATTCCGGCGACTTGCCAAAATGGAACCTACGACCGTTAATTTGTTGTTAGATTTGAAGAATTTTTACGGTTTAGACCATCTAGGTTTTGAATGAAACCCTTGTTGCACCATTAATCGCGGTTGGGGTGAATGAGGAAGATGACAAGAATTTTCATTGCATAACTCGATATCGAGTTACTGTAGCTCGATATTGAGTTATGTAACTCGATATCGAGTAATATTTGTTTTCATCGAGTTGTTTTGTCAAGTTTTGCTTAAGATCTTATTTTTAGTTATATGTCGAGTTAAATGTAACTGGATGTCCAATAACTCGATATCCAGTTATGATTACTCGATATATAAGAGAGAAGAGATTTTTTTTCTAGATCTGGATCAAATGTTGGGGATCGTTCTAACGAATTTAAATATCTTAGACCGCCTGACATGAGATCAACTCCTCTAAGAATCTGACAAGATTCCCTCCCTCCCTCCTTCCCTCCCTCTTTTCCTAGAGTATAATTGAATCTCCCATTTGATACTACCATTTCATTTTGAAGCTACAATTGGGATGACTTTCATTTTTTATTTTGTCACTTAATATCTTATTGTTGCTTAATTAGAATGATATCAATGCATTTTTTTATTTTTTGTTGTTGTATATATGGTATTGGGTCATTGCATGCCTAATGTAATTTTAATACATCAACAACTCATAGTTAATATACAGTAAGATTATACAAATTATGCACCATCTCCAACATAAAATTTCTAGCGGAAAGAGTTAAAAAACATCGTTGTCGAGATCGCCAACGCTTCAATCTTTTGCAATAATATTAACCATTGTTATTATTATTTATTGAACGAATTTTATAATCACTTGTTACCACAATTCGAGTTCTGGATGTTTTTCAACAAAATGTAGGGTTGCCAATTATTTTGTCTGTCAATATTTCTGAATCTATGTTTTTTTGTCGTCTTTTTTTTCATCTACAGAAATCTGTTGTTGGGATGCTTATTTTTCGGTAGAGATATTAAATGGGCTTGTCCTAGCGGGCTTCGGGCTAAACGGTATTCGGCTAAATAGCTCGGTATTAAACGGGCCAACAATATTGAAACCTAACCCAAACTCTAGCATGTTTCGAGCTAAACGGATCACTATAGGGCTATAAGACAAAAAATTAAAAATTATATATTTAAATATGAAATTTTAAACTCTTACATATACAACATTTAAGTTTAACGGTTTAAGTTAAAGTATTCATCATAGAAAACAAAGTCATATATGGTTTCTAATTGCATCGTATAACAAAATTATAAAATTGAATATTTTATGATGTAAGTTCTTAAAAATAAAACTACAATAATAAAAGATAGCATTCCATATAAAATGAGAAAAAATAATATTTTTTTCTGAAATTACTTATATGGCAATAAGTCAAAATTTTCAAAATTTTATATTAAAATTTAAAATTTTAAAACTCTAGCATATATAACATTTAAGTTCAATATTTAAAGTTAATCTATTCATTATAAAAAAAAAGGTCAGACATAGTTTATATAATTACATTACATTAACAAAATTACAAAATTAGATTTAGCATATTATTTAGAAATAGAATTTATATCCTAAATAATATAATCAAACTTCGTGATATTTTCTAATTTATAATAAAAATCGCAAAGTAAATTAAGTAATACATAAAACAGAAAAAAAAAATTGGTCGATAAACAAAATGAGTTGTTGAAGAAAATGCTCAATCTGCATCATTCCTTAATGTTGAGAAAATCATGCAGAAAATAAAAACAAACCATGAATTATTGAAGAATACGATCCTAAATATTATTGAAGAAACAATCCCAAAAAAATTTGTAATTTTTTTTATATTTAATTTTGGATCATTGTAGAATTAATATAAAGTTGTTGCTTAATTAGAAAGATATATATTATTGTATTTTTTATTTATTGTTGTTGCATATACGGTACTGGATCATTTCATGACTAATGTAATTTTAATACAACAACACTGTGTTGAGTTGAAAACACCATTGTCGAAGTTTCCAACACTGCCATTTTCAATGGCGGATGAAATTGAGTAATAATCCCCAAAAAAATTGTAAGATTACGACAAAAATTGTTCATAAATCATGCAAGTAGGAATGTAAAAATTTATACCTAAAATTATGGGCTTGCAATTAAAATTTGTCATTCATTAAAAATCCGGTAATATTATTGAAATTACCGAATTGTCCGTACTAAGAAATAGTTTTTCTAAAATAGGGGGAGAATCTAAACCATCCAAAATTAAATAATTAATGACCAATATATGTCCCTATGGTTTTACCCAACAAATTGGTCTCATTTGAATCTATTCCTATCTATATAAAATGATGACTATGAAAAAAAGATGACCATGAAAAAGACATATGGAAAATAAAAACATATATTGTCAATTATTCTCTCGCCACATGAACATGCAAATCACTCTTTAATTTGCACGTAATTCAAACAAGAAAATATTGCATATTAATTAATATTAATTCACTTTTGTGGCTTCTTCTCAAATATCGCTAGGAGGATGTCGGCCAACTATTTGGTAGAGTCATATATATAGAATTGAGTATGCTCTCCGGCAACGAAATTTGGCTCTGCTCCAATTGGTCTATGCAATGAAAATAGGTGGTGGAAACATAATATTTCACAGCGGCGGGGGTGGTGGTTGCGTTTGTGCAAAACGGGCTCACAGCGGCGGGTTTTCTTGCAGTGGCAGTGGCAGTAGATCGAGAATGTGGCCAATATTGATAAAAAAAAAAACCAGTGGTTGCCTTGGAGACCGCCATTTTCTTTTCTTTCTTATGATTTAGCTAGCTAGGTGATCATGTGTTATTATGTTTTTTATTGTGGGCTTAAATATTTCTTATTTCTTTGGTTTTTGGTCCAAAATCACTTGAAAGTTAAGACCCTTGGAAGCCGTTGACACATTTGGGGAAAATGCAAAGATAGTCCCGTAACTTTACCTAATTGGCAATTTTGGTCCTTTTTGATATAAATTTTGCAAATTTAGTCCTATAACTTTAAAATCATCACAATTTTGGTCCTCAATTGACCGGAGCTACAAATTCCGGCCGCAAAAGGTCATTAATTAACACGTGGCTCGTTATGAGGTTGACTTGGACCCGTTATGAGCAGAATTGACATTTTTTAAAAATAATTTAAATTCCAAATATAAATTCAAAACTCTTTTTAAAATTTTTAAAAGTGTTTAAAAGTTCTGTAAATTTTATAAAAATATTCAGATTTTAATATCTCGATTTTGGAATAATTTTAAGAATTTTAAAAAAATATTGGATTTTATAAAAAGAAATTTCAATATTTTCTTTAATTTTTAGTTTTTTTAAAATAATTTTAGTTTTGTAGAAAAGATTCTATGTTTTTACCCTTTCTAGATTTTATTAAAAAAAATTCAGATTTTTTGGTAAAATATTTCAAAAGTCTTCAATAGTTTTCAGCTTTTAGACAAATTTTCATACTTTAAACAATTTTCCAGAATTTATATTTTATATTGAATTTATTTTTAATATTTGAAGTAATTGGCAGATTTTTAAAACAATTTTTAATTTTTAAAACAAAATTTTAGATTTTTAAAACATCATTTTCTTTTAAAAACAACTTTTTGAGAACAATTTTGTGTTTTTTATTCAGAATTTTAAAATATTTTAAATAAATTTTAAATGTTTAAAAAAGTGTATTTAATTTTTTAACATATTTCATTGTAATTTAATTTTTTAACTATTTTTGTTTTTTTAAACAAATTATATATTTTTTATATTTAAATTTTTAGATTTTGAAATAAATTTAATCACATGAATAAATTTCAAATTGAACAAAATAAAAACTATTTTTTTAAAGAGTTAAAATATTTTATAGGACCAATTTCGCCAATTTGGTCTATTGTTTTTTGTTTTTTCTTTTTTTTTTTAAGAATTAAAATAAGTTACAGGACCAATTATGCGAATTTGGTTGATTGATCTTTTTTTAAGAGTGAAATTAAGTTATAGGACCAATTTTGCTCATAACGGATCCAAGTCAGCCTCTTAATGGGCTATGTGCCAATCACGTGACCTTTTGTGGCCGTAATTTGTAGTTACGGTCATTTGAGGACCAAAATTGCGATAATTTTAAAGTTATAAGACTAGATTTGCAAAACCCAAATCATACAGGACCAAAATTGCCAACTAGGTAAAGTTACTGTACCATTTTTACATTTTCCCGACACATTTTTACTAATTGGTGGGAGGGATTTATTGGAATTGGTCCTTGATAAATTGGGTGTTGACCCGATTTTGACCAATTAATTAAGTGGTTTCCATTTGTGAAAAATGGAATTAAATTATTTATAAAAATTCTACTAAGAGAGTAGATGAGAATAGCATTTGGAATTTCTCAAAACCGATTCCGGGTGAATGAGAAATTAATGCTAGAAGTTAACCACTTAATACAAATAAATTGTATAGAAAATGGAAAATGTGGAGGAGGAGAGATGTTCCATCCCACATAGGAAAAGGGAGGCAGAGTTGCACACTTTATATATCCCAAGTTGGACATATGGGTTTGGGCCCTTAGGGGCATCCAAGTTTTTAAAGGGGTGAGGACCTACATGCTTGTGGGTTTGGTTCAAAGCACAAACACGCGCGCGCCGCCGCCTGCCGGCACGGCCCGGTTCGGGTCGTGGGTCGTGGGCCGCAGGCTTGGGCTTGGGCTTCAAGGCCCTTATTCTTTTTGGACCAAAAACCTTTAAAATAATTTATTAATTTTTTTTAATTAATTAAATCAGAGTTCAACCTAGGAAATGGTTCGGCCCACAGACGCACGGAGCACGCCCGTGATGGGCGCCGCACGCCCGTGCGTGCCTGGGTCGAGTGCCATGCCGACGTTGGAGCACCAGCAAGACGGCGCGCGCGCACGCCCGCGGCGTCTGGTTGTGCTCCCTTGCGCAGGTGCGTCTGTTCAGTGAAAAAGTGCCTTTTCGAGCCTACAGACGTGATTTTCCTTACGGGCACTTCATTGTCTATATTATTGAAGCCCCTGCAGATGAATTGACATACGAAAAACTCAGATAATAACCTGTCATTTGCATCATACGAGCATATTGATATCCCACCTTCTAAAGCTTGAAAATTGCCAAACATTCGTCGTTATTTGTTGTTCCTGGTTTCTTTGTCTTGCTAACCGGGATCAGAAAATCGTTGTATCTTAGAGGCGAGCGCCGGAACCGTAAGCACTAGTATACGGGGCGTTTTCGTCTTGCGGAGACTGATTCGAAATCAGGCCTCAACTTAAACCATACAGTATATCCAACCATTTTCTTCACATACAGAAACCTTCCACCATAAATTTACCCAACAGGATTAATCTCGCGCAATGCCAAAATTTTACCCATATGATTTTAATTAATACAAAGTATATATAAGATACACGCACAAACCAATGGTTTTTTTTGATCGTTTGCAACAATATCATTGATTCATTGATTCATTGGTTCATTTATTATTGTTATAGGTGTTTAGATGGTTTTATTTTCAATATTGCTTTCTTGCTGGACATTTGTGCCCAGGATGTGAAGTTATTGTTTTGTGATCTTGTTGACAATTCCTCTTTCTTTGAATTTATAATATGTGTACTATGAAATTAATAACAATCAAATAATTAATAGACACATAGCTTATGGACAATGATGTGCAGTGATGAAGCCAGGAATTTTGGGTAGGGGGTCCCAACTAATATTAATATAAAAAAGAGTCTGTTGGATTTTCACCACTTCTCCATAATAAAAATAGTTTTTACCATGTTTTTTAGCCATTTTTGAGTTCAAATTTCCACTTTGTCTTTTTTCCAATACTAGGGACCGGTACATTTCCCGGTACCGAAATGTACCACATCAATTTTTTTATAATATAATCAAGTACATCATTAGTGAACACAAGATCAAGGGTATAACCTTGTCAAAATGGCTAAAAATATGACTATTTTTTTTTTTTACAAAATATAAGTGGACAATTTGTCCATTGCCACATAAAAATTAAAACAGTACATCAAATTTTAAATAAGTAAAAGTTTTGATTAAGTCATTGTATTAATTTAATCACGTCTTCATATTCATAAATAACAAAATACAATTACATCAATATACCAAAAAGGACAAATAGAAACACAAGAATTTAAAAAAAAATTCAAGTTAAAGTTTATGGCAGAGATTAAAATATGGACAACATTTTAAGAAAACGGAAAAAATGACCAAGACTAATATTTTTCAAGATTCACAAATCTAAATAGGAAAGATGAATGCAATATAATTGAAGTCTTCTTTTTCCCGTTTTTCTATTTTTTAATTTATTTTAAGATTAAAAAGTGAAATGACCAAAATATACTCCTACTTTTTTTCAAAATCTGAGGGTGCCCAGTGCCCCCTACATGGCTTCGTCACTGGTGCTATGTATCTACCCAATTTTTTTTTTTTTTGAGGAAATATCTACCCAAATAATTAAATATTGAATTATAAACTAAAATTTAAAATGTAAAATAGAATAATTAAAATCAATCTGGTTTGCCAATAGGTATGAACCCAAGGATGATGAGCACGTGGCAGCCTGTTATCGATAAAATTAACCGTCGTCTTGGTCGTTGGGAAAAAAACATTTATTTTTCGAGGGAAGGATCATGCTAATAAAAGTTGTTTTATCTTCATTACCGCTCTATTACCTATCTTTTATGAGGGCACCACGAAACATTCTCAAAGAAATCGAACGAATTCAGAGAAAATTTATTTGGAGTGGGGGTACGGAAAAGGGTAACAAAATTAATTGGGTAAGTTGGGATAAAGTTTGTATGCCTAAGAAGGAAGGTGGTTTGGGGGTGAGGAAATGCATAGCTTCAATAAAGCACTTCTAGCAAGATGGGGTTGGAGGCTTGTTAGATATAATGATCAATTATGGGTCAAACTCATTCAATCAAAATATGGAGCTAGTGATAATGATAGAAGGGAATTTCATAATTTTAAAAATAATTGAGAGAGCTCCTGGTGGTGGAAAGATCTTAATAAATGGATTCTCATTAAAGATTGGTTCTTAAATTTAAGAATGAAAGTGGGGAATGGGAATAAATGTAGATTTTGGGAAGATTTGTGGGTGGGTGAAGAAGTATTAGCTAAGTGTTTTCCTAGATTACACATATTGTTAGCCATTGACAAAGGTGTGAAGGTGAATGAGATGGGGCACTGGGTAGAGGGTAAATGGGAATGGGACTGGAAATGAAGAAGAAAATTATTTGCTTGGGAAGAGAATTTGTTGAAAGATCTTTCTTTTTGCAGGTTTTCTTTAGATCAAGGAAAAGATGATCAATGGACATGGAACGCTGAACCTGGGGGCCTATTTTCTACAAAATCAACGTACAATTATTTAAGAAATCTCGAAGCACCAAATGAGCAGAGGAGAAAAGTTCTCATAATTGCATGGGGGAAGCCAACACTGTACAAAGTAGCTGCCTTTGCTTGGAAGCTCTTACAACAAAAAGTCCCGGTTAAAAAGTTTCTTCAGAAAAGAAGAATCTTACCAAGTAGTGATCCTGCGCTTTGTGTTTTTTGCGAGAAATCACAGGAAAGTTTAGATCACTTATTTTTCACATATCCTGTTTCACATCATATTTGGACCAACTGTTATAATTGGTTCGTGCTTACTTATGTGTTCCACAACAACTCCATTCAACATCTTCTTCTTCATATGGGAATGGTAAAGGACAAGAGAAAAAGAAATGTTTGGAGGGTAATTTGGATGTGCGTTATTTGGAATATATGGATTCATAGAAATGGGGCCACATTCAGAAAGACACCACTTATGCATGATAGAATCATCGCAAAAATTAAGATTAATCTCTGGTATTGGATTAGAGCATACCGACTTAAGATGAAGGAAATGTGTATTGATTTATGGTTGGAGCGTTCAGTTAGAATTTTCTTGCGAGGAATCTTTTGATTTTGAAAAGCTTGGGTGAAATGTGAGCAAATTAGTTTCGAGTTTATGATTTGTAAATGAACTGAAGATGTAATATGGGTTGAGCACCCCTTGTGCTCATGTTTTTTGAAATCTTTCCTTATAAAAAAATTAAAACCAATCTGCCAGAAAAAAGGTTATTACTATCTTTAATTATAAAATTCACAATTTTATGCTTGAAAATCAATTTGCTTATATCATACACTTGGGGCTAATTTAACTAATTAGAGCCATTTCCAAAACAAATTAAACAAATAACGCCAAAAAAAAGAGGCAAAAATAGTCTTCCCGCTTCACATTATCGGAAAGCTACGAGAATGGCGCAAAAAAACAGGCGAAAACTTTTTTTAACCAATTTTTTTAATAAAAAAAGGGCATTGACAACACCGTTTTCTACTTTAATTCAAACTCGTGCAATGAAAACAGAGTTGTCATCTCTGTTTTCACATATAACAAATTCACCCCCTCCGTCTTCCTCTCCAGACTCCATCCTCACACTTCTCTCCAGAAAATAAGGTAAGCTCTCTTTCTTTTCTTTTTTTTTTTTTAATTTATTTATATTATTTTTTTAAGTTGTTATTTTGTATATTGTATATGTGTGTCTTGTGTTATATTTTCGGCAGAAAAGGGTAGTCGCCAGAAGTGGGCGATCACGGGGAAAATTTTTGGGGGCCGCCGAAAGTGGGCGGCCAGATAAATAGGGGGGCCGCTGGAAGTGGGCGGCCAGAAAATTTTTCCTGTATATAGTTTTTTTTTAAGAAATTAATTATGCTAGTTTTATTTGTATATTTTATAATTGCAGACGGTCTATATTAGCAGACAGACTATATTTTTCCGGTAAATTTTTATATTATGTCTCTTTTTAAAAAACAAATTTAAATTCATTAATTACAAATTAATTGTTTGGTTAATTTTAATAGTAGAAATTTAGTATTCATATTAATAGATACCATTATTTTATTGTATTCCACAAAGTTGTTTTATAGGACAAATTACACAATATGGGTTCACACTATCTTATGACCGTAGTACAATTATAATATATAGACTGTCTCGGATGACAAAATTGGGTAAATTAATTACAAAACTATAGTGGTCGTTAAATATTGATAGTAGTTAGTTTTAGTGGAAGGTGTTTGTTAAGTATAGCTCCCAAAATCATTCACGGTTAATGCCAATAACTAGTGACGATAATTTATGATTTTCTTGGATCCAATTTCAGAAATTTCATTTGTCGATGTATGTTCGCCTTATTTTTAGCTTCACCGCAAGTGTACGGTGCATTTTATAGAATAGGGTTAGCAAGGTCGAATCCACAGGGACTAACAAATTAATGTACTAAGTACTGGATTGTAATAGCCTTATTTTATCTAGACAATCGAAAGTGAGTGAGTTGGTTTTACAAACTAAAGCTGAAATCTATCCTAAAATAACAAAGTAATGAATGATTGAAAGATCAAGATGATGAATGGATTCCTGGGTTATGGTTTCAGTTAATATCCCCTTTTATTATCAGATTAATCAAACCAAAGTTAAACGTATTCTTCCCTATAGACCGATCACAAAAGTAATTTACCCTCTCTCTCGAGATGCATGTAAAAGCGTTGATTGGAATATCTTTGCTAGCATCTCTACTCAACATGAGATATCCAACTCCCAAAAGCTCAAAAGATTATAAAGCCTCACGAATATTCACAGTCTTCTCAATCATGCAAGATATTCATGTCAAGTACTCATAGATCTAATATTGAAACTCATCGGTTAGAATTATGAATCAATACATCAAACAAGTTAAACCAAACGCGTTTTGATAAAACAAGAATTAAAGCAAAGTACTTGAATAGGGTTGGAAAACATTAACTTCAATTGTAATTAATCATCAAATAAAAATATCCATTAACTTACTCCCAAACCCGGGAATCACAAAGTGTTTAGCCAGACATAGAAAAGAAATAATTCATAGCCAAATTATTCATGTTCATGTCTAATTAATTAAAAATAACGATACTATGGAATGAGTGAACTCGGGGATGATGACGATCTCTCGATCTATCTTCAATCCTCGAAGGTGTGGTTGTGGTCTTGATCGATCTCTCCAATTCTCCGGTGGAAGATTGCTCTTTTCTCTGCTTTCTAGGGCAAAAATCAGCGAATCCTTGTTTGTGGCCGCCCCGTCTCTATTTGTACTTCGTTTGGTTCAAAACCTAGTTCAAAACTAGTCAGACTCTATTTTTCCCGCAAAGGCGCACGAGCCGTGCGCTAGAGCATGCCCAACCTGTGTTGGGTGCCGCACAAAACTTCAAATTGCTGAAGGGAGCACGGGCCGTGCGCTAGAGCACGACCAGCCCGTGCTTGTAGCCGAACTTTGAGAACTCAGTGTTAGGTTGAGCACGAGCTGTGCTAGGGTCGCACGCCCTGCCCGTGCTCACCTATTGCAACTAGTACTCGACCGTTTTCTTCCATTTTTCACCCGGTTTGTCTGACTTCTTCTGGATTCAACTCCAAACTTCGTACATTATATCAATCATTGGCGGTTCTTTATCGCCATGCCCCGAATTGTTGACAAAATGCCACAATTATCAATAAATTCCTACAAAACGAGCAAAGCGTAATCCTTTTCCACAAAACAGGAATAAAACCCTATTTACACATGTAATGCATGCATAGCAACACATTATAGCCAAAATTAAGCCCAAAATACATACAAAATACATGCCTATCAAACCCCCAAACTTAAACTATTGGCAGTCCTGGTCAACACTTTATAAACAATACAACACAAATGGGATGAAAAAGAGCATCTCAAGAACACCGCATCACAATTCATGTCGTTTATCCATAGACATCAAGCACAAACCAACCAAGCTTCAAACATTTAACACGGAGCACACATCTATCAAAATCATGGCAAACACTTCAAATCACGCCTCTCATGGATAAAGTGTATACTCTACTCACTAGGATAATAAGGGACGTGTATTCGCTCAATTCATATCAATGTTGAAGAATTACCATATGCTTGCAAATCGTCTCACATCTCCGCCACTCGATTGTATGCAATTCACAAATCAGAAAGGACTATGCTTATGGTTGTAATGAAGGCTCTTTGGTTAAGGTAGGGAAATATGAATAAAGTGACTCAAACTCAAGCGTATAGATTGGTAAGCGCATTGTTTCTCTCAAACACTTATTCTTATTCAAATCAACTATGCACCCCAATAACCTTTTCCTATCACATATCTATTTCTCCCTTCTTTTTCATACCATTCATTCTTCTTCGCTTTACATCACAATTTCCAGCCTATATATTACTTATGGCCGACTCATCTCGTTTGTGAGTATCCTTCACTTCCCTCCTTTTTTTTTTCCTCCCAATCACCCAACATATACACCATTTTCTAATTTCTCGATGCCCTTTCATTCAATCCTTTATTTTATCCCTTTACTCAATGCTATACGCTCAAGCTTAGGGTAACATATATATCAAGTTAAGTTTTAAGGCTTGAAATGTGGCTATCAAAAATCAGGCAATAGGCTCAAATTGGCTAACTAGGGAAATCAAATATCATAAGGTAGGCAAAAAGGCTTGAAAGGCTTAATAAAGATGGCCTAAAATCATTTTCATAAACTGCATACAACATGTCACTTTGAGGGAGATACCAGAGTAAGTTCTAGAATTCAAATCAACATGAATGACACACTCAATCATCAAACAAGACTGCATAATATGAAAGCAGTAAAGGCTCAAAAAGCTCACAGGCTTGTAGGTGCATAATTCAAAGTATATCAACCATGATTCCAATATTCACATGCTCCATATTAATTATTCTCAACCAGGTCAACTCACGCTCAACACCCAATTCAAAATAACATAAATTGATCCACAAATGCTCCCAAGATCAAAATCACAATCAAAATCACAGCAAGCACACAATAGTGGTCAACTCACTCCCTAACAACTAAGAAAGCAATAAACGTGCTAAAGCAATAAACATGCTAAAAACAAAAAATTCAACATCTAATGTAATGCAACCTATATGTACTAAATGCAACTACATGAATTCAACAACGCCACACCCTTCAATAAAATTAATACCTCTCCCCTCAAACTTGAATGAAATTATAGCGCATAGAAGAGAAGGTAGAATTTCAAAAAAAAGTGTGGAAAGGACCTGGATCACTGTGGGGGTGGCGGCGGAAAGTGGCCCTAGGAGATATGCCACATTTGAATCTAATGCATCGTCTGCAACATCTCCAACTCCCACTGCTCCTAGGCCTGGTACCTCAGCTCCTGGGCTTGCTACCTCTGCTCTTGCTCTGTTCGGAAAGCACGGAACTCCTCCTGGTGATGCAGGAAATCATCTCGGTACTGCCAGAATTCATCCTGGTGATGCCGGAAGTCGTCCCTATGCTGTTGCATGCTCTCTTCAAGAGCATAGAGTCTATCATGATCATACTGTCCCCCATGCTCCTCACCTTGGTGTGAGCTCTCCGAATGTCGGCCCACCCCGTGGGAAGCCCCCGCCAAATCCCTCTCTTGCCGATCGTACTCCTTGCCTCCATCACCAAATCCTCTTCATCGTAACCCCCGCTACCCTCCACCTTTTTCTTGCGATCAGTCGCGTCCATGACCCGATATGTGCCTCGAGTTCATGAGCCGATTACTTTGATTGTCCACCACAACAAACAGTCATGGGTTAGGGAGGAGGAAAGCGGACCCGACATTTTGTTGAAAACAGAGATGTTCTCCTCGTTAGTTATGATCTTCATGGTGCGAAGGGCATTTATGTTGATGCTTCGACTACCCTCTATCGGCTCCATTCAGCGCATATCAACCCCAAAATATTGAGCAACGGGGGTTATCATTCCCCCAATTAATATGTTCCCCGTGTCCGACTGAGAAATGTAAACGACGTGTTCCACAAAGTAAGTCGCCATATTATAAGGGGTGCGGGTGAGCATACACCAAAGTAGGTATAGCTCTCGAGCTTGCATACCCCCATTGTTGTGCCAAACGTACATTGACTGGGCCGTTACTTTTTGGATGTAGCGAAATACGGGGTTTCAGATTGACGAGGCCTTGGATGTGCGTGCCGCATATTGCATCAAGCCGGTTTCTGGGGTTTCAGTCAACAATCACCAGAAATCATGTTGGCTATAATTTGCAGCGGTCCGGAATGGGGCGTTTGACGGTACCCCAAAAATCTGGTTAAGTTGGGCGATAGTGACGTGCCTCCATTTGTTACCCAATCTAAATCGAGTTTTCTGAGGCTCATTTCTTACTCGCGTCTCCGTAACATCCACGGTGCTCAGGAACTCAAGCGC
This sequence comes from Rehmannia glutinosa, assembly GCA_016081115.2. NCBI lineage: Eukaryota > Viridiplantae > Streptophyta > Magnoliopsida > Lamiales > Orobanchaceae > Rehmannia > Rehmannia glutinosa. The sequence goes on along the minus strand of CM071931.1, from coordinate 64,154,866 downwards.
GAGTGTCTTAAATGTTCTCCACCGCCGTTGCATGAAGGCGGTCCATTCCACTCGTTCAAACATGTGCTAAACCTCCTCATGTATCCCGAGAGCTCGGGTACAATCATCGTCGGCATAGCATATGGGTGTGAAAGGACGAGTAATCAGTCGGTTCCACCTATCCAGTTCATAGTTCTCTGTCAAAGTGAGCTTGTAAGCCTCGGGGCTGTTTGGGTGTGGTAGTGCACGTGCGGCGGCAGCCCCCCATCCTCGTCTACCTCGGTTTGGTCGGTTCCGTGGTTCAGCCATTTGTTCGAATGAGTACCTTGCAAAACAATTGTGAGAATCCGTACGTGCCAAGTAAAAAAATGATGAATTACATACAACAATCCACATAAGGCATAGTGTCTCATCTCGACAATTTAATCCACAATTAAGCTTCCAAGCCCCAATAACAATGTAATTGTAGAGAATCCTAGTTACTAACACCCTAAACAATCGAGCTCATGTATAATTCATCAAACAAGCAACTACAAACATCCTAATCCAATAACCCACAAGGTGTTCGATAAAATGCCCAATAGAAGAATTCAATCATAATCATGGCAAAATCATTAAACATGCACCATATAGTAACTTTGGTCCATAATCCTCAAGAAATTCGAAATAAAAAGTGCAATTCATACCTTAAATCCCGAAAATTCGAAAAGAGTTGAAAGTTGAAACCCTAGGTGCTCTTCTACTCAAATCCTCACTTCAAAGCTTGTTTAAGAGTATAATTTGTGTGGGAAGTGATTATGCAAGTGAAAACCAAGGGAAATTTTCAAGAATTTGAGAGACGTGCATCTATGTGTATTTCGTGCGAGAGAGAAAGGGGGTTTTGTGAGAGAAATAGGCCCCCTGCGCATTCTTATGTTTGTCTCAGCAGACGGGAGGGTCGAACCTCAACTCCAAATTCCTGGGCACCGCACGGGACGTGCGAGGTGCCGCAAATTCATTCAATATATCTGGTACCCGCACGGGCGTGCGCAATGCGCACGCCCTTCCCGTGCTGGGTACCGCACGTAAGCTCGTAATTTTCATTTTTTTTATTTTTTTAAGGAAAATAAGAAAATCCTAACCTATGAAAGCAAATAAATCCTAACTTAGAAATGGGAAAACAAACCAAGAAAACATGGGAAAAAATAAAACAGCAAATCGTTGGGTTGCCTCCCAACAAACGTTAAATTTAACGTCTATAGCTTGACTCCTATTTACTCGATCACGGCTCTAGAAAAGTGAGGCGTGTCACCTCTTCCTTTTGATCTCTATCAAGGTAATGCTTGATCCTCTGGCCATTTACCATGAACATCTCCCCATATCGGCTCAACAATTCCACTATTCCCGGAGGATTTAATACCTTTTTTTATCACAAATGGCCCCGACCATCTAGACTTAAGTTTACCCGGAAAGAGTTTAAGACGCGAGTTAAACAAAAGGACTTGTTCACCCAGTAAAAACTCTCTCTTCTTTATCATTCGATCGTGCCATCTTTTAGTTCGCTCCTTGTAGATCCGGGAATTTTCATAAGCTTCATCCCGGAACTCCTCCATCTCATTTAAGTGCAAAAGCCTCTTCTCACCCACTGCTTGGAAGTCAAAATTTAACTTCTTAACAGCCCAAAATGCCTTATGCTCCAATTCTACGGGCAAGTGACACAATTTCTCGAATACTAACTGATATGATGATGTGCCCAATGGTGTCTTGTACGCAGTCCGATATGCCCACAATGCATCATCTAACTTCATGGCCCAATCCTTGCGATTTATATTTATTGTCTTCTCCAAGATTTGCTTAATCTCGTGATTGGCTACCTCTGTTTTTCCCATTTGCTTGCGGATGGTATGCTAATGCCACCTTGTGTTTGACCCCATATTTTGCAAGTAAAGTGCTCATCAATTTATTCACAAAGTGTGACCCCCCATCGCTAATCAAAGCTCTCGGGGTTCCAAACCGAGTGAATATATTTTTCTTTAGGAATTTGAGCACTACTCGCGCATCATTGGTTTGTGCCGGAATCGCCTCGACCCATCGAGATACGTACTCCACTACAAGTAGAATGTACTGATAACCCAAAAAAGATTGAAAGGGGCCCATAAAGTCGATCCCCCACACATCAAAGAGTTCGACCTCCATCACATTGGTCATGGGCATCTCATGTCGTCTCGAGATGTTTCCCATCCGCTGGCGCCTATCACACTGCTGCACATATAGATAGCAATCATTAGATAACGTAGGCCAGTATAAACCACTTTGCAATACCTTTGATGTCGTACATGTCGGACCGAAGTGTCCCTCGGAAGGTGAAGAATGGCACTGTTGTAGAACTCCCTCCCACTCTTCTTGAGGCACACATCGTCGGATGATAGTGTCTGCGCACCTCTTAAAGAGCAAGGGGTCGTCCCACATGTAGAACTTGACATCATGGAGGAACTTTTTCTTTTGATAGGACGATAAATCTGGAGGCATGACTCCTGCAACCAAATAGTTAACAAAATCTGCATACCATGGGAATTGAGCCTGTAACATTAGAAGTTGCTCATCGGGGAACTCCTCCTTAATTGCCTCTGTGCCTTCTTTCTCCTTTTTCTTATACTCCAACCTGGATAAGTGATCTGCCACCACATTCTCGCAACCCTTTCTATCTCGAATTTCCACATCGAACCCCCGCAACAAAACGATCCATCGAATCAGTCTCGGTTTGGCATCCTTCTTGTCGAATAGATATTTGATCGCCGCGTGGTCGGTGTGGACTATCGTATTAGTTCCAATCAAGTAAGATCGGAACTTATCAAATGTATACACAATTGCCAGTATTTCCTTCTCAGTGGTGATGTAGTTTTGTTGGGCGCTGTCTAAAGTTCTGCTCGCATAATAGATGGCTTTGAACAACTTGTCTCTTTTCTGGCCCAAAATAGCCCCAACTGCAAAGTCACTGGCATCGCACATCGGCTCGAAGGTGACTCAATCCGAACTACAAGAATTGGTGCTGTCACCAAAGCCTTCTTCAGAATCTTAAAAGCCTGCAAACAATCACCGGAAAAATTGAAAGCAATATCTTTTTCTAGCAAATGACTTAAAGGTTTAGTGATTTTTGAAAAGTCATGAATAAACCTTCTGTAGAATCCGCCGTGCCCCAAAAAGCTTCGAATGGCCTTCTCATTTGTTGGAGGTGGGAGTTTCTTAATTGCGACGATCTTCGCTCTATCAACTTCTAAACCTGCAGAAGAGACTCGGTGGCTTAATACAATACCATCACATACCATGAAATGGCACTTTTCCCAATTTAAAACAAGGTTAGTCTCCTCGCATCTCTGCAAAACTAGAGCAAGATTATCCAAGCAATGATTAAATGAGTCTCCAAACACAGAAAAATCATCCATAAAAACCTCCATTATTTTCTCAATAAAGTCATGAAAGATAGCCATCATGCATCGCTGAAACATTGCGGGTGCATTACATAGGCCGAATGGCATTCTGCGAAATGCAAATATACCATAGGGGCATGTAAATCTCGTCTTCTCTTGGTCTTCCGGGGCAATCATGATCTGATTATACCCAGAATAACCATCGAGAAAACAATAATAATCGTATCTCGCCAAGCGATCTAACATCATATCAATAAAGGAAAGCGGAAAGTGATCTTTGCGAGTAGCATCATTTAACTTTCTATAATCAATGCAAATACGCCACCCAGTTACTACTCTAGTTGCAATAAGCTCATCACTTTCGTTTCTAACAACAGTCATCCCCCCTTTCTTCGGTACCACTTGCACCGGACTTACCCAGGATCTATCAGAAATAGCATATATAATTCCAGCATCTAATCATTTTAAAACCTCTTTTCTAACGACTTCTTGCATTATAGGGTTTAATCTTATTTGATTTTGCACCAAAGGTTTATAAACATCTTCCATTCTAATTTTATGCATTACAATGGATGGACTGATGCCTTTTAAATCAGAGATTGACCAACCTATCGTCGACTTATGGTTTCTTAACACCCTAAGCAATTTATCGAGTTGAAATTGAATTGAAGTTAAAAGAGATGATACGATTACCAAACTCGTGTTATTTGCCCCAAGGAATGCATATTTGAGATGCTCGGGCAAGGGTTTGAGTTCTGGGTTTGAAGTGGCCTCCTCGGATGGACGCACGGTCTGTCCGTACTCAAGTGCACAGACCATGCTCTCTTTAGGTGTCTCGCCTTTTCTTTCGACCTTAGGCACGGGCTGCCCGTGCTCAGACGCACGGGCCATGCTCTCTTCAGGTTTTCCCTCATCTGCTTTGGCCATGCACACGGCCTGGGCGTGCTCTGTAGCACGGGTCGTGTGCCCCTGTAGAATGGACTCCCGCACGTTTTTCTGCGTGTGCGCGCCTCTTGCGTTCTCGGTAGCTCCTGCATGTTAGCTAAAGCACAAACGCAATCATACAAGTCTTGGTTATCATAATCAATCATCATGTTTGATGTTGAACACGAATGTGTCAAACCAAACTCTAAATCATCCCTAAACAATGTATGATCCGCATACTCATCAATGCAAGATTCAACTACGTTAATGAAATTACAACTTTCAACACCATCATGAAATTGAAGTGCCTTATAGATAGTAAAAAAAGCATGCTCATCATTAACCCGTAATGTGAGCTCTCCCTTTTGCACATCTATTAAGGCCTTCCCAGTAGCTAGGAATAGACGCCCAAGTATCAAAGAAACGTCTTTATCCTCCTCTATATCTAGCACCAAAAAATCCACGGGGAATATGAATTTATCTACACATCCTCGATGATTCCCTTCGGATACGTGATTGTTCGGTCCGCGAGTTGTAAGGTGACCGTAGATGGCTCAACCTCTCCTAATCCAAGTTGCCTGAAAATGGACAAAGGCATCAAGTTAATACTCGCTCCTAAATCACAAAGTGCTTTCTCAAAGAAAACATCACCAATAGCACAATGGATAGTAAAACTCCCCAGATCTTTTAATTTCTGTGGTAGTTTCCTCTGGATTATTGCACTGCATTCTTCTGTCAGATTGACTGTCTCGAAACCAGTCATCTTTCTCTTCTTTGACATAACATCCTTCAGAAATTTAGCGTAATTGGGCATCTGCTCCAATGCGTCTGCAAAAGGAATGTTAATATGCAGTTTCTTAAATATATCCAAAAACTTAGCAAATTGCGCATCTAACTTTTTCTTTTGAAAATATTGGGGAAAAGGGAGGGGAACATTAAGTTTAGAAATATCAGGGTTAGAGGAAGATTTAAGCTTCTCAGCCCCTTTTTGTTCAGCAAGATGATCCTCAACTCCTTCCTCGGCCTCTACATCCCCATTTGCTTCAGTTTCCGCGTCTCCTAGCGTAACGGTCGCTGCTCCTGAAGGGCGCACGGGTTTCCCGTGCGGCAGCACACAGGCCGTGCTCCCCTGCATCTGTTGTCTCAGCTGCTTCAGTTTCCTCAGTTGTTTCCCGCACAGTTGGGGTCTCTTCGATTCTCTGCTGATCAACATTAGCAGTCTTCTCAGAGGCATCCACAATTTCTGGAGACAGCTCCTCTTGAGCATCAACAGTCACAATTTGCTTTTCCGGCTGAGTACTGGACTCGACTGTCTTTTCAAGCTCAGAATGATTGTACATCCATCCACGCTTGGTGGCAACCAATGAGATCTCTGGTTCCACTCCGGTAGGCTCTTCAATAGTGAAGTCATGTGCTCCTTTCTTAGAAGCAGCTGCCTTTCTGGACTTGGCAGTCCCCTTCTTCTTCACGATAGGGGAAGAAATTTGGGATTCCTCCTCTATCTCGGTTGCGTGGGTAGGTGTCTCGGCTGCGTGGGCAGGGGCTTTTGTTTTGGCTGCGGGGGGCAGGTTATTTCTTTGATTTGGCTGCGGGGGCTGGGGCAGGCTTAGAAGATGCAGCTCTCTTCTTGGATGTCTTCTTGGGATAGAGAGTTGGGGAGGTTTCAGCTATGTCTTCTGCAGGGTCAGCTGATTCCCCCTCACTCATGACAGCCTTTCGTACATGAGCTTTCTTCTGGGCTCCAGAAAGGTTCGCCTTAAACATCTTTTTATTTACATGGAAGGGCTTGCCATGGTACAATGCAATGCCCTCCACCTCCATCAGATGGCCAATCACAAGGCCATATCCCAAAGAGCAACCAAAGGTCCCATCCTCCTTGAAGGACTTGTTCATCACATTTTGACAGATTCGACTGAAAACAAACTCAGCCCAATTGACCTCTTTTCTTGCATGATCACATCCATCACGATCAGCTTGGTCTTGGACAGCTGATTAAAGCTTCCAAACTTCATGTCCACGCACTTGGACATGATGTCCATCAGTTTGTGGTAATCCTCCTTCAGAGACTCCTTCTTGGCTGTATACACAACCTTTGTAGCGAACTCCGGCTTGGCAATTTCCTTCCAAACTGCAACTAGGTTTACATCCTTCTCAGCGATGTCCTTCAAACCCTCAGTGGGAAAAAAAACAGTGCTCAGCAAGGTCCTTAGCAGTTATTTTGATGACCTTGCTATGGACCGATGAATGGATCTCATCGTCCTGCACCTCCGCGTTCACATAGAACATGGCCATCTCTTCCAGGTAGGTTTGAGTGAACTGCATCGTCAAAAAGTCCTTAAGGCCGGACTTTTCTATCTTATCGGCTATCTTCTTCACAAGGGCATCATCAACGCCCTGTTTGATCATACCAGCAAAGTCCACTGAAGAACCGGTGTGGATCTTCTCAGTTAATAAAGTGAAATCATGGTTTGCTGCCATTTCAGAGCTTTTGCCGATTAAAAATGCGAGAAGTGAGCTTGAGTACTAGGGTTTCGAACAAGGTTGCAGAGAGTATGAGCTTTTCTTTCCTGAAGATGAATAGGTTTGCGTGAGGAGAGAGAAAGTGAAGTTTCGTATATAAAAGACGTAAAAGGACGATTTTTGGATTTTGAAAATGTTGATCAAAATCAACGGCCAAGATTAAGCCTTCAAAACCGCATTAATTTCCCCACATTAAATACAACAGCATTTATATCCAATCATATGGTTTACTGTGCAACTTTTGTACTGACAGTCATTATTACGCTGACATCATTCTTAAAAACATTCCCACTCGAATTAAAATGACTGCGTTTTTGTCACTTAACTCATAAATGATTCTGCTTATATCCAAAGTGACACAACTCTGCTTCTCTCTTCTCATGATGTTACTCAGCTGTCAACTAACTCGATACAGCTGACGTCCTGGCTGGGCTGTTTCACTTGGCTGACGTGTGAAACTTGTTCTTTTTCAGTTCTCTCATCTTCTTTCTCTACTGATTGAGTCTTCTGAGTATTCTAACTCATCTCAATTAACCCTAACTCGTTTTTGAGCTCTTCAACCTTGATTTCACTTGATGGCTTTGTGAATATAACAGCTAACTGCTTATCAGTTGAGATGTATTCCAAGGTGATGTCTTTCTTTTCAACATGATCTATTATAAAATGATATCTGACATCAATGTACTTTGTTCTTGAATGCAATACTGGATTTTGAGTGATAGCAATAGCACTAGTGTTATCAACATAATTGGAATCTGTTTTTCTTCAATATCATAATCTCTCAGCTGATGTCTCATCCATAAGACTTGGGCACAACAGTTGCCCGCAGCTATGTACTCTACTTCAGCTGTAGATGTAGCTATTGAGTTTTGTTTCTTGTTGAACCAAGAAACCAACCTATTTCCAAGCATTTGACATGTACCTGAGGTACTCTTCCTGTCAACTCCACATCCAACATAGTCTGAGTCTTGAGTATCCTACCAGCTTGAATCCTCCTATCGCGAAATTCTTACCGCAAGCGTATGGTGTCAAGTTTTAGTATAATTTTGAAAGTAGGGTTATCGTCTCCACAGGGATTGTTATCGAATTTTATACTAAGTATTATAATTAAAATAACTTAATTCTATCTAGAAATCGAAAAGAGATGAATTGTTTTTAAACTAAAAAGAAAACTAAAAATAAGCAAACAATTGGTTCAGACAATTAATCAAACACTTGGAAGATGAATTCTAGAGGGTTGATTTCACCTACTTGTCCCCTATGTTCTCAATCCAGTTCATTAATCACAAGTTATTAATCTATAAGCCAATATTCCTACCGTTTATCACTTTCACTCTCGAGTGCCAAGTAATTCTAGGTTCCAATTTCTGATTTTGATATCTTATAAAAATCATAAATTAAACCCTAATACGCTCAATGAATATTCTATCACAGGCTTCAAAAGATTCATAAACCTCTCGGTTCTATGAAACCCTAGGTTGTGCTATTCTATGGCCAGGCGTTCAATTATCTCTCTCGAGCGTGAAATCAAACACGCCAAACAATCTAAACTATTGATCAGATAATTCAGATGCAATCAAATCAAACAACATAAATAGATTAAAAACATGCGAATTTCATAAACTGGAAATCAAAACATAGGTTTAAACGTAAGTTACATCAATCCCCTAGAAATATGGGTTTATCTCATAATGGATGTATAAAAACTCGTGAAGAAATAATTATAGGGTTCAACAAAGATACTAGAAAAATAATTTAGAATGATTAAAGGAGGAATTTTCTCTGTTTCCAGAAGATAGATGCCTTCGAATCTCGTCCCGAACTCTTTCTCCTAGCTCAAAATCGTCCCTTGTCTTGCGTTGTGCTCCAAATAATGTCCGACTCTTTTCCCATACGTGAGTTCTTCTATTTATAAGCTCGAAACCATGAAAAATCCGTCCAAAAAGCCCACGACTTAAAAACGCCCGAGTTCAGCCCGTTCGTCTCTATCAAGGCGCTCTGACACTATAAAGATCGCATGCAGATGTAGCCGACTAAGGCCGCTCCCTCGCCCCTTGCCTCCATTGTCGCCCCCTTACTGTTGTACACCGGTCGGGCGCTGTAGCCCCTTGGCCTGGGCGCTGCAACGCCCCTAAACATCATCCAATCGCTTATCAGACGCTGGGGGCTGCGCCATGGCTGAGCGGCTAGCTGCAGCAGCGCCTCTTCCCTTTACGCTCATTGTACTTATTTTCGACCCCGCCGCAGTCATGGGGGTTTTGGCGTTGCGGCGCTCGTCCTTACGCGATATTTTTCCATTTTTTCAACTTCTAAAATGCACTTTTCACCTTCCAAACACGTTTGTCACCGTTTTTGCTCAATTTCTGCTACCAAGCCCAGTCCCGACTCTCAAACGACAACTAATTACATGAATTCGACTCAAACGACACTAAAAATACCCAAAAACAACGCAAAATCCTAGTCTAGAATACTTAATACGTTGGTATAAAACCAACTTAACAAATACCATAAGCCGACTATCCGGCATCTCTTCAAATACCTTAGGTTTCTCTTAGCTGAAGTTATGTGGCTCTCTTTTGGTGCAGATTGAAATCTAGCACATACACCTATTGCAAAGGTGATGTCTGGCCTGCTTGCTGTTAGATAAAGCAATGATCCAATGGGGGCTCTATATCTGGTTTGATCAACAACTTTTCTATCTGCATCCATGTCTATCTTGACTGATATATTCATAGGAATTTTCACTGAAGACTTCTCTTCCATACCAAATTTCTTCATCAAATCTCTGGTATACTTGGTTTGGCTTATGAAGGTTCCATAATTCAATTGTTTGACTTGAAGTCCTAGGAAGAAAGTCAGCTCTCCCATCATGCTCATCTCAAATTTGCCTTGCATGAGGTTTGAGAACTTGCCACACAGCTCTTTATTTGTGGAACGAAAAATGATGTCATCCACATATATTTGAACAAGCAGTATACTCTCTCCATCTTGAATTCTGAAAAGTCTTCTATCAACTTTGCCATTGGTGAATCCATTGTCAGTTAGAAATTGAGACAATGTATCATACCATGCTCTTGGTGCTTGTTTCAATCCATATAATGCTTTCTTGAGCTTGTAGACCTTATCTCCAATAGTTTTCTGCTCAAAACCTGGAGGTTGTTCAACATAGACTTCTTCCTCTAACAGTCCATTTAGAAATGCACTCTTCACATCCATTTGATATACAGTGAAGTTCTTATGTACAGCATAAGCAAGAAACATCCTTATTGCTTCCAATCTGGGAACAGGAGCAAAGGTTTCATCAAAATCTATACCTTCTTCTTGGCAATACCCTTTGGCTACAAATCTTGCTTTGTTTCTTACTACAGATCCTTCCTCATTCATCTTGTTTCTGAAAATCCACTTTGTACCAATAACATTTTGGTGGGTTGGCCTTTGAACTAATTCCCATACTTTGTCATCCAATGCTTGAGACACATCTTAGGCTCTATCTAGGAAATGAAACAAGTGAACATAGCTTCGTGTTGTGCTCTGGATCTGGTTCTTATGCCATCTCTAACATCTCCAATGACTAACTCTGACGGGTGGTCTCTCAGCCATCTCACATCAGGTTAGAGTAAGTCAGCTGGATTCAGCCGTCTCGCAGCTAGGTTGTCTTGAACTTCTCTTTTATCTTCATTCAGTTGTAGACCTTCCAGCTGTCTTTGAGATTCAGCTATCTCATCTTCTTCAGGGTTGAGTGCTCTTACTTCAGCTTCCACATAAGGACTCTTCTGCATAGTTGGTTGACTCAGCTTATCAGCTAACTCATCAATGTCTTCTCCATTCACATTATGTTTATCAAAAACCACATGAATAGACTGTAGGTCCCAAGGGGTGTGAAGTAAGGTTTAGAGGGGGGTTTGAATAAACCTTACCAGATTTTTGCAAAAAATCTTTTAAAAAGTTGCAACAGAGTTGACTCAAATCAGCTTTGTCCAAAGGACAGCTAGGTTGGTTATTCAGCTGAGTTTCCTACTTAACAGACTCAAGAGAGTTGTTGTTAGTGTAACTCGGCTGTATAGACCAAATGCTTAACTTGGCTGATTGGTTTTAGAAGCGGAAGACTTAACACCCTTGATTTATTTAAAGCTAGTTTTAACACTCGTTTTAACACTTAGCTTATTATTAATTGGAATACCAAATGTAAGCTTATCAGCAGATATAAAATAAATATGCAGGAAAGTAATGCTAGAAGTAAATAGACACAAATATTTTTATAGAGGTTCGAAGATGGGGTAATTCTTCTAATCCTCTCTTGTCCAACCCCTGGAGAAATCCACTAAGTATTGATCAGTTTACAAAGTGGTGAACAGTCTGGAGATAGTCTTGATCACACAGTTGACTTCTCCTGCGACTCAGTCTTGAGATGCCTTGATCACACAACTGGCTTCTCTTTGCGACTCAGCTTCTTCACGAGGCGGCTACCTTGCTACTACATCTCACTTCTTCAAGTTCTTGAATTTGATCACGAAGCCCTCCAACAAACTTGATTCTTGGTTCAACCTTGAACCTTTCTACGATCCTTCACTTGGAAAGTAGACCCCTTGTAGTTTTTCAAAAGTTCCCCTTCAACTTTGTTGATTTCTTCTGTCCTTCACAATAAGTGTTGGATTTGAAAATCTTGTAATGTGCAGGCTTGAGGATTAATGGATATTTTTCTTTTTATCTTTCTTGTGTCTGTTGTTTGTTGTGTGTTCTGTCTCATACATATATTTTTTTTGAATCCTCGGCCTTTTATACTATCATTTGAATAATTATCCGTTGAAGAGATAGACACTTATTCAAACAATATTTCAATGGACGTTAGCTTGTCCTAACATGCTTTCTCAGCGTGTGATAATGCCACTTCCTCGTATTCTTGAATGTTCCACCTTTTCAGGGTCTGACACCTACTTGGAATTCTCATTGGCTTATTTAATTTGCACGCCTTAGACTTGATCACTTTTAGGACCTGGCAGCATGGAGGCATTACTAAATTAAGTAATCCCCTTTATTTCTGTGCAACGGTTTGCTGTCAGTTGCCTTTACTTGACTACCTCTTATAAACCCCAGTTGACTTGAGTCTTCTCCAATCATATATTTGACTCAACTGTCATTCTATCTTGTAGGTCCCAAGGGGTGTAAGTGTAAGGTTTAGAAGGGGGTTGAATAAACCTTACCAAATTTTCGATTTAGGCCTTTTAAATCTCTGAGTTCTACACAAACAGTGTCCTTGATGGACAATCGAATTAGTCACTCAAGAGAGTCAATCTCTTAACGACTTCACCGAAATTTGAGTCATTAGTAGAGTAACTCACTTCATTGTTGGCTATAATTTGACTCACCAGGTTTTGTTTTTAAATGGAAGACTTAACACCCTTAAGTTTGATTAAGCAAGTTTTTTGACTGACTTGATTTAGTACTTATAGATTATCAAATGGATAGCAAATTTATCGTGGATATAAGCAATTAAAAGTGCGAGAAATTTAAATCTTTGAAATGTAAATGACACAAGAAAGTTTTTATAGAGGTTCGAAGATGGGGTAATTCTTCTACTCCTCTCTTCTCCAACTCCCGGAGGAATCCACTAAGTAATGATCGCTTTACAAAGTGGTAACAGTCCGGATACAAGTCTTGATCACAACAAATTGACTTGATCCTTTGGGACTCGGTCACGAGACGCCTTGATCACACACCGGCTTCTCGTGCGACTCGAAACTTCTTCACGGGGCGCAGTGCGCCTTGCTACTCTGACTCACTTGCTCAAGCACTTTGGATTTGATCACGAAGCCCTCCAAACGCTTAAGACTTGGTTGACCTTGAACCTTTCTACAATCCTTCTTGGAATGTAGACCCCTTGTTTTCGTAGTTTCCTCTTCAACTCGATTGAAGTTCTCTTTCCTTCACGGGTAAGTGTTGGATTGATGTTCTTCGAGATGTAGGCTTGAGGATTGAGAATATTTCAATTTTGATAAGCTTGTATATCTCACGTGTGTGTCATCCACGCATCATATTTTCTCAATCAAACTCCTCGGCCTTTTATAGTGAACTTTCAAAAATTTGCCCGTTGAAGAGATAGGCTCATTTTTGAAAATCACTTTGCGATCGTTGGTTTGCACTTCTTGGAATTGCCATTTCCTCGTATGAAATGTTTTATCACCTTTTCGAGTTCGACACGGTGTAGTGCTTCCCATTGGTTCATTTCTTTGCACGCTTCGGGGATGAGCACTCCAAGAAAGGTAGTATGGAGATATTACTTGTTTAAGTAAATCTCTTGATTTACGTACAACGGTTCCTTTTCGCTTATCTCGACTTGATCGCATTTTCCTCGCTTTCCCAGGTGACTTAGAGTCGACTTCCAATCATGGATGACTCTTACTCACTTCATCTTGAGACTTGGCTTCTCTTGAGTTGACTTGACGATGTTTCACTCACCGCATCTCACCGCTTCTTCAAATGATCGAGTTCTGTCTGCTCTTCTTTGTTGTACTCACTGTCTCACGTGAGTTTTCCTTCAAGCCTTCATTGTCTTCTTGCAAGTTGGAGCGTAGGCGACTTAACTCGGCTTGGCCACTCTAATTGTTACAATACATTTCAAAGCAAGAATTGGGGAGCCAACTTTCTATTCTAAGTTTTACATGGCATTCATCAAAATCTAAACAATAAAATTCCTAACAATTTCCCCCTTTTTGATGATGCCAAAACTTAAATCATACAAAGATGCAAATAACAAAGATACATACTGATAGTGTATTGACATAGAATGTATGCGCATAATCAATCTTTTTATTGATCATATCATTCTTGTACTTAACACAATCACAAGGTGTATCGAGTATGTAATTGTCTCAAAAAATTTATAGCATTATTACGTAAGACTTACATTGTATGTATTTACATATAAAATACACGAAGGGTTGGACAAAGAACACTTCATCTCCTTCATTGCTCTTCCTTCTTTCATCTTGATCGGCATCTTCTTCTCTTCTTCTCTTCTTCTCGTCATCACCGCCTTCTTTTTCTTCTCATATGCCTTCCCCGGCGACTTCATCTTTCCTTATTCTTTCCCTGTCTCTCCCGCCATAGCCGAGTTTGTCTCTTGTTTTCTTCTTCTATCCTTTTTGCATACTCGGCGTTGGTTTTAGCCACTTGCAAGTTCGCCACATGGTCAAGCCCGGCCAAAGAGATCCCTCCTTTCTTTCCCCGGATCTACGTATTCAATATTCTTGGCGGAGGCCTGGGTCCAAGCTTCTTCCTCCACTCGCCGCTTCTTCCTCTACCTCGGGCGTATCTTTGTCTTTGGGGCCTTCTTCTTTCGGTGAGTGCCCGGCGGAGTGACCAAAGCAGAGTGATCGCCGGTTGTCTGGCATTGCATCGGCTTCTTCACATAGTGTGAGACCCTTTTCCCAAGATGAGATCCCAAGCTTGAGCGAGGACAAATTTGCAAAATAACCTTGATTCAAGCGTTTTGAATTCGTCACCGATCTTGCTCTGTCCCGACATCCGAAATGGCATACGTGTCTCGACAAAATCGGAATGCCTCCGTGTTCTTTCAAAATGTTCATCACCCTGGCATCCATTCTTCCTTCCACCTCCTTCATCCCCGCTTCAATTTCTTTTCTCTTCTCGCCTATAGATACAGTGTTGGAGTGGCAGAGTCACGGGGAGTTTGTCGCTTATAATGTCACCGTGACAGACCTGTTGGGGGTTTGTGCAATCATCAAGGTCATATTCTTTGATCCTTCCCCTCAAATGAGATTTTCCTTTCTTGATTTTAAAATTTCCTCACCGATTTTCCTTTTAATTTTGTTCCTTGTCACCGCTCCTTTCTTTTCAACTTGATTTTCTTTGCTTTAAGGTATTCCTCTTCCCCTTTTTGGCATCATCAAGGACGAGAGGAACCCCAGGGAACATCTTTGGCAAGCATGAAGTCGAGTCTCTGATGGTTGAATTTTGCTTCAAGTCCGCCGTTGTATCTTGCCGAAATTGGATCGAGTAGCGTTGGATTCTCACAAAATCGCTTCATCTCGGCCATGAGAAGGCTGAATTTTCTTGTCATGTGTTCTTCCAAACGCTGTATATCATTTGCATTACGCTCACGCGCGGCCTTGATCTCGGCGGTGTGAGCTTCGTGCATATGTTCAATGTGTTCCCAGACTTTGTTTTCGCATCAACATTTTCACCCTCCACACCGGTGACTTTTTGAATAATTGTCTCAAGTATCTCACTGTTCCACACGCATTGATTCTTCTTTGTTGCCACCATTCCCTTACCCCGACCGTGATGCCTCTCAAGTCACCGTAAGGTTGGCATCTCTGTTGTCCAGCGCATATCCAGGAGGCTGATGCCTCTCCATCTTTTCAACTTCAAAGAAAGAGTGCCTTGAACACTTCTCGTTCACTTGATTGATTCTTCAATTGCGGTGATGGCCACACGAAAAATCGAAGTCGGCCGGAACAATGGTGCCTGAGTGAAAAAGAGCTGTCCGTGATACCGTGCTTGCTCATTTTCGACTCTTCGTGGAGTTCTCGTATCTCCAGTGAGAAAGGAAAGATTCCACAAAGGATTCATCACCGCCATCCGGGATTTGTTCGATGATAAGCGGTGGGCGTGAAGTTCTTTTGGGAATCGATCCAGGTTGTAGCTTGAGGAGCCGGAGCGTGATCGCCGGTTCACCGGGTTTTGTGGTGCGATGGGACTCGGCTTGCGGGCCGAGCCTCAGTATCTTAACGCTTCGTTGGTCTCAAATGATTTCTCCTTTTGAGTAGACGGTCCTCGGCCTTATCGGAGCGTCATCGGACGATGATGAGATTTCCATTGGTGGCTCATTATCAAAATTAAAGGTCGACGAGTAGTCTTGGGATCGACTTGCTCGTGCCTGGAACATCCGCACCTTGAATCTTTTGGATTTGTCATGGGGGTTGACTCGAAACTTCTTCTTCGCCTTCCGATCCCCGAGAAAGGTGACATCGTGGTTGTCCCGGGAATCATGAAGTGCGTTGATCTCCTTCTCGGATGGATCGATGGTTGCGGGAGGGATGTTCTCTACTTCGGTTGTGTTACCCCCTGGAAGTCTCAACCTCCCGTGGGCCTTCATTTCCTCCGGCGGTCTCTCTTACCTGCGAGGCCTTGCCTTCCCTTTCGGCAATGTCACTGTCTTAGGGTCTTCTACGATGGCATCCATTGGAGTCTCAACCCCATGGATTGCGCTTTCATCGCCAGTGTTAACTCCCGTGGCTGTTTCATTCTTCTTCGACTGCCATTTGCATTAGCCGTCATTAGCCAAGTTGGCACCTCACCGAGTGAGAGCAGTCTCAATCGCCTCCGAGCTTCGTTGGTGGCAACTTGTCTTTCTTCTTCTTGTGTTTGAGTGTCTTTTGCTTCGCCTCCTACATTCTTTGTGGAGTCATCTGCACATCCTCCGACCTTGCCGCAGTGGAGGAGTTTCCCCCTCACCGGGCGCATCACCGAGTGACTTGGAGTGGGGTTACTCGTCTCCAAACTCCCGGCTGCAATTGATGGTTCAGCCGTTGGGGCGGTGGTGGCACACCTTCAATAGGGGTTGGCTCGACCGGGGTCCCCACTAGCCCGGTTTCATCGCCATCTCCTTATTGCCTTCTTCCGAGTTAGGCAGGGAAGTGGTAGCAGAACATCGGGCTATTTGTTCAACCACTCCCATTGGGTCGATTTCGGTGTTCGGAGGACTCTCCCGGTCCTCCCATCGGTCTTTGCTCGTGAAGGATTCTTGATTCATGCAATGCTTGCGATCTGCAATTCTTCCGTGGCGGCATTCTCGGGTTCCTCATCACTTTCGAGAAGACATCAAGGAGAGGATGGAAGTGTTCTGTTCTGGGAGATAGGGCGGTACTTGCCTTTTCGCGTGCTTCGGCTTCTTCACTTGCTTTTCTCTCTCCTGTCCTTGTAGATCTGCGAATATCCATGCGGTTGTCTTCATCTGAGAGCTGGGAGCACAAGATAATCCGAGGAAATTTAGCGTTCCTCTTCTTCTTCTATGAATTCAGTAGTTGGAACTGTTCCCTTGACCGCTCGACTTCCATTTTCTCCACTCACGCAGACGATTTTGGATGTCTGGGTAAGGTGGAGATAGGATCATTACATCACTATCCGCTTTGGTTCTTCTTGAGTTTGTTTGTATGAACTACAAATTGTGTCTTCGAGTTGCCTCTGTGATCACCTTCAATGAGACTTGGGCTGTTTCATCAATTACATCCGAGACTCTCTACTTCTCCGGTAGTCTCCGATATCTGTGCTAGGCCGAGTAGTGACTCGACTCACTGGTTTCTCTTGTGCGATGCCGCTTGACGAGTCTTCTTCGTCTCTGGTTTGTACCCGGGAATTTACAGTTCGGAGGCGGTGTCCTCTCGAGTCTTGGGCGGCCGGGCCGTGTTTTGTGTTTGTTTCGAGGAGCCGGCCGTCTAGGCTTGTCGATCTCCTCCTTTTGACGATCGAGAAGGAATTTGTGAGTCCTTCTCGACCGCTGCCGCAGGGGCAGTGACACGGCCGCTGGGCAGGCGGGTGACTCTGACTGCTGCGGGCGGGTGACTCTGTTGCGGGGGGAGCATGTTTGGTTTTCTTTCTTTGCAGGGGCAAAGAGACTTTTTTTGGTAGTCGCAGGGGCAGCTTTCTTCTTGTTGGAGAGATAGCAATTGTGTCTTGGTCACCATTCCCCCTCACCGTGTCGACTCTCTTGGCGTACGACGCTTTTGAGCACCGAGAGAGATTTGCTCAACATCCTTTTGTTAACATGGAAGGCCTTCCCATGTCTAAGAGGTACTCCTTTCACCTCCAATAGCCGCCAATCACCAGGCCATATCCCGGAGATCCTCCAAATGACCCATCTTCTTTGAAGGACTTGTTCCCACGCTTAAGCAGATGCTTTGAGATAAACTCAAATTGATTTATCTTCTTTTCTTCGATTATTGCAGCCATCACAATCAATTTTGCCTTTGACGATTGGTCAAAGCCGCCAAATTTGATGTCGATACACTTGGCAACGATATCCAACAATTTGTGATAGTCCTCCTTCAGCAGCTCTCTTGTTTTTGTGTATATTATTTTATCGAACGCTTCGGACTTGGCTATTTCTTTCCATCGTCGCCCAAGTTTACATCAGCCTCTTTGATTTCGGATGCTCCCTCTGCTTGGTAGTGAGCAATATTCACCAAATCCTTGGCGTGATAGTCACCGCTTCCCGTGAACAGATGACTTGATTCCTTCATCGTGAATCTCAAAGCATTCACGTAGAATTGTGCGACCTCCTCCACATAGGTCATAGGATACTCCGTGTTAGAAACGGTTTCGATCCGGCGTTTCTAACTTCTCTCGATTTTCTTCACCAGGGTGTCGTCGGACCCCTGCTTCACCATTCCGTCGAAATCCACGGTTTAACCGGTGTGGATTTGTTTTCCCAACTTGGTAAAGTTATACGTTGGTGCCATTTCTCGGAATAATTTCAAGGAAAAATTCAGAAATTTGATTTGAAGATTGATAGGGTTTCGAGAGTTTTTGCCTTTGCTTTTTGAGAGAGATTGAACAGTTTTAGAAGTGTGAGAGAAAACGGACGAAAAATGGTTTAAATATGGTTTATGAAAGGGCGTGCGGACGGTTTTTTGAATCGTGATCGAAATCAACGGCTTGGATTTCGCGACGATATTGAGCTTCATGTCTCGTATTTAATGCGGCGAAGATTTATATCCAATCATAGGCTTTGTGTGCGGCTTTATGTCCAGTACACATCATCATTATCTCGACGTGTCTCTTAAAACATTCCCGCTTAGTCAAAAATGACTGCGTTTTTGTCTCTTTGCTCATAAGTTATTCAACTTATCTCTTAGCCGATTTAACTCGCTTCTCACATTTCTCTTAGTGACTCGATTATCACCGACTTGGTATAGTGACTTTTCCGATCTGGTGACTTATTGAGCTAATTTTTGTTTCCACTCTTTTTCACCTTCTTTCCTGTTCCATTTCGTTTCTTTGACTCTTCCGTGTCTCACTTAGCTCAATTAGCCCCAACTCATGTTTGAGTTCTTCAAATCTTGACTCACATAATGGTTTTGTGAAGATGTCGGCTAGTTGTTTGTCGGTTGAGATATATTCCAAGATAATGTCCTTCTTTTCAACATGATCTCTTATGAAATGATATCGACATCTATATGTTTTGTTCTTGAGTGCAACACAGGATTTTGAGTGATTGCAATTGCACTTGTGTTATCACACATGATCGAATTTCTTTTCTTCAACTTCATAATCTCTCAATCTTTGTCTCATCCATAGGACTTGGGCACAATTGCCCATGACTATGTATTCTGCTTGTTGTAGAAGTGGCTATTGAGTTTTGCTTCTTGCTAAACCAGAAATTAATCTGTTTCCAAGCATTTGACATGTGCTGAAGTACTTTTCTGTCCCACTCGCATCCAAAGATAGTCGAGTCTGAATAGCCAATTAGCTTGAATCCACCTTCCTTTGGATACCATAGCCCTACTTCTTGGTTTCCTTTTAAGTATCTCAATATTCTCTTAGTCAGTCATATGGCTCTCTTTTGGAGCAGATTGAAATCTTGCACATACACCTACAAAGAAAGGTGATGTCCTACCCGCTAGGCGTGAGATAGAGCGATCCAATAAGTGCTCAGATCTTGTTTGATCTACAGGCTTGCCATCCGCATCCATGTCCAATTTGATGATGTGTTCATTGGTATTTTTACTGAGGAAGACTTCTCTTCCATACCAAATTTCTTCATTAAATCTCTGGTGTATTTTGTTTGGCTTATGAAGGTTCCATCCTTCACTGTTTCACTTGAAGTCCAAGGAAGAATGTCGGCTCTCCCATCATGCTCATTTCAAATTTACTTTGCATGAGGTTTGAGAATTTTTCACACACTCTTTGTTAGTGGATCCAAAAATGATGTCATCCACATATATTTGAACAAGCGATATACTCTTCTTGTCTTGAATTACTCAAAAGTGTTCTATCTACTTTTCCTTTAGTGAATCCATTTTCGATTAGGAATTGTGACGAGGGTATCATACCATGCTCTGTGCCTGTTTCAATCCATACAGGGCTTTCTTGAGTTTGTACACTTTGTCTCCAAGAGTCATCTGCTCAAATCCTGGAGGTTGTTCAACATACACTTCTTCTTCCAATAATCCATTTAGGAATGCACTTTTTACATCCATTTGATATACAATGAAGTTTTTGTGAGCTGCATAGGCAAGAAACATCCTTATAGCTTCCAATCTTGCTACGAGGAGCAAATGTTTCATCAAAATCTATTCCTTCTTCTTGGCAATATCCTTTGGCTACTATCTTGCTTTGTTTCTTACCCACGAAACCTTCCTCGTTCATCTTATTTCGAATACCCATTTGGTTCCAATAACATTTTGATGTATGGGTCTTTGTACTAATTCCCATACTTTATTTCTCTCAAACTGATTCAACTCTTCTTGCATAGCTTGAATCCAATGTGTGTCATCCAATGCTTGTGACACATCTTTGGGCTCTATCTGCGAGATGAAGCATGTGAACATTGCTTCTTGTTGAGTTCGGATCTTGTCTTGACACCTTCTCTTATGTCTCCAATGACAAGATCACGGTGGATGGTCTCTCAGCCATCTTACGTCGAGGTTGAAGTAAGTTAGTCAATTGATCGACTTGCGGTACCGTGTTCTTTGTGGTCGACTCTCTCGTGATCACTCACCGCAGATTTTCCACCGCTTTTGAGATTCAACTATCTCATCTTCTTCCTCAATTGATAATTCCCTGTTTGACTTGACAAGATAGGGACTCTTCTCGTAAGGTTGGATGTTTCGACTTATCGGTGACTCTTCAAAGTCTTCTCCATTTATGTTTGGCTCATCGAATACTACATGAATGGATTCTTCCTGTAACCATAGTTCTTTTGTTGAGTATTCTCAGGCTTTGCTTTCACCGAGTATCCTGAAGATACCCTCATCGACTTTAGCATCAAAAGCCTTTAGGTTGTCTTTGCCATTATTGTGGATGAAGCATTTACATCCAAATATCCTAAATATGCAACATTTGGTTTTCTTCCACCAGGATCTCATAGGGAGTCTTTGTCACCGCCTATTTATCATACATCTGTTTTGGGTGTAGCAAGTGTTTGATTGCTTGACCCAAAATCTTTTTGTAACCCCCGTCACTAACATGGTCCTTCTTTGCTTCCTTGAGGGTTCTGCTCCTTCTTTCGCAACTCCATTCTCCGCTGGGAGTCCTTGCGGTGATAGTTCATGACCAATACCATTCTCAATACAATCTTGAGTTATTATTCCATTGACAAACTCGGTTCCTCTATCCGATCTTATTTTGATAATGGTTTGACTCTTCTCATTTTGTATTCTCTTCATCACCGTGTGGTAGCTTTTGTAGAGTTTCTTTCTTCTTGCACATGAATATTGTCCATGTATATCTTGAGTAGTCATCTACTACCACCAAGGTGTATTTCTTTCCACTTATGCTTCTTTGGTTCCACTGGGCCAAATAGATCCATATGAAGCGGATGCAATATTCTTGTTGAGGATGGGCATGTCTTTTCTTTGAATGACGACTTGATTTGTTTTCCCTTCGACATGCATCACATTTACTTTCCTTCTTGTATCTTTGAGTCCGAAGTCCTTCTACAAGATGACTTCTTGCTAGCTTATTAATTGTTTTGAAGTTCGGTGACTCGGCTTTTTGTGCCACGACCAACTTGATTCAAATTGTGCTCTTTGCTAGTAGACAGTCTTTGGGTGTTGCGATTGACCAATCCACTACATACATATTTTTCTCTCTACATCCTTGCAAAGACAACTTCATTAGATTCAACATTTTTGATTTGGCATATTCCCATGTTGAATCCAACATTGTAGCCCTTGTCGCAGAGTTGATGATGCTTAGTAAATTGAAGTTTAGTCCTTCAACATATGCAACATCTGTGATTTCTAAACCATTTCTTTTGATGGATCCAATGCCTCTTATTTCACCAGGAGCTTCATTTCCTCCAAATATGACTTTTGCTCCTTTGACTTCCTTGAATTTTGACAGATTTCTCTTATTTCTGTCATGTGTCCGGAATGACCACTATCCATGTACCAGGTTCCTTGGCACTCACTGCTCCTTGAACCCGCAATCAAGGAAATTAAGTTTTAGGTACCCATTCTTGTCTGGGTCCCGAGGGGTTAGAATTATAAGATGATCCAACCAACCTATAGCCAAATGATTTGACTCTAAGAGGTTGCCATCTATCGGTGCCATAATCATAATCAATCCTGGCAAATTGCTTGGGAGTCTAGGTTCATACTGTTGTCTCTTTTGTCCGTATGCCTGCATATGTGTTTTAGCAATTGCCTTTCTTGGGTAATTGTGGTGTCTTTGAGTG
Source organism: Rehmannia glutinosa (assembly GCA_016081115.2). Taxonomy (NCBI): domain Eukaryota; kingdom Viridiplantae; phylum Streptophyta; class Magnoliopsida; order Lamiales; family Orobanchaceae; genus Rehmannia; species Rehmannia glutinosa. Next base: position 64,132,615 of record CM071931.1, on the reverse strand, counting down.
TAGTGCCTAGGTGCATATGTGTCTTTGATGAAAGCTCTTATGCTTTTGGAATGGCCTTTGTTGAGTTCTAGGCCTTTGCCATTTGGGCTTGTATTCCATAAGTCTAGCCGATAGTTCACATTGTTCCAATCGGCTTGGCTGGATATTTTCTACCATTCCCATCATGTGTATTTCTTTTATGAGTTTTAAGGGATTTTTGGTAGCTCTTCCGCTTCTTCTTTACTGAGTATTTTCTGTTTGGAGTCTCGCCGAGGACTCGGTGAATCTCTTCTCACCGTCCTTTCAAAGACTCTCAACCGGCCGTTTTCCTTTTTCTTTGTAACCAAGGCCGTTTGCTTAGCATTGTGCTTTGGATTGAAAGTGTGTGCATCATTTAGAGTTTTGGATTTTTCGGACTCTTCATGACTTGAAGATCCTTTTTCCAAAATTACTCTAGAGGTTTGACATGGCACAAAGGAATTAAATCCTAAGCTGTCTTGTCTCCACATTCTCTTTGACTCATAATAAGATCATCCAATGATTTAGATGCCTTAGTGAATGAGGCAATAACATTTTTGAGGTCATTCTCCCTCTTTTCTATAGCGGCAATTTACGCTATTAATTTAGCATTTTCAAATTTTTAAACTTTTATTCTCATCGGCTATTTGACTTAGAGTACTCGGCTCCTTAGTCGGCTTTGAGTTTTGATTTTTGAGTAGGCTGTTTTCCTCATTCAACAAAAGTGTGTGAGGTTTTAATGTGCTCAAAATCTTTCATCATTTTGCCTAATGAATCATAAAGATCAGTGGGTGATGAAGTGTGTGTGTCACGATCACTATCACTAATGTAATCGAGCTTGTTGAGTTAGATTGTACCTCATCTTCTTGATCTTGTTCTTTGGCCATTAAGCGGATCAAAGCTTCTTCTTCGTGAGTCACTAGAATAGTCGAACTTCACCGCTCTCGAGTCACTGTCTCTCTCTTGACTTGGGCCGTCTCAAAGAATCTCTGCGACCATCATTGCCTTTTTCTTCTCTTGTCTTCTTTCTCAAGAAGACTTTTCTTTCTTCTTCGTTTCGTACTTGTTGACTACGAGGATATGAGCAAATCAATGGCATAGTGACCTGGTTGTCTACAATTCCAACATAGATATTGACCTTTTGCTCAACTCTTTCTATTCTTGAGTTGTCGACCCTTTGATACTCAACTTGTTGATGATCATCCTCTTGGTTGGCCTATCATCCCTTGATTTGGAGGGAGCCGAGTGTCTTCCGGAGGATTCACCCTTTCCTCTCTTGTAGTTCTTGTTAAAGAACTTGTTAAATCTTTTAACCATTAGGGCTATTTCTTCCGGGTCAATTGCCTCTTTGACTTGACTCTCCTTCCATCTTTGACAACTAGAGCAAATTTGTTTTGGGTACAAATTGTCTCTTCCTGGTCTTTCCTTCTCACTCAAACTCGTAGGCTTTGAGGTCCGAGAATAACTCGTGATTGGATGTCTTTGATAGGTCCATGGAGTGTCTCAATGCCATGACCTTCATTTCCCATTCAGTGAAGACTTTTTAGGATCTTCATACACATTTCCTTTTGTGTATATTCCTTTCCAAGTGTAGACACTCATTTGTGATTTACGTAAACCGAAGCGTCTAGTTGGTCCAGGTTCTCTCCCGAGATCATTTTGAAATTTTCAAACTTCAGTATATCCATTTGATAATTTGTTTTCTTTGATTTGCTCGAACCTTCACAAATCAAAGTCAACTTGTCCCATTTCTTAGCCGTTTTGCAAGATTTGACTTTGTTGAACATGGCTTTATCCAAGGTTTTGTAAAGAATGTCCTTGGCTACATTGTCCAGTTGTATCTTTTTCTGTCATCATTTGTCCACTCGGTTCTTGGTTTTTCAACCATGACCGTCCGTGCCGATCTTTCTTTCTTCCCTTCCCGCCAGAATTTGTAACTCTTGTGCAAATTGTGTTCACCTTTAATATTTGCAGAGGCCCATCTTCTATCACTATCCACATCTCATCATGTAATGTCGATAGATGAGCACTGCATACGAATTTTCCAATCATCAAATTCTTCAATAGTGAACATAGGAATGCGTGTTAGATTTGCTTCCATGATAATAATTTTTAAAGATAGAAAAGAGTTTTGAAAGATAAGTACTAAAGCGGACTTTTGAAAAGATTGGAGATCTAGTTCAAGAACCGGTGCGGAGGGTTCAATGAACCAACCGCTCCGATACCACTTGTAGGTCCCAAGGGGTGTAAGTGTAAGGTTTAGAAGGGGGTTGAATAAACCTTACCAAATTTTCGATTTAGGCCTTTTAAATCTACGAGTTCTACACACCGTGTCCTTGATGGACAATCGAATTAGTCACTCAAGAGAGTCAATCTCTTAACATTCAAATTTGAAATATTAGTAGAGTAACTTCACCATTGGCTATAATTTGACTTCACCGTGGTTTTGTTTTTCATTGGAAGACTTAACACCCTTAAGTTTGATTAAGCAAGTTTTTACAGACTTGATTTAGTACTTATAGATTATCAAATGGATAGCAAATTTATCGTGAGATATAAGCAATTAAAAGTGCGAAATTTAAATCTTTGAAATGTAAATGACACAATAAAGTTTTTATAGAGGTTCAAGATGGGGTAATTCTTCTACTCCTCTCTTCTCCAACTCCTGGAGGAATCCACTAAGTAATGATCGGTTTACAAAGTGGTAACAGTCCGGATACAAGTCTTGATCACAACAGCCGACTTGATCCTTTGGGACTCGATCAGAGACGCCTTGATCACACAAACAAATTCTCGTGCGACTCGGCTTCTTCACAGGCGGTGCCTTTGCTACTACATGACTCACTTGCTCAAGCACTTTGGATTTGATCACGAAGCCCTCCAAACGCTTAAGACTTGGTTCAGCCTTGAACCTTTCTACAATCCTTCTTGGAATGTAGACCCCTTGTTTTTGAGTAGTTTCCTCTTCAATCGATTGAAGTTCTCTTTCCTTCACAGGTAAGTGTTGGATTGATGTTCTTGAGATGTAGGCTTGAGGATTGAGAATATTTCAATTTTGATAAGCTTGTATATCTCACGTGTGTGTCATCCACGCATCATATTTTCTCAATCAAACTCCTCACCTTTTATAGTGAACTTTCAAAAATTTGCCCGTTGAAGAGATAGGCTCATTTTTGAAAATCACTTTGCGATCGTTGGTTTGCACTTCTTGGAATTGCCATTTCCTCGTATGAAATGTTTTATCACCTTTTCGAGTTCGACACGGTGTAGTGCTTCCCATTGGTTCATTTCTTTGCACGCTTCTGGGACTGAGCACTCCAAGAAAGGTAGTATGGAGATATTACTTGTTTAAGTAAATCTCTTGATTTAAATCGTAACGCAACGTTCCTTTTCATTATCTCGACTTGACATTTCCTCGCTTTCCCCAGGTGACTTAGAGTCGACTTCCAATCATGGATGACTCTTCCGTCACTTCATCTTGAGACTTGGCTTCTCTTGAGTTGACTTGACGATGTTTCACTCACCGCATCTCATCTCGCTTCTTGATCGAGTTCCCATGTCTGCTTTCTTCTTTGTTGTACTCAAATGTCTCACAGCAGAGTTTTCCTTCAAGCCTTCGATTTGTCTTCTTGCAAGTTGGAGCGTAGGCGACTTAACTCAGGCTTGGCCAGCTCTAATTGTTACAATACATTTCAAAGCAAGAATTGGGAGCCAACTTTCTATTCTAAGTTTTACATGGCATTCATCAAAATCTAAACAATAAAATTCCTAACATATCTTTATGGACTTGGCTTCTCAGGTTGACTTAACTCACATTTCTTACAGTTGTTCCTCAGATGAATCTCCTTCAGTCGAGTCCCTGTCTTCTTCTATGTCATACTCAGCTGATTCACAACAGATTCTTCGACCTAGTCCATAGCTGACTTCCTGTAATGTTGACTTAGCTGACTTGATTCAGCTCTCTTCTGGTTTCATCTTTTACAAAGTATAATTACAAGAAAAATCGGGGTGCCAACTTCCTAATTTAAGTTTTACATGGTATCATCAAAATCTAAAAAATAAATTTCCTAACATAGACTCTTCTGTGACCATAGTCCTTTTGTTCAACACTCTATAGGCTTTACTCTCAGATGAGTATCCCAAAAAGGTACTTTCATCAGCTTTAGCATCAAAATCCTTCAAATTATCCTTTCCCCATTGTTATGGATGAAGCATTTACATACAAATATCCTAAAGTATCCAACATTTGGCTTCCTCCCTGTCCAAATTTCATAGGGAGTCTTGGTCAATTGCCCATTAATCATGCATCTATTTTGAGTTTAGCATGTTGTATTTATTGCTTCAGCCCAAAATCTCTTAGGCAATCCAGCTTCAGCTAACATAGTCCTTGCAGCTTCCTTGAGAGTTATGTTCCTTCTTTCAGCTACTACATTCTGTTGTGGAGTCCTTGCTGTCATGATCAATACCATTTTCAATACAATACTTAGTCATTATCCCATTGACAAACTCAGTTCCCCTGTCAGATCTTATTTTTAAAATGGTTTGACTCTTCTCATTTTGAACTCTTTTCATCAGCTTAGGTAACTTCTGCAAAGTTTCCTTCTTTTTACACATGAAAATTGTCCATGTATATCTTGAATAATCATCCACCACCACTAAGGTGTATTTCTTTCCACTGATGCTAGCTGGCTCAACTGGACCAAATAAATCCATATGCAACAGATGTAATATCCTTGTTGAAGAATGGCTTGGCTTATCCTTGAATAATGATTTGATTTGTTTCATCTGGCATGCATCACATACACTTTTTTTCTTGTACATTGAGTTTGGCAATCTGTCTACAAGATGACTCCTTGCAAGCTTGTTGATTGTCTTGAAGTTCAAATGACTCAGCTTCTTGTGCCACAACCAACTTGATTCGGTTGTGCTCTTTTCTAGCAGACATGTGCTTGGTGTAGCAATGGATCAATCTACCACATACATATTCTTTTGCCTTGCACCTTGCAGCACTATTTCATTGGATTCAGTATCTTTGATTTGACATACTCCCATGTTGAATCCTACATTGTAGCATTTGTCACAAAGTTGGCTGGTACTTAGTAGGTTGAAGTTGAGGCCTTCAACATAAGTAACATCTGTGATTTCCAATCCATTTTTCTTGATGGATCATGTGCCTTTGATCTCCCCTGGAGCTTCATTTTCCCCAAATACAACTTTAGCGCCTCTAATCTCCTTGAATCTTGACAGGTTTTTCTTGTTTCTTGTCATATGTATGAAACAGCCACTATTCATGTACTAGGTTCCTTGGCACTCAGTTGTTCCTTGAACCCGCAATCAAGGAAATCAGTTTTTAGGTACCCACAGTTGTCTGGGTCCTTTGGGGTTAGTGCTATAAGATGCTCAAACCAACCTATAGCCAAATGGTCTGACTCTAAGAGGTTGCAATGTACCAGTGACATAATCATAGTACACATTAGCAAATTGCTTGGGGGTTTTATGATCATACAGCTGTCTCTTTTGTCTATATGTTTGTGTGTGTGTGTGTTTTAGCAATTGCTTTCTTAGGGTAGTTGTGGTATTTTTTAGTGTAGTGCTTGGGTGCATAAGTGTGCTAATAAAAGCTCTTTTGCCTTTGGAATGACCTTTGTTAAGGTTTAGGTCTTTGCCATTTTGGCTTGTATTCCATAGGTCTTTGCTGATGTTTCACATTATTCCAATCAGCATAGTTTGGATAGTTTCTACCATTCCCACCATAAGTATTTCTCTGATGAAATTTCTGGGGGTTTTGGTAGCTCTGTTTGCTTTTCACAGAGTATTTTCTGTTTGGAGTTTGCTAAGGGACTCGACTGGGTTTCTTCTCAGCTGTCCTTTTAGCATAATCAACTCACTGCTTTCCTTTTCCTTTATATCCAAGGCCAGTATGTTTGTGACTGTGCTTTGGAATTGATGTGGATGCAACATTTGGTGTTTTAGGTTTTTGAAATGCTTCATTACTTGAAGATCTTTTCTCCAAAATCACTCTTGGAATTTAACTATGCACAAAGGAATTAAATCTTATGTTTGTCTTGTCTCCACATTCCTTTTGACTCATAATAAGTTCATCCAATGATTTGGATGCTTTTGTAAATGAGGCAATCACGTTTTTAAGATCTTTTTCCTCTTTTTCTCAGAAAGGGCTAACTCTCTGCTATGATCTTGGCATTTTCAGCCTTCAGCTTGCTATGTGACTCAGAGTACTCAGCACTTTTGTCAGTTGTGAGTTTTAGCTTTTAAGTTGGTTGTTTTCCTTGTTTAGAATGATGTGTGAGGATTTTATGTGTTCAAAACCTTTCATTATTTTGCCTAATGAATCATAAAGATCAGTAGGTGATGAAGTGTGTGTATCACAGTCACTATCACTTGAATCAAAATGAGATGAGTTAGAATGTACCTCATCTTCTTGATCTTGTTCTTTGGCCATGAGGCAGATCATAGCATCTTCCTCAAAATCACTTGAGTAGTCTGCTTCACTACTATCTGAGTATGCTGCTTCTTTGCACTTGGCTGGCTCAGCAGTCTCAGCAGCCAACATGGCTTTCTTATTTTCTTTTTTTCTTTCCCTGAAGACTTTTTTTTCTTCTTCATTCATGTATTTGTTGACTGGTGGATAGGAACATTCAACAACAAAATGTCATGATTGTCTGCAATTCCAACACAGGTTCTAAGCTCTCTGATCAGCTCTGTCTGTTCTTTGATTATCAGCTCTCTGATAATCACCCCTTTGATGCTCAGCTCTCTTGGGTGGCCTATCTTCCCTTGTCTTTGAAGGTGATGAATGTCTTCTGCAGGTTTCACCCTTATTCCTTTTATAGTTCTTATTGAAGAACTTATTGAATCTTTTAACCATCAGGGCAATCTCCTCCTGGTCTATGGCTTCTTTTGGCTCAGCTCTTTTCCCTTCATTGGCCAACAATGTAGCTGTCTTGGGTACAGTTATTTCCTCTTGCTCTTTCCTTCTCAGCTCAAACTCATAAGCTTTGAGGTCTGAGAATAGCTCATGGTTATATGTTCTGGAGAGGTCCATTGAATGTCTCAGGGCCATGACCTTCATTTTCTTTAGATGGGAGGCTTCTTAAGATCTTCATACACATTTCCTTATGTGTACACTCTTTCCCAAGTTTTGAAAGCTCATTTGTAATCTCAGTAAATCTGGCATCTAGCTGATCCAGAGTTTCATCTGCAAGCATTTTAAAATTTTGAAATTTTTGAACAGCAACAGTTAATTTATTTTCCTTAATTTGTTTTGATCCTTCACAAATTAAGGTCAACTTTTTCCAAATCTCTTTTGCAGATTTGCAAGATTTGACTTTGTCCAACGTTTTGTACAGAATATCCTTGGTCGCGTTGTCCAGGTTGTATCTCTTTCTATCCTCATTTATCCATTCAGTCCTTGGTTTTTCAACCATGGTTGGTCTTACTTCAGCAGCAGCTTCCTCTCCCTCAGCTGCAGTTTCTCTTCGCACAACTGTGTTGACTTTGGGTGTTTGCAGTGGCCCATCCTCTATCACAAGCCACATTTCATCATGTAATGCAGATATATGAGCCTGCATGCGAATTTTCCAATTATCAAATTCTTCAACAGTAAACATAGGATTGCGAGTTAGATTTGCTTCCATGATAATAACTTTGCTTGAAAAATGAAAGACTTTGAAACACAAGTGTGTAAAACTTTTTGAAAAGATAAAGATCTAGTTCAGTAACCAGTGCGGAAGGCTCAATGAACCAACCGCTCTGATACCATTTGTAGGTCCCAAGGGGTGTGGTGTAAGGTTTAGAAGGGGGGTTTGAATAAACCTTACCAAAATTTTCGATTTTAGTCCTTCTAAATATTCAACAGAGTTGACTCAAACAGTTGTGTCCTTGAGGGACAGCTAAGTTGGCTATTCAGCTAAGTTACTCACTCAACAGACTCGATAGAGCTGTTGATAGTATAACTCGGATGCTTAACCCAAATACTTAACTTGGCTGATTTGATTTTTAACAACGGAAGACTTAACACCCTTTGACTTGATTTAAGCTTGTTTTATACACTTAGTTTTTAGCACTTGGTTAATTATCAGTTGGATAGCAAATATAAACTAACAGCAGATATAAGTAAATATGCAGTAATACAAATTTGTTGAAAGTAAATGACACAAATATTTTATAGAGGTTCGGAGATTGGGTAATTCTTCTAATCCTCTCTTCTCCAACTCCTGGAAGAATCCACTATGTAACAGATCAGTTTACAAGCGATTATCGATCCGGAGAGACGACGCCCGATCACACAGTTGGTTTCTCTTGTGACTCAACTTCTTCATAGGGCATCTGCCTTTCTACTTCAACTCACTTCTCAAGTTCTTAGATTTGATCATGAATCCCTCCAACAAACTTGATAATGGTTCGACCTTGAACCTTTCTACAATCCTGACTTGGAAAGTAGACCCCTTTGTTTCTTAAAAAGTTTCCTCTTCAACACGTTGAAGTTATCTCTCCTTCAAAACTTGTGTTGGATTGAGTTTCTTCGAGTGTTAGGCCTTGAGGAATTACTTGTATTGCTTTAAGAAATTTTGCAGGTTACTTGCTTGAATAATGTTTGCTCTTGCTAGGTTCAGGTAATTAATCAAGGCCACCTCTTCTCAATAACTTCCCCAGCCTTTTATAATGCACATTTGAAATTTTGCCCGTTGAAAAAATAGGCTAGATTCAAATGTCACTTCAACTTCTAGACTTGGCTCATTGAGTTGACTTAACTGACACTTCTTACAGTTGTTCCTCAGCTGACTCTCATTCAGTCGAGTCTTTGACTTCGTTCATGGCCTTACTCATCTGACACACAACAGAGTCTTCACTTAGTTTCCAGTTGACTTCTTGTAATCTTTAACATAGCTGACTTGACTCAGATTTTCCAATCCTATCTATTACAATACAAATTACAAGAAAAATGGGGTGTCAACTTCCTAATTTAAGTTTTACATGGTATCATCAAAATCTATCAAATAAATTTCCTAACAAATTATTATTTGTTTTTACAAGAATTATTATTATTTTATATTAAAGCTTAATTTTGGATTTTTTTCCCAAATTGGCGGTACAGTTGTACCCCATGTTACCAATTGTATCCGCTTCAGCATACATGAATCTCCAAAATAATATTGTTATTCATCACCTGAAAATTATAATCATCTACAACACTAACATTGTTCACAACCGGATGAGATCTCCTATTTCACTTTATTTATTCCACTCTTAATCCATACATTGGATGAATGACACATGTATAATTGTTACATCATCTTGTAGACGTGTCATTTATCCAATATTGTGGAATAAAAGTGATATAGGAAAAGTGTAACATGAAATCTTAATTGGTTCATATACGCTATTCTATCCAAAAAAAATGTCTCCGTTTACGTTATTATATATAGATAAGAATCAAAGAGACCACGATTTTCGGTTATTCCAACGGCAATCTCTCTTTTTCCCTTTGACAATCTAATTGCAAGCTCCACCATTCTTTCCAAAAAAAGAAAAAAAAACTCTCAAGTTTTTAATTAATTATTTTTTTGTTCATCAGAATTAAGTTACCCAAAATTTTCCATCACCAATCTTTGTCCAACTCTAAGCCATCAGTAAACATCACCAGTACCACAGAAATGATGACACATCATTCCAAGCCCAAAACAAGGAAAACTACACAAAGCGCCTCCCTGAAAAAAGGATTTAGAGAAATTCCAATTCTCTCCGAACAGCGGCACGGTGTTGTGTACCATCATCACCACGCCTGACAGGGAGGTCCTTTCATTTTCCGATCATAAAATATCCGTCAGACCGTCGAACAAGAAAAGAAGAAATATGGCCGCTGTTCGCCTTCTTCTAATTCCACTCCTCATTTTCTCTTTCTACACCCCTGTGTCTCTCTCCATAGGCGAAGACGTCCACCTCATCGAATTTAAAGAGTCGTTGAAGGTCTCGTCGGCCCTGGATTCATCCTGGATTTCCGGGACGAATCCGTGTGACCGAAAGAAAGCCTGGCAGGGCGTGGATTGTAGCGATACCGGATTTAAAACCGTCTCGGCTTTACTACTCATGAATTTAGGCCTTTCTGGAGCCGCTGGAGATATCGATATAGACGCGTTGTCGAACCTGGAAAATCTCCGGTTTCTCAGCCTGGAAAACAATACGCTCTCGGGTCCAATGCCCGAGTTCAACCGTCTTAGTTCGTTAAAATCCCTGTTTTTGTCAGGGAATCAGCTTTCCGGGGAAATACCTCCGGATTATTTCAACAACATGGGGTCCCTCAAGAAACTCCAGCTGGCACGAAACAAATTTTCCGGGAAAATCCCTGATTCGCTGTTGAAACTTGGTAATATAATGGAAATCCAGCTCCAGCAGAACGAGTTTTCCGGACCCGTCCCGTCCTTCGAACAGAAATCCCTGCAGACGATCGATTTGTCGTATAATAAGTTACAGGGCGAAATCCCGCAGAGCATGTCGAGATTTCCCGCCAGGGCGTTTGAGGGAAATCCCGACGTGTGCGGCTCTGTCGTATCCAAGGCGTGCGTACCTCCGATACACGCACGCAGTTCGGCAACGTCGTCCCGGTAATCGGGATCGATCACGAAATGGGTGATTTTAGGCATTGTCGTCCGCGGTTTTATTGATAACGATACTTTTTAAGGCGAAAAAGGAGGGCGACAATTTTAGCGTCTTTGAGGAAGGAGAATTTAGACGAGGTCGTCCGGTGCACATGCCGAGCTCGGCCAGGAGGAGCATGAGTTCGAGCAGGAGAGGAGGAAACAGTTTTAACGACACGGGTAGCCAGTCGTCGAAAAGAGGGGCCCAGGGAGGGAAATCGGCGAATGATTTAGTGGTGATAAATGAGGAGAAGGGCGTGTTTGGATTGCCGGATTTGATGAAGGCGGCGGCTGAGGTGCTCGGGAGTGGGGGGTTGGGATCGGCTTATAAGGCGGTGATGGCGAATGGGGTGTCTGTTGTTGTGAAGAGAATGAGGGATATGAATAAGTTGAATAAGGACGCGTTTGAGGCGGAGATTAGACGGCTCGGGAGGATAAGGCACCGGAATATCCTGCCGCCGTTGGCGTATCATTATCGGAAAGAAGAGAAGCTGTTGGTGACGGAGTTTATTCCTAAAGGCAGCTTGTTGTTTCTGCTACACGGTAAGAGAGGTTGTATTATTTGTGCATATGTCAAAAATACTTGTTTCCCCCACTGGATTTTGTCATTTGTCCATTTCTTTAACTATGATTTTCAACAATATGGTCTTCAGTCATTTTTTTAGTTCAATTGTTCGATTTTGTCCTTTTTTCATTCAATTTTTTGGAGCATGACCAAGTACTGAAAATACGACTGTCAATTTTCAATCAAAATGGTTAAAAAACCTGTTTTTGACATGACTACTTTTCATTTTTAAAAAGCTTAAGTGGCCAATTTGGCCTATTATCATATCTTGAAATGGTTTTCGAAATTGGTATATATATATTGACTTCTATCAGAAAGAATCAAATGCCATACTACACTGAAGAATTATCATTGTTAGATTGCATTGTTGCTATTCCTCCCTTGTTCAAACTTAATTGGTAATGATGGGAACTGTAGTGAAAAAGTGTTTTATTTGTGAGTAAAAGTCAAACCGAAGCAAAATTAGAAATCTAACGTATGCAGAATCAAAAGTAAATTTCAACCAAGAGCTGGCAATCACCTTTTTTAAGTGTCTGCAAACGCTCCCTAATGTATTCTTTTTCCCAGTGTGATCGCGGGATAGCTCACGGCCGAGTGAACCGCCTACTCGTCTCAAAATCATAAAAGGAGTGGCGCGCGGGATGGGATTTCTCCACACCGAATTCGCCAACTACGAGCTCCCACACGGCAATCTCAAGTCGAGCAACATCCTCCTTTCTCAAAACTACGAGCCGCTTCTAACAGATTACGCGCTATACTCTCTTATCAGCAACACACAATCTGTTCAAGCTCAGTTCGCGTATAAATGTCCCGAAGCCGTCCTCTACCAACAGCTCTCTCCAAAAAGCGACGTCTATTGTCTCGGAATAGTCATTCTTGAAATCATGACGGGCAAATTTCCAAAGACAAGATTGAACAACCGTAAAGCGGGACCGATGTGGTGCAATGGGTGAGACAAAGCGATTTCGAGAACAGTTATCGGAATTAATCGATCCGGAGATTGCCAACGCGTCGGATTCGCTTGATCAGATGGAGAAAATGTTGTACATTGCAGCTACTTGCACGGAAAGTGATCATGAGAAACGGATTGAGATGAGGGAGGCTATAAGGAATATTGAGGAAGTACAAGCTTGATAAAAAAAAAAAAATCTTTTATTTTGTTAATCCTGGTTTGGTGGATTGATGTGGAGATATGGGTGGAGAAGGATTATTAACCATGCAAATGCAGATGGTTACTGCACTTGGGATGCTAATGAATGATTTTTATTTTTTTTTAGTGTGTAGAAATGGTTGTTGTTTCTAGATAGAAAGGGGAAACAGAGAAGGTGCCCATAGTTGAAACATCTCTTTTTTTTTTTTTTTTTTTTTGGCCATTAGAGTTTTAAGAAAGAATAGAATTAGAGATGAAATGTATTTTTTCAGAGTGTTTGTTGCTTTTTCAGAATATTGTTCCAAGAAAATGTGTTGGGTGGGTCTGTACTTGTAACCGAAAACTCAACTATGACCTATACCTGGCCTTTTTGCCTTAACAATGTTGGTGTTTCCTTTTTCTTTCTCCCATTTTTTTTTTTTTTGGATAACCCGAGTGTGTAGGCTTTGCCTGACTAATCCTAGGAGATGGTGGTCTTCCCCCTTGATCGCCCTCAAGGCGTATGCGTATGGTGTGAAATTTATACATATTGATGCCTACTTGACCTAATTAACGAAGGTCCAACAAAATCAAAATAGAAAAAAGTTCACGTGGATAACCCAAAAATTATTAGCGATGGCAATTCAAGTCGTGTTCCGGTTTGTGGGTCGTGTCGGAACACTATAATTATACAAATTTGACCAACCCAAACACGGCCTATTTAATACACGAGTAACCCGAACACGACCCGAAATGACATATATATTTTTTAGCCTTCACTATACCATCTATTTTGATAAAATGGAGATTTTTGGTTAATTTACATTTAGAATATTAAAAACATAAAATTACAATCAAAATATGCAAATTGTAATTTCGCTTAAAATAGGTATATTAGATTAGGCCTCCAAGGAACGTTAACAATATGTTAAAATTTAAATTAAAAAACACAATTACAGTTTAAGAGAAAAACAAATTTATGATGCAAATATCAAGGAAAAGACAATTAATTAACTCAACAAATACCAGAGTAGAATTGATTAAAGTTTTCTTTTTTAATCGTGTTAAATGGGTTTAATGGATCATTTCGGTCAACTCAAATTGACACATTTATTATTCGGGTTAGTTGGGTCTTACACAATTATGACCTGAATAATAAATGGTTTGATCCTAACCCGTTTATATCGTGTTAGGTTCAAGTCGTATTTTCGTATTGTATCGGAGATTGCAACCCCTAAAAATTATGGATCGTATGATTTATGCACCTACGTCAAAAGAAAACACTCCCTAAAAGTTTATAATAAATATGCTAGTAGGTTATTTATTTGAAGGTATGCAATCATTTTGCTATTTCCGGTTCTATTGTGTATTCTCTATTTTTCTTTAGACTAACTTGAGTGTCGAATGGTAACAAAAGAAGATACATACTTAAGTGATAATGGGAGGATCATACACTTACTTGTTTATGTTAATATTGATGCTGCAGGTGAGATAATTATTGAGAGATCACAAAGGAAGACAAGGGGTGTGCCTTTGGTCGTAGGTTGAAAAAATAATGAAGATCTTTGCAAAAATCTATGCAACTCACTCCGAGTTTGGGTGATCCAAACAAAAGTATCTGACTCCAGTCCGAAGCCCAATCTGTGTAACTGGCCAGCAACATGAAAAAAGGGTTAGAAGGGTCCTGGCGGTTTCCCCAGGAATCCGATGCTTAAGTCAAAAGAGTATAGGAGAATAATCAAGAGCGTCGGAAGTAATTAACAATTATTTTTCTTTATTGAAAATAATGAAAGAGGGCTATTTATGCCAGGGACTATGGGTCGCATGAGACAAATATAACAAATTGGGCCTCTAGGGCCTGATATTATGTTTTGAGCCTCATGAACCTTTTTTGTTGACATGGACCAAGTGATAATTTTCATGGACTAATAATTAATTAAACAAAATTTAATAAATAAAAAAAAGAAAAAGAATGATATCATCACCAACATAAGCCCCCTACTCCCAGGTTGTGAGGGATCCGAAGTAGTGCGGGAGTTAGGTCCCTTGCAAATGGTGATATGTGTGGGTTTTAATCTTTTAAATAAGAATATGTCTCTCTAAGAGAGGAGTTCCCCTAAAGGAGGGAGGTCTCTTGAAGCCCTCTGAAGGAGGGAAGTCTACGAAGGCGGGAGGTCCCCTGAAGGCGGGAAGTCCCCAGAATGTGTGAGGTCTCTGAAAGTCCGGAAGTCCCCGAGAGGCGGGAGTCTTCGAAAGGCGGGAGTCCTAAAATTAAGACAGAAGTCTATGGAAGGTGGGAGGTCTTCGAAAGGACTTCAAAGTGCGGAAACCCAAGGGAGCATAGGAAGCGAGTGCATGAGAGCATCCATCTTTTTAGCTGCTATATTGGGAGCATGTAAAAAGTTTGTTCGTGTATCCTTTTCCGACCATCTTTTAATTAAAGGTCTCGACCATTTTTCTTACATTTCATGCTTCATGGATGATTTTGGAAGAATTCTTTCAACATGTTTTATATCTTGTTGATTCCTTCTCGTGTGAAGAGAGAGAACTCGGGAGGCCTTAAGAAAAGAAGTGCACTTTGGAGATTTGAGAAGTTTTGGGAGAAGAAGTGCACTTTAGAAGACTTCGAGACTTCATGGAGATGATGTTGAGAGGTACTCCAAGAGGGAGGAGTGTGGAAGAACCCCCGAGAGAGGCAATCGAGAGTGTTCCCCAGTGGACGGGGCACACAACTGTCCGTGCCCCCAATCGAGAGCAATAGTAGCTGTTTGGGGAGCGCGACCGAGCACGCCCTTGGTTCTAGTAGAGAGCAGCATGGGCTGCTTGGTGCGTACTGCGGGCGTGCCATTAGGTCTCCATCGAGAGCGAAAATTTGGGGCTAAATGATCCCCTTCTCCAAATCCTAAATGATTTCATCCTTCCATGAGGGGGCTTATAGCATGGGGTTGAGTATTTCAACCTCCAGTTTCTCTAGTGCTGGATGGTTCGACACTAGGAGAGTGATTGCTCTACTGTTGACGATGACCATCAAGCTAGCCAAGAGGGCGAGTTGGTCAACCTTGACATTATTCTTGTGAGGGATCTGCATGACCACAAACTCTTTAAATTTGATCATCAGTTCATTCATGGTGGTTAAAATATTTGATCATATTTTCCTCCCTGTCCTCGAAAGTCACGTCTATCTATATGGATATGAGCTAGTAATCACTTAAAATGGTGAGCCTACTTACTCTAGCGGTGAGGGCTAGTCTTCATTCTATTAGCAAAGCTTCATACTATGCCTCGTTGTTGGAGGCAGGGAATTTGAATTTTACTGCATACTTTAAATTGTCTCTATGTGGGCTCTCCAATACAATTCCTGCCCTACTCCCAGCAGAGGTGGATGAGCCATCCATCTAAAGAGTCCACTCCACAGGTTAGTTTTCCATTACATTCCCTTGCATTTCTACCAGGACATCGACCAATACATGGGCTTTGATGGCGGATATATGATGGAATTCAATTTCGTGTTCATTGACTCCACCACCCACTTGACCATCTTTCATGAGGTAGAGAGACTGGTGAGCACTTGTTTTTTATGGGTGATTAGTCAGTACTACGATTGGGTGTGCTGCAGATAGGGCCTGAGTTTTCGAGCACAAGTGACTAATTCCAAGGTCATCTTCTTTATCTACGTGTAACACGTCTCCGCATCCAGTAGAAATTTGTTGATGTATTAAATCAGGTGATGATCCCCTTGCTTTTCATGAACTAGCACTCCACTAATGACTTTATCTGAAACTGATACGTACAAATATAATGTCTCTCTTTCCTTCAATTTTGTCAGTAAAGGCAGTGAGGCTAAGTATGTCTTCAAGTCTTCAAATGTCACGGGCATTGTTGGAGTCCATTCAAATTTCTTCTTTGCACACAACAATTTGAAAAAGGGCAAATCATTGTCCTTGAACTTGGAGATGAAATGACTTAGGGTAGCCATGAAACCAGTCAACTTCTGCAAATTCTTTGCCTTGGTGGAGCTGCCATGTTCAGATTAGCGCCAATCTTCTCTAGGTTTGTGTCGATTCCACGCTCAAAGATCATGTCTCCTAAGAATCTACCTTCATGCATTCCAAAGGTACCTTAGCTAGATACAGTTTCATCCCGTAGGCTTTCAATACGATGAAGCATTGTTCTAAGTCTATGGTATGAAATGCTCTTCTCATATACTTTGTGGGATTATAGGTCGGGTCTACTACCAACCGATGCACGATGATCTCTGGGGGAATCCCCTACAAGTCTTTCATCTCCCAAGCGAACACCTGGGTGTATCTCATGAGTACTTCAATGATCTCCTGCTCTACGTCGAGTCTAATTCGACGATGAGCCGAATAGTTCTTGTTTCGTCAGCCGAATCTAAGGTCACTAGTTTGATTTGCTCCACGGCCTCAAGTTTGGGCTTCTCATTCTCCTTGATCTCATCTTGTTCCTCTTCTCCCTGAGGATCTTCGTGACAATTTTCTTCTTGGATGAGGTCTTCTTCCATGGGTGTAGTCAATGCCTCCAAAAAACATTAAATCCCAAGCTTGGGGCTCTTATTTGCATGTGGTAACATTCCTTGGTTATATATTTGTCTCCAAGTTCTTCTTGTAAGAATTTCACCTTTTGATGGTAGATGGAGGCTATAGCTCCTAATGGGTTTAAGGACGATCAGACAAGGATTATGTTGTACTGCAAAAGGCATTGATCATCGCGAACCTCTCCATCCTGGTGACCCAGTGCAGATATATAACTCCCCAGCAACAAAGGGGCCGTGTTTTCTTCAAGGATGGGGGTCTCCTCCTGGCGGAGGTCTTGAAAGGTAGCGATCACCCCAATTACAGATGAGTCTTCAAATCCCAGCTGGCGAAGCGCCCCGTGTGAAAATATGTCCATATAGCTGCAAATGTCAACCAACACTCTTCTACACCCAAAAGTTGGCTATGGCCACAAAAATAACTAGGGGATCCAAAGGGCGCTTTCCCTCTAGAGTTCCGGAAGGGAGGGACAAGTCTACGTTGCTAAAAGTGATATTTTACTGACGTTCTTCAGCAGAGTAAATCTTTTGGTGGGTTATAGTGTACTGGAAGTGCATCCACTTGATGCCCATAGAAGGGCTCTTCTAGCTCGAGCCGAACAACCATACACTGGTCCTCTCGATATAGTATTCACAACTCCAAAATTGTTCATCTTGTGCTGGCAATTAGCTATCTAGCGTTTAGGCAACAATTCCCTTAGACAACGCCAAAATGATGTTGCTAAAAAGTACAAATTACTCCAAGTCAAGGTATCTGAATGGTTAGTCTGACTTCTTCTCTGGAGCTGTAAATTCTTCGGATGGGAACTTACCTGCAACACCAACAACCGTTAGACGAACCCTGGAATTGTCCTAATAAGGCTCATCTAACGCTCGAATCAGCTCATGTAGGAGAAATATTCCAAACGAATGGACATAAAATCTAGAGCGCGTAAAGTTGTGAATAAGCATGGGCATAATGCCCTAACGTGGGGTGAATGGGCCAAACGTGCCGCATGAGCCGGATAACTATATATGTGACCTAATAATCGTTAATAATATTGAGTAATTAATTGAATGATTTTGAATTAAATAAATGCATAAAATAATAAAATAATAATTGGGGAAAATCAAATTTGTTGCCAACACATTTATTCCAAGTAATAGTAATGGTTTGAAGTTTAAACTAACTAGTAATCCACCCGTGCGATGCACGGATTGTATGTTAAAAAAATATTAAATTTTTAGTAATTGTTGTTTTCCTTATTTTAATTAAAAGAAATAAAAGATAAATGTATATAACAATCATTGTATAGGTTGTTATATTACGAAAATTGATAATAAAAATAAATAAATAAAAATTTAGGTCCAAGACAAAATATACCTCGTTATTGAATTCAAGTTCTGTTCCTTAATCTTTTGTGTGTTGTTTGCCATGTGCAGGTACACTGCAAAGATGAATAAATTGATGTCAGTTCCGAGAATGTTTTAATAGGATTATTGTTCATAACCAATGTAAATAATGAAGCTATTCTGCAGAAATTTTGTTTGTGTAGTTGTACTGAAGTAATGTGTTTGTGATTGTGATTGAGCCTATTTATAAGAGAATTTGTAAGTAGAAAAAAATTGAATAGAATTTTAGCTTCACAAGAAAATGTATATTTAATTCAATTCTAATTATTTAGAAACTTATTGGGCAGACCACCTTCACATTTTTTAATGCAGCTTTTTTGATGCCCAGTAAAGACAACCATCTTCACATTTTGAATGTATACAAATTTCCTTTCCGTCAAATATTGAATTTTCTATGTTATGTAATACAAATTTTGATGCAGAAGTCTTCCATATTCAAAATTTAGTTTCTAAAATGTTTAATATTTAGTAACTCGAAACGAATTATTTTAGTTTACCAATGTATCTAAATATTAAAAACAAAATATATAGTCTTTTTGTTCTTCCCAAGACAGACCAATTTCAAATTTTAAATGAACATTTCGGTGTCCAAGAAAACAACTATCATATTGTGCATTAATGCTATCAAATTTCGGTGTTCAGGAGTCATGCTTCGTAGTACAGATATAATTAATTAAATACTCAATATTACTTTCTATTTTTGGCATTAGCATTTTGGCATTAGCATTTTGGCGGGATTTTGCCATATTTGGAAGAAGTTCTTGTTTTTATATATATATAGGGATTGGTTCAAATGAGACCAATCCCTTTAGGTTAGTCCATAAGAACACTTATGGACTCTTGATTTAAAATTTTGGATAGTGTAGATCATTTTAGTTAATTTAGGCATATAAGGGTATAATTGTACTTTTATATTTAATTAGTTATGTTAATTGACTCGTTATTAGCTATTTTTAAGGAAACATAATCCTACCTTTTCGATTTACCCGATTTTTAGGGAGGAAAAATCATCAACTTCAAGCGTTTTTTTCACAATTGATACTTCTTTCCGCCATATTTGTGAACAGTCGTTTTATTGTATACTTAGTTCAGTAGACTTGTATACTTAGTCATGTTTTATTGTATATTTAGTTCAGTGGAATCGTATTCTTAGTTATATAAGTAATTTAGTAAGTAGTTTAGTGAATTTATATACTTAGTTATGTGGATTTGTATACTTAGTTCAATGGAATTGTATACTTAGTTATATAAGTAATTCAGTGTAATTGTATACTTAGTTAAATATTTCTGTATACTTAGTATTATTTTAATGTATAGTTAGTTCAATGTAATTGTATACTTAGTTAAATGTTTCTGTATACTTTGTAAAGTTTTAATGTACAGGTAGTTTAGTATAATTGTATACTTAGTTAATTGTTTATGTATACTTAGTAATGTTTTAATATATAGTTAGTTTAGTGTAATTGTATATTTTTCATTAATTGTTGCACGATTTTGTTGTCATATTTGAATAAATTACAGGTTCGAATGGGAAGGGAGAGAAAGGAAAGGTGAATCGCTTGATTATGGGGATGTGATCAAAATCACGTCCCTAATTTTTAGGAGGCGGTTACTTTATTTAATTTCCTGGATTCCTATTTTATCCCTTCTGTTGTATACTTACTTATGAAATGATGTATATATTATAATATATCTTGGCCATTGATTTACTATTTGGATGGTGTAAATTTAGTCTTATGGACTAACTTAGGAGGGTAGTCTCACAGGATCATCTCCATATATATATATATATATATATATATATATATATATATAGATATATAGATTCCATGTGTGAGAGGATCAACTAATCCGTCAAATCGCTTCAATAGCACCTCAATACTCAATAGTCCCCAATTATTGATAAGTTTGTTGAATTGTTCAGCTGCTACCACATTTGCAAAGTTTATTATATGCATAAATCGACTGTTACTCCTCACCGATTTCACTAACCTTTTGTACCCACGAAATAGAATTGCTAATTACAAACAACCAAGTCTCAACGTATTTGTATTTATCTTTTTTGTGAAGTATTTACCTTTGGCATTTGAAAATACCTCAATAATTTTTAGGGATAATTACAAAAACACCCCCAAGGTTTGAGCGAATTACAAAAAAATCTATAGATGTTTCAAAATTACAAATAGCCCCCTCAAATAGTATTCTTTCTTAAATTTAAGGGGGGTAATTGTAATATTTGTTCACATATCATGAGGTTTTTGAAATATTTTTTACCTATAAAAGGGGGAAGATGTGAGCAGAATTGAACCTTAAAGGCTTTTATTGCAATTTTCCAAAATATCTAGTTTTTTTTTTTGTAAATATTCCAAACCTCAGGGTTTTTTATATAATTATCCCTAATCTTTATCAAAGTTACAGAAATCGCCAGGTGTGCTAATCGAGTTACTGTCAATGCCTAAGCCGAAACCTCATAATAATACTATTCTTTTTATAAAAAAACTAGCAAATTTTCAATTGACGAGGCCTGATTTTTGGTCAGGCGATTTTCAATCTCTCTTTATTATATTTCTTTCTTTCTTTCTTTCTTTCTTTTTTTCCCTTTCTTTTTTGCTCTTTTCTCATTCAAAAGTACATCTTTGTCAAGTGTCAACATCATGTTTGGTTGCATCTCTCAAACACGACTCACTTTCAATTCCTTAAAAACAAAACCAAACATATTTTAGGTTTTTGATTACATTTTTCTAATAAACACACATTTTTCATTGTATCACATTAAAACTCTATATTTTCCCAAATACTTCCCCAAAAGTCCTGATCAGTTCACTTACCAATTTTTTTATTATCAAGTATGTTATATAAAGTATGTTATATAAAGAAACATTACTTTATTTTCTTGAGCATTTAAAGAAATATTCACACACAATTGAAAACTCTCGCTTCCCTTGCAATATACTCCTCCATCTCCATCTCCATCTCCACATTGTGACTGATCGCCACCCGCCACCGCATTTTCCCAACAATCGCCATTCTTTTACTCATCAAAAACCTTCTTCCCACAGAAAAAAAACTGTTCTTTGATTCAAATCTTCCATATGCATCATCCCATTAACGCCACCTTTCAAACCCCATCCCCAACTTAAATAACTGAAAACCCCACAAGGATATAGGTTTCAATGGTGGAAACGGTAGCGGCCCCCAATGGCCACCACATCCGCCGCTGGATCCCCTCCGCCGTCACTTTCATGTCGACTCACAAGACCTTCTTAATCGCTTTCTGGATGGTGTTCTTTTTCACCGTCTTTTACTGGCAGCGGGACGCCGCCCCGGCAGGCTCTTGATTTTCCGACGCGCATTGCCGTCGCCGCGGCAGCTTCCCAAGCTCCGACCCGTGGCGTTTAACTTGACGGACTTTGGAGGCGTGGGGGATGGGGTGACTCTCAATACGGCGGCGTTTGAGAGCGCGATGATAGCTATTTCGAAGCTCGGAAAAAAGGGGGGCGGCCAGCTCAATGTGCCGCCGGGGTATTGGCTTACGGCGCCGTTTAATCTAACTAGTCATATGACGTTGTTTCTTGCTGAAGGTGCTGTTATTCTTGGGATTGACGTGAGTATTTCTTTAATTTTAGAAAACTCATCATTTTTCATGTTAAAGGTGTGATCTTTGTTTCTAGTTAGATGTAATATTTGATTTCTTGGGTAACTACGAGAAATGTATATGATGAGTTGGGCATATTAGTTCAAAAATACATGCCTCTTGATGCTTAATTAAACTGACCTCGTTTTTAAGGAGTGATAATTAAATGTATTAAGTTACTTCACTTTGGCAATGGACTGAAATGAGCTACAGAATGGATTTGCTGCAATTTGAGTTATGTATACATGATCTGGGTCGAGATCAGTACACTAGGATCGTCCACAAACAGGCGATCGCAAATGCTTCTCTTTGCGGGTGACCTGAAAAGGGACAAGTTAGCCTCGCTAGGGTGACCCCCGGCCATAACCCTCCGATGCCTAAGTCAATTAAGGTCAAGAAATAATTTGAAGGTGAAGGGCGGATTGAATTATGTATTCATTAGTTGCCTTTTAGTTGAAATGACGGGCTTATTTATAGTTACTGTTCCATGTGTATGGAAGTTTAAGGTTACATGTCTTTGTCTCGTTGGTTGATTTTGCCTGAATAGGATGGTCTTGGTCTTCTGAGTCGACCCCATCTCGATCTGAAACGGGACGGGTCTGATATTGACCCGAGGTACAGTATGCGGATCTTGTCCTGTTTCCTAATAAAATGGGTATCCAGGGCTATAGAGGGTATTTCCAGTATTTCCCATATCAGTACTTATCATTAAATCACGAAGAGCTGAGGTTGATGTTTTCAGTTGATATTCTTGCATTATTTGCTTACGATCAGCATGTACGTAGATTTGAGATGAGTTGACTGCTCCGGGTATTCTCCAGTTTGAATAACTTGGAGGAACCTTCATTATGAATTTCTGTTGTAGTGTTACTATTAATGCGCATACCAACTTATAACCTTCAGCCACTGACCATTAGTATTAAGTGGAATTCTGGAATGTATGTTGTCACTACCTTATCCTCTCCTTTTGTTGTTAGAGATGTAGCTTAAAATTTGGTCTATAGTTTGGCAGATTCCAATGTACGTGAATTTTGATCAAATGATGAGAGTACTTAAGAATCGAATAGTGTGGAAACTTTTATTATTTATTTCATCTCTTTGTCATAAATCATATTTTTTATTTTGCTTGTTGCAATGACTTTGCAAGATTTTCAATGGATGGAAGAAAGGGACAATTTGTGTTCCACGAAGCTGCTTTGCCAAAAATGGTTTTGTGAATAGGACACACTCTGATAACTGAAGTTATGTTCTGGAATTAGATTGCTAACTAGATTGAGTTAGTGAACTTGGTTATTCGTGATACGTGTGCATCATTTTTTTTGTGTTTACATCCCTACTAGGGTCTAGGGCCAAGTAGCATCATGACATGGTTTTCATTATATCTTTTAATGACGACGACAATTTTGGTTAATAATGCTTCAGAAGTTAGATGAGACAAGTAAGGCTCATGATTTTACTAAATCTCGTATTTGGCGTTGATGTCTTTTTTGTTTTTCTTAATATTCTGTAGGATGAGAAGTATTGGCCTCTAATGCCTCCATTGCCTTCTTATGGATATGGGAGAGAGCATCCAGGACCACGATATGGAAGTTTAATCCATGGCCAAAATCTCAAAGATGTTGTAATTACAGGTCAGCAATTTAAGTAAGAGATTCTATGCTTCTATTTTGTGTAGAAATAGGTGGGTTTGTTGATGTTCCTTATGCAGGTTAGAAATATGAACCAATATCATTGTAGCTTGTTGTTATCTCCATCAAATGCCTAATGTGTTTTGAGGATTTTATTGCTGTTGTAGGTGCTGGATAGAAAGAAATTAATCCTTTACGTGTTCATATTTGTCAAAATTTGCCCATGTTTCCGGTCTGTACAATAAGATTGCTGGAGTATACAACAAGGAATTGTAATTGATGCGAGTAGAAGTTTGAAGATAAGACGGAAACAGACGGACCTAATAGCTATTAAAAGGGGGGCGAAAGAAATGTCCTTGCCCCCTTATTGTGATTGCATGACTCTGCCTCTTACTGTGATTGAATAGTTGTATACATTCTTCCGTTAGCATCTTTCCAAATAGTTAAATAAATGAAAAGAAAAAAAAAAGAAGAAACTTCTTTTATGATATGCAATTGTTACAAGCATGTAAGGTAAGAGACAATTCAACAGCTTCTTTCGGGGATTCCTAAACTTCCCCTATCAGAATACATGCTACTTTGAATCATAGGTTTTAATTTATATACCTTTGTTGAGTTATTAAAATGTCTGCTTAATTTCACCTTATATAAAATTTGGGATTAGATATACATTTGTACATGCATAAACATAATACATATCTTGTCGTCCATCACTGTCTTTTCACGTGTCATGCGTGCAACATGGTAACTCAGCCATCTTTTTCTTGTCCATGTTCTCCTTTTTTTTCCCGAAAATGCGCATGTTCGTTTGTAAAGAAAACCTTGTACAGTATCAGTTCAAATCTTTATGTAGTGCAAACAAACACCAATAATATTTTTCTTGTCAATTATAGAAAATTCCATGATTGAAAGCTGATTTGTGTTATAAAACTTGGTTTTGGAACTCTTTATGACTTGTTTGATTATGGTGTACCAAATGTTCATTTAGAAATTAGAAGTGATGATACTGTTATAATCTGAATACCTACTTTGCTGCCCCTGTAACAGGGCATAATGGCACCATTAATGGCCAGGGTCAAACATGGTGGAAAAAGTATCGGCGGAAGCTTCTTAACCACACCAGAGGACCACTTGTGCAGATTATGTGGTCGAGCGACATTTTGATATCTAACATAACATTACGTGATTCTCCTTTTTGGACCCTTCATCCGTATGACTGCAAGAACGTGACAATAAGAAATGTAACAATTCTAGCACCCATCTTCGAAGCTCCAAATACAGATGGCATTGATCCTGGTAAGTTTTATATATATATATATATATATATATATATATATATATTTGCTTTGTCGTGTTAGGGTAATAATTGCAGTTGCACATATTTGGTGTAAAATGTTGAAGTAGTTGATTAGATCATTCATATGGTAATAATACTTGTACATGTGCGATCAAATAAATTCTAGGGATAATTACAAAACACCACCTGAGGTTTGGACTAGTTACTAAATATCCAGAGCTTAACATTAAAAAAAACCTTGATCTTTGATTTTATCTTAAATTTAAATGACTGTAATATTTCAATAAAGAGGAATCTTTAGAGGAAGTGTGATATAAGATTAAGTTTAGGGTCGCTTGGTGGGTCTCAAATCATAAAGACTTTAAGGTTCCATTTGGATTGATGGATTTGGACCTAAGGATTTCAAATCCTTCCAAATCCATAATAACAAATACATTGATGTTGTTTGGATAAAGTCATTCTATAATGGATTTCAAATAATTGGAAACTAATTTTGGAGTCATTTTGAAGGATTTCAAATTCATCTTAGATGGAGTCATTTGTAATCCTTCTCCCAAATCCTCTTCCCAGGAAGGAATTTGAGATGAGGGATTTGAAATCCTTAGCTAAATTCATACCCTTGTTTGGCATATAAATCCAAATCAATCTATTTTTAAGTTTTAGTTCATTTTCAAAGGATTTTAAATCCTTCCCAAAACCTAATCATCTGTAACATTCTTTTTTTTTCCCTTTATGCTCACTTGCAATCTACATACACTGCACACATTTACACAAACTGCACACACACTACACACAATTACACAAACCACACACTAACACACATTGCACACACTAACACTCATTGCACACATACAACACACACATTACATACACTGCACATATTTACATACACTACACATATTTACACACACTAACACGCACACATTTACACACACTGCACACACTACACATTTACACACACTTTCACACAATGCACACACTACACACACTCACGTATACTCTCTCTCACATATTCACACCGCACTATCTTCACTCACTCACACATAATAAAAGTTATATATTTCATATTCTTTTTAGTGTATATAAAATTATAATTATTTATAAAATAATAAGATTATATCTTTTATTTTAATTTATTAAATGTCAATTAAGAAAATGAAAAGAGCTTTTAAATTTTTTAATCAAAATTTACGATAGATTTGAAATCCCTACACAAATCCACATCATCCAAACAAGACATGGATTTCAAATCCAAGGAGTTTGAAATCCATTCATTTGAAATCCCATGAAATTTCAAATCCCTCCATCCAAATGGACCCTAAGGCTTTTTTGTATCTGATATCGCTAGAGATTGGAGTTGTGTCGCCTTAAGTTTTATGTTGTTTCTTGGGACTCCGGATCCCTTTGTAACTCGTTCTATCATTCATTTTAATAAAATATATTTGTTTCTTATCAAAAAAAAAATTGAAATTTTTTTGCTTATGAAGGGGGAAATGTAAGACCGAATCAAAAGTCAATGGGGATTTTGTAATTTTCAAAAATTTCTTTTTTTTTTTTTTTTTTTTTTTTTTTTTAGTTAGCCCAAACATTGGAGTGGTGCTGTAATTATCCCTAAATTCTATTGAAAGATTGGTTATATCACTTAGTTCTACTGAGCTAAATTGACTTGAATGAACAGATTCGTGTGAGGATATGGTGATTGAGGACTGTTACATAAGTGTTGGAGATGATGGCATAGCCATAAAGAGCGGTTGGGATCAATATGGGATCACTTACGGACGGCCTTCAATGAACATACTAATTCGAAACGTTGTTGTTCGATCCATGGTCAGGTGAGACTATTTCTTCTATTTCATATATTCTGAAGAAAGAAAATATGGGCAATTCGCAAGTTGCTTGCTAAATGTTGACATTCGAAGTTGTGCATTCTCGATATTTAGATGAATGTGCATCAGCCATCACGTAAACCGGTCCATTACCTTCATCTAAGATGAATATTTGGGTTAATTACAAAATATACCCTGAGATTCAATCTAATTAAAAAAAAAAACAATCTTTCAAAAATACAAATATCCCATTGACATTTGTTTCTGTTTTACAAACTGCATCCTCTCTCTCAAGATGGAGGTATTTTCTAGGGATAATTACAAAACTACCCCTGAGGTTTGGGGTAATTACAATAAAAACCCAGAAAAGTTTCAAAATTACAAAAAATAAAAAACTTTCAGGTTTGATTATGTCTTAAATGTAAGGGAATAACTATAATATTTTTACAAATGTGATGAGGGTGTTTGAAATATTTTTGCTTATGAAGTGGTTAACGTATATACAAAATCAAATCTCAAGGGGATTTTTGTAATTTTAAAAAACCTCTGGGTTCTTTTTATAATTTTCTCAAAACCTCAGGGGTAGTTATTATCCCTATTTTTCAAGTAAATAAAAAGCTCAAATTGTTGTTTTTTGTAATTTTGAAAGATAATTGGATTTTTTTTTGTAATTAAGCACCTTTGCTGTAAAATTATTTTGTATATGCTTGTCTTAAAATTGTAAATGGAACATATTTTCCTGAATGACAGTGCGGGCATATCAATCGGCAGTGAGATGTCCGGTGGTGTATCAAATGTCACCGTAGAAAACCTCCACGTTTGGAACTCAAGGCGCGCTGTTCGAATCAAGACAGCACCCGGAAGAGGAGGATACATTAGACACATAACGTATCGGAACCTGACATTTGATAACGTTCGTGTGGGGATTGTCATCAAGACAGATTACAACGAACATCCAGACGAAGGGTTTGATCCAAAGGCCGCTCCAATAGTAGAGCACATAAGCTACACTTCAGTACATGGCGAAGGCGTGCGCGTGCCAGTTCGTATCCACGGGAGCGAAGAGATTCCTCTCAGAAACGTCACTTTCCAGGATATGTCGGTTGGAATAACTTACAAAAAGAAGCACATATTTCAGTGTGCTTTTGTTCAAGGGCGCGTTATAGGATCCGTTTTCCTCCTCCATGTGATAACCTTGATCTGTACGATGAGCGTGGGCAATTGGTTAGACGATCGGCCTCCCAGAATATATCGGATATCGATTACGATTTCTAAATTGATTTGCACAATTTTGCTCAAATTTTCCATGTGGGTCATTTTTTTCCAGCAGTTCAAAAGAACAGGGCCACTCCCTGTTTCTCATTATTTTTGTGAAACCCTTTTTTTTTTTCTTCCTCTTCCATGTTCCTGTATTTTTGTCTTGTACATAACACATACATTAATACCCAGTTCATACATTTGCAGAGTACACTGTAGGATAAATTGTAATTTTGTCCTGTAACTGTATGGATGTGGCAAATTTGGTCCCAAAAAATCATGTTTTGCAAAAGGACCTTACAATTAAAAAGAAAAAGAAAAGAAAAGGTCGGAAATTGAGCCTTGTTTGATTATGTTTCTTTCAGTTTCTGGTGTTGGAAAATAAATTTTGAGAATTTATTGGTTTCTGTGTGTAAAATTGAGAATGTATTTGGATGGATGAATGAAAATGAAATTTTATATATGTTTAGAAATGCTAATATGTTTGCCTTAAGTATGCCATCATAGGAATACATACATAAATTAACCCTTAGTCCAAGGGACATGGCAAATAACCTCGACTTTTTTCTTTTGGCAAATACTTGTGTAAGATCGTCTAACGGATCTAAATTCGCGAGATGGTGTCCCATTACCAAATCCAAAACACACGTGCACCTCTCTTTCTATACACATGTGGTCCCCTCTTTCTTCCACCTCTATATACGGTCCCATATATATATATATATATATATATATATATATATATGTGTGTGTGTGTGTGTGTGTGTTTATATATGCGGTCCCTTCATCTCTCTCTCTCTCTCTCTCTCTCTCTCTCTCTCTCTCTTTCTCTCTCTCTCTCTCTCTCTCTCTCTATATATATATATATATATATATATATATATATATATATACGGTCCTCTCCTCTCTATATATACTCATGTGGTCCCTTCTCTCTCTCTCTCTCTCTCCTCAAAAGGAAATACCTAAGGAAATTATATACTAAAAACGTATATTTTTCAGAGTATAATTGATATTTTTTTAATAAAAAATAATAGCTTTTTTAATAAGAAGTGATATTTGTTTTGATAAGAAGTGATACTTTTTAAATAAGAATTGATACATTTTTAATAAAAAATGATACTTTTTCTTTAATAAGAAGTAATGTTTGTTTTAATAAGAAGTGATGCTTGTTAAATAAGAATTTATACTTTTTTAATAAAAAGTGATATTTTTTCTTTAATAAGAAGTGATATTTGTCTTAATAAGAAGTGACACTTTTTTTTAATAAGAAATTATATTTTCTTAATAAAAATACTTTTTTAAGTAAAAGTAATATGTATTTTAATAAGAAGTGATACTTTTTTAATAAGAAGTGTTATTTTTCCCATAGAAGTGATACTTTCTTTTAATAAAAAGTAATATTGTTTCCATAATTAATAAGTGATCCTTGAAGTGATGTTTTTTTTTAATAAAAAGTGATACTTTTTTTCATAAGAAGCGATACTTTATTTTAATAAAAAGTAATATTTTTTGAGCCTAATGTGATATATTTTTTTTTAATTTGAAGTGATACTTTTCATAGGAAGTGATACTTTATTTTCTTTATCTTTTTTCTTTGTTTCATGCGTGTAGAGAGATAAACATGGGGAAAGAGGTGAGACCACAAGAGGGAACGGATCCTCTCCATTTAGACCATCTCCAACCATGCGCCTTTTACACCCAGAAGCGCCAAAATAAAGTGAAGTTGGGAGTCCAACCATTGCTTCATTCCTGCGTTATTTTAGTCTTTGCATGATGTTGCGCCAGTTTTCTTTGCAACAATGTTCATTGCGTTATCTTAATTCTTTTTTCTTCTTTTTTTTTTGATTTGTTTTAATAAATTTAACACCTTTTCTTATATTATAAAAGTAACAAAAAATCATATTAATTCAATATTCTATATTTTCTACAAAATTGTGTATATACTTCACAAATATATTTCAAACATTAATTATTTATATTTTATCTTTTTATTAATTAATTCAATTATTTATGTTATGGAAATTAATTACTAATAGTAAGTTCTAAAGGTTAGAAATACTTGATGTGTGATTATGTTAAGATTTTAATAAATACAAAATTAAATAAAAAAAAGTTATAGTAAATGAAATATAAATAATATTCTAGGAATATTCTTTTTAGTGTAAAATTTGAAGTAGGTGGGTTGGAGATGGATTTTTAGTTTGGTGCAAAACTTACACTATTTTAGTGCAAAAATTGAGTTAAAATAGAGTTTATGGTTGGAGATGGCCTTAGGACGGTGGTGAATTTCGTGTAATCTGGCTCATCCATTTCACCACAAGTCTGCCAACTCGAAATTAGACCACATTTTCACTTTTTTAGATGAAATTAAAATTAAGAAAACAAACCAAAAAAAAAAAAATATTAAAGTAGCACCCAAATCAAGCGCCGATCAGACACTCTCCAAAATAGCGCAACACATTAGCGCATTGCTGGATTCCGAAAAGTAGCGCCTGGCTCCAAAGTAGAGCATTGCTCGGGATGCTCTAAGACCATCTCCAGCACTCATCACTACTTTGGTGCAGAATTTGCACTACTTTAGCGCAAAATCTGCATTTCATCTCCAGCAGTCTGCACTATTTTCTGCACTAAAAAAGAATATTCCATTAGATTCTTTCTTTTTTTTTATAATTGACAAAAATATTATATAACTAATTGTATTTAAGATAATATTTATTATTTTTTTTATCTTCAAAATTAATCAAATTGGAAAAAATAGAATATAATATAATATTAATTTTAGTATTATTTTTAAAAGTAAACAAATTCAAAAAAAGTTAAATTTAATGAAATTAATATAACATTAATCTTAGTATTATTTTTTATTAGATGAACTGAAATATAATATTAATAATAACATTTAATATTAAAATAAAGCTATAACAAATAAAATCAAAAAATCAAAAAAAAAAGGAAAAAGTAGCTTGCTACAGTACAACGCCATTTTTGGCGTGATACTGTAGCGCGCAGCATTGGAGGCCTTCTAATTGGCGCTGACGCTAATTTGATGCAGGGCTGGAGAAGCTCTAAGCCCCATCCCTTAATTCCGTTCCAAAGAAGGAAAAAAACCCATTAAATATACCACAAACAAAGAGAAGGTGCAATGAAAGTGGAATGGACGAAATTTAAAGTACCTTTATCAAAATTTTGGCAATTTGGATTGGGTGTGTCAACTCGAAATATATCTTCAAAAAGAGTTTCCACTTCCATTTCATTTTTGGTTAAATGTGATGTTGGGGATAAGTACAATGGGGTTAAAGATTGGTTTTGGCTGGACAAATTGGTAATGGAAAAAATATTACATGGAATGTTATCAATGCAAAGAAGGTGTTCGAATAAATGCCAGAACCATTTCAGTACATTTTTAATCTCTGGAAGTTGGACATAAAATATGCTTTTTCTTAATTGAAGGCTCAAATATTCAATTTCCCCTAATTAAGAATTCAACAAAAATATCTCAAAACCTTTACATGAAAGAAAAAAAAAGAGGAAGAAGAAACTTACAACGTATCTGAACAATCAATTTGTTAAACAATACAAAAGCTTTAAATGTATAACCAACCCTGCGACGTAGAAGATATAGGTGGATGTTTTCTACTTCATGAAATAAACTGATAAAAGAATAACCCCCAACATCGAGCATCAGTCTCCTATTTGCTGAATTGATTCTGAAACCGGGGTGGATGAGAAGGGAGGCGGGAAAGAGACAAATCCGAGCATGCGGATGTGGAACACACGAGTTTTCATTTCTTATTTTTAAAGAAAAAAATTGTTTTTGTTTTATTTCTTAAGTGAAAACGTGGGCTAATTTCGAGGTGGCATGCTTGTGACAATTGACAGAATGGATAAGCCAGATTTCACGAAATTCACCACCATCCTAAATGTTGAAAAACTAGTTGGTTTATATCGAATGACTGAAAATGACTTGAGTAAGATGTGAGAATAAAAGTCGAGGCAAAGTTAGACTTTTTGTCTTTAAGACGAAATTGCCACACTCATAGTGTTTACAGTATTTGGCAATCACCTCCCAAGATACAACGACTTACTTCTTGTGACAGAAACACTACAAATCACAAGAAACTGCGAACACTGGTGTTTTATGAACTCTCAGATCGCTTTATGCAAAATGTGTATGAAATGTAACTAAGTGTGACGTGCGCGGGCCCGGGCTACGCACCGTCCTTGGTGGTCTTTGAGCTAGCCAAAGACTAGTCAAAATTGACTTGATCCACTAAAGTATACCATAAGAAGCTTCACTTGATTACTCCTTATTATTGGTAAAGTTCTATATAAGGTAGCTAATTTTGCTCCTTGTTTCCTATGTAGGATGTGTCCTTCACATTCCCACATTTTACATTTCCAAATAAAAATGCGTTTTAAGTGGCTTACTTTGTGCATTTATTTGTCATTCACCCGATATTGGTTTTGAGAAATTCAAAATGTTAAACTCATCTACCCGCAGTGTAGATTACATTTATCTCATTTATTTCATACAACAAATAAATAACCCCACTTAATTAATTGGTCAAAATCGGGTCAAAATCCAATTTCTAAAAACCAATTTTAACAATCCCTCAAATGAATGAAAATTACTGCATATGAGTATACAGACACTAAAAAGAGTTCAAATAGAAAGCTATTGCATCGGGAGAGGCAGCTTGTGGCTTTGAACCTTTCTTAGTGGAATACTATCGGATTTACTAGGCTTCACAATGATGCGATGTCTTAAACTGTTCAGCTGTTTATATAAACCAAAATAATAACATCCACATAATATCTTTCCTAACACCATTTGATTCTCATGGTTGTGTCCAATTTATTACTGGACAACATCTTAGATTAATAAGTGTTTTTCAAGCGGCCCGTCTTCACACTTATTTAGGTGATCTCCTATTAAGAGTATCTGCCATACTCCACATATTTCAAGTGTAGAATCAATAAATGTTTATAACTTAATCTCACCATATTCTCGCGGTTTTTCCACTTAGATAGGAATGAGTCAGAACATGTTCTAAGTGTTTATCCGAATATTCATAACATGGTTGTCCCATTGAACCAAGTCTTGAGATCTCCAATTCACAAGGTTGGTTTACCGCTATGAAGACTCTTTATGTTGTAGATTTTGAGCCCATTCTTTTTGATAAGCTGTATACCTGATCTCTATTCAAACCTTTAATTAACGAATCCTCTAGGTTTTCTTTTGATTTCACGTAATTGTAATAATCCATTTGAGATCAACTCGCCTAACGGTGTTATATCTTCGACGTATATCCTGGACTCTGCATCGGTTTGTAACATACATTAGGCGCCAATAATCCGACACAATATTCTAGTTGAGATGCATGCTCACTCGATTTTAGGCTAAGTGTAAGCTTAAATCAACATGTGTTTTAGCTGGAGGACTGTCATAAGCATTGAACTTTCGAAGTACTGTCTCAACATAAATAGACTATGATAGAATAAGTCCATCAGATATTTAGAGATCTTAATTTCCAAAATAACATCTGCTACACCCATATCTTTCATTTCAAAATGTTTGGTCAACACTTTTTAGTATTCATGATTATATCATGATTACTACCCTTAATCAACATGTCGTCAACGTATAGACATATAATAACATAACCATTAGGTGTGGCTTAATGTAAACGTATTTATCGCACTCGTTAATTTTGAAACCATTCAACAATATAGTTACACAAATTTCTAGTGCCATTATTTCGGAGCTTGCTTAAGGTTATACAATGACTTAACGAGTTTGCACATCTTCTTCTCCTGTCCAGGAGCAACAAACTCTTCGGGTTGTTCTATGTAGATTTCTTCTTCTAGCTCACCATTTGAAAAATTGCTTTCACATCCATTTGGTGTATCTCAAGGTTATGCAATGGAGCAATAACAATGAGATCTCTAATAGATATGATTCTTGTCACAGGTGAATACGTATCAAAGAAATCAATGCCTTCCTTTTGTTTAAATCCTCTAGCTACTAATCTGGCCTTGTACTTATCAATAATTCCATCGACTTTATATTTCCTTTTGAGGACCACTTGCATCCTAAAGGCTTATTTCCTCATGGGAGATCTACCAACTCCCATTATGATTTTGCATAATGAAATCTATCTCATTATTAATAGCTTCTTTTCTAGAATGGAGCTTACTATTAGACAATGTTACACCAATTGTCATTGGTTCATTTTCTAACACATAAATTAGAAAATCTGGACCAAAGGACTTCGTTATTTTGGCCTTTTTACTGCTTTTTGGTTCTTCATCATTTTGATGATCACCGTCAGTAGTATCACGTGTTCTTTTGCCAGAATTAACTTATTTTCTTTCTTGACAAGGAAACACGTCTTGAAAAATACAACATCATCGATTCATGATTTGTACCTTCTTGTATATCCGAATTGCGATTTGTGCACTAAAAATCGATATGCACTCTCACATTATTAGCATATCCAATGAAAATGCAATCGATTGTTTAGGCCCTATCTTGACTTATTTTGGCTTAGGTATTTCTACTTTTGCCAAATACCCCCACACTTTAAGGTATTTGTAGGATGGTTTGTGACCTTTCCACAACTCAGATGGAGTTTTATCTTTATTTTTGTGTGGTATTTTATTAATAATGTGGTTAGCTGAGAGAATTGCTTTTCCCCACAAATTCTGAGGTAAACCTGAATTTATCAATAAAGCATTCATCATCTCTTTAAGAGTTCGATTTTTGCGTTCAACAATACCATTTGATTGTGGTGAATAAGGAGCTGTCGTTTGATGAATAATATCAGAGTCTGAGCAAAATTCATTAAAAGGAGCTCCATGGTCTCCACCTCTATCACTTCGAATTACCTTAATTCGTTTGTTAAGTTGACTTTCAACCTCATTCTTATAGCTTTTAAAAGCTTCTAAGGCCTCATCTTTACTTCTCAAAAGATATACATAACAGTATCTTGTGCAATCATCGATAAAAGTAACAACATATTTTTACCCACCTCTAGTTTGCACAAACTTTAAATCACATATATCACTGTAAATTAGTCCTCGAAGTTAAATTTTTTTCCATCA
Source organism: Rehmannia glutinosa (assembly GCA_016081115.2). Classification (NCBI taxonomy): domain Eukaryota; kingdom Viridiplantae; phylum Streptophyta; class Magnoliopsida; order Lamiales; family Orobanchaceae; genus Rehmannia; species Rehmannia glutinosa. The sequence goes on along the minus strand of CM071931.1, from coordinate 64,097,576 downwards.
AGTGAAATGGTGTTTTAGCCATTTTTGCCTCAACCACGATTTCACATTTGTGATGTGACTCTATTTTAAAATTAGGTAGTAATTCCAAGTTTACTAACATTTTCAAAGTGTTAAAATTCACATGTCCTAATCTAACATGCCATAAATTTGAACACTCAAGCAAATAAGAAGAAACATTAATTTTATTGCTTTCAAAGTTTCGGAGTACATTCATTACATTCATCTTGAACAGTCCATTTTCTAAGTACCCCTACCCTATGAACTGTCCATTTTTCATAAGTACAAACTTTTGAACCTCAAACACTAGTCTAAACCCTGCCTTGACCAACAATGATTCTGATACCAAATTTCTCCGAATATCCGGAACATGAAGGACATCAACAAGGTAATGTCCTTGCCGAGGCCATCTTCAACACCACCTTACCTAGACTGACAATGTTGGAATCGATTGGAGTATACGTTGAGAACATGTCTTTGTCAGAGCAAATGTGGCGTGTAGCACCTGTGTCCACCCACCATTCTATCGGGTTATCCACCATGTTAGCTTCAAACACAACACCCGAGAGATCAAGCTCGGACATATCAATTGGCACATTTTTGTCCTCGGTCACATGCACCTGGTTTTGATTGTATTTCTTAGGAAAATGACAATCTTTAGCCTTGTGATTTGGCTTTTCACAGTTAAAGGAGTTCCCTTTAAACTTTTTAGCCTTCCCCTATTTCTGGCCATTCCCCGGGTGCTTTCTCTTCTTGCTAGCATTGGGCTCAACCAAGTTTACCTTTGCCTCTGTTTGAAGGTTGCCAGACTTAATTTTAGACCTGCGATTGTCTTCTACAATTTAAAATCTGACAATTAAGTCTTCAAGCCCCATCTCCTTCTGCTTATGCTTTAGGTAGTTTTTAAAATCCTTCCATAGAGGCGGTAGCTTCTCTACAATAATAGCTACTTGAAAGGATTCACTCAGCACCATTCCTTCTACGATTATATCATGCAGAATAAGCTGAATTTCTTGTACCTAGCTGATCACCATCTTGGTGTCAACCATCTTAAAATCAAGGAATTTGCCGACAACAAATTTCTTTGTGCCTGCATCTTCTGTTTAATACTTCTTTTCTAAGGAGCTCCACAACTCCTTAGCAGTCTTTACCGAACAATACACAGTTCCTGTAAAGGAAGTCGCTTTGACTTCAAGCATCAAACGCCATTCTCTTCTGAGAATCGATCTTCTCTTCCCCCACTGTTGGAGCATACTCCATCGGAAAACGAGCAAGATTCAGAGTAGTAAGATAGAACAACATCTTCTATTGCCATCTTTTGAAATCTGTACCGCCGAACTTCTCCGGTTTCTCTCTGGGTGCTGCTACTGGAATGTATGGTGTTGGAACTGATGTTTTTGAAGCTATTTGATAAACACAGGAAATTTTGTCTTAAACTGTTGGAAAACTTGTTGGTGTATATCGAATGACTGAAAATAATCTAAGTAGAGTACCAGAATAAAGGTCGAGGCAAGAGTTGGACTCTTTATCTTTAAGACGAAATTGCGCCACTCACATGTGTTTACGGTATTTGGCAATCGCCTCCCAAGATACAACGACTTACTTCTTGTGATAGCAACACTATAAATCACAAGAAACCCCGAACACTTGGTATTTTATAAACTCTCAGTTGACTTTATGCAGAATGTGTATGAAATTCGAAATTTTCAGATGCCAAAATGAGTTCTGGGGACTGCTATTTATAGAATTTCATGTGCCTCTTCAGATTGGGTGCAACCCCAGGTTTGAATTGATCATGACCGTTAGATCACGTCTTGTGATCAATAATCACGATCGAATGGTCCAAATCACATCCAACTGAGGGTACAATTCATTGGCATGCAACCCTACACCGATTATAGTGCCCTATCGTGAATGGGATGCATCCAATCAGCCCCACTGCGTACCTCATGTCGGCACCTGGATGACTCTGCTAAGTCACTATGCCACTGGAACGAACCCTGGTTTTACTTTTCAAAACTTTAAGGCTCCTCAAAGCTCCTCGCGATGATGCGAAGTGCAAAGTGCACCACTAAAGCGCCCAATGCGACTAAATGTGACGTGCGCGGGCTTGGCTCTAGCTCGGACGGTGTTTCGTACCGTCCTTATGATCTTTGAGCTAGCCAAAGGCTAGTCTTTTTTATTTGGTCCACTAGGGTGTACCATAAGGAGCTTCAGTTGATTACTCCTTACTATTGGTGACGTTCTATATAAGGTAGCTAATTTTGCTCCTTGTTTCCTATGTGGGATGTGTCTCTTCACATTCCCACTCTTTCACATTTCCAAATAAAAATGTTTTTTAAGTGGCTTACTTTGTGTATTTATTTCTCATTCACCCAATATTGGTTTTGAGAAATTCAAAATGATAAACTCATCTACCCAATATTACGTTTATCTCATTATTTCATATAACAAATAAATGAACCCACTTAATTAATTGGTCAAAATCGGGTCAAACCCCAATTTCTAAAAACAAATTTCAACACTAAATGGAGAGGAGCCATTCCCGACCATAAGAGGAGTGAGATGTGAGAAGAGATGGGGGACTATGAAAGAAAACATAAGGTGAGAGAGAGAATAAGAGGGACTAATGAGTAATGAGAGAGAGAGAGAGAGAGAGAGACCGTGAGAGAGAAAAGAGGAGGGAACATAAGCGCTTGTATGATATCGAATCCATGTCAGTCATCCTCACAACACAAGACTCTTCCATTGGAGCACAAAGTCGATCCCACTGATTGATGTGAGTTTTGCATGTATTTTTGGGGCATATTTATGGCTATAATTGTGTATAAGCATGCAATAACTCATATGAAATGGATTATATTCACTCTTTGTGGGAAAGATATTACGTTTTGCTCGTTTTGTAGGAATTTGATGATATTTGAAGCAATTTGGTGACAAATACGAGCATCACGAAGTAGAAACACCAAGAATCGAGTGAACATACTGGATTAGAAGCCAAAATAAGAAGAAGTTGGACAAAATAGGCAAAATCAGGGCACGCACGGGCAGGGCGCGTATGGACGCGACCCGTGCGTACCTAGGAAAGTAGCCTGAGCCTACGGCTTTGCGCACGGGTGACCCGTGCGTGATATGCACGACCCGTGCGCACCTGAAGGACTTGAACATTACCTACGACTTTGCGCACGGGTAACCCGTGCGTGGGATGCACGACCCGTGCGTGGTTGGTGAAAAGCATGGCAATGCCTACGGTATGGCGCACGGGTAACCCGTACATGGATGCACGACCCGTGCGTCTGTCTTCAGAATGCCACAAACCGACAAAGACTTTTTTGCCTAGACTTTTGAAAATATATAAAAGGACTTTTGGGGGCACACACCGGGATATTTTGACATTCTTGGACATAGAACATAAGACAAAAACTCTCTACTCTTCCAAGGAAGAATCAAGGAAAGAATCGGGTCGCATCGGAGCTTGAGGATTGAAGAGATATCGAGAGATTATCGACTATCCTAAGTTTTTCTTGCTTCTTTTGTATCTTAATCTTTCATTTGAGCTTAGTATGACATTGAACAATTTGTCTATGAGTTGTTTGAACATCATGTGTAGCTAATCTTCTTGTGATTTCCGGGTTTTGGAAGTAGATTAATGAACTCTTGTTGGATGTTTTAATCTTAGTTGAAGTTATTGTCTTGAAGCCTATTTGAGTACTTTATGCTTATTCTTGTTTTATCATTTGGCCAATGATTAATGTTTGATATATTGATTCATAATTCGAGAGATGAGTTTCAATATTAGATCTTGAGTACTTGGCATAGATGTTTGCATAATCGAGAGGTTTGTGAATATTTGTGAGGACATTTGATCTTTTGTGTTTTAGGGAGTTGTATAACTTATGTTGAGTAGATATGCTAGGATAGATATTTCAATCTACACTTTATATACATCTCGAGAGAGGGGATAAAATACCATTGTGATCATCTTATAGGAATATTGATAATAACTTTAGCTTTAATTAAATTGGACAACAAGAGAGATATTAATCGAAACCATAACCTGGGAATCCATTTTATTCTCTTGATACTTCCATTATTATTATTATTCTTGCCTTGTGTTTTTGTAGTCTATCTTGTCTTAATCTCAAAACAATCATCCAATTCTGATCGTCTAAATAAAAATAAGGTTATTTTGGTTCAATACTTAGCACATAAATTTATTAGTCTCCGTGGATACGACCTTGCTTATCATATTCTATAAACTACACCGTACACTTGCGGTGAAGCTAAAAATAAGGCAAACAAGTTTTTGGCGCCGTTGCCGGGGACTAATACAATTTTTGGTGCTAATATTGCGATAGATAGAATTATTTTTAATTTAGATATTTTTCTTTCTTTTTTTATATTTTGTTTGATTTTACTCCTGCATTATTTGACTTGTTTCTTTTAGTTTGGTCCAGGTAGTGCATGAACACCCGCTCTAGGCGAGGATAATAAATACCGCTCATACCGGAAGTTGAGGATTTCGCGAGGAGAATCAGTGCAACTACTAGACGGGCTGAAAGACAACAAAATCCGATTATGGGGGATTTAGAAGGAGAAAACAGGGGTAACAATGGGATCAACGAGTTACAAATACCGGTCCAACAACAAGCCATCCGTGATTAATTTCGACCACAAACGAATCGTAATTACGGTGGTATTGATCATATTTCGATAAATGCCAACAACTTTGAGCTTAAGCCGACATTGATAAACATGGTGCCACAAAATCAGTTTTGGGGGTTTCGCAACCGAGGATCCGAATTCTCATCTTGCACATTTTATCCAAATTTGCAACACAATAAAAATGAATGGAGTTTCGGATGACGCCATAAGATTGCGCCTATTCCCTTTCTCTTTGAGGGATAAAGTAAAGAGTTGGTTGGGTACTTTGACGCAAGGAAGTGTGAGCACATGGGACGAGTTGAGCCAAAAGTCTTTGTTTAAATTCTTTCCACCGAGCAAAACTTTGCAGCTCAAAAGTGAAATTACTCAATTCCGAAAGTTTGACTCCGAGCCCTTGTACAAGGCTTGGGAATGATTCTAGGATTTGCTAAGAAGATGTCCACAACACGGTTTTCCGGTGGATCAACAATTGTGTTTCTTTTACAATGGTTTGATGGGGCAAACAAGGTTTTTTGTTGATGCCGCAGCTGGAGAGGCATTATTGGCGAGGTTTCCGCAAGACGCCCTTAATCTTCTTAAAGAAATGTCCATGACCAGTTATCAATGGCCATCCGAGAGGTCTAATGTACAACGGGTAGTTGAAATTTTAGATTCAGACCCAATTAAGGCGTTGACGGCTCAAATGGCGGCATTGACAAATCATTTAAGTGTTCTTACAAAAGGGGCCGAAGCAAGTACAAGCACGAGTAGTGAAGTTCCTCTATATCCGATGGAGGAGGTCAATTCAACTCCAACACACTACCACCCGGGCTTGAGAAACCATGAAATTTTTTCATATGCTAATACCAAGAATGTGATGCAACCACCACCGGGATTTAATGCATCGAATGGTGGTACTAATGCGGAAGGCAAATCATCTTTGGAAGATGCCCTCACCTCGTTCATAAATCAATCAAGTTCATTCATGAGGGAAATGGGGAACTGCTTTACAAGGCACGAATCAAGGATGGACAAGATGGAGCTACAAGTGACACAGTTTGCCAATACACTGAACTCACAAATGAAAAACCTTGAGACTCAAATGGGCCAATTAGCTACTATTGTTGGTGGGCAACATCAAAAGGGTCAATTTCCGAGTAACACCGAAGTTAATCCGAAAGATCAGTGTAAAGCCATTCGTCTAAGGAGTGGTACGGAATATGAGGGGCCAAAAGAAAGGGAAAATCTGGAAAATTCGGAAGCACGCACGACCCATGCGTGGGCGCATGACCATGTCGTGCGTTATGCTGAAAGCTGCCAAGAACATAGTAATTCATGCACGACCCGTGCGTCCGAGCACAGGCCGGTCATGTGTGGTCCTAAAAGTGGAATATCTAAGTCGGGAGACGCTGAATCAATGATAAATGATAATGTTGAGATCGAGGGGGAAGCCGAGAGACAAAAAGATGAACAAACAGGGGCTGAGAAGCTTAAATTTTCTTCTACATCTAATGAGTCTAAATTGCCTCTCTCTCTTCCTTTCCCTCAAAGATTTCAAAAGAAAAAGCTTGATGATCAATTTGCAAAATTCCTTGATATATTTAAGAAATTGCACATTAACATTCCTTTTGCAGATGCATTAGAACAAATGCCAAATTATGGGAAATTTCTTAAGAATGTTATGTCAAAGAAGAGAAAGATGACAAGCTTTGAAACAGTAAATTTGGCGGAAGAATGTAGTGTGATAATTCAAAGAAAACTAGCCACAGAAACTAAAAGATCCGGGGAGTTTCACTATCCCTTGTGCAATTGGTGGTAATTTATTTAATAAATCCTTGTGTGATTTAGGAGCAAGTATTAACTTGATGCCTTTGTCCATTTTCAGGAAACTTGGGCTAGGAGAAGTGAAGCCAACCACGGTTACTTTACAGCTTGCAGATCGATCACTCACATATCCTAAGGGAATTATAGAAGACGTGCTGGTAAAAGTTGACAAATTCATATTTTCTGTGGATTTCTTAGTTCTAGACATGGAAGAAGATCGTGAAGTCCCACTGATACTTGGACGTCCATTCCTTGCTACCGGGAAGGCCCTAATAGACGTACAAAAAGGAGAGCTTACATTAGAGGTTAATGATGAGCATGTTTTATTTTCTATTTATAAGGCCATGCAATTTCATGATAATGTGGAGAATTGTAATTTCTTAGACATAGTTAGTTCATGCATTGAGGATTATGTTGATCATACATTGTCGAGGGATGATTTAGAGTTTGGTTTAACCCATTCATGTTCGACGTCGAGTGTAATACTTGATTTCGATAATCATGACCTGTAGACTATGTTTGTGCTTTAGATAATATGCAGGAACTACCAAAAAGCGCGAGAAGCAAAAATGCGAAGACGGATTTAAGGGAACCAAGTCTGCAGCCACGCATGACCCGTGCGTCCACGCACGGGCAGCCCGTGCGTGGTGCCGAAGAGGATTTTGAAACAGGGGTGCATGTACGGCCCGTACGCCTGAGCATGACCAGCCCGTGCGTGACACAGTGACACTAAATTCAACTCCATAACTCAAGCCACTACCTAAGCACCTCAAATATGCATTCCTTGGGGCGAATAACGCGAATCCGGTAATCGTATCATCTCTTCTAACTTCAACTCAACTTGATAAATTGCTTAAGGTGTTGAGAAAACATAAGTCTGCACTAGGATGGTCCATAACTGATTTAAAAGGCATAAGTCCATCAATTGTCAGGCATAAAATTCGGATGAAAGATGTTTATAAACCTTCAGTGCAAAATCAAAGGCGATTAAACCCTATTATGCAAGAAGTTGTTAGGAAAGAAGTTTTGAAATGGTTAGATGCTGGGATCATAGGTGCTATATCTGACAGTTCTTGGGTAAGTCCGGTACAAGTGGTAACAAAGAAAGGGGGGTAACAGTTGTGAAAAATGAGATTGAAGAATTGATTGCTACTGTGAAAAATGAGAATGAAGAATTGATTGCTACTAGGATTGTTATTGGGTGGCGTATTTGTATTAATTATAGAAAGCTTAATGATGCCACTCGTAAAGATCATTTTCCCCTCCCCTTTATTGATATGATGTTAGATCGTTTGGCGGGATTTGAGTATTATTGTTATCTGGATGGTTATTCCGGGTACAACCAAATCATGATTGCACTGGAAGACCAAGATAAAACGACATTTACATGTCCCTATGGCACGTTTGCTTTTCACAGAATGCCATTCGAACTATGTAATTCACCCACAACGTTTCAACGATGTATGATGGCTATTTTTCATGATCTTATCGAGAAAGTTATGGAGGTGTTTATGGATAATTTCTCTGTATTTGGTGATTCTTTTGATCATTGCCTTCACAATCTTTCTTTAGTGCTACAGAGATGCGAAGAGACCAATCTTGTTCTAAATTGGGGAAAGTGCCATTTTATGGTACGTGATGGCATTGTACTTGGTCACTGAGTTTCTTCCGCAGGTTTAGAAGTGGATCGAGCAAAGATTGTGGCCATTGAGAAACTACCACCTCCTACAAATGAAAAAGCCATCAGGAGTTTCTTGGGACATGCCAGATTCTATAGAAGGTTTATTCGTGACTTTTCAAAAATCACTAAACCTTTGAGTCAATTGCTAGAAAAAGTTACTGCTTTCAATTTTTCCGATGATTGTTTGCAGGCATTTGAAATCTTGAAGAAGGCGTTAGTGACTGCACCTAGTCTTGTAACCCCGGATTGGAGTCAGCCGCTCGAATTGATGTGTGATGCCAGTGATTTCGCAGTAGGGGCTGTTCTCAGCCAGAAAAGGGAGAAGTTATTTCGATCCATCTACTATACAAGTAGAACATTGGATAGTGCTCAACAGAACTATACCACCACCGAGAAAGAGATGTTGGCAATTGTTTTCGCATTTGATAAATTTCGATCCTACTTGATTGGAATGAAAATGATAGTCCACACTAATCATGCGGCTATCAAATATTTTTTTGATAAGAAAGATGCAAAACCAAGACTGATTAGGTGGATTCTCCTATTGCAAGAATTTGATGTGGAGATTAGAGACAGAAAGGGATGTGAGAATGTGGTGGCAGATCACTTATCTTGAATTAAACATCAAGAGGATGAGAAAAGAGGTACAGAATCTATCAAGGAGGAATTTCCAGATGAACGGTTACTAATGGCAGAGGCAAAGTTCCCATGGTATGCAGATTTTGTTAACTACTTGGCTGTGGGAGTCTCGCCTCCAGATTTATCCCCGTATCAGAAAAAGAAGTTCTTCCATGATGTCAAGTTTTATATGTGGGACGACCCCTTACTCTTTAAGAGGTGCACATATAAAATCATCAGACGATGTGTGCCTCCAGAAGAGTGGAAGGGAGTTCTACAACAATGTCATTCCTCACCTTCTAGGGGACATTTTGGTTCGACTCGTACGGCGACAAAGGTACTACAGAGTGGGTTATACTGGCCTACTTTATTTAATGATTGCTATTTGTATGTGCAACAATGTGACAAGTGTCGGCGAATGGGGAACATTTCGAGATGACATGAGATGCTGATGACCAACGTAATAGAAGTTGAATTATTTGATGTATGGGGAATTGACTCCATGGGCCCATTTCCATCCTCAGCGGGTTATCAATATATTCTACTCTCAGTAGAATATGTAACTCGTTGGGTAGAAGCAATTCCTTCAAAGAAAAATGATGCACGAGTAGTGATACGGTATTTAAAGAAAAATATATTCACTAGATTTGGAACTCAAAGAGCTTTAATTAGTGATGGAGGGTCACATTTTGTGAATAAATTGATGAGCAACCTACTGGCAAAATATGGGGTTAGGCACAAAGTCGCATTGGCGTATCATCCACAAGCAAATGGACAAGCTGAAGTAGCAAATCGCGAGATTAAACAGATCCTCGAGAAAATAGTGAACATAAATCGAACGGATTGGGCTTTAAAGCTAGACGATGCTTTATGGGCATTCCGGATAGCATATAAAATACCGTTGGGCACATCTCCATATCAGCTCATCTTCGGGAAATCATGTCACTTGCCGGTGGAATTAGAGTATAAGGCGTTTTGGGTAGGGGTGGTAATTCGAGTCGTGTTCGGGTTCGCGGGTCGTGTTGAGACATGATAATTACATAAATTTGTCCAACCCGAACACGACCCGTTTAATTATTCGGGTCAGATGGGTCAACCCGAACACGACCTATTTAATACATGGGTAACCCGATCACGACCCGAAATGACCTGCATATTTTTTAAACTTGAATAAACCTTTTATTTATTATGATAAAAATGAGATTTATATATAGAATATTAAAAAATATTAAAAATAATACTGAATTTGCTTATTCAAACGGGTTAAACGAGTTTAGTGGGTTATTTCAGGTCAACACAAAACTGACCCATTTATTATTTGGGTTAAATGGAGTCCATACGATACGATTCGACCGAATAATAAATGGGCCAACCCTAACCCGCTTATATCGTGTTAGGTTCGGTCATGTCGGAGATTGCCACCCCTAGTTTTGGGTGGTAAAGAAACTAAATTTTGACTTTAAAACGGTAGGTGAAGAGCGACTATTTCATTTGAATAAGATGGAAGAATTTCGGGATGAAGATTACGAAAATTCCCGAATCTACAAAGAATGCACCAAAAATGGCATGACAAGATGATCAAGAAAAGAGAGTTTTTACTGGGAGAAGAAGAACAAGTGCTCCTATACAACTCACGTCTTAAGCTTTTCCCGGGAAAATTCAAATCTAAGTGGTCAGGGCCGTTCGTGATAAAGAAGGTGTTGAATCCCCCGGGAATAGTAGAATTGCTAACCCAAGATGGTGAGACATTCATGGTGAACGGTCACAAAATTAAGCATTATTTCCATCGAGGTAACAAAGAGGAGGTAGAATCTGTCACATTGCGAGATCCATAATCAAAACGAACAGGCGTCGAGCTAAAGACGTTAAATAAAGCGCTTGTTGGGAGGCAACCCAACGGTTTGTGGTGTGATTTTTATTTTTGTGTGTGTGTTTTTTTTATTTGTTTTTTTTTAAAAAAAACTGATTTTTGCTGAACAGGTACGCACGGGCAACCCGTGCGGATTCCACATGACCCGTGCGTACCGGAAGGGGTGTTGATGTTGCTACGGCATCACACACGGGTAAGCCGTGCGTGTATGAGGGAAAACTTGAGCGGGCTATAACATCGCACACGGGTAACCCGTGCACCAGGAGCACGACCCGTGCGCGATTCAGCAGAGGCGTAAATACAAGCAGTTCAAGCATAACATATTTACAACACTTTCAAACACACAAGCAACAAAAATCGCCCCTTCTTCAAAAATTGCTCAAAGTTCCATTTTTTCATCACAAATTTCGCCTATAATCCATTCTCCTAGCATCTTACACGTTTAATTCGCATTCATTTGGAGTTTTGATTGGAGAAATTGTTGGAACAACACCTAGGGTTCAAACTTTCATCCTTTGCTCAATTTTGGGACTTTCGGTAAGAACTTCGCGTTTCCTTTCGAATTTCTTGTAATGTATGAGTAAAGGATCATATTGGGTGCATGTTTTGATAGTTTTGCCATACTTCAAGTTGAATTTTCCTTTGATGCAATTTATCAAACACATTGTGAGCATGTTGAATCGGGGCAATATTGAGTTGAATTGATGATGAATTTCACATGTACTATTATGGTTAGGGTGTTAAGACTATGATCCTTTACAATTACGTGAATGTTTGATAATTTTGAGCTAGATTGTTGCTTTAATTGATAAAGGAGAGTCATTATACCCTATTTGTTTACTTTGGCTTAAATTCATCATTTTGTGCTTGTAATTGGTATAGTTTGGGATGCTAATATATGTTGTTACGAGGTACACACTCATACTATGACTGAAAGAAGAAATCCTCAAGGGGGAAGAAGACGTCCTCAAGCGGCGGCACCGCGAGAGGAGACACCGCAAGAGGTGGACCCCAATAGCCCCGCGGCTTATGGGGTTGTATTGACTGAAGCAAATGACATTGGGCAGTGGAATAGATTGGTCACCCGTCCGATAACTCTTTCACGATATGCCGACGACGAATGTACCCTAAGTCTTGGGATACATAACGATGTTTGGCGTCTATTTGCAAAAAAGTCGGGTGGACCAATTTTATGAGGAGAAGGTGGCTTACATACAAGCGATTCACACTTTGGAATTTCTAAGCACCTTGAAGTAAACAAGCAAGGTGGAGCCTATGAACCCTATGAAATACGTTTTCAGTTGGGTAATGTACATAGACACCTGTCTATTGCCCAATTGAACACAATTTTTGAGGTTCCCACCAACGCGTACTTCAGACCGTTGGACCAATACAACCAGTATGACTTATGGCGAATGCTCATAGAAATGCTAGAGACGGGACCTATGTTATACGAGGCAAGAACTGCCAAATCTTCTTGGGTCCGGAATCCAGTCTTCCGATATATACAGAGAGTCACTTCATCCTCGTTTTTTCACGAGAAAATATTAGGAGGATGACCGTCAGGGAGTTATATTTGTTGTGGTGTATGCTGACAAGTACACCTTATAATACAGCCGCCTACTTCGCTGAACAAGTTGAACATCTAGCCAAGCGGGGCGGTGGTGCTATCTCTATAGGGGGTTTGATCACCCCTATTGCCCGATACTTTAATATTGATTTTAGAGGCTTGGAGCCAATACCGGCAAAGATAAGGGTTAACATGGCATGCGCCACATGAAGTTTATTGCAAATGAAGACGACATGCTCTTTTTCCAACAAAGGCGAGGAGATGTATTTCCATTGCCGAACCCTAGATACACCACCGTGGATACTCTTGATGACACAACTAATTTCCAGCCTCTAAAGCACATATCAGAGTTATTGAGGCTATAAATGCAAGAAAGCGGCGAAGAATCGAAGGGTTCCTTGATGAAGAGGATGTGGTAGCCGAAGAAGAGGAATTCATCAGGTAAGAAAGGGGATTTGAGCCTCAAATTCCTCAAATACGATATGACATCCCCCGACCCTCACATGGCAAAATGAGCAACAACGAGGGTATGATTTTCATGACATGTTATATGCCTTCGGGGAAGACCTGCGGCAGCATAGGGATGATTTCCGTGCATTCAGGGCGGAATATGATCAGAGGACTTTGGAGCAGGAGCAAAGGCATCTGGAGATGATGCAGATGGTGCATCAGATACACGAGTGGCGCATCTCTCAGGGCCACTTCCAGCCACCTCCGCCGTAGTAAATCAAGTATATGCACACATTTCAGTATTGAAATTCTATCTTTCTTCCCGTGCGATATAATTCCATTCAAGTTTAGGGGAGAGGTAGTATTTTAATATAAAATGTGTGTGTGTGAAAAAAAAATATATGCATTTGTGTTTCATTTAGTTTCATGTAGAGCATTTTAGGTTGCATTTGCATTAGTAGCACGTTTACAGTTTTAACACGTTTACTGTTTTCATAGATTTTAGGGAGTGAGTTGACCGGGTGCGATGCGACTTGATGCTTATATTTTTTGAAAAAATTGTATTGTTTGCATTGGGTGTTGAACATGAGTTTGATTGAGCCATGAATAGATAACATTGAGCATGTTGATATGGAAAACTTGGTTTGATGCTTTAAATTACATATTTACAAGCCTGTGAGCTTTTGAGCCTTTACTGCTTCCATTATATGCAGTCTTCTTGTTGATTTGAGTATATCATTCATGTTGTTAGAATTCTGGAACTTTCTCTGGTATCTCTGTCAAAGCCACATGTTGTATGCAAATTGTGAAAATGATCAAAGGCCATTTTTTGTTAGCCCTTCAAGCCTTTTGCTTACCTAATGATGATATTGAAATCCCTAGTTAGCCAACTTGAGCCTATTGCCTAATTTTTGATAGTCACAATTCAAGCTTTAACTTGATATATATTTTACCCAACACTTGAGCATATAGCATTGAGTAAAAGGATTGAATAAGGGTTACCCGCGTGAAATCAAAATTCTAGAAGGCGGTGTTAGAGTTGGTTGATGGAAACAAAATAGGAAGAAAATGAGGAGAAATGAATTGTTGAAAACTCATATAAAAGTCGAATCGGTTTTATAAATGAGTTTTATACAAATGAACTTGGGGGCTAAGGATTGTAATTTGAGGTGATTCTCAAAAGAAAGATAGGAAATGGAGATAAGTAAAGTAGATGAAAATACGGGATGATTGGAGTATTATATGTTATTATAATGTATATGATTGATATGCTCACCGGTCTATATGCTCGAGTTTGAGTCAATTTATCCATATTTTCCTACCCTAGCCAAAGAGCCTTCATATACAACCAAAGAAAAAAGTCCTTTTTGATTCACAATTTTGCAAACATTCTAGTGATGGAGATAAGAGACGATTTGCAAGCATATGGTAATTTTGCAATATTGAATTGATTTGAGCATAAACACGTCCTATTTTGATTTGAGATGAGAGTATACACTCAATCTTTGTGAGGAGTAATTCATAGCACTTACCATGGTTTCTTTGATATGTGTTCTATGTTATGTGTTTGGGACTTGGTTGACTTGTTGCTTGATGCATGTGATGAACAATGTGAATTGTATGAAGATGTGTGTGCGTTCTTCTTTTCAATTCTCCCAATCGAGCTTGGTTTTGTTTTAAAGCGTTGACCGGGATGGTCAACAGTTTAAGTTTGGGGTTCGATTGATGTGAGTATTGCAAGTATTTTGGGGCATATTTATGGCTATAATTGTGTATAAACATGCAATAACTCATATGAAATAGTTTATATTCACTCTTTGTGGGAAATATATTACGTTTTGCTCGTTTTGTAGGAATTTGATGATATTTGAAGCAATTTGGTGACAAATACGAGCATCGCGAAGTAGAAACACCAAGAATCGAGTGAACATAATGGATTAGAGGCCAAAATAAGAAGAAGTTGGACAAAATAGGCGCGCGTATGGACGCGACCCGTGCGTACCTGGGAAAGCAGCCAGAGCCTACGGCTTTGCGCACGGGTGAACCGTGCGTGATATGCACGACCTGTGCGCACCTGAAGGACTTGAACATGACCTATGACTTTGCGCACGGGTAACCCGTGCGTGGTTGGTGAAAAGAAGGGCAATGTCTATGGTATGGCGCACGGGTAACCCGTGCGTGGACGCACGACAGCACTTTGCCCTAGACTTTTGAAAAAGTATAAAATGACTTTTGGGGGTGCACACCAGGGGATATTCTGACATTCTTGGACATAGAACACAAGACAAAACTCTACTCTTCCAAGGAGGAATCAACGGAAGAATCATTCGGAGCTTGAGGATTGAAGATATATCGAGAGATTATCGACTATCCTAAGTTTTTCTTGCTTCTTTTGTATCTTAATCTTTCATTTGAGCTTAGTATGACATTGAACAATTTGTCTATGAGTTGTTTGAACATCATGTGTAGCTAATCTTCTTGTGATTTCCGGGTTTTGGAAGTAGATTAATGTACTATTATTGGATGTTTTAATCTTAGTTGAAGTTATTGTCTTGAAGCCTATTTGAGTACTTTGTGCTTATTCTTGTTTTATCATTTGGCCAATGATTTAGCATGTTTGATATATTGATTCATAATTCGAGAGATGAGTTTCAATATTAGATCTTGAGTACTTGGCATAGATGTTTGCATAATCGAGAGGTTTGTGAATATTTGTGAGGGCATTTGATCTTTTGTGCTTTAGGGAGTTGTATATCTTATGTTGAGTAGAGATGCTAGCATAGATATTTCAATCTACACTATATATATATATATATATATATATATATATATTTCGAGAGAGGGGATAAAATACCATTGTGATCGTCTTATAGGAATATTGATAATAACTTTGGCTTTAATTAAATTGGACAACAAGAGAGATATTAATTGAAACCATAACCCGGAAATCCATTTTATTCTCTTGATACTTCCATTATTATTATTATTATTGCCTTGTGTTTTTGTAGTCTATCTTGTCTTAATCTCAAAAC
Source organism: Rehmannia glutinosa (assembly GCA_016081115.2). Lineage (NCBI taxonomy): Eukaryota > Viridiplantae > Streptophyta > Magnoliopsida > Lamiales > Orobanchaceae > Rehmannia > Rehmannia glutinosa. Next base: position 64,081,890 of record CM071931.1, on the reverse strand, counting down.
AATCATCCAATTTTGATCGTCTAAATAAAAATTAGGTTATTTTGGTTCAATACTTAGCGCATAAATTTATTAGTCTCCGTGGATACGACCTTGCTTACCATATTCTATAAACTACACCGTACACTTTCGGTGAAACTAAAAATAAGACGAATACCCAGCTTGACTTACAAATGTCGGGAAAAATGAAAAATTAGTCATGCATCTATTGAGTGTTGCAATATTTGTTCTCAGATCTTTGTTTGAAATTTTGATTTTAGTCCTGTAAGTTTTGCTTGTTTTGCAATTTTAGTCCTCTAAGTTTTAGATTTCTATAATTCTAGTCCTATAACTTTTAAGTTGGTGCAAATTTGGCCCTGAGAAATATTTTGAATATTTCATTTATTCCCAAAATGCTCTTAATAGCCAAAGTAATCAATATATCTAAGATCAATTATAAAATAATATCAAAGCATGTAGTTTATTTGTTTGAGTGGAATTTATTTATCATTTATACTCAAGAGCATAAGTAGGAGGCCCAACTTGAGCCCCATTTACCCAAACCCCCATATATTTATTACTTTTACTTAATTTTATATGATTTTTTTAGTTTTTCATCCTGTCCCACTCTATTTTTGCGTGTTTGGCCATTCCACATTTTTGGTCCAGCTCGTCAATACGTAATTGTTTATACTATAGAATGCCTATTGAGGGAAGAACTTTATATTTATGAATTCGAATCAAAATCCGAGATACGGTTCTTCATGTATTATTTTCTAATTATTAAAATACTAAAACATGTATAAATTTGCGAAATTTGTTATTTTGAATAATAAGACCAAAATCACCACAACTAAAAAAGAAACGATTAAAATTGTCAAATTCTAAAAATTACATAATTAAAATTGTTGTTTTTGCTAAGGAGCAAAAGTTATCACATGACTAAAATTGCAACTTAAAAAATTATTGGACTAATGTTTCAACACCCATGTAGATAGAGGACCAATTTTGCATTTTCCCTACAAATGTCTTCACGTAATTTTTGGATGAATCTCACTTTCCCCCAACAATACGCATGCCATCACTTTATTCCCTTAAATTATGAATATATACTTTGCCTCCCTGTGATAAAGAAGAATATCTTATTTATTTCTACTTTTACAACTCTTTTCAAGATAACTGGAATTTGGAAGCATCGAAGTTAAAATGTTGAAACTTTAAAATAGTTGATTTAATAATGTTTAATTCACTTTGAACTAGACCAATTATAATGACCTAATTTAATTTATTTATGTATTCAAAAAAATTATTTCTTACTTTTTTTAGAAGATAACTTATTTCTTACTTTATTATGCATAATAATTGAATTTATTTCTTAGTTTTCTGTACAAAATAATTACTTCCATTCAAAAAAAATACTTAATTATAATATTATAAATAATGATTTAAGAATTATTAATACAATTGTTAGTGTACTTAAACAGTTGTTTGAAAAATGTTACATGGTGTGGAGAAAAAACAAAAAAAGATAACCTTAAAGTTTGAAGCTAAGGTGTAGGACAAATTACCGACGTCTTTTAATTGACATTTGACATTGGATAAACGTCACTCTTCACACATGAATCACATGATCTTTAATTAATTATAATAACCTATTTCGACAAAAGTCGCCCAATTAGGTCCCTAAAACCTTTGCAAGGGCGTGCCCTTCTCTAAAAGATACGATTTTCTGAGTAACGATACATTTAAACTATTTAATTATTTCATATCTATTTATGATAATTAAAAATGAAATGTTGTTAAATAAGTAGCCATTTTATCTAGTAAACTAACTATATAAAGTTTCTGTTAATTATAATTGAAAGAAAAGTATATATTTATACCATGTAATAGTTGAACTCATTATATGACTTGATTTATATTATTAATTTAATAATGTTTGAACTATAATATATTCTTACATATTTAGATTATTAGAATTTTTAGTAGTTAGAGGCAAATCATAAGTTTTTCTTGAGGGGGTAAAGTGATAAAAACACACACACACACACACACACACATATATATATATATATATATATATATATATATATATGGAGAGAGTTATATAATACCATCTCATAGGGTGAGTGCATAGGAACCAATCCTAGCCATATAATTAATTTTTTCAAGGGTTGCGATTTAAGAGGCAAAATTGCAGATTAATACAAGCTAGTTAATTAAACACAGGGTAAATTAGTCATTCTCCAAACAGCCAATATTCACGGGATTAAGCTGATTCTATTGAGATCACGCAATCCTTCTAAATCTCACAGCAAAATCAACGTGAACAATCCTCCTCCTTCTCCTTCTTCAACGTACTACTGTGAGAAATCATTCATTTTTCTTTTTCAACGCACTACTGTGTAAAAAAAGTTGCAGACAATTTGTCATAGTTGCTAGAACTCGATTACAGTTCGAAGGTTGCTTATGAAGATGTAATTTGTTGCTTGTATAGATGTGTTATGGTGCTTTTATATACCATTAAAGCTATATGCAACAAACATGTACTACATAAGCAACAAATATGCACCACATATGCAACACAGAGATATTAACTACGTAAGCTAGTCATAAGCAACAAGCCTATACTACATAAACAACGAATATACACTACGTATGCACCACATATACATTAACTACATAAGCAAGTCATAAGCAACAAACTCATACTACATAAGCAACAAGCATATACTATATAAACAACGAATAGACCCTACGTATGCACCACATATACATTAACTACATAAGTAAGTCATAAGCAACAAACACATATTATATAAACAACGAATATACAATACATATGCAACACAAATACATTAACTACATAAGCAAGTAATAAACAACAACCCTATACTACATAAGCAACAAATATACACTACATATGCAACACAGATACATTAACTTAGTACCGCAAAAATATTTTACATAAGCAACACCGACACATTAGACAAACAACAAACATATACTATACATATGCAACACACAATTCAAATAAGCAAATTATTACTTATATGCACCTACCTACACAAAATATATCATCTTAATATTAAATATGCAAGAATTGCATACTACACAAGCAATATATTTATACTAATCATGGAATTTAAATGTGTATGAACAATATGATCAAATTACACATGCAATATGATTATACTATATATGCAATATGATTATATTACATAAGCAGTAAACAACATAATACACTGGAGCAAAAAAAAATGAATATGAGCGAATAACTGAAGGTACACGTCGAGTGAAGGAGGGAAGGAAATTGAACGTGATTGAAATCTTATCAAATCTCAATAATCGATTCTATATTATAAAATGACCACACTACCCTTCTTAGTTTTGAAACCAAAAATAAATATAAAACTCCCCTAAAAATCGGACCACCAAAAATGTTAATCTATGGTCGACCGCCCCCATATGGACTCACCCCAAATGAGAGGACCCATTGAATCCATATCTTATATACATACATACATACATACACACACACACACACACACACACACACACATATATATATATATATATAGGGATTGGTTCAAAATTGATACTTCTTTCCGCCATATTTGTGAACAAATGTTTTATTGTATACTTAGTTCAAAGGACTTGTATACTTAGTCATGTTTTATTGTATATTTAGTTGAGTGGATTTGTATACTTGGTTCATGGAATCGTATTCTTAGTTATATAAGTAGTTTAATGAATTTGTATACTTAGTTATGTGGATTCGTATACTTAGTTCAATGAAATTATATACTTAGTTATATTAGTAATTCAAAGGGAATTGTGTATTTAGTTCATGTAATTGTATACTTAGTTAAATGTTTCTTGCGTATACTTATTAATATTTTAATGTATAGTTAGTTAAATGTAATTGTATACTTAGCTAAATGTTTCTTTATACTTAATAATGTTTTAATGTACGAGTAGTTTAGTGTAAATATATACTTAGTTAATTGTTTATGTATACTTAGTAATATTTTAATGTATAGTTAGTTTAGTGTTGTATACTTTTCATTAATTGTTGCATGATTCTGTTGTCAGTTGCCATATTTGAATAATTTGCAGGTTCGAAAGGGAAGGGAGAGAAAGAAAAGGTGAATCGCTTGATTATGGGGACGTGATCAATACAAGATCTTGTCCCTAATTTTTAGGAGGCGGTTACTATATATATTTTGCTGGATACCTATTTTACCCCCTACAATGTATATTTTCATATGAAAAGCTATATAGATTTATTTAGATCTTGGCCATTGATTTATGTTTTTGATGGTGTAGATTTGGTCCTGGTCTTACCTAGAGGGTGGTCTCACAGATATCCCCTCCCCGTATATATATATATATATATATATATATATATATATATATATATATATATATATATATGGGGAGGTTAAAATGAGACCACATATTATAGTGAGACAATGTGGACTCATCTCAATCCTCCTTTAGTTATATCAATGGCTAAGATAAATAGGGTTATAATTACATTAAATATTTAATTAAATCAAAATAAGGGTATAGTAGTCAAATTACCCAGTGAGGGGACCATCTAAATATGGAATCAGTTATTAGGAGAGAAAATCACGTGGGGAGAGAAAATCGCGAGAAAATCGCTACCGGAGAGAAAAATCACGCATGTGCTCTCCGCCACGCAAATGATGTTGTACACTTATCATATATTTGATGTATATTTAACACTATTTTATTGTATGTTTAGCATAATTTTCTTGCGTATATTATAATGGTCAAACAAAAATATGTGGGGACCGCGAATCAAGGAATCGCTTATATATATAGAGAGAAATCACACTCATTAACATGTGGGGACCGTAGATTAAGTAAATCAATTATAGAGAGAAAAATCACGCTCATTATTGTCTTTGTATATTTAGATATATTTGATGTACACTTAACACTATTTTGATGTATGTTTAACATAATTTTACTACATATTAAAATGGTCAAACAAAAATATGTGGGACCATTAAGTAAATCAAGTATAGAGAGAGAGAGAGAGAGAGAGAGAGAGAGAGAGAGAGAGAAATCACGCTCATTAATGATGTATATTTAGCATATATTTGATGTATACTTAACACTATTTTGCTGTATGTTTAACATAATTTAACTGCATATTACAATTGTCAAATAAAAATATAAGTATACAACAAAACACATATAAGTATACAACAAACCACATATAAATATACAACAAAAAAACATAAATATACAGCAACATAAATAAATACATCAAAAATTAACTATTTATACAACAAAACACATCTAAGTATACATCGAAAAACATCTAAGTGTATAGTAATCGATCCATGTCAGCATCATCTTCTTCACCAATCCTCCATCTACAACAACAACTACACCACTCCATCAACCAGAAACAGAAATCAATAGCCTCTTTATTAACAAACTACACCACATCTAAATTGTCCCTAATTTTTTCTCGCACCGACCTAAACTTTGGGGACTCGTCTTGAAAATCCAATTCGCGGATGGGAGGCTATGGTGGTCGGAGATGGGAGGAGAGAAATAAAAGAAGTGCATAAGGAGGAGTAAACAGTAGAAGACAAATGGAGAGGAGTGGGATTAGGTGATTGAGGCGGCGGCGGTGGTGGTGGTTGCCATGTTCCGAACTGACGAGCAGCCAGCAAATTGGTGGTGTTCTTCTTCCTTCTGAGAATTGTGAAAGGGATGAAATGAGATGAACGAGATTTGGGGAACATATAATTGGGGGTGAAAACTAAAATGACCAATCTGCCCTTTTCAGCTTAAAAATAAAACGAAAATAAATATAAAATTGGAAAGATCCCAACCACCTAAAATTTGAGATGTGTGGCCAGGATTAGTCCACATTGTCTCATTTTAATTATGTGGTCTCATTTGATCCTATTCCTATATATATATATATATATATATATATATATATATATATATATTTATTTCAGGGAGGAAACCATATTAACAAAATTATCTGAATTCTTGAAAAATACTCGAATAAAACATGATATTTTCATACAATGTTGAAATTTGATATATAACTTCCACAAATAATAACGTGACAAATTTCCCAAAAATTTTCCGTTAATAAAGCGCATTCCCTGTTTTTTTTCATCCTAATTTAACAATACTATACTGTCCTAATCTTATTTCTAATTTTAAAATACTTTTACTAAATAATTTATTGAGAACCTTCTCATTAAAATATATTATTTTTTACAGAATAATTAAATATTTATATCTATATTTTTGAATTAATTGCGTATATATTATACTTACAAATTTATCGTACAATCGAGATTTTGTCGAATTATTCTTAAATGATCACAAATAATACCCGAAATATGAATTTTAAGAGCTATTGAATTATTCACGAATCCGAGATATGCTACTATCAGACAGAGGTGTCAAAATGGGCCCGACACAGTGAAAAGGCCAAACTGTGTTGTAAATTTTTAGACCAAAAATGAATCGAGTCTATTTGACCCAAGAAGTCGAGATTTGGCTCGAGTCTCAAAAATTACGACCTTACGAAATTTCGGCCCCACCTGTTTTCTCCTTTGGCCCTATGAACCAGCATCAGCCCGACCCATTTGACATTTGCACTGTCGGAGGAAACTGAATTCACCCTTATATATATTCTTTCATATCTCATTTGACATCCTCCTCATAATTGCAATTATATTCACATATCAGTTTAGCAATTTCTGAGGCTTCCACCAATCCCCAGCTTGCATAATTTGTGATGGCTTCCTCAAACATGCAGCAGCAGCAGCAGCCGCCATGGGTACCAACAGTTTATGCGGCTAATTTCGCACCCACAAAACTCTGGTTTGACTACACAAGCACCAATTATCGAGCCTGGAAAGAGCAGATGCTTTGCTTTATTTATAATCAAGGCTTGCATGGTTTCATCGACGGCACCACCGCTCCGCCACCTGAAACTGTCGCCGGTTCTTCTACTGATGGCGGCACGACGGCGGTGGTCCTGAGGATCCTATATTACGATTTGTGGATAAAAACTGATATTCTTCTTAAAGGGTGGATTTTATGTTCCCTAAACGACGACGTAGTTTACTCTGTCGTAAACTTAAGAACTTCCAGGGACGTTTGGTTGCAGCTGGAAAACAGGTTCAATCGGGTTTTCACTTTAGTTCCTCCCACAGGGGTTTCTGGTAAAACTATATTTCTTTCTCATTTACATATACACTTTTTTATTTTATATATATATATATAGGGGTTGGATCTAACCAGAATAGTGTTTTGCGGTGAGACCATATCACTGATCTTAATCATTTCCATAAAATAATTGATGGTCATGATTAAATGAACCAAAATTACATTAAATATTTAATTTAATCACACAAATCGTAGTAATGTAACAACACAATTAATTGCAAACAACCCATAACAAAAAAACAGTTACTATACACGGAAAGAAATCCCACGCCTAATCTATCACATTCTTTATTGATCTCAATCCCCTTAAAAAAACTGTCGGCTACATAATCGGATAATTTTCTCCTAATTCAGACTATTAATGCAACTGAGAAGAATTTACAGTAAAAAAAATTGTCAAGAAGAAGATGAATATTGTCCAAAGCGAAAAAAACATTAATCACTGCACAAGAAAAAACTTCCATGGACAACATAGTAGAAGTTGACATGTTGAAACTATAAGATGTTGCATAGTTTTCAATGTAAATAACTATAAGATGTTGCATAGTTGAAACTATGTAGCAAAAATCAACTAACTATGCATTGTTTAGAAGTTAACTATGCAGTATAAAAAATTAAATTTGCAGTACATTAGAGGTGTCAAGTGGGCTGGGCCGGAACGATCCAGCTCGGGCCCGGCCTAGGACCGGCCCATGAATAATAATGGTGTCCTTGGGTCGGTCCTAGTAGTATGAGTTGGGCCCCAATTGAGCTCAAATATACGAAATCGGCCTAACCCGGCCCAAAGCCCAACCCAGGACCAGTTCAGGCCCAGGTGGGCTGGGCTGTTTTTTTTTTTTTTTTTAAATAAATGCTAAACATGAAAAATTGTGTTGTGGTTGAGGATTGAACACCAAGTCTCTAGGTACATAATAATGTTTCCAACCATTTTCCTCAAAAAAAAAAATATATATATAATGTTTCCAACCATCATACCAACTTATTAACTGTTAGTGTTTTGTGGAATGCATTTTTACTTAATACTGTACAAATACTAAAACATTATGCCTAAGTATACTAAATTAAGTATAAATAATATGTTGTCAAAAAAAGTATAATAATATAATCTCTGTAAAATACTACCAAGTAAAATATATATTTCTAAGTATAATAATATAAACTAAGTAAAATAATACTAAGTATACTAAATTAAAAATAATACCAATTATAATAAATTAAACTAGTATACTAAATATATAGCAATAAATATATTAAAATAAAATAGGAAATTCATAATAATAGTTACTATTTTTGGTTTCTATCATATGTATTTGTTTTAAGATTTTGTTGGTGAATTTGTGAATTTGCCAAAAATTTATAGTACCACTCATTTTTTGTGTATTCATGATGTGATAGGAAGAATTAGAACACTGGATCTCTTGGTTGAAAAAGTAGAAACTAAGCACCATGACAAGTCGATTTTTGATTTATGTTCCATATTTATCCATACTTAACAACAAACAAACACAAAAAAATAGCCCAGGCCCATTGGCCCAGCTCGTGAAGCCCGGGACCAGCCACTAGAGGCGGGCTAGTGGGCCGAGCTAGGCCTAATATTTTATATTTTTCTTCAGCCCAGCCCGGCCCACCTGGGTGGTGGGCTGGGCTAAATCAGCCCGCCTGAGAGGCGGGCCTACGTGGGTCTGGCCCGGCCCGTTTGACATGTCTACAGTACATTATACCTAACTATGCAATAAGTGTTATAAACTCTGTAACAAGAATCAACTAACTGTACATTGTCTAGACGATATCTATGTAGTGTGTAAAAAACTAGTACATTATACCTAACTCTATAATAAGTGTCATAGACTATGCAACAAAAAATAACTCATTATGCATTGCCTAACATCTATCTAAGCATTAAAAAAAACTAACTATGCTTACACCCCACTCATACTTATACCCCACCCACCCTTATTGCGTTTACAATTCACCAATATATGTCATAAAACAATGCAACAAAAAACAATAAAATTATATCGTAAACACACACACACATACACACATACATATACACGCCCATAAACACACGCGCACATAAAAACATGTCCAAAAACACAAACATGGAAAAAAAGAATAAAAAAAGGAGAAGAAAAGAGAGAAGATACAATATACGAAAACTTTGTTTATAAGCCAAGTGAGCTATTCATCCTATCACAAATTGATTTTGGAGCGAAATCTCATTTGGTGGCCTTAGTCCTCCCTTATATTAGTTATACTTCTTGATGTGGGTCATAGTAAGTCCCCTTAAATTTAACAGTATTTACGGAAGTCTACAAAAAGATAAAGTCCAAGACTAAAAGAGAGCGGAAGTCTACAAAAAGATAAAGTCCAAGACTAAAAGAGATAACTAGCCGAGCCAAAGCTCGACACTTGATATATACCACATTCAAATACATTAAAAACAAATTTGTCCTTCTTAAATGGTCTCCACTAGTTTTTTAACAATTGATGTTACACATGAAAGAAATTATTGGAGACAATCTATATTTCTATAATATACAGGACCAACTGTAACGACCACAAATGAGCAGAACACAAGGGAAAAAGATTTGAAAGAGTATTTGTCACTGCACAGAGCTGTCGTTCAAGGTAACTGGGAGGCAGCAAAACGAATCTTCGACGATGATCCTAACACCATGACGGCGAGTATTAATCTTATTAAAGCAACAACACTGCACACTGTCGTTGGGACAGGAAAATCAATTCCTTTCGTCGAAAAATTGGTAGCAGCAATGCCCCAACAATCGTTATCTGCTTTCGACGATACTGGCAACACGGCCTTAACCATTGCTGCAGCGGTTAGCAACCTAGCAGCAACCTGTTTTTTGGTTAACCGAATGCCCGTTTTAGTCTATGTTCCTAACAGCTTTGGCAATTTTCCAATCCAATTTGCGGCTCTATACGCGCAAAGAGACATGCTTAAGTACTTGATTTCTGTGACCAAGGACGATTTTGGTATGATAAATCCTTATGCTGGCTTGCCGGGAGTAAAACTTCTTGTGTATGCCATCGATGCTGAATTTTTCGGTGAGCTAGTTGATGCACTATACCACACGGGGTTTTGCACAGAGGAATTTAAAACAGATGTTACAACTTTTTGAGTCATGATTTTAGATTAATTTGTTGAATTAATGATTGGTTGTTTTGAATTTCCGAACAGATATTGCGTTGTACTTGGTGGAAAAGTACCCTGATTTGGCCAGACTAAAACTTGAAGACAATTCTACTGCTTTGATGAAGATTGTTTCCAAGAAGTCTGTTTTCTGTAACACGAGACATTTTAACTTCTGGCAACGATTCGTTTCTTCTCGTAAGTGCACTGCAAAAAAAATCTAGTTTACTAACAAAATTTATGGACAAAAACGATTTTGTCATAAAATTATATGGTTACCTACAGAATGCTGATAAAATAAAAAATTATTATTTTTTCCAAAATTATATTGATCAATTATCGACAAATCACTAACAATTTCTAAATTTACTGATATTAGGGTAGGTATTTATTATTTACCAACAATTTTAGATTTTATTGGTAAATATTTATCTACGACGATTTTACTTAGACTTTACACTTATTTTAATACTTAGTACAGATTCTTCATGAAAACGGATAGTAGTGCAGTGGTTAAACACTCTCATGTCCATACCAGAAGACTAGGGTTAGATTCCCACCAACTGCACCCCTCAAGGGCGGAGGTAGGGGGCCACTCTGCCCCCCCCCCCCCTAATTGTTTAAAAATTTTACTCTAGAATTCTTTTTTTAAAAAAATTTAATTATAATTTATATCATTTTCGTGTATCGGTCCACCACGTTTCGTGTATCGGCTCACCCCATTTTTATTCTTGGCTCTGCCCTTGGCACCCCTCATAGGATTTGTACTAAAAAAATTACTTACATATTTCTCTGTAGATAAATTAATTTTTTTTTTGTAATGGTGTGTCGAATTAACGATGTATATGGAAAATTAATTACAAGTCCATAGAGGAAATGTTGAATAGTTTTATCATGCAAGAAACTTATAAGTTTTTCTCAATGATTTTATTCTTGACTTGCCTTGAAGGTGTTTCTGTGAAGACAATGTTGAGACCTCAACAATCAAATGGTGGTGACATAGAGAGCATGGATAGTAAGGGCCAAGCAGGTAAAGCATTTCTTTACATCAACCTAATTACATTATTATTTTTTAATTCCACTTCAATTTATAAAAGTTGGTAATTGAAATTTCCAGTTTTTTTTTTTTTTTTTTGAATCTAAATTGAAATTTATCCGTACTTCATGCACAGTAGATATCTTTATGTTGTCTAACATATGGATCGTATTCATTGAGCAGCTAATATATCTCAAAACAGAATTTTTTTGTGATGTTTTCCACTCAGTTTCAAACGATATAATATGATAGAATATGTTGTCCTATTAATCAATATATTAATACAAAAAAATTGGATGTTCAGATTCGAACAGTGTTGTAAGTTAATGTTGTAACATTGTAGTATATGATACACTCACACAACAGAAACATAAATAACACCAGGATTTTTATCATGCTTAGATTCCTTAATCTTAATGCACGAGACCACGCCCAGAGAAGAAACAATCCAATATTAGAAAAGCAAAGCTTATTACAAATACGACTGGATTTATGAATAGCATAAAGACTCCCTCTTTATTAAGTTCACCAACACTCGTATAAAACTAATCTCTTGATTGAATCTTCCACAACCTCAACCTTGTTGGAATCCCTCCAACTTCAAATCCTTGAACGGTCGAGTCGATCCATGCCATAGATCGTCACCTTCTTCTGCCGAAGAATAAAAGTACAGAACAAACAATTTCTTGAAGAAGTACAAATATTGCTTGAATGTGCTTTTCTCGATAACTTCTCCAAAAGCCTGACTTCTCTTCTTATAGCAATTAAGAAGAAATCTCATCTCTGATTTCAAGTGGATGATTTCTTGCTAAGGAAGGAAATCAGCAAAATAAAATTATTTTCTTGTGGGTAAGAATCATGTACACAAGGAAAATGATTAGAAAAAAGGATAATTGGCGTTTATAAAAATGGCTGAATCAATTAAGATACATATATCCAATAATATCAGCAACATTCATATAATAGACAACATGCCAAAAATCAAAGCACAGAAGCTGGTATACAATCTGCCCAGATTCGGTGCAACCAGTGTTGCATCACAGAGTTACAACACCAAACCTCACACTGTGCACAGAGACCAAATTTGCCAAATATGCAAACATTAACAATCTCTCCCTTTGGCACTTTTGGTCAAAACATACTTTACTGGATTATATCATAATAAAACATCTAGTGATGCAACATTTAAGATCAAATTCTGCAAGTTAGCACAGTTCAAGATATAAAACATCTACATGCAACACTTAAGATCAAATCCTGCAAGTTAGCACAATTATAACATGCATAGTTCAAAAACATCCAACAACTTGGCCAAATAGAACTAGTTTATCATTAGTATTAGAAACAAGATAAACACAAGCATGCAGTGGTCTTAATCAGATCCACTCTCTTCGTTCGACTTCCCCTCAGATTCAGCATCATCCTCATCCTCATCTTCGTACTCAAACTCCCCCTTAGAAGTAGCAGCACCATCTTCTTCATCATCTCTGCACTTTTCGGACTCCCCCTTGATTAGTATGAGTTTTGCATGTAATTTGGGCATAATTATGGATAAAATAAGTTGATATGCATGCAATAACTGAGTAAAATGGGTCGTGTTCTTATGATGTGGAAAAGATATTACGCTTTGCTAATTTTGTAGGAATTAAACGATATTTGCAACACTTTGGTGGTAAAACGAAGCATTGCGATAAAAGAACCATCAATAATCGAGCAAATACGTGAAGTTTGGAGTTAAACTGAGAAGAGATAGGACGAACCGGGCGAAATAATACCACATGAGCAACCCATGCTCAAAGGCACGGCCCGTGCGTGTACAGGACAAGAGAACTGAGCATTCGCAGTGACGCACGGGCAGGTCGTGCCTAGATGCACGGCCCGTGCATCAATTCAGAAAGAGAAGCTGCTTACGGCCTGACACACGGGCTGATCGTGTGAAAGTGCACGGCCCGTGCGTCTGTGCGGAAAAGTCAGGTTTTGGCGATTTTGACTTAGGTTTTAACCTAACGAGAGTATACATAGAGACGAAGTGGCCCCAAAACAAAGACACACTCATATTTGCCCTAGAAAACAGAGAAAATTGCAGCATTCTACCGGAGGATTCAAGAGATTGATCGAGGTCGCAACCACACGCTTGAGGATTAAAGATAGATAGAGAGATCATCGACATCCCGTAGTTTTCTCATTTCGTTGTATCTTTTATTTTCGATTAGTTAGATATGCATATGAACGATTTGTCTATGGATTGTTTGTTTCCCATATCCGGATAAACACCTTGTGATTCCGGGGTTTGGAATTAGGTTAATGGATACTTTTGTTTGATGCTGAATTGAAATTGAAGTTATTATTTCAAACCCTATTTGAGTACTCTGTTTTATTTTTTTTATCAAATGACTATTGGTTTAACTTGTTTGATGTATTGATTCATAATTCGAGAGATGAGTTTCAATACTAGATCTTGAGTATTTGACATGAATATTTGCATGAGTGAGAAGTCTGTAAATATTTGGGAGGATTTATGATCTTTTGTGCTTTTGGGAGTTAGTTATCTTATGTTGAGTAGATGCTAGCATAGGTAATCCAATCAACGTTTTTATATACATCTCGAGAGAGAGGGTAAAATACTTTCGTGATTGTCTTATAAAGAAGAATAATAATAACTTTGGTTTTGATTAATCAGATAACAAGAGGGATATTAACTGAACCATAACCCTGGAATCCATTCATCTCCTTGATCTGTCAATCAACTCTTACTTTGTCTTTTCATGATAAAATCTTGTCTGGCTTTTATAAAACAACCATCCAATTTGGATCGTCTGGATAAAGATAAGACTATTCCGATCTCAATACTTAGTACACTAATTTATTAGTCTCTGTGGATTCGACCTCGCTAACCCTATTTTATAAACTACACCGTATGCTTGCGGTGAAACTAAAAATTAAGGCGAACACCCCTCAAATGGGTCTCACCTCACTTGACTCGGTTTGCTCCCCTTTAGTCGGGTCTCACCTCACTTGAGCCTCTTGTCTCCCACTTGGTCAAAATAATCTCCTTCAAAAATATGTATACTCCCAACTGGAGAGAGAAAAATGGCTACTATGGTAGTTTTCGAAAAAAACTTCCAACTACAAATTAGAAATTCAAATATATTGGGGACAGTTCCATAAATCAGGGAGTGCATTAAATCCAAAAATAAACACTGATGAACAATACCTTTTTATTAGAGACAAATTTAAGGAAAAAATTATTTCCAAAAATAGTACACCACATCAAATCAAGAGAGAAAATATTTTTCATAAGCCCAAAATGATCCTGGGGGATGTCTAGAATGATGATTTTATTTCTGACAAGAATAAAAAGAGGCTTCAGGCATTTTAGTGTTGTAACCCAGTGTTGTACCATATTTTTTAAAAAACAATACCATACAAAGTCAATGGATCAAAATTCTTTTTCCCACTTTAAAAATTCCTTTGAGTGAAAGGAATTAGCAGGAGAACATATTGCCAGTCGGTAGCTTTTGCTCCAAAAACATGGGTAGCTCTTTCTCAGAAGATCATAACATAATTCAAGCATATAAAAGAGCAGAGAATAGTTCACAACTGAATAGCTTTCACACTCAATGAATATGCAGCTTTTTCCATCAAAGGCTTTAAAACAATACGTCTTTCACATGAGAAAAAATCATTTGTTTGCAATTTGATCCAAAATTGTTTTTAGGCGAGAGTTGACTCAAAGGAGTACTCAACTGAGTCACAGCAGTAAAACAGAGATAAGCCAATAAAATAATCTTAAAAATGCAAAATGACTAATGCAAAATAATTTAGATCAATAAAAGGTTGCAACACATCAAGAAAAAAAAAAGAGATGATGCATATGGTGTTGCAACACAGAAGCCCACACTGCTCAGAAAGTACAAACACCCCAGAGTCTGTTTCAGGTAATTAAACCTTTGAAAGTCTAAGGCTTTGGTGAAAATATCAGCAATTTGATTCTCAGTGGTGACAAAATCAATGGTAACAATTTTATTCTCAACCAAGTCTCTAATAAAATGGTGTCGAATATCGATGTGTTTTGTTAAAAGTCCGCACCGGGTTTTTAGAAATATTTATGGCACTTGAATTATCACAATAAGCAGTAAGAGTTTTCTTTTCAACCCCACTGTTAGTCAACATTTGTCTCATCCACACCATTTGAGAACAAAAGCTCCTAAGGGCTATATATTCAAACTCAACAGTGGATAGGGATACACAATTTTATTTCTTACTGTACCATACAACATTGTTACCATGGTAGACACATCCTCCAGGAGTGCTCTTTCGGTCATTGACATCACCTGTCAAATTAACATCACTAAACCCAGTCAAGTTAGTGTTAGCATCAGATAAATATAATATACCAGGTTTAGTAGTCCCATTCATATATCTAATGATACTCATATTAAATTAAGGGACTCCAACTACAGCTCCTATTTTGATCAGATTATGCATGCCATTAAAATTCAAGTGACCCATTTTCTGATGCCATATTTCAAATTCACTTAGAGTAGTGTTATGACACTCAGTGTTGTAACACTGGAGCTATTCATGCAATAACTAACAGATTAGCGGAGGACCTATTTTCCTTCGAATACAACTGTCAAAATTATCAAAGACATTACAACCATTCTTATCAAATTTGACACATAAATCATCATTACACAACTGGCTAATGCTAATAAGATTAGCTTTCAAGCCTTCAACATACAAGACATTTTTTAAATGGGGAAGTCCTACGACACTTAGCGTTCCTTTTCCCAAAACCTTTCCTTTAGCACCATCACCAAAAGTGACCAACCCGTTTTCATGTTTTTCAAAGTCAGTGAGTTTTTCCAATTCTCCAGCCATATGAAAAGAACACCCAATGCCAAAATACCATGATTCAGTCACATTAGCTTTTAAAGATGTGTGAACAACATTATAAGAAAACTCATTTTTCCTAACCCAGATTTTCTTGGGTTTGTTGGATAAATCAACTTTAAAACAAGGAGTGTTTCTTCGGTGATGTTTGAATACATGAGATTGCACTCTGCCTTGCCTACATTGTTTCTGAAGATGATAACACTTAGGTCTTATATAGCCAGGATGATTGCAATAGTAGCAAATAGGAACAAATCCATTTCTTTTTTCAACATGATTAGATGAAGTTCCTTCTTTAACAAAAGCACTTTTTGAATGTTTATCCTTTTTAGCAAAGTTTTTGTTAGAAGAAATATCAAATCCAATACCTGCACGATCTTGATGGTTCTTTCCTTGAGATAGAATTTCATCCAACCTCCCCTTACCAGTGTTTCGTTTTTTGACAGACACCATCATCTCACTGAGTTCTTTCTTTACTCTGACAAGTTCTTCTTTTCTTTCTGTTGCTAGCCTTTCAAACTTAATTACCTCTCCTTTGAGTGTGTATTTTTCAGTAGTAAGACACACTACTTTCTTTTCCAGATTCTCATTTGTCTTGGAGACAATCAAGCATTTTTCAATCATCTTTTGATAAACTCTCCTTAGTTATTCATTCCTTGAATCTTCATCAACTTCAGAGTCATCCTTGGAGTATTCATCACTTGAGTTGTTTTCCTCTGCAGGAATCACAGAGTTTAGACATCTTTTAACAAAAGAAAAGTTAGTGTCAAACCTGCTTGGTGTTGTAACACCAGAAAAAGCACTGGAGTGCGTTTCATTACAACCAACCTCTTTATCAATTGAGGTGAATGCAACATGATTGCTCACATTTTCTTCTTCTTCGTCATCTGGTTCTTCGTTAATCCATGAGGTGGTGAATGATTTCCCATTCTTCTTTCGAGTATTTGCACATTCAACATGGATGTGTCCAAAGCCACCACATTCTCTGCATTGAATCCGTTTGCATTTATTTGAGGATTTGCTTCTTCTGTTCTTTTAGTTCGTAGATTTTTCAAAATTATCAAAGAGTTGAGGGCGTGAAACCGAACTTTCTTCATAAACACAAGACATGTTAGCAACAAATATAAAATAGGATCTCACTAATAAGAATTAGTGTTAGGCTCTTGATGCCAATTGATAGAATATGTTGCCCTATTAATCAATATATTAATACAAAAAACCTGGATGTTCGGATTCAAACAGTGTTGTAAGTTAATGTTGTAACACTGAAGCATACGACACACTCACACAGCAAAAACAGAAATAACACTAGGATTTTTAACGTGCTTAGATTCCTCAATCTTAATGCACGAGGCCACGCCCAGAGAAGAAACAATACAATATCAGAAAAGAAAAACTTATTACAAATACGACTGGATTTACGAATAGCATAAAAACTCCCTCTTTATCAATTCACCAACACTCGTATAAAACTAATCTCTTGATTGAATCTTCCACAACCTCAACCTTGTTGGAATCCCTCCGACTTCAAATCATTGAATGGTCGAGTCGATCCACGCCATAGATCTTCACCTTCTTCTCCTGAAGAATAAAAGTATAGAACAAACGATTTATTGATGAAGTACAAATATTGCTCGAATGTGCTTTTCTCGATAACTTCTCCAAAAGCCTGACTTTTCTTCTTATAGCAATCAAGAAGAAATCTCATCCCTGATTTCAAGTGGACGATTTCTTACTAAGGAAGGAAATCAGCAAAATAAAAATATTTCCTTGTGGGTAAGAAACATGTACATAAGGAAAGTGACTAGAAAAAGAATAATTGGTGTTTATAAAATTGGTTGAATCAATTAAGATACATATATCCAATAATATCGACAACATTCATATAATAGACAACATGCCAAAAATCAAAGCACATAATCTTGCATAAATTTCGCCCAAATTATGTGCAACCAACCATCAGCGTCGCCATAGTTACAACACCAAACCTCGCATTGTGCACAAAGACCAAATTTGCCAAATATGCAAACATTAACATAATATTTTGAACAACAGGATAATATACATTGAAATATCTAAAAGTAACATCCTTAAAACGGTCTAATGTTCTGATTGAGATTTTCTATTCCATAATCATGTTCCTCTTCTTATTCCACCGTATTGGATGCATGTATAACACATGTATATGATGATGTCATAGTTGTACAGGTGTCATTTATCCTGTATAATGGAATAGCACTGTGGAACACGAGATTTGGTCCCCTAATTTTCTCAGTCCAACATAGAAACATTCACTTTTATATTCATACTTTGGCTTTTATTCCATTGAGTCTGTCTGCGATGTTTCTCCATCACCTTTATCTAACAAAAAAGCCTCGCGAACAAGTTGGTTATTTTTACAGAGTTCCAAATAAAATATTAGTATTATCAAGCTAGTATTTGGTCCACTAAATTATTCTGAGTTGCATTTTCATCCACTAATTTTTAGGTGAGGTAAAATAGGACACTAACTTCTAATTTGTTGCACATGTTTGTCCAATCTCTATCAGTAATTACAAAATCAACCGGAATTGCTCCGTAATTTTGGGGGTTAATTTCAGTCCCTCCGGCCATTTTATAATATTGGCATATTCAAATAACTTTTTATTTCCACATGTACGGGTCGAAATCCCAAAAAATTAGGACCAATTTTGGTTGATTTCGCAACTGTCGACAAAGATTGGGTTGGGTGTGCAACAAATAAGAAGTTAGTGTCCTATTTTTGACACTCTTATTTACGCATATTTTTAAATTTTAACGTTCTTTTTTCCCGCTCATGCAGTGCTGCAGAGGTTGCAAGCCATGCTATGGAAATTTGTGAACGGCTTAAGTAAAAAAGCCCTCAACTTAGTATTGTGACAAACATGTTTCTCACTAATAATCTACACATGAGGTTAAATAGAGGTTAATTAAATAAAAGGGGACTGGATGATAGTTTAAGCATCTTATAGACGTATTAATCTCATATGATGTGTAAGAGCTTTCCAGATTTCCCAAAATGTTTCAGTGTATGGCAAATTTTATGGAATATTATGAATGACAGTAATATTCCAATGCTACAACACGTTGTTGGAAAATTCCATTGGAAATTCCAATACCATTGGAAAATTTCAACAGGGGTTAAAAGATTTGATTGTAAAATATATTTTCTCTTCTGGAGTCAATCATATTGAAACTACATAGTTAAACGTGTTTGACTTGGGACAAATCGATGACGGTGACCTACTAGGAAGTTAAAGATATTAGATAATGAGATAAAATGATTGAATATTCCAATGGATATATATATCATTGGAATTACCATTGGACTAAATTTCAATGGCATAACTCTGTTGGAATAACTATTGGAGTTTTTACCAACAATTATATATATATATTTCAACGGTATAACTCTGTTGGAATTAGTGTTGGAAAAAATGTTGGAGTTTTTTTCCAATGGTTGTATATTCCAATGGATAAATACCATTGGAAGTACCGTTGAAATATGTTTCCATTGGAATTTTGCTATTCTAATGGCCAGTTTACCAACGATGCATTTTATGTTGCAAATTGGCCAAATTCCAACATATTTTTCCGTTGGAATTTTCTTGTTTTCTTGTAGTGGTGGTAGAACAATGTCGGGCATCATAAACAATTGAGATCGATCCTCTATTTTATTTAGTGTTTCATCTTCTATTTTAACAATAGCAATACGTACATGCCAGTGTACAGTATTATCTATCTTCTAATATATATTCTTTTGATGCTTGGATTTCAGTTCTAATAAAGAGAGTCAAGGATAAAAAATTGTTGAATCTACAAGCTCTAGAACTGGTTAAATGTCTATGCAAGAAAATTGAATCAATGAGTTTTATGGAAGCTAAAGACATATATTTTGATGCCATCCCGATGAGCGGACATTTAGATATCCATGAGATTATTGAGGAGATTGTTGTGGCTTTCCCGAGTGCTATCTATTGTGCTAAACCTGGTCCAAATCATTATATCTTCCACATTGCAGTTGAAAATCGGTCTGAACATGTCTATAATCTCATTTATCAAATGAGTGATCATAAACACTTATACTCGGATTTACAAGATGCTAATGGGAATAACCTAATGCACTTGGCTGGAAAACTAGCACCATCTCACAAACTCAATGAGATATCTGGTGCAGCTCTCCAAATGCAACATGAAATACAATGGTACAAGGTAACAAATTTCCATTCTTGTTGTGAAAAAATATAATTTTCATATGATATATGTGCTAGATGTAGCATAAAAC
Organism: Rehmannia glutinosa; assembly: GCA_016081115.2. Lineage (NCBI taxonomy): Eukaryota > Viridiplantae > Streptophyta > Magnoliopsida > Lamiales > Orobanchaceae > Rehmannia > Rehmannia glutinosa. The sequence continues at coordinate 64,061,283 of CM071931.1, read as the reverse complement.
TTAATTAGGTTGTGATTGTTTGTCCTTTCAATCCGTCCACTTTCATTTTATGAGTAAAAAATGGTGATTGTTTTTTTAAAGTGAAAATTAGATGTGCAGAGAAAAAGTAATGATTGTGTTGATCATTTGATGAATGATCATTTAGAGATGTTGATTGTTTGTGGATTTTTTTGGAGTCAATAATAAAATTGATAAGTTAAAGAAATTACCTTAATATGAGGAGGAGAGAAAAATATATAGTATGTCTGGTTGGAAATGGATCATCTCCATTTAGTTTATGTAAATTTCTTGTTAAGTTGGAGACAGAAAGTCACATACATACACATATACATAGACACACACGCACACACACACACACACACACACATATATATATATATATATGTATAAAAATATTTGTGTCTTTTTTTCTCCAACTTCAAGAAATATTAACAAGGAAAATGCTGAGGATCCAGATCCATCCATGGTTGGTATTGAGAAGTGTGAGAGAGAAAGAGAAACAATAATTTAAATTTGAATAGAATTTATTTTTTAAACTATTTTTCTACAAACAATCACATTCCAAATTTTTTTCGCGCAAATATAAAAATCTGGCAAAAATAATCACAAGCAATTGCATCCTAAGTTTCTCTTATTTTTCTCATTACCTTTAACAATTGCACAGGAATTGGAAAGTTTTGTTCATCCTCATTCTAGAGAACGGCTGAACTATGCGGGGAAATTTCCCAAGATGGTTTTCACAGAGGAACACAAAATCTTGAAAGAAGCAGGGGAGAAATGGATGAAAGACACATCCAACTCGTGTACGATTGCAGCAGCGCTTATTGCTACCGTAATGTTTGCTGCAGCTATTACAGTACCGGGAGGCAACGACAGCACCAGTGGCTTGCCTACCTTCTCAAAGGAACCCGCATTTATAGTATTTGCTATTGCAGATGCAATCTCTCTCTTTACATCCGCTACTTCCCTGTTGATGTTCTTGGCCATTCTAACATCACGTTACGCAGAGGAAGACTTCTTGTATGTCCTACCAAAGAGATTTATCATTGGTTTGGGAACCCTATTCCTCTCTATAACGTTTATGATGGCGGCCTTTAGCGCCACCCTTTATCTAGTGTTTGGTCGTAAGCAAATGTGGGTTCTCATTCCGGTGGGTGGACTTGCATGTTTGCCAGTTACTTCATTTGTGCTCTTGCAATTCCCTCTTCTTGTCGATTTGATATCTTCGACCTACGGCCCTGGGATCTTTGGTAAACAAAGTTGTCGTCCATTCTACTAAGATCATCAAAACCATGCAAGTTTTTGGGGGATCCCGGAAGGTTAACATGGATCTCTGATCTTCAACATGTCTTGAATATGTGAGATAAATAGATTGATTTGGAGCTAATTTTAATGTTGAACTGCTTGTTTTTTGTATATGTGAACTGGGAGTACACTTTTAATATAAAATTCATATATACTAGTACACTTTTAGAGGTGTTTTTTTTAGTTACAATGAGAACGGATGAGATCTTCTATTCCATGACGGTGTATTATCTTATATTCTACTGCACAAATAATTGTCACGTGCACAAAAGTTACTATATTAAAACCCCACAATTTAGACTTGATTTATATTTCAAAATTAATATGGTAACTTCTATACACGTGACAATCACTAGTGCGATGGAATAGGAAATAAAACACTGTCATGGAATAGAAGATCTCGTCCGAAACGCGGGATAGTAAAGGAGGGAATGCATGCACTCATATGGGATTAGAATTATAGGATGAGATCTCTTATTCGACTTTCCCTATTTCACTTTCTATTCCACATATTGGTGCAAGACACATGTAAAATTCTGACATCATCTTGACATTATTTTGTACACGTGTCTTGCATCTGATGCAATTAAATAGGAGTGGAATAAGAAAAATGGAATAGGAGATATCTTCCCATTAGAAATTGATAGGGGTGCACATTCGGTTCAAACCGAACCAAACCAACCGAAACTTATTTAATCAATAGTTCGGTTTATCCAAAATGGCAAACAGAAAACCGAACCGAACTATTCGGTTTGGTTCGATTTTTGACCAAACTTTTTTCGGTGAATTTGGTTCGATTTTCGGACGATCAAACTTAACTAAAAAAAATCACAAAAATCATTACGAAATCAAAGTACTAAAAAAAACCACAAAAAATATTATGAAATCAAAGTCAAGAAACACATGTGTGATACTGTGATGTTTTTCATTTTTCAAAGCCGCAAACCTTATTTGTGCTAACCCATAAGATTAATTCCTTAGCCCTATAGTATAAACCAAAGTTATATTTTTAATCTAGTTTATCAAGCTTCCATGAACAAATAAATTAACTAACGAGAAAAAAAACTCACCTACTGTCATTAAAATTTCAGCGAATTGAGGCCGAACATCAACTTTGAAGGAAACCGACTGGTGGAGCTCGAACGGAGATGTGGTCGGAGCATGCTGACTGATGTCTGCTGCGGCCTGTGAGGGGGATGAGGGCTCTAGAAACGGGAGAAGATTTGGGGGTTGGGTTTTTTCTCTAATTCATTTTTAATTTCTTCAGGGTAAAGAGGGTAACGTTTTCTTCAAGTGAGAGATAGGGGTGGCCACGGTTCCGAAACCGCCGGTTCCGGTTCCAAAACCACCAGTTTGGTTCCTCATTTTGGAGGAATCGGAACCGTTACCTCACGGTTCCGGTCCGGTTCAGAACCCGGTTCCTCCACGGTTCTGGTTCCGATTTTAACCGGAACCGTTTGTTTATCTTTTGATATTTTTTTAATTTCTTAAAATAGTTTATCAATTTCAAGTAAAAAAAAGGATAATAAAGAAACAGACTTGGACTTAATATCCAATAAAGTTTTATACTTAATATTAATAATAATATTAAACTATTTATATATACTATTAGAGTATAGAAGAATCAAAAGTCACGTATTCGCTTACAACATTTGGTCTAAAACGTGACTCATGTAGTTACGAAAATAAAACATCATATAAACATTTAACACTTCTTCGAGCATATATTTACCAAAACAAGATTGTTGCTTTTAACACGAAAAAATGGTTTCATCTCGGTTCTCTACCGACGGTTCTCCTGAGACGGTTAAAATCGTCGGTTCCACGATTTTGAGACCTAGAAACGAACTGAAACAACCGCCTACGGTTCCGGTTCGATTTTGGAACCGTTGACCCGCGATTACGGTTCCGATTGGAACTCGGTTTCGATTCCATTTAGCCACCCCTAGTGAGAGATACGCTTTAGCCACTAGCCAAATACAATATTAAAATTAAAAATAATATATTTACAAATAAGGTTCGGTTTTTTGGTTCAATACGGTTAACCAACGTTTAAAACCTAACCAAGACCGAAATTTTCTTTAAAAAAATTGAAACCGAACCAAAATTTATGGTTCGGTTTTAGTTCAAAGCCGAATTTCGATTCGGTTCGATTCGACCGTTAGCGGAACTCTGACACCCCTAATTAGAGACATCATAAATAAAAATTTGGGTTGCAACAAATGGAAGCGGCAAGCGGCTAGACTCGTATCTTTCGGGGCTAAATAATTTTGGGGACTACATCAATAAAAAATAATAATTTAGTACTAAAAATAAATATTTTAAAATAAAATATACATATAAATAATAAAATTTTCAAAAAAATTTGGAAAGGCAAGGATACGCCCCTGTCGGGGAGACTGCCCTATATCCGTTCCTAACATTGAAGCACGAGGTTGATCCCAACGCTTTTAAAGATGTTAATTATTTTTAAGATATTAAATCCTTTTACTTAGATATTTCAATTAATCTAGTAGAAAATAATATTAGAATTAATTCAATTACATGTGATATATTGTTTTAAAATAATATGATGTGTAATTTGAATAATACTATGAGATTTAAAATACTATACACAAAATTATAAATCTTAGATAAACGACATTACAAAATAATTAAACATAAAATTACAAGAACAATAAAAACTGCATAAAATAGATAAAATTTCATAAATTAACTAATTCATATAACTAGTAACTATCATATTGTAATTATGTTTTTGTATTATTATGAATAATTACTTTGATTTTTTGCATTAATTTCATAAAATTTTACATTTTTTGTATTTGAATATTAATTTTGAAGATAAAAAATTAATAAATAAAATTAATTATATAATATTTTTTATAAAGTAGTAAAGATCAATATTAAATTAATAAAAAAAGGAATCTTATGAAATATTTCTTTTTAGTGCTAAAAGAAGTGCAAACTGCTGGATTGGAGATAGAGTGCGGTCTCGCACCAAAATAGTAGGGGTGATCAACAAAAACCGAAAACCGCTAAAACCGACCGAATCAAACCGCACCACACCGCAAATGCTTATTTATTGGAAAAACCGCGATTAAATTTCTTAATCAAGACCGCACCGCAAAAGATGGTGCAATTACAATTTCAAGTCTCAAACCGCACCGACCGCACCGCAAGTAGAATACTATATATACGTATATATATTCAGTATATATTATTACATTTCTCTCAATTTATAGTATATTTGTGTATAATTATGAATTGTTATATTAATTATTTGCACTGGTTTATTGTGGGTATATTAGTCAATTTACTTAATAATTTAATACATCAAAGCCTTCATTTCTTGTTATGGATGTAAATTGTATAACGAGATTTATTTTGGGAAATTTGTGATATGGAGATTGACATATTGAAGTTATCGGAGAGTTTGCAAAAACTTATGCTTTTAGAAAAAATAATTTATTATAACAAAAGTAGGAGTAGTTGTGAATCAGAAGTTGATAGAGTTTGAAAATAAATTCAAAAGTTAAGAATCAGAAGTTAAGTTAGGTGAAAAAGTTGTAGAGGTGCTTATAATTTGTTTATAAAATTTAAACTAGGAGTAGAAGCACAAATCTAAAGCACCTCTCTCCATACTTTTAGGTTATGATTAAATGAAGCAGAAGTTGATACTTGCAAACACAAAAAGTGATTTTTTAAGCAAAAATATAAGAAACATTTTTTTTAGTAATTGCAAACACTCCCTATATCTATTAGATTCAACTATTATATGTTATTGTAGTTGTTATAATATTCAATTTAGACAACAACATATCATTAACTTTTTAGTTATCGAATTGATAAGTATTTTTTGCTCATTTTGATTGTTCCGCATAATATTCACGTACAATACGTTAAAACCGCCCGAAACCGCCCGAAACCGTTGAAAACCGCATGTTTGTTTTATTCTAAAAAACCGCGACTTAAAATCAAACTCTTGGCCGAACCGTACTTAGCAATTCGGTTTGAAAATATTGAAAAAACCGCCCAAACCGCACCGTGATCACCCCTACAAAATAGTGCAGACTATTGGAGATACTCTAATACATATGAACAAACTACAAAAAGATGAACCTCGTCCCTGAGAGCCCCTACGACCCTTGCGCTAGAGCTTTGTGTAGGAGGCGAATCACGGGACGTGCCTCAACAAATCAGGGTTCTTATATACTGAGTTACCACACACAGAATCCTCTTTCACCCTGTTACCCAGGGGTATTTAACCTCCACGTTGCGGGTACCAGCAAACAGACAACACAACACGCCTTACACATTTTTATCATTTTTGAACATTGTTTATGAATAAATTAAAAAGATGTACTCTATATTTTAAACAATCCAAGTATCCAACTGTTGGAATAAGCTATATTATCCTACTGCTTGTTTATTGTATTTTAGCATAGGTAGTCTTTATAATATATGAATCCATCTTTAGGATATGATCAAATAGTACTGCTAGGCTGTAATAGTACAAGAGCCAATATATTTATGCCACCTATAGGAATAGCCGTTAGACTTCTTATATAAATTAGCATGCTCCCCTCTGTAATCAATATTAAGAATCACTTTTCAGCTTTATTATACTATGGCAGCTTTATATGAAATGTACATTTCTTGTGTCAAGGTTACCTTATTTTCTAATATGGTATCAGAGCAGGTGTAAAGGCATGTCTCTGATACATCCCCACGCTTCTTTTCATTTCTTCAATTAATTTTTCTTTTTACTATGTCTGTCACTTCTAGCACAGCAACAAGTAGTGACAATACTGCCTCTGTTGCCACACAGCTGCAAATAATGCAGCCTCAAAATCAACTCATAACCACTAAACTCAATGAGAGTAATCATCTCATTTGGAGACAACAAGTTCTAACCACTGTTAGGGGTTATGGACTTGAAGAATACCTCACTGGAGAGGTAATCATCCCTCCAAAACATATCACAAATGCAGAAAATCAAAAAACCAGCTCAAACCCAGATTTTCTAGCATATCAAAGACAAGATCAACTTGTTGCTTCATGTCTTCTATCATCTCTATCTGAGAGTATTCTGGTTCATATGGTTGGCTTAAACTCTGCCTCTGAAATGTGGCAATCTATTGAGTCCAACTTTGCCAGTCAATCAAAAGCTAGACTAATGCAATACAAACTTCAACTCCAAACTCTCAAAAAAGGAAACTTGTCTATGAGGGAGTATCTCAGCAAAATAAAATTGTGTTGTGATACTCTTGCCTCAGCTCGACAGAAAGTACCTGATGAAGATCAAATTCTTCACATTCTCTCTGGTCTTGGGAATGAATATGACCCTATCATGGTCACTGTAACATCCAGACCTGACTCATGTAGCCTGAGAGATGTTACTGCCCTCCTTCTAAGCTTTGAAAACCGGCTGGAAGCCATTAGTGTTCATAGTGATGATAATGTTGTCCCTGTTGCTAATGTGTCTGTTCAATCCCAGGGAAGAAGGGATAATTTTACCTCAAATCAGGGCAATAGAGAAAGAGGTCCCTATAGAGGACGAGGTAGAAACACTAGAGGTAGAAGAGGAAGATACACAAATGGGAGAGTAGCTTGCCAAATCTGCAACTATACAAATCACACATCAGATAAGTGTTACTATAGAATGGACCCTAATTTTGGCACTAATACTAACAACTCCTCTGCACAAGGTATGAGAAGCAATCCCAGAAACTCTAACCAAATGACTGCTATGATAACCACTCAAGATACCGCATCCGAAACTGGTTCTTGGTTTCCTAATTCGGGGGCTTCCAATCATGTTACTTATGATATTAACAACTTGAATGTTGCTACTGAATATCAAGGGCAGAACAAACTTCACCTGGGGGATGGATCAGGTTTGTGCATTTCAAATATTGGTAACTCTATTGTTAACTCTTGTTCTCAAAAAACAGGCTTTAATCATGCCTTTATTCTTAAAAACCTCTTACATGTTCCTAATATAACCAGAAATCTTATTAGTGTATCTCAATTTACTAAAGATAACAATGTTTATTTTGAATTTCACTCTTCTTTCTGTTGTGTTAAGGACCAAGCCACAGGAACTACTCTTCTCAAGGGGACTCTTAAGGAAGGGCTATATCAGTTTGAATTTTCTAAAGCAATCAACATCATGTTCCTGCAGCTTTAATGACTAGTAGCTCTCAGCTGTTTAATTCCAAGAATGAGTCTGCTCTCAATATTTGGCACAATAGATTAGGACATGTTAGCTATGATATTGTTGTTAAAATCCTCAAAAGTTGCAATATGTTACATGTTGCTATAAATAAAAAATTTATTTCCCTATGTTCTGCTTGCTGCACTTCTAAATCCCACAAACTTCCTTTCACAGAAACTCACACACAAAAAACTGGTATGTTTGAGTTAATCCATACTGAATTATGGGGACCATCCCCCATACAATCCACTGATAACTACTCCTATTATGTTAGTTTTATAGACGATCATTCTAAGTACACATGGATTTATTGCTTGAAAAACAAATCTGAAGTCTATGATGTATTTATTCTCTTCAAGAAAATGGTTGAAACTCAGTTTAACGAAGTGATAAAATCCGTGCAAAGTGATTGGGGTGGAGAGTATAGAAATCTATCTAAATATCTTCAAACTAATGGAATTTCTCACAGAATTTCTTGCCCTTACACACCCCAACAAAATGGGGTTGCAGAAAGAAAACATAGACACATAGTTGAGGCTGGTCTGTCTTTATAAGCTCATGCTAATCTGCCTCAAAAATTCTGGACTGATGCCTTCAAAACTGCTGTGTATGTAATCAATAGATTGCCTACAAAGGTTCTTGGGTATAAATCACCTTTAGAAGTTTTATATGGTCACAAACCTAGTTATTCCCATTTGACAACTTTTGGTTGTCTATGTTATCCTCATACCAGAGACATAAACAAACATAAACTAGAGTATAGATCATCTCCATCCATTTTTCTTGGATATTGCTCTGGTTATAAAGGGTACAAAGTGTTGCTGCCTTCTGGAAAAACTTTTATTACAAGGCACATCATCTTTGATGAAAATGTTTTCCCTTATCATAAGAAAGAGCAACCCTCTGTTACCACTTCTAATAACACAAATCAGTCTATTATCCACCCTCCTGTGCTCCTTAAAACCAATCATCACAACACAGAGTCCCTTAATACCATGACTGATCATGATAATAATTTTGAAAAATCTATCTCTCAGTCTCCTCCTTCTTCTGACTCAAGTCAGTCTACAATTCCTTTGTTTGTTGACTTACAAATTGATACTAACAACCAATCAGTTTGTGGTTCTGCTCATCAAGAAACAAATCTGCATCCTATGATTACCAGAGCAAAATCTGGTATATTCAAGCCAAAAATCTTAATTGCTACTGTTACAAGTGAATCTGAACCAACTACTCTTGAGGTAGCTCTAAATAGCAAACACTGGAGGAATGCTATGAATGATGAATATCAGGCTCTTGTGAGAAACAAAACATGGAACCTTGTACCTATGCCTCACAATAGAAAAATCATTGGATGCAAATGGGTGTATAAAATTAAAAGAAACGCTGATGGAACAGTGGCAAGATACAAGGCTAGACTTGTAGCAAAAGGATACACTCAAACTCATGGTTTTGATTATCTGGAAACTTATAATCCTGTTGTTAAACCTGTCACTATTAGGACAATTCTTTGTATTGCTATATCATGTGGATGGACTGTGAGACATTTAGATGTGAACAATGCTTTTTTGAATGGAGACTTAGTGGAAGAATTATATATGGAACAACCATCTGGTTTTGAACTCTTTAAGGATAAAAACTATGTATGTAAATTGAACAAAGCCCTCTATGGGCTCAAACAAGCACCTAGAGCTTGATTCACTAAGCTTAAAATTGTCCTTCATCAACTCAATTTTATATGTTCCAGAGCTGACAATTCCTTGTTTATAAGGAAGACTGGAAATTCTTGTGTTTATATGTTAACATATGTTGATGATTTTTTGATTACAGGAAGTAGCTCAAGTGAAATTATTAAGATAACTCAGCAATTGAATGCTGCTTTTACATTAAAAGACTTGGGAGAAGTTCATCAATTTCTTGGCATTCAGATTCAGAAGACGGATCAAGGAATTCACTTATGTCAAGAGCAATACATCAGAGAGTTGTTAAGAAGGGCAAACATGACTCAAGCAAAAGGAGCTGCTACTCCTATGATAACATCACCTCATCTATCTAAGCTTGATGGAAGTGCAACTGTGGATAATACCCTTTACAGAAGTATTATAGGGGGTTTGCAATATGCTACAATTACCAGACCAGATATAGCTTACAGTGTAAACAAATTGAGTCAGTACATGCAACAACCTCTTGACACTCATTAGAAGGCAGTAAAAAGAGTTTTAAGATATCTTGCTGGGAGTATAAAACTCGGCTTATCTATCTCAAGGTCTCCAAACTTCAACATTATTGGTTATTCAGATTCTGATTGGGCTACAGATCTTGATGACAGGAAATCCATAACAGGTTATTGTGTCTACATTGGGAACAATCTTGTGTCATGGAGCTCAAAGAAACAACATTCAGTCTCTAGATCTAGTACGGAAGCAGAATACCGAAGTCTTGCATATTGCACTACTAAAATTCTATGGCTTAAATCTCTCCTTGGTGAACTCATGATTACTCAACAAAGAAAACCAGTTATCTGGATTGACAACATAGGAGCTGAGCTTCTTGCTACAAATCCAGTTCTGCATTCAAGAACCAAACATATCGAGTTGGACTTACATTTCATCCGAGAAAAGGTGTCTCAACAAGAATTAACTATTCAACATATCCCTTCAGTGGATCAAACTGCAGATATATTCACAAAACCTTTGAGTGGGCAATCTTTCACTCGACTGAGAAAAAAACTCAATATTTCAAGTCAGCCCAGTTTAGATTGAGAGGGGGTGTTGGAATAAGCTATATTATCTTACTGCTTGTTTATTGTATTTTAGCATAGGTAGTCTTTATAATATATGAATCCATCTTTAGGATATGATCAAATAGTACTGCTAGGCTGTAATAGTACAAGAGCCAATATATTTATGCCACCTATAGGAATAGCCGTTAGACTTCTTATATAAATTAGCATGCTCCCCTCTGTAATCAATATTAAGAATCACTTTTCAGCTTTATTATACTATGGCAGCTTTATATGAAATGTCCATTTCTTGTGTCAAGGTTACCTTATTTTCTAATACCAACGCTAGGTGCAATTAACCCGTCAATATGATTGCAGCTTTCGTTATTAATTAATGTTTTTTGAAATTTCATGGTTTCTTTCTCTCATTTAAGTTAATGCCCTAAATAAGCACTTAATTTCATCATTTTTTCCACATACATTGCAACTTGAATTATTTTCTCCCACCTGCCCACTGAATTCTCTTGCTACATGACCTGGTTTACTTGTATCAAACATATAATCTTCCTTTTTTTTCAAATTGTTGATGTACTTCTTGGATCAACAAGGAAAATAGTCGAAATGTATGACTTGGAAATTTAAGTCACAGTTTCTATGCTTCTTTCTGCGTTGAAATAGAAGGTGGTTTTATTTATGTTCCTTATGCTTGTTGGAAATATTAACCAATAATCAGGACAATTTATTTCTAGCTCCGATGGCTTGGTTGTGAAAAGATTTTATTGCTGCTTTAAACAGCGGATAGAAAGAAATTGATCCTGTAAATTTTGGTCAGACTTTAGCCCCTATGTCCTGTCCTGTCTGTACGAAAGATAGCGAGGAATGTATTACATGTCAGTATGCGCTTGGGTATACAACAAGGAATTATAGTGGTTGCATACATTCTTTCAATATCACCAGCCCAAATAATCAGAGAAGAAAAATCTTATTATTTGATATGCAATTATTAAAAATATCTGTTTAAATTTCACCTTGTAGAATATTTGGACTTAGATTTACATCTCTATACATGCACACAGATGATACATACAGCCATTCTCACTCACATAATACATACAGCTATACTTGTGTGTTGTCTTCCGTTGATTAGATCGTTGATATGATGATAGTACTCTACATGTGGTATCAAATAAATAACACCGAAAGATTATTGTGAATACTTGGTACGCCCTACCGAAGGGGATCAAAAAGTTTAAGCCAAATCTAATGAATATGAAGACTTGCCAAACCTTTTATTGTTGACATTAGGGCTGATTACAAAAAAAAAAAAACAGAGATGTTTTAAAATTACAAAAATAAACCTTCAAGTTTGATTTTGTTTTAAATTTAAGTGGGTAATTGTAATATTCCAAGAAATATCAGGGGATATTTTGAAATTTTGTTTGCTTATGAAGAGGAAAATATAAGAGTGGAATCAAATCTTAAGGGTCTTTTTATAATTTTCCCAAATATCTAGATTTTTTTATATTTAATCAGAAACTCGGGAGGGTTTTCTAATTATCTCTTGATATTATGCCTAAATGTGGTTTTAAACAGCATTTTACTACTTCATACAAGAGCATTTTAATTGACTTGGATAAACAGATTAGTGTGAGGATATGGTGATTTAAGACTTTTACATTGTAGACACCTAAATTTACTATCAATTATTGTTAGTGTCAAAATCTTCATTCTTGGCCATCAAGACAAGATCATGCAAATAAGGAAGTGATTTATCAAATTTTTGGTAAATAAATCAAGTCAAATCAAATCAGATCACAATCTTTTGATTATGGCAAGATATGCAAGACAAATCATGATCGGCCAATCAAATCGCCTCGTTTCATCCGACAATTATGGCAAAAATTCTCATCATACACTTATAAATAGAGGCCCTCTTCATAATTCATACACACACAAAAATCCTAGAGAGGAAGTCCAAGCAAGAGGCGAATTCTTTCAAATTAAGAAGTCCAAATCCAAGGAAGTCCACGGTGTTCAAGGCGCGATTCAAGGCGTTCATCGCGGATTCGACTCAAATCAAGTGTTTAATTCGGGATTAAGCTGTCAAACCCTCAAATTAACGTTATTTTGGCTCAAATTCAAGCTTGAAGGAGACCAAGTAATGAATCTACCTTCGAATATTCGAATATTATTTTTGAAGAGAAGAATCAGAGGATTATTAGGAATTGTACTCCTTTTATTTCATTTGATTCAATAAATTTTATTTGTATTACTTTTTCTTGTTTATAATATTTGCAAATAAGAAATTTGTGTTACAAATTTTGGCACGCCCAGTGGGGACAGTTTTTACCTCTCATCTCTTCTCTTCATTAAAGTCCTCGAAGTATCATGGCCAATCGCAAGGTAACAATAGTCAAAGCTGCTGCATCAAACTCCTCAAACGCCACAAGTGGAAGTCTTGGCGTCATATCCAAGAAATTGCAAGCACCTTCGGAGATCACTCCCATGCTCGGAATTGCTGAGGATGAATCACTTCACGGCAATTGAAACAAAGATGTTGGAGATCTAAAGGATATGTCTGCTTCATCAACTCCTCGCTCGGTGTCAAGTTACTCATTCACTTCAAACATGGCGTCCGTCATGGTGATAAATGCTACAACTCTGGAGGAGCAAATTCCAAGCTTGACAAGGGCTATAGAGGGACTCACAAAGCATGTTCAAGATCGAGACTCTCAAATCATGAAGTTGATCGACAAAGTAGATCAAGTTGATTCAAGTCGCGTGATGGGCAAACAAGTCGAAGTTCAAGATAATGTTGAAACGTCCACTAAGCAATGTCAACCATGTGAAAATGAGAAGTCTCAAACTGAAGAGCTGCAAGTCTCATCTGGCGAGATGATTCCAATTGACTAAGTGAATAAATTTATTAAAGAAACTATCAAAGAAGAGTTTGATGAAAGCTTCAAGTCAACTTCAACTTATGTCAAGCCATACACTTGATAATTTGAAAATGCCGATTGGCTATCAACCTCCAAAATTTCAACAATTCGATGGTAAAGGTGGTTCCAGATAACACGTGGCTCACTTCATTGAAACGTGCAATGATGCTTGGACTTATGGAGATCACTTGGTGAAGCAGTTTGTCCGATCTTTGAAGGGAATTGCATTCGATTGGTACGCCGACTTGGGGGCAAATTCAATTGACAGTTGGGAGTAGTTGGAACAAGAATTTCTCAACCGTTTCTATAGTACACAGCAAACCGTTAGCATGATTAAACTCACAAATTCACGTCAGTTGAATGAAGAGTCTGTCATCGACTACATCAATCGTTGGATAAACTTAAGCCTCAACTGCAAAGATCAACTGTCAGAAGCTAACGCAATTGAGATGTGCATCCAAGGAATGAATTGGGGTCTATTCTACATACTTCAAGAAATCAAGCCAAAAACTTTTGAAGAATTAGCCACGCGTGCATATCCCATCGAGATAAGCATGAATACCGATGAACAAGAATACTCAAGTAATATCGATGATGATAATGATGATGAAGTTGAGCCATCTTCAGCCTCTCAATGCTCCTAGATACAACATAAACTATCTAAAGATGCCAAATAAATTCTTCTCAAATGCTCCTTGATAAGAGCTTAAACTATCAATCACACTCCTTGGCATGAGTATAAAAGGTCTATATCCCAAGTTCAAGTGAATACTCCTTGATACGAATATAAACTATCAGAATTCTAATGAACACTCCTTGATACGAGTATAAACTATCAGCATATATCAAACTCAAGTGAATACTCCTTGATACGAGTATAAACTATCAGCATATATTAAACTCAAGTGAATACTCCTTGATACGAGTATAAACTATCAATATATCTCAAATTCAAATGATCACTCCTTGATACGAGTATAAACTATCAATATGTCTACAAATCAAGAACTCCTTAACATGAGTATAAACTGTTTATAAATCTCAAATTCAAATGGATACTCCTTGACACGAGTATAAATTGTTTACAAATCCAAGTTCAAGTAAAGACTCCTTGATACGAGTATAAACTATCAATATATGTCAAGTTTAAATGAAGACTCCTTGACATGAGTATAAATTGTTTGCAAATCCAAATTCAAATTCAAGAACTCCTTGATATGAGTATAAATTATCTACAAATTCAAGAGCTCCTTGATATGAGTATAAACTATCTACAAATTCAAGAGCTCCTTGATATGAGTATAAACTATCTATGTGCTTCAAATTGATCCGGCGTGAAATGATTTCGTGATTCATTCACTCCATGCCATGTTGTCGTGAACAAATTGCGAGGGGGCATTTGTAGACACCTAAATTTACTTGCCAAATATTGCTAGTGTCAAAATCTTCATTCTTGGCCATCAAGACAAGATCATGCAAATAAGGAAGTGATTTATCAATTTTCTGGTAAATAAATCAAGTCAAACCAAATCAAATCACAATCTTTTGATTATGGCAAGATATGCAAGACAAATCATGATCGCCCAATCAAATCGCCTCGTTTCATCCGACAATTATGGCAAGAATTCTCATCATACACTTATAAATAGAGGCCCTCTTCATAATTCATAGACACACAAAAATCCTAGAGAAGAAGTCCAAGCAAGAGGCGAAATCTCTCGAATCAAGAAGTCCAAATCCAAGGAAGTCCACGGTGTTCAAGGCGCGATTCAAGGCATTCATCGCGGATTCGACTCAAATCAAGTGTTTAATTCGGGATTAAGCTGTCAAACCCTCAAATTAACGTTATTTTGGCTCAAATTCAAGTTTGAAGGAGATCAAGTGACGAATCTACCTTCGAATATTCGAATATTATTTAGAGAAGAATCAGAGGATTATTAGAAATTGTACTCCTTTTATTTCATTTGATTCAATAAATTTTATTTGTATTACTTTTTCTTGTTTATAATATTTGCAGACAAAAAATTGTGCTACATACATAAGTGTCGGAGATGATGGCGTTGCTATAAAGAGCGGTTGGGATCAATATGGGATCACTTATGGACGGCCTTCAATGAATATACTAATTCGAAACGTTGTTGTTCGATCCATGGTCAGGTGAGACTATTACTTATATTCCATATATTTTGAAGAAAGAACAGATGGGCAATCTGCAATTTGCTTGCTAACTTACAATGTTGTACATTCTTGATATTTAGACGAATGTGCATCAAGTAACCCGGTTTGTTACCTTCATGTAAGAAGAACATTTAGGTTAATTACAAAAGATATCCTTGAGGTTCAGTCTAATTAAAAAAAAATTATCTTCCAAAATTACAAGCATCCCCGTGACATTTGTTTTTATTTTACAAATTGCACTCTCCCTCTCAAAATGGTTGTATTTTTTAGGGATAATTACAAAAACTACCCCTGGGGTCTGGGGTAATTACAAAAAACACCAGAAAAGTTTCAAAATTACAAAAAAAAATTATGAGGTAGGGATAACCATAATATTTTTACAAATGTAAAGAGGTAGCTTGAATTGTTTTTGCTTATGAAGGGTGTAAATTGTAATCAACAATAAAATCTCGAAGGGATTTTTGTAATTTTCAAAAAACCTCTGGGTTTTTATATAATTACCTCAAACCTCAGGGTAGTTTTGGTAATTATTCCTATTTCTTGAGTAAATACAAATCTTAAAGGAGTGTTTGTAATATCGCAAGGGTTATTTTCTTTTTTTATGTTTCAAAAAAAAAAAAACTTGAGTTTTTTATAATTAGGCACTTTACTGTAAAACTATTTGGTATATACTTGTCTCAAAGATAGTAAATGGAACTTATTTTCCCGAATGACAGCGCGGGCATATCAATCGGCAGTGAGATGTCTGGTGGCGTATCGAATGTCACCGTAGAAAACCTCCACGTGACATTTGATGTCGTGCGCGTGCCAGTTCGTATCCACGGGAGAGAAGAGATTCTTCTCATTTTTTTTTTTTTTTTTTTTTTTTTTTTGATAACTCAGCCTGCTTACGCCCGACTACGCTCGAGACAACATGCTCCGCTTCTCATTCTTTGCCAAGGTGAACATGCGGGATGACGCACCTTTGCCAGCGTGTTACGACGAAGTCTCTTGGACGTACAAACCAGATCCTCCCGGGTAAAGAGAACAATTATGTTCGACCCCCAATCTACTAATAACGATCTCTCCCCGAATCGAACCCACACGGATGCTTTATTCAAGATGAGTTCCCACCAAATCTTCACCACCGCATATGCCCTTGGAGCAATTTGATGGAAGAGGATATGAACCCCGACCTCCACCCCACAAACATGGGCGAGGGATTTGATGATTCAACCCCGACCTCCATCCCACAATCATGTGGGCTTGTGGTGCGCCGGTAAATTTCACCTGGTTGAGAAGAGATTCTTCTCAGAAACATCACTTTCCGGGATATGTCGGTGGGAATAACATACAAAAAGAAGCACATATTCTACGGTGTGATAACCTTGATCTGTACGATGAGCGTGGGCAATTGGTTAGACGATCGGCCTCCCAGAATATATCGGATATCGATTACGATTTCTAAATTGATTTTCACACATTTTGCTCAAATTTTCCATGTGGGTCATTTTTTTTCCAGCAGTTCAAAAGAACAGGGCCACTCCTTGTTTCTCATTATTTTTCTGAAACCCTTTTTTTTTCCTTCCTCTTCCATGTTCGACAATTGTTGTCTTTGTACATATAATACATACATTAATACTCAGTTCATACATTTGCAGAGTACACAGTGTAGGATAAATTGTAATTTTGTCCTGTAACTATAGGGATTATGTGGGGATGTGGCAAAATTGGGGTCCCAAATAATCATGTTTTGCGAAAGGACCTTACAATTAAAAAGAAAAAGAAAAGAAAAAGTCGATAATTGAGCCTTGTATGCTTATTTTTCTTCTAGTTTCTGGTGTTGGAAAATGAATTTTGATAATATATTGGCCTTTCTGTGAAAATTTGAGAATGTGTTTTGGATGGATGAATGAAAATGAAATTTTATATAGGCTTAGAAATGATAGATGTTTGGCTAGAGAGTTTTGAATATAAAAGTAGGTATGCCATCATAAAAATAGATACATAAATTAACCCTTAGTCCAAGGCATCTAACAAATAACCCCGACAATTGTTTTTGGTAAATTGATACAAATATCCCATTTTTTGGAGACAATGTCAGCCTTTTAGGTTTCTTGGTACTATTTTACCCAAATTTATACTCTCGCCCTTTTTTTACACAACTTTACGCTCCACCAAAATTTTCGGACTTTTTTACGCTTTATTTCAACATTGTTTCTATCATGTTTCTTTTAATAAATTTTCATCGAAAAAATAAATTTTGTCATCGTTAAATAATTCATTTTATACTCGCAGTTTTATAAAAAAATTAAGAAATATACACATAAAACAGCACATATTAAAACTAAATAAATTAAAAATATTATAGAAACAACATGAATAAAAAAACACAATTCAATTTTTGATCCAACGCATTAAAACATAAAAAATATGGGGACAACCAGGAGACAGTATAGAAACAAACCAGAAACAATATAGAAAACACCATATGAGCAAAAAGAGTAAAATAATTAATAATTGTATTTAAACATCGAAAACATCAGGGAAACAACAAAGAAACATCGGAACAACATTAAAAAGTATATGGAAACAACCTAAAAACAACATAAAAATATTGTATTTACATGTTGAACACTTCATGAAAACAACAAAAATAAATTATTAAAGCAACATTAAAAATATTCTAGAACAACACCGAAACAATAGAAACAATGTACAAAAAAAATATATGAATAAAAAATGGCATAAAAAATAGGTAAAAGTTGTTTTTGAAACATCGAAACAATAAATTTAAACAAAATTGGAACAACATATATAACATATGAAAGAATGCAGAAAAAAAAAACGAAAAAAATTAAAAATAAAAAAAAATATGCGGAGCGTAAAAGAAAATAGGTACAAAAAGAAAAAAATAGGTACAAAAGTGATATGAGCGTATTGTGTGGTATGTGTACCAAAAAAACGTATTCCATGTAATTTTCCCATTTTTTTTAGTACAATGTGGATAACAGGGGAGGGGACATATACTTGTATGAGATAGAATCTGAGTCAATCGTCCTTACAACACAAAAACTCTACCAAATGGAAAGACAAAATTGATCCCACCTCACTTACAAATGTCTTCGCAATTAATTTTTGGATGAATCTCACTTTCCCCCAACAATACGCATGCCATCAATTTATTCCCTTAAATTATGAATATATACTTTGCCTTGCTATGATAAAGAAGAATATCTTATCTATTTTTACTTTTACAACTCTTTTCAAGATAACTGGAATTTGGGAAAGCATCGAAGTTAAAATGTTGAAACTTCATCATAGTTGATTTAATAATGTTTAATTCACTTTGAACTAGACCAATTATAATGACCTAATTTAATTTACTTCTGTATTCAAAAAAAATTATTTCTTAATTTTTTTAGAAGATAATTTATTTCTTACTTTATTAATCAAAATAATTGAATTTATTTCTTAGTTTTCTGTACAAAATAATTACTTTCATTAAAAAAAATTTGCTTAGTCGTAATATTATAAATAATGATTTACGAATTATTAATACAATTGTTAGTGCACTTAAACAATTGTTTGATAAATGAAACACGATTTGTGGAGAAGAAAACATAAAAGATAACCTTTAAGTTTGAAGTTAGGGTGTATGACAAATTACCGACGTCTTTTAATTAACATTTGACATTGGATTAACGTCACTCTTATCACATGAATCACTTGATCTTTATTTTATAATAACCTATGGTTTCGACAAAAGTCACCCAATTAGGTCCCTAAAACCTTTGCAATGGCGTACCCTTCTCTACAAGATACGATTTTTTGAGTAACGATACTACATTTAAATAGGACTTTCGAATTTTCATAAACTATTAGTTATTTCATATCTATTTATGATAATTAAAAATGAAATGTCGTTAAAATAAGTTGCCATTTTATGAATAAACTAACTATAAAGTTTCACAAAAACTTACGTGATACCTTTTTATGGATCAAAATTTATAAGAGAGAGCCTAATGTGGTCCCCATCCTCCCTATGTTCTGGTCCTCATACTTTTTCTCTCTCCTCTAAATGGTTTCTCTTCCTCCTCCTCCTCTCTCTCATACATGTTCTTCCCTTCTTTCTCTTTCCTCTCATTGGTTCTCCCTCCTCTCTTTCTCTCTCACGTCTCCTCTCATAATCTCATTGGTCCCTTTTCTTCTGTCTTCACTTGCTCCCCTTCTCTCCCTCCTATCTATCTATACACGCAGATTTTACATATAAAAATCTCACAAAATCCAAAATTTTCAGAAAACAAATGTCCAAAGAAATGAAACTTTAAAAATGTATACTTTTCATGGTATAATTGATACTATTTTTAAAAAAAGTGATACCTTTTTTTTAATAATGAGTAATATTTGTTTTAATAATAAGTGATATCTTTTTAATACGAAATGATACTTTTTTTAATAAAAAGTAATATTTTTTTAATAAAAATATTTTCTGTTTTAATAAAAAGTGATCCTTTTTTAATAGGAAGTGGTATTTTTCTATAAAAATTGAAACTTTATTTTAATAAAAAAATGATATTTTCATACGAAATGATACTTTTTCATAAGAAGTGATTCTTCTTCCATAAGAATTGATATTGTATTTAGTAAAAATCTATTTTTTTTCATAAGAAGTGATACTTTTTTCATAAGAAATGATACTTTATTTTAATAAAAAGTGATAATTTTCGAGTCTAATGTAATATTTTTTTAAGAAAATGTTACTTTATTTTCTCCATGTTTTTCCTTTGTTTAATATGTGTAGAGAGAAAGAGGGATGACAAACGTGATGAAAGAGAGAGGGGCGGACCACGGGAAGAGCTGGACAAAGAGAGAGAGAGAGTGAGGGGGGACAATAGGAGGACTGAGATGTGAGGAGAGAGAGAAAGATGGGGAACCATGAGAGGAGTAAAATGTGAGGAGAGATAGAAGTGGACAAGTAAGTGTATATATATATATATATATATATATATATATAGAGAGAGAGAGAGAGAGAGAGAGAGAGAGAAAGGGCATGTGAAATTTAAGTAATGGGTCTCTATCTTACGGATCGTCTCACAAGAGATCCCCCATAAATTTTCTGTTAACACGTGAAAGAAAAGTATATAATTATACCATGTAATTATATAGATGAACTCATTACATTATTTGCTTTACATTTTTAATTTAATAATAAAACTTTAACATATTCGTACATATTTATATGATTATAATTTTTGTAGTTAGAGGAGGCAAATCATAAGTTTTTCTTGAGGGGTTAAAGTGACACACACACAAATATATATATATATATATATATATATATATATATATATATATGAGGGAGGAAACCATAGTAACAAAATTATCTAGATTAACTACCGAGATTAGCCCAATGGCCACGGGTATTATTTTTCAGTAAAAAAGTCTGGGCTCAAGTCTCTTCAATGACAGGGCCTAATGTTTTTATCCAAAAAAAAAATTATCCAAATTCTTGAAAAATGCTTGAATAGAACACGATATTTTCAATATCTTTCATGAATAATAGCGTGACAAATTTCCCAGAATTTTCCGTCAATAAAGCGCATTCCCCATTTTTTTCCCTCCTAATTTAACAATAATATACTATTCTAATCTTATTTCTAATTTTAAAATAATTCCATTAAATAATTTACTGAGAATTAATCTTCCCACTAAAATATATTGTTTTCTATAGAATATTTAAATATTTATATCGATATATATTCGAACTAATCACGCATTATACACACAAATTTGTCGTACAACAGAGATTTTGTCGAATTATTCCAAAATCATCACAAATAATACCCGAAATACGAATTTTAAGGGATGTCGAATTATTACCGGAAATGGAGAATTGCTACTATGGAATAGAGGTGTCAAAATGAGTCCAACCCAGTGAAAAAGTGGGACTATGCTATTGGGCCAGAAATGAACTGAGCCTCTTTTTGGGCCAACTCTATTGGCCGACGTTTTGTGTGTATTTTCATGGATCTGATCCCGCTTGAGCCTCAAAAATCAGGACCCTACGGAATTTCTGTTGGGAATATTAAACCCCACAAAACATAATAAGTGGGATGTGCCTAACATTTTTTGACCATTGAATGTTTGGTAGCCATCCAAACTTGAAAAAGCCAACCATATGTAGAAGTTCACCAAACCTTCTGCCATTCTCCTCTATAAATAGAGGGGATGAGTGCAGGGAAAAACCATGGCAAGCAAGTGAAGTTGCTTGGCCATCCAACCGGGTGGAGAGAAAAAATGAGTGTACATACCTGGGGAGATCAATTTGGGTGAGTCAAATTGTGATAGGTGCGGGGAAACACTCGGGGTATTTTTCTCTCGGGTAACACAAAGGGGTGGGAGAGTGTTCTTTGATAGCTAGTAAAGTGGTTGTCACGAGTCTTTTATTCTTGGGTTTGGACCATAAAACTCAAGGGGTGTATTTTCTTGTATCGGAAATTCTTTATTAGTAAAGAACTAAACTCTCGTGGACGTGGCGGGTTTTGCCGAACCACGTAAAATTATCAGTATGCATTTTATTTTTCGGTCTATTTATTTTTGCCATCATCTTGTTGGTGTGATTTGTCGGGTATTCCTGGATAAATCAAATCTCGACCACAACACGCCTCCGCCATGTGCCCAACAATTTCGACTCCACCTGTTTTCTCCTTTAGCCCTGTGGACCAGCAACACCAGCCCCACCCATTTGACAGTTGCACTGTCGGAGGAAACTGAATTCACCCTTATATATATTCTTTCATTTCTCATTCGACATCCGCCTCATAATTGCAATTATATTCACATAATAATTTAGCAATTTCTGAGGCTTCCACCAATCCCCAGCTTGCATAAGTTGTGATGGCTTCCTCAAACATGCAGCAGCAGCCGCCGCCGCCGTCATCATGGGTATCAACAGTTTATGCGGCTAATTTGGCACCCACAAAACTCTGGTTTGACTACACAAGCACCAATTACCAAGCCTGGAAAGAGCAGGTGCTTTGCTTTATTTATAGTCAAGGGTTACACGGTTTCATCGACGGCACCTCTGCGCCGCCGCCTGAAACTGTCACCGGTCCTTCTGCTGATGGCGGCACGACGGCGGTGGTCCTGAGGAACCCATATTACGAGTTGTGGATAAGAACTGATATGCTTCTTAAAGGGTGGATTTTATGTTCCCTAAACGACGACGTAGTTTACTCTGTCGTAAACTTAAGAACTTCCAGGGACGTTTGGTTGCAGCTGGAAAACAGGTTCAATCGGGTTTTCAATTTAGTTCCTCTCACAGGAGTTTCTGGTAAATAAAACTATGTTTCTTTCTCATGATTTACAAATACACTTTTTTTAAATATATATATATATATATATATATATATAGCAATTGGATCTAATGCGGGTGCAGAGATTATCTAATGCTTTCCCATTCTGTTAAGTTCTAAAACCTGAAAGCAGAACTCAAAAATTGGGGAGGACCCGATTTGAATAAAAGAGAGAATTGGGTCCTTATTTGATAAGGTTGAATTTTTGGCTTTAAAGTGATGCATTTCCTTATATTTGGGTCCCGTTATAAAATTTTCCTTTGCGTACAGAACTATAAGATGTTGTATAGTTGAAATTATGCTGCAAAAATCAACTAGTTATTCATTGTCTAGATATTATCTTGTAGTAAAAAAAAAACTAAATATATATGCACTACAGTGTACGTACCCAACAGTGTAATAAGTGTCATAAACTATGCAACATAAATTAACTAATTATGCATTGTTAAAAGCTATACATGCAGTATGTAAAAACTAAAAATGCAGTACATTATACTCAACTATACAATATCTGATAAGTAAACTATGCAACTATGCAAAAAACAATTTATTATGCATTCTCAATGATCTATCTAAGCATCAAAGAAAACTAACTATGTTTTACTCACCACCTACTCTTACTTAGGGGTTGAGCTCTCCCTCATATTGGGCGATGTGGGTCGCACCAAATCCCCCAAAATTTAACAGTTTTAACAATTGATGTTATACATCAATGAAATTAATGCACAGAACCTATATTTTTGTAATATACAGGACCAACTGTAACGACCACAAATGAGCAGAACACAAGGGAAAAGGATTTGAAAGAGTATTTGTCACTGCACAGAGCTGCCGTTCAAGGTAACTGGGAGGTAGCAAAACGAATCTTCGACGACGATCCTAATGCCATGACAGCGAGTATTAGTCTTATTAAAGCAACAGTACTGCACACTGTCGTTGGGACAGGAAAATCAATTCCTTTCGTCGAAAAATTGGTGGCAGCAATGCCCCAACAATCGTTATCTGCTTTTGATGATATAGGCAGCACGGCCTTAACCGTTGCTGCAGCCGTTGGCAACCTAGCAGCAGCCTCTATTTTGGTTAACCGAATGCCCGTTTTGGTCTACGTTCCGAACAGCTTTGGCAATTTTCCGATCCAAATCGCGGCTCTATACGCCCAAAGAGACATGCTTAAGTACTTGATCTCTGTGACCAAGGACGATTTTGGTATAATAAATCCTTATGCTGGCTTGCCGGGAGTAAAACTTCTTGTGTATGCCATCGATGCTGAATTTTTCGGTGAGCTAATTGATGTTGTTGGGTACATTATACCGCACGGGGTTTTGCACAGGGGAATTTAAAATAGATGTTACAACTTTTTGAGTCATGATTTTAGATTAATGTGTTGAATTAATGATTGGTTGTTTTGAATTTCCGAACAGATATTGCGTTGTACTTGGTGGAAAAGTACCCTGATTTGGCCAGACTAAAACTTCAAGACAATTCTACTGCTTTGATGAAGATTTCTTCCAAGAAGTCTGTTTTCTGTAACACGAGACGCTTCAACTTCTGGCAACGATTCATTTCTTCTCGTGAGTGCACTACAAAAAAAATCTAGTTTACTAACAGAATTTATGGACAAAAACGTTTTTGTCATAAAATTATATAGTTTCCTCAAGAATATTGATAAATAAAAAAATATTATTTTTTCCTAAATTATATTGATCAGTTACCGACAAATCAATAACAATTTCTAAATTTACCGATATTATTGTTGGTATTTATTATTACCAACAATTTTTGATTTTATTGGTAGATAATTACTTATAACGATTTTACTTACACTTTACATTTATTATTTTAATACTTATTACAGATCTTTCACGAAATCATATTGTAATTCAGTGGTTAAAGACACTCATGTCCATGCCAAAAGTCTATAGCTAGATTTCCACCAACTGTCCCCTTCCCAAGATTTGTACTCAAAAAAAAAAATTACTTACCTACAGAATTGTTTATAGATAAATTGGTGTTTTCTTGCAATGGTGTGTCGATATATATGGAAAATTAATTACAAGTCCATAGGGAAAATGTTTGAATGGTTTTATCATGCAAGAAGCTTATAAGTTCTTCTCAATGACTTTATTCTTCACTTGCCTTGAAGGTGTTTCTGTGAAGACAATGTTGAGACTTCAACATACAAATGGTGGTGACATAGAGAGCATGGATAGTAAGGGCCAAGCAGGTAAATCATTACTTTACATCAACCTAATTACATTATTATTTTTTAATTCCACTACAATTTATAAAAGTTGGTAATTGAAATTTCCAATTTTTTTGTTTTTGTGAATTTAAAATAAAATTTATCCGTAATGCATGCACCAGTAGATATCTTTATGTTGTCTAACATATGGATCGTATTCATTGAGCAGCTAATATATCTCAAACAGAATCTTTTAATTGTGATGTTTTCCATTCAGTTTCAAACTATATAATCATATAATATTTTGAACAACATGATAATATCATTGAAATATCTATAAATAACATCCTTAAAACGGTCTAATTTTCCACGGTCTAATTTTCCAATTGAGATTTCCTATTCCATAATCATGTTCCTCTTCTTATTCCACTATATTAGATGCATGTATAACATGTATATATGATGATGTCATAATTGTACACGTGACATTCATCCTGTATAATGTAATAGCACTGTGGAACAGGAGATCTGGTTCCCAAATTTTCTCAGCGAAACATAGAAACATTCTTTTTTATATTCCTACTTTCGTTTTTATTCCATAGAATATGTCTGATGTTTCTCCATCACCTTTATCTAACGAAAAAGCCTCGCGAACAAGTTGGTTATTGTTAAATGGTAATTTGCAATCTTGACTCTTGAGATGAATCATTGAAACAATGTAGTCAAACATTCAAACATTGGAAGATAAAGTCAAGACCTTGAAAATGGAATAAAGTCTTAGAAACTATAAAATGTTTTTAATATTTTTGACTATCTCTTTGTATCCTATTATCTCTAGAATAATCCATTGTCTTGTATAAATAGGAGGCGTGATGTAGTTGAAAGCATCAATAGTGATGTGAGTAAAATCCAGTTGTAAAACAAAGAGTGTGCTGTAGCAACTCAACTGAAAATTCGATCAATAAAATCCTATTTTTTCCATGCCTATCATAGCTTCTGCACCCAACAATTTTTATAGAGTTCCAAATAAAGTATTATTATTATTATCAAGCTAAATTGCGTATTTGGTCACTAAATTCTTATGAGTTGTATTTTCATCCACTATTTTTCTACCCGAGGCAAAATAGTACACTAACTTCTACTTTATTGCACATTTTTATCCAATCTCTATCAGCAATTACGGAACCAACCAGAATCGCTCCGTAATTTTGGGGATTAATTTGAGTCCCTCCGGCCGTTTTAATTAATATTGGCATATTAAAATAACTTTTTATTTCCACATGGACCGTCAAATCTCAAAAATTTGGGACCAATTCTAGTTGATTTTGCAACTGTCGACAAAGATTGGACTGAGTATGCAACAAATCAGAAGTTAGTGTCCTATTTTCGACATTCTTATTACTTTTATTTTTAAATTTTAACGTTATTTTTTCCCGCTCATGCAGTGCTTCAGAGGTTGCAAGCCATGCTATGGAATTTTGTGAACGGCTTAGGTAAAAAAGCCCTCAACTTCCTTATTGTGACACAAATGTTTCTCAACACATTTCCAACCCAACTTCAAATTCCACACTATCACACCAAATTAATATGCAAACAATTTCCTCCAACCCAACTCTAAACCTTACACTAAATTTGGTGTAATGCAATATCCCCTATTTTCTCTCTGATTCTCTTCTACGTCAAATTTAAATTCTAATTGTATCCTCAATTTATATATAATTAATTTATATAGCATGGTTTTACTAATTAAATAATATTTTCTATAAATAATAAAAAATAACAAATAATTGTAATTAAACTAAAAGAGATACTAACATTGTTTTTAATATATAATTAATTAATGTAATATTAATTAAATGTAAGTTTTTAGTTAATTACATTAATAATAATAAAATATAATTAATTAAATAATTTTATAAATAAATAAATTTGATTACTAGAAAATGAAGAAAAAATATCATTTGATGTAATAGGTTGGAGATGATTTTGAGAAAATTACACCAAAACACCAAATTTGATGTAGTTTTTACACCAAAATTGGTGCAATAGGTTGAAGATGGCCTCAGTAATAATCTACACATTAGGTTAAATAAAGGTTAAATAAGGGGGGTCTGGATGATAGTTTAAGCATCTTATTGACGTGTTAATCTCATATGATGTGTAAGAGATTTTAGGATTTCTCAAAATGTTTCAAGATATGGCAAATTTAACGAAAATAATATTATACAATTGGGGTATCCGTGGGCTTTTTAAAAAGTAAAGAGAATCATTAATTGATTAACGATTTGAGTGGTCAACCTAATTAACGACTAAAAGATTTGTTTTTTGAAAAAACCTCAATTGAGTCATGATCTCAAATCACGACTGACTAACAAAAAAAATAAAGGTCAGTCGTTAATGTTAGGAATTTTATTGTTTAGATTTTGATGAATGCCATGTAAAACTTAGAATAGAAAGTTGGCACCCCAATTCTTCTTGTAAAATGCATTATAACAATTAGAGTTTTGCTGCCAAGTGAGTCAAGTCGCCTACGCCCTAACATGCAAGAAAACAATCAAGACGGAAGGAAGACTCACGTGAGACACCGAGAGTATGGCAAAGAAGAGTAGACGGAACTCTACTAAAGAAGCGGTGAGATGCGACCAAGTGGAGTATCGGTCAAGTCAACTCAAGAAAAGCCAAGTCTCAAGTTAAAGTGACGAGAAGAGTCATCCAATGATTGGAAATCGACTCTAAGTCACCTGGGAAAAGCAAGGAAATGCGGTCAAGTCGAGATAATCGTAAAAAGATCCGTTGCACAAAAAATCAAGAGATTTACTTAAACAAGTAATATCTCCATACCACCTTTCTCGGAGTGCTCGGTCGAGCGTGCAAAAGAATGAACCAATGGGAAGCACTACATCGTGTCGAGAACTCGAAAAGGTGAAAGAACAATTCATACGAGGAAATGACAATTCCAAGGATCGCAACAAGACAAGCCAACGATCGCAAGTGACTTTCAAAAATAAGCTATCTCTTCAACGGGCAAATTTTTGAAAGATCACTATAAAAGGCCGAGAATGACTCGAGAGAAGAACTCGAACCGCGAACATTCAAGAAATCAAATAAACTATAACCATAAATACTCTCAAATCATTCAAGATTAATCCTCAAGCCTATATTACGACGTACATCAATCCAACACTCACCGTGAAGGAAAGAGAACTTCAATCGAGTTGAAGAGGAAACTTTTGAAGAAAAGGGTCTACATTCCACGAAGGATTGTAGGAAGGTTCAAGGTCGAACCAAGTCTTAAGCATTTGGAGGGCTTCATGATCAAATCCAAAGAGCTTGAGCAAGTGAGTCAGTAGTAGCAAGCAAAATGCCCTGTGAAGAAGCCGAGTCGTAAGAGAGGCCACCGAGTGATCAAGGCGTCTCCAGACGAGTCCCAAAGGATCAAGTCACCAGTGTGATCAAGACTTGTATCCTGGACTGCTACCACTTTGTAAACTCGGTCATTACTTAGTGGATTCCTCCGGGAGTTGGAGAAGAGAGGGAGTAGAAGAATTACCCCATCTTCGAACCTCTATAAAAATTTCATTGTGTCATTTACATTTCAAAGACTTTAATTCCTGCATTTTTAACTCGCTTATATCTGATAAATTTGCTAT
Organism: Rehmannia glutinosa; assembly: GCA_016081115.2. NCBI lineage: Eukaryota > Viridiplantae > Streptophyta > Magnoliopsida > Lamiales > Orobanchaceae > Rehmannia > Rehmannia glutinosa. The sequence goes on along the minus strand of CM071931.1, from coordinate 64,032,750 downwards.
CCACTTGATAATACTAGTACTAAACCTAGCACTAAACTCTTGCTTAATCAAACTTAAGGGTGTTAAGTCTTCCAACAAAACCAAAACCACAATTGAGTTAATTTAGAATCAACAAATGAGTTATTCCATCAACAAATCACCAGTCTGTTGAGAGATTAACTCTACTTGATTGACTAAATCGATTGTCCATCAAGGACACAAATTGTGTAGAATCAACTCTGTATATTTAAAAGGACTAAATCGAAAATTTGGTAAGGTTTATTCAACCCCCTTCTAAACCCTACACTTACACCCCCTTGGGACCTACAAGTGGTATCGAGAGCGGTTGGTTCATTGAACCCTCCGCACCGGTTCTTCGAACTAGATCTCCAAACTTTTCAAAGTCTGCTTCAAGATTTTAAATTTTCAAAACTCTTTTTATCATTAAAAGTTATTATCATGGAAGCAAATTTGACACGCATCCCTATGTTCACTATCGAAGAATTTGATGATTGGAAAATACGTATGTCTTTGGATCATCTATCAAAGATTACATGATGAGATGTGGATAGTGATAGAAGATGGGCCTCTGCAAATCTTAAAGGTGAACACATTTGTACAAGAGTTGCGGTGAAGGAGAAGAAAATGTTGCTCTCGGACTGTCATGGTTGAAAAACCAAGAACCGAGTGGACAAATGATGACAGAAAAAGATACAACCTGGACAATGTAGCCAAGGACATCCTTTACAAAACCTTAGACAAAGCCATGTTCAATAAAGTCAAATCATGCAAAACGGCTAAGGAAATCAGGACAAGTGACATTGATTTGTGAAGGCTCAAAGCAAATCAAAGAAAACAAATTATCAGTGGCTGTACAGAAATTTGAGAACTTCAAAATGATCTTAGGAGAAAACCTGGATCAACTGGATGCTCGGTTCACAGAAATCACAAATGAGCTGTCTGCACTTGGAAAGGAATATACACAGAAGGAAATGTGTATGAAGATCCTAAAAAGTCTTCCACCTGAATGGGAAATGAAGGTCATGGCACTGAGACATTCCATGGACCTATCAAAGACATCCAACCATGAACTATTCTCGGACCTCAAAGCCTACGAGTTTGAGCTAAGAAGAAAAAGACCAGGAAGAGACAACTCGTACCCAAAACAATTTTTCTAATTGTTAAAGATGGGAAGAGAGCCGAGGTCAAAGAAGTCATTGACCCCGGAAAAAATAGCCTTGATGGTTAAGAGGTTCAACAAGTTCTTCAATAAGAACTACAAGAGAGTAAAGGGTGAATCTTCCGGAAGACACTCGGCTCCTCCAAATCAAGGAAGACAAAGCAACCAAGAGAACAGATCATCAAAAAGTTGAGTATCAAAGGGTGACAATCCAAGAATGGAAAGAGATGATCAAAAGGTTGAATATCTATCTTTGAATGTAGACAACCAGGTCACTATGCCATTGATCGTCCATATCCTGTAGTCAACAAATACAGGGATGAAGAAGAAAGAAAGGTCTTGAGAGAAAGAAGACAAGAAAAGAAAAAGGCAATGATGGTGCAGAGATCTGGCTGAAACAACCAAGTCAAGAGAGACAATGATTGAGAGCGATGAAGTGACTACTCAAGTGACTCACGAAGAAGAAGCCCGATCCGCTTGATGGCCAAAGAACAAGATCAACCTGACCAAGAAGATGAGGTGCGCTCTAACTCATCAAACTCGGACACAAGTGATAGTGATCGTGACACACACACTTCATCACCCACTCGATCTTTATGATTCATTAGGCAAAATGATGAAAGATTTTGAACACATTAAATCCTCACACACACTATTGAATGAGGAAAACGACCTACTCAAAAGTCAAAACTCAAAGCCGACTAAGGAGCCGAGTACTCTAAGTCAAATAGGCGATGAGAATGAAAGTTTAAAGGCTGAAAATGCTAAATTAATAGCAGAAATTGCCGCTATAGAAAAGAGGGAGAATGACCTCAAGAATGTTATTGCCTCATTCAATAAGGCATCTAAATCATTGGATGATCTTATTATGAGTCAAAGAGAATGTGGGGACAAGACAGGCTAGGATTTAATTCCTCTGTGCTATGTCAAACTTCAAAAGTAATTTTGGAAAAAGGATCTTCAAGCCATGAAGAGTCCGAAAAATCCAAAACTCTAAATGTTGCACACACATTCACTCCAAAGCACAATAACAAGCAAATTGGCCTTGGTTATAAAGGAAAAGGAAAACAATACCGATTCGATGCGGACAAAGGGCAGTGAAAGAGATTCAAGAGAGTTCCTCAAAGAAACTCCAAGCAAAAATACTCTGCAAAAAGGAAGCGAGCTACCAAAAGCCCTTAAAATCTATAAGAGAAATACATATGATGGGAATGGTAGAAAATATCCAAGCCAAGTGATTGGAATAATGTGAACTATCGATGACTTATGGAATATAAGCCCAAATGGCAAAGGCCATTCCAAAAGCATAAGAGCTTTCATCAAAGACACATATATGCACCTAGGCACTACACTCGGAGACACCACAATTACCCAAGGAAGGCAATTGCTAAAACACATATGCAGCATACGACACAAAAGAGACAATTTGTATGAACCTAGAATCCCCAAGCAATTTGCCAGGATTAATTATGATTATGGCACCGATAGATGGCAACCCCTGTAGAGTCAAATCATTTGGCTATAGGTTGGTTGGATCATCTTACAATTCTAACCCCTCGGACCTGCACAAGTATGGGTACCTAAAACTTAATTTCCTTGATTGCGGGTTCAAGGAACAAATGAGTGCGCCAAGGAACCTGGTACATGGATAGTGGTTGCCCGGACATATGACAGAAATAAGAAAAATCAAAAAATTCAAGGAAGTTAAAGGAGCAAAAGTCATATTTGGAGAAAATGAAGCTCTGGCGAAATAAGAGGCATTGGATCCATCAAGAGGAATGGATTAGAGATCACGATGTTGCATATGTTGAAGGACTCAACTTCAATTTCGAGCATCGATCCAACTCGTGACAAGGGCTACAATGTTGGATTCAACATGGGTATATGCCAAATCAAAGATATTGAATCAAATGAAGTTGTCTTTGCAAGGATGTAGACAGAAAAATATGTATGTAGTGGATTGGTCACCGCAACACCCAAAGACTGTCTACTAGCCAAGAGCGCAATTGAATCAAGTTAGGCCGTGGCACAAAAAGTCGAGTCACCCGAACTTCAAAACAATTAACAAGCTTGCCGTAAGTAATCTTGTAGAAGGACTTCCGGACTCGAGTATACAAGAAGGAGAGTATATGTGACGCATGTCGAGAAGGGAAAATAAATCAAGTCGTCATTCAAAGAAAAGACATGCCCATCCTCAACAAGAATATTGCATGTGCTTCATATGGATCTATTTGGCCCATGGAACCAAAACCATAAGTGGAAAGAAATACACCTTGGTAGTAGTAGATGACTACTCTAGATATACATGGACAATATTCATGTGCAAGAAGAAAGAAACTCTACAAAAACTACCACAATCAATGATGAAGAGGATTCAAAACGAGAAGAGTCAAACCATTATCAAAATAAGATCGAGACGGATGAACCGAATTTGTCAATGGAATAATAACTCGATATTGTATTGAAAATGGTATTGGTCATGAACTATCGGCAAAGAACTCCACAAAGAATGGAGTTGCGAAAAGAAGAGAAGAACCCTCAAAGAAGCGGCAAGGACCACGTTAGGTGAAGCAGGTTACCAAAAGATTTTGGGGTCAAGCAATCAACACACTTGCTACACCCAAAACAGATGTATGATAAATAGACAGCGGTGACAAAGACTCCCTATGAGATCCGGATCGAAGAAAACCAAATGTTGCATATTTGAGAATATTTGGATGTAAATGCTTCATCCACAACAATGGCAAAGACAACCTAAAGGCTTTTGATGCTAAAGGCGATGAAGGTATCTTCTTAGGATACTCACCGAGCAAAGCCTACGGGATACTCAACAAAAGAACTATGGTTACGAAGAATCCATTCATGTAGTATTTGATGAGCCAAATGTAAATGGAGAAGACATTGAAGAGTCGGTGATAAGGTGAATCATCCAACCATCTGAAGAAGAGTCCCTATCTTTGCCGAAGGTGGAATTATCAATTCGAAAGAAGATGAGATAGTCAATCTCAAAAACAATCTAGAAAATTTGCAAAAAGTGATTACGAGAGAGTCGACCCACGGAAACACAACCGCAAGTCGATCAATCCTAACTTACTCCAACCCGATGTAAGATGGCTAAGAGACCATCCACGAGAACTTGTCATTGGAGATATAAGAGAAGGTGTCAAAACAAGATCCGAACTCAACAAGAAGCTATGTTCACATGCTTCATCTCGCAAAATAGAGCCCAAGGACATGTCACAAGCATTGGGCGACACACATTGGATTCAAGCTATGCAAGAAGAGTGAATCGGTTTGAAAGAAATAAAGTATGGGAATTAGTGCAAAGACCCATACATCAAAATGTTATTGGCACTAAATGGGTGTTCGAAATAAGATGAACGAGGAAGGTTACGTGGTAAGAAACAAAGCAAGACTAGTAGCCAAAGGATATTGCCAAGAAGAAGGGATAGATTTTGATGAAACATTTGCCCCTCGTAGCAAGATTGGAAGCTATAAGGATGTTTCTTGCCTATGCGACTCACAAGAATTTCATTGTATATCGATGGATGTAAAAAGTGCATTTCTAAATGGTTTATTGGAAGAAGAAGTGTATGTTGAACAACCTCCAGGATTTGAGCGAGAAGACTCTTGGAGATAAGGTATACAAACTCAAGAAAGCTCTATATGGATTGAAACAGGGCACCCCGAGCATGGTATGATACTTTGTCACAATTCCTAACCGAAAATGGATTCACAAAAGGAAAAGTAGATAGAACACTTTTGTAATTCAAGACAAAAAGAGTATCTTTTGCTTGTTCAAATATATGTGGATGACATCATTTTTGGTTCCACAAACAAAGAAATGTGTGAAAAGTTTTCAAACCTCATGCAAAGTAAATTCGAAATGAGCATGATGGGAGAGTTGACATTCTTCCTTGGACTCCAAGTGAAACAAGCGAAGGATGGAACCTTAATAAGTCAAACAAAATACACCAGAGATTTAATGAAGAAGTTTGGTATGGAGGAGAAGTCTTACGTAAAAATACCAATGAACACATCGATCAAAATGGACATGGATGCGGATGGTAAGCTGAGATCAAACAAGATCTGACGAGCACTTATTGGATCATTGCTCTATCTCACAAAGAAGCGGGCGGACATCACCTTTTTGTAGTGTATGTGCAAGATTTCAATCTGCTCCAAAAGAGAGCCATATGACAAAAAGAGAATACTTGAGATACTTGAAAGGAAGCCAAGAAGTAGGCTATGGTATCCAAAGGAAGGAGAATTCAAGCTAATTGGCTATTCAGATTCGACTATCTTTGGATGCAGAGTGGACAGGAAAGAGCACTTCGGCACATGTCAAATGCTTGGAAACAAAGCAATTTCTGGTTTAGCAAGAAGCAAAATTCAATAGCCACCTCTACAAATGAAGCGAATACATAGGCGGGCAAAATTGTTGTGCCAAGTCCTATGGATGAGACAAAGAATGAGAGACTATGAAATTGAGGAAAAAGAAATTCCAATCATGTGTGATAACACAAGTTGCAATTGCAATCACTCAAAATCTGTGTTGCATTCAAGAACAAAGCACATTGATGTCGAGATATCACTTCATAAGAGATCATGTTGAAAAGAAGGACATCATCCTGGAATATATCTCAACCGATAAAGAACTAGCCGACATCTTCACAAAACCATTATGTGAGTCAAGATTTGAAGAACTCAAACATGATTTGGGGTTAATTGAACTAAGCCGAGACACGAGAAGAATCAAAGGAAAGAAATGGAACAGAAAAGGAGGTGAAAAAGAGTGAACACGTAAATCACCAAGAAATCATTTATGTCGAAAAGACAACTACACCGAGTCACCGGTGATAGCCAGTCACTAAGAGAACTGTGAGAAGTAGAGTTAAATCGGCTAAAGAATAAGTTGAGTCACTTATAAGCAAAGTGACAAAAACGCATCGTTTGACTAAGCGGGAATGTTTTAAGAAATACGTCGGCATAATGATGATGTGTACGGACATAAAGCCGCACACCAAGCTTATGATTGGATATAAATGCTTTGCCGCATTAAATACGAGACATTAAATGCTAAATAAGCGTGCAAAATCTAAGCCGTTGATTTCGATCACATTTCAAAAACCACCCGCACGCCCTTTCATAAACCATATTTAAACCATTTTCGTCCGTTTCTCTCTCACACTTCTAAAATGTTCATTTCTTTCTCTCAAAAGCAAAGGCAAAAACTTCTCTCGAAACCTATCAATCTTCAAATCAATTTCGAGTTTTTCTTCGATATAATCCTGAAAAATGGCACCAACTTATAACTTTACCAAGTTAGGAAAGCAAATCCACACCTACTCTACGGTGGATTTCGACGGAATGGTGAAACAGGGGTCCGACGACACCCTAGTGAAGAAAATCGGCGAAAAGTTGGAAACGTCCGGCCAAACCATTTACGGCGTTAGAATATCCGATGACATATGTGGAGGAAGTCGCACAATTCTACGTGAATGCCGAGATTCACGATGAAGAATAAATAAAGTCATCTGCTTCACGGAAAGCGATTGACTATCTCGCGAGGATTTGGTCAACATTGCTCACTACCAAAGCGGCCGAGAGGAGCATCGAGATTAACGGTGATGTCAACCTGGCCGATGCTTGGAAAGAAATAGCCAAGCCCGACTTTGCCGATAAAATAGTGTATCAAACAAACAAGAGATCAGCCGAAGGAGGATTATCACAAGTTGTTGGACATAGTTGCCAAATGTATCGACATCAAATTTGGCGGCTTTGACCAATCAAAAAGGCAAAGCCGATTGTAATGGCCGCAATCATCGCGAGAAAAGAAGATAAATCGGGCCGAGTTTGTCTCTGACAGCAGGACTCTGCCGAACGTAGGAACAAATCCTTCAAGGAAGATGGCACATTTGGAGGATCCTCAGGATATGGCCTAGTGATTGGCGGCTAATGGAGGTGAAAGGAGTCCCTCTTAGACATGGGAAGGCATTCCATGTTAACAAGAGGATGTTGAGCAAACCTCTCAGGCGCACGAAGAGAGAGCTTACGCCAAGAGAGCGACACCGGTGAGGGGAATCACCGACCCAAGATACGATTGTTTCCTCTCCAAAGAAGAAAGAAGCGCCCTGCAGTTTGCTAAGAAGATCACGCCCCTGCGGCAAAGAAAACCAAACATGCTCCTCGCCTGCAGCGAGTCACCCCCGTGCCAGCCGTGTCTCCCCGCCCTGCGATGCGGTCGAGAGAAGGACTCACAAATACCTTCTCCGATCGTCAAAAGAGGAGAACGAGAAGCCACGACGCCCGCTCCTCAAAAAAAAAAAAAAAAACACGGCCCCGCCGCTCAAGACTCGAGAAGACACCGTCTCTCGAACCGAGAAATCCCTGCGGTACAAACTAGGAGACGAAGACGAATTATCAAGCGCTCCGAGTTTGGAGAAACCAAATGAGTCGGCCCACTCACTAAAGCGAGATCGAGGAGATGCTGGAGAAGTAGAGTCTCGGATGTAGTTGATGAAACAGCCAAGTCTCTTTGAAGCGATCAGCAGAGGCAACTCGAAGACACACCGTAGTTCACACACAAACAAAACAAAAGAACCCGCTAGAGCGGATAGTGATGTAATGATCCTATCTCCACCTTACCCGGACATCCAAAATCGTCTGCGTGAGTGGAGGAAATGGAAGTTGAGTAAGTCAATGGAACAGTTCCAACGACACGAGTTTATAGAAGAAGAAGAAGAGGAAGCTGCTAAATTTCCTTGGACTAAAGATCGTCCTCGGCCAGACTTGATGAAGACAATCGCATAGACATCCCGCAAATTTTCAAGGAAAAGGAGAGAGAAAAGCAAGGCGAGGAAGGCGAGAGGCACGCGAGAAGGCAAGCATCCGCCTATCTCCCGCACCACGAACACACACATCCTCTCCTTGATGTCTTCTCCGGCGGTGATGAGGATCCGGAGAATGGTGTCCCCGGAAGAGTTGCAAATGCGGCAAAGCATTGCATGAATCCGAGTCCTTCACGAGCAAAGATTGATGGAGGGACCAGGAGAGTCCTCCGAACACACCGAAATTGATCCAATGGGAGTGGTTCAAAAATCGCCATCGTTTGTTATTCTTTGCCACCACTTCCCCACTCACTCGGAAGAAGCGATAAGGGACATGGCGATGAAACGGGACAATGGGGACCCCATCGAGCCAACCCCTATTGAAGGTGTTTTACCACCGCCCAACTACCGAACATTCAATCGAAATAGCCGGGAGTTTGGAGACGAGTGACCCCATTCCAAGTCACTCACCGGTGCGCCACCGAAGGGGAAACTCCTCCACCGCGGCAAGGTCGGAGGATGCTGCAGATGACTCCACAAATCGAATCAAGGAGGCGAAGGAGAGAAATTACAAACACAAGAAGAATAGCAAGTTGCCATCAACGCTCGGCGATTGAGACTGTCACTGGTGAGGTGCCAAATCGCTCTCCGAAGGTAATAATGACGCTGGCGATGCGGTCGAGGCACGAAGGAATGTACTGGGAGTTAACACTGGGCGATGAAAGTGCAATCCATGGGGTTGAGACTCCAATGGATGCCACCACGAAAACCCTAAGATGACCGACACATCGTAAGGGAGACCAAGGCCTCGTTGCAGAGAGACCTGGCTGGAGTGCGAAGGCCCACGGGAGGTTGAGACTTCCCGGGTAAAGAGGTCAAGTAGAGAACATCCCTCCTACTATCATCGACCCATCCGAGAAGGAGATAAGTGCACTTCATGATTCCCGGATAATCTGATGTAACCTTTCTCGGGATCGGGAAGCGATGAAAGAAAACTGAGTCATCCCCGTGCGAAATCCAAAAGACTCATTGCGGATGTTCCAAGCACGAGCAAGTCGATCCCAAGACTACTCGTCAAACCTTTAACTTTGATGATGAGCCACCAATGGAAATCTCATCATCGTCCGATGACGCTCGATAAGGCCGAGGACCTACTCAATGGAAAAATCACCGAGACCAACGAAGTTTAAGGCTGCTGAGCTCAGTTTAGTCCACTTCACAACAAGACCCAGGTGAACAAGAGACCACTTGCGCGGGCTCCTCAAGTCATGCCGCGGATCGATTCCTAAAAGAACTTCACGCGCAACGCTCATCATCGAACAAAATCCCGGTGGCGGTGATGAATCTTTTATAGAATCTTTTCCTTTTTCCCTGGAGGTACCCGACCTCCATGAAGAGTCGAGAAATGAACGTGCACGCTATCACGCACCGCTCCGTTTTCTCTTGGTACCATTGTTCCACCGCTTATGACTTTGATGTTGTATGGCCATCACCGCAATGAAGAATCAAATGAAGTTCGAGAAGTGTTCAAGGCACTATTTGCCGAGGTTGAACGGATGGAGAGGCATCGAGGCCTCTTTGGATATCGATGGACAACAGAGATGCCAACCTTACAGTAGACTTGAGAGGCATAACAATCGAGAATAAGGGAATGGTGGCAACAACAAAGAAACAATGCGTGTGGAACAAGTCGATTCTTGAGAACATTGTTCAAACAAGTGCATCGGGTATGGAGAGTGAAAATGCTTTGATGCAAAACGAAGTGAGAGAACATATTGAGCACATGCATGAAGCTCATACTTGCCGAGATAAAGCTCTGCGTGAGCAAAATACGAATGATCTACAGCGTTTGGAAGAACACATGACTAGAAAATTCAGCCTTCTCATGGCCGAGATAAAGCGATTTGAGAGTCCAACGCTACTCGACCAATTCCGTCTTTGCAAACGCAGCAGCCTTGACTTGAAGCGAAACTTCGACTATCGTGCAGGCTCGACTTCACCTTGCGGCATGTTCCCCTGGGGTTCCTCTATCCTTTGATGATGCCAAAAAGGGGAAGAGGAATACCTTAAAGCGCTAAAATCAAGTTGAAAAGAAAGGAGCGGTGAGAAGGAAAATCACCGAGGAAGTTTTGAAACAAAAGAAAGGAAAGCTTGTTGAGGGGAAGGATCAACGGATGTGACATTGATGATTGCACAAACCCCCAACAAGGTCCTCATCACAAATGACATTATAAGCGGCAAACTCCGCGTAACTCGCCACTCCAACACTGCTATATTCATGGGCCGATAAGAGAAAAACAATTGAAGCGAGGGATGAAGGAAATGGAAGGAAGAATGGATGCCCGAATTATGAACATCTTGAAAGAACACGGAGGCATTCCAAGAGACGAGACACTTATGCCATCTCGGATGTCGGGACAGAGCCACGATCGAGTTGATGAATTTAAAACGCTCGAATCGAGGGATACTTTGCAAATATGTCTATGGCTCGAAGCTTGGGACTTATCTTGGGAAAAGGGTCTCACGTTATGTGAAGAAGAAGCGACAGAGCGGACTACGGCGATCGTTCTCACCGTCACTCCATTAGTCACTCACCGGAAAGAAGAAGACCAAGATGAAGATACGCCCGCAGGAGGTAGAGGAAGAAGCGGGAGTGGAGGAAGAAGCTTGGACTGGGCCTCCGCCAAAAACATTGAATATGTGGATCCAGGGAAAGAAAGGAGGGATCTCTTTGGGGCTGGCTTGACCAAGTAGCAAATTTGCAAGTGGCTAAAACTAACGCCGAGTATGTAAAAAGACTAGAAGAAGAAAACAAGAGACAAACTCAAATGCTATGGGAGGAAAGACAGGAAAGAATAAGAAGAGATGAAGGCTGCCGAGGAAGGCATATGAAAAGAAAAAGAAGGCAATTGACGACGAGAAAAAGAGAAGAAGAGAAGAAGATCTTGAACAAGATGAAAGAAGGAGACAAATATGAAGGAGATGAAGTGTTCTTTGTCCAACCCTTTGTGTATTTCACTATGTAAATACATACAATGTAAGTCTTACGTAATAAAGCTATGAATTCCTTATTTTTCTATGTAGGCAAATATGTACTCGATACACCTTGTAAACAATTGTGTAAAAGAACAAGAATGATATGATCAATAAAAGAATTGATTCTCAAAGACATTCTATGTCAATACACTATCTCAGTATGTATCTTTGCTATTTGCATTTTTGAATGGTTTAAGTTTTGGCATCATCAAAAAGGAAATTGTTAGGAATTTTATTATTTAGATTTTGATGAATGCCATGTAAAACTTAGAATAGAAAGTTGGCACCCCATTCTTGTTGTAAAATGCATTATAACAATTAGAGCCGGCTGGTGGTCAGTCAAGTCGCCTACGCCCTAACATGCAAGAAAACAATCAAGATCGAAGGAAGACTCTGTGAGACAAATGAGTATGGCAAAAAGAAAGAGTAGACGGAACTCTACTAAAGAATCACCGAGATGCGACCAAGTGGAGTATCGGTCAAAGTCAACTCAAGAAAAGCCAAGTCTCAAGTTAAAGTGACGGAAGAGTCATCCATGATTGGAAGTGACTCTAAGTCACCTGGGAAAGCAAGGAAATGCGGTCAAGTCGAGATAATCGTAAAGATCCGTTGCACAAAAAATCAAGAGATTTACTTAAACAAGTAATATCTCCATACCACCTTTCTCGGAGTGCTCGGTCCCGAAGCGTGCAAAAGGAATGAACCATGGGAAGCACTACATTGTGTCGAACTCCGAAAAGGTGAAAGAACAATTCATACGAGGAAATGACAATTCCAAGGATCGCAACAAGACAAGCCAACGGCGCAAGTGACTTTCAAAAATAAGCTATCTCTTCAACGGGCAAATTTTTGAAAGATCACTATAAAAGGTTGAGGAATGACTACGAGAGAAGAACCCGAACCGCGAACATTCAAGAAATCAAATAAACTATAACCGTAAAATACTCTCAAATCATTCAAGATTAATCCTCAAGCTTATATTACGACGTACATCAATCCAACACTCACTGTGAAGGAAAGAGAACTTCAATCGATTGAAGAGGAAACTTTTGAAGAAAAGGGGTCTACATTCCACGAAGGATTGTAGGAAGGTTCAAGGTCGAACCAAGTCTTAAGCATTTGGAGGGCTTCGTGATCAAATCCAAAGAGCTTGAGCAAGTGGTTTCAGTAGAAAAGCGCTTGCCACGTGAAGAAGCGAGTCATAGAGAAGCCACCGAGTGATCAAGGCGTCTCAGGTCGAGTCCCAAAGGATCAAGTCACCGTGTGTGATCAAGACTTGTATCCGGATCGTTACCACTTTGTAAACGATCATTACTTAGTGGATTCCTCCCGGGAGTTGGAGAAGAGAGGAGTAGAAGAATTACCCCATCTTGAACCTCTATAAAAATTTCATTGTGTCATTTACATTTCAAAGACTTTAATTCCTGCATTTTTAACCGCTTATATCTGTTTGATAAATTTGCTATCCACTTGATAATACTAGTACTAAACCTAGCACTAAACTCTTGCTTAATCAAACTTAAGGGTGTTAAGTCTTCCAATAAAACCAAAACCACAATTGAGTTAATTTAGAATCAACAAATGAGTTATTCCATCAACAAACTCATTTAGTACGCTTGAGAGACTAACTCTTGATTGACTAAATCGATTGTCCATCAAGACACAAATGACTATGTAGAATCAACTATGTATATTTAAAAGGACTAAATCGAAAATTTGGTAAGGTTTATTCAACCCCCCCCTTCTAAACCTTACACTTACACCCCTTGGGACCTACGATTAACTTAGTCTCGATGAGAATAAAACAAAAAAAAATTGATATACCAAATGGGTTGTGAATTGGGCTTATTTAACAGAATATTATATTTTTCACTAAAATTAATACTTTTATTTAACAGAATATTGTGAATTAGGATACATCTTGTGGGTCTTAAAATTTTAAGTGTAGCATCACCTCAAATGACCCCTACAATTGGAAAAGTGCCTCAATAAAGTTGTTTTTGATGTCATATGTGTGTAGGTGCGTATAATGAAAAAAATTCTTTTTTATATTAGATGTGTAGGCACCATTTTGACCTAGCGTCTACAATTTAGTTTCTTCTCTTTTGTTTTTGAATAATCAGAATGACTAATTTAGATTATTACAAATACCTCATAAAATTTCTCTTATATCTTTATTGTTGGGTTATTTAGAAATTATATATTTGGAATAAGAGATACTTTGTTAGTAGGAAGATGAGGCATTTTTTTGAATTTGTTTTTTCAAATTTGACCTTTATTCATACTAAGACATCTTTTTAATCAATGACTAGTATTATATATTTTGTTAGACTTTTCTAGTGAATGAAATATAGCTATTAGATCATAATATCCTAGCATTGATTAGAAAGTTTCTATAGTATAAATAAGGATTGATCAGGTAATCTAAATAATCCAACAATAAAGATATGTTAGAATTTTTTAGGTATTTGTAATAATTTGTTAAATTAGTCATTCTGATTTTTTTAAACCCAGTCAAAATGGTGGCTACGCATAATCTCTACATAACCCAAATATAAATATATGTTAGAATTTTGTGGCATATTTGTAATAATCTGTTAAATTAGCCATTTTGGTTGTTCAAAAAACAAATTAAACCTAGTCAAAATGGCGCTCACATGTACATCTTAGTACTGACATAAAAAAAAAGGTAGGCCTATACATCTGACATTAAAAAAAACTTTTATTATTTGTGATTCACAATATTCCATTAAATTTCCCTTAGTATATAAGTTTTTTAGAAGAAAAAAAACTCGCAAGTTTCCCAAATAAGATGTTAGGGTGTGAGTAAATATGTTTTCATTTTGAAAATTTTCTTTTTTGCTAGAGAATAGTGGTAAAAAAATAGAAAAAAAAAATTTCAGAGTTGATTGGATATTAAATGTAAAAGTAATGGTGAAAGTTGATTTTACATAAAAATAGAAATATAATGATTGAATATGATTGATAGTTAGAAATGTGTGAGTGTGTGAATAGTAAAATTTGTGGGAGGATAAATAATAATGGTTACTTGTTTTTGAAAAAGTGTATAAATGTGATTGATAAAAGAAAAGTAAAAGAGATTGAATAGTATATTTTTTGAAAATTTCATAAACAATTTCATGTTGGGTTTAGATAAAAATTCCCTAGTGGGTTGAAAATGAAAATTTTCATATCCAATCATTACATTAGATGTTAATTGTAAGTTTTCTTAAAAAAAAGTACGGAATTCCTAACCACTTTGAAGATATTTTTTAGTTCTGATTATATTGCTTGCGAAGTTGTAATTACCAATATCATTCAAAATTAGTCCGTGTTGTAATATTAGTCATGTAACTTTTGAAATTGCGAATTTAGTCTGGTATATTTTTTTATTTTTGCTATTTTGGTCCCGTAAGTTTTGATTTATGCAATTCTAGTTCTAATAAGCTTTCTCAAAGCATACGTAAAAACTCTAGAAAACCATATGTTAATCGTGCAGTAAAAATGTATTGTACTAATTGTGGAGAACAGTAGAAATGTCTGGCATCATAATCAACTGAGATCTTCTATTCCATTTAGTGTTTCATCTTCTATTTTAATAGTAGCAATACGTGCCAGTGTACAAGATTTCTCTATCTTCTAATATATATTATTTTGATGCTTGGATTTCGATTAATAAAAGAGCGTCAAGGATAAAAAATTGTTGAAGCTACAAGCTCTAGAACTCGCTTAAATCTCTATGCAAGAAAATTGAATCCATGAGTTTTATGGAAGCTAAAGACATATATTTTGATGCCATCCCAAAGAGCAACAATTAGATATCCATGAGATTATTGAGGAGATTGTCGACGCTTTCCCGAGTGCTATCAATTGTGTAAAACTGGTCCAAATCATTACATATTTCACATCGCTGCTTGAAAAAATCGGTCCGAACATGTCTATAATCTCATTTATCAAATGAGTGATCATAAACACTTATACTCCGATTTACAAGACTCTAATGGGAATAACCTAATGCATTTGGTCGAAAACTAGCGCCATCTCACAAACTCAATGAAATATCCGTGCAGACTCTCCAAATGCAACATGAAATACAATGGTACAAGGTAACAAATTTCCATTCTTGTAAAAACATATAATTAATTCTCATATGATATATGTGCTAGATGTAGCATAAAACTTAATGATTGTGCAGAGAAAAAATTAGATATTGATTGTATTTTTTAAAGTGAAAATTAGATGTGCAGAGAAAAAATAATTATTATGTTGATCATATGATGAATGATCATTTACAGATGTTGATTGTTCGTGGATTGTTTTAGAAACAATAGTGTAAAATAATAAAATTGATAAGTTAAAGAAATTACCTTAATATAAGGAGAGAGAAATATATAGTATGGCTGGTTGGAAATAGATCAACTCCATTTAGTTTATATGAATTTCTTGTAAAGTTGGAGACAGAAAGACACATACATACACACATACACACACACACACACACACACATATATATATATATATGTATAGAAGTATTTGTGTCTTTCTTTCTCCAACTTTACAAGAAATTTATACAAGGCAAATGTAGAGGATCGAGATCCATGCATAGTTGGTATTAGAAAGTGTGAGAGAGAAAGAGAAACAATGATTTAAGTTTGAATAGAATTTATTTTTTAAATTATTTTTCTACGAACAATCACATTCCAAATTTTTTTCGCACAAATATAAAAATCTGGCAAAAAAATCACAATCAATTGCATCTTTAGTTTCTCTTATTTTTCTCATTCCCTCTAACAATTGCACAGGAAGTGGAAAGTTTTGTTCATCCTCATTCTAGAGAACGGCTGAACTATGCGGGGAAATCTCCCAAGATGGTTTTCACAGAGGAACACAAAATCTTGAAAGAAGCAGGGGAGAAATGGATGAAAGACACATCCAACTCGTGTACGATTGCAGCAGCGCTTATTGCTACCGTAATGTTTGCTGCAGCTATTACAGTACCGGGAGGCAACGACAGCACCAGTGGCTTGCCTACCTTCTCAAAGGAACCCGCATTTATAGTATTTGCTATTGCAGATGCAATCTCTCTCTTTACATCCGCTACTTCCCTGTTGATGTTCTTGGCCATTCTAACATCACGTTACGCAGAGGAAGACTTCTTGTATGTTCTACCAAAGAGATTAATCATTGGTTTGGGAACCCTATTCCTCTCTATAACGTTTATGATGGCGGCCTTTAGCGCCACCCTTTATCTAGTGTTTGGTCGTAAGCAAATGTGGGTTCTCATTCCAGTGGGTGGACTTGCATGTTTGCCAGTTACTTCATTTGTGCTCTTGCAATTCCCTCTTCTTGTCGATTTGATATCTTCGACCTACGGCCCTGGGATCTTTGGTAAACAAAGTTGTCGTCCATTCTACTAAGATCATCAAGCCATGCAAGTTTTTTGGGGATTCCAGAGGCTTAACATGGATCTCTGATGTTTAACATGTCTTGAATATGTGAGATGAATAGATTAATTTGGAGCTAATTTTAATGTTGAACTGCTTGTTTTTTGTATATGTGAACTGGGAGTATGTTGTGTAAAAACATTGAATATAAAATTCATATATACTAGTACACTTTTAGAGGTTTTTTTTAAGTACAATGAGGACGGATGGGATCTTCTATTCCATGACGGTGGTTTATCTTATATTCTACTGCATAGATGATTGCACAGATGGGATCTCTTATTCGGGCTAATTTAGCATAATAGGTCAAATTTAAAATCATTTTAAACAAATAATGCAAAAAAAAAATTAAAAAATGAGTGAAAACAACGTTAAAAAATTAGTTTAAAATATATAGCATTTTTAGTTTTAGGATATTATTTTGTAAAAACAATATCAAATTTGTTTTGTGTGATTTTAATTTTTCAAAATCAGCAATTTTTTTAATTTTAATTCTGAAAACAGGTATTGAATCTCTATTTTCACAAATTATTTTTTAATTTTTTAATTTTAGGATAATGTTTTGTAAAAAATAAAAAATGCATACACAATTTTTTGGAATATAAAAAATGCTAAAACTAAAAATTTGATATTTTTACAAAACAATATCCTAAAACTAAAAATGCTATTTTAAACTAATTTTAAAAAAAAATTGAGAAAACAACGTTCTGCTGTTTTCTGACAAAAACAGTGAAAACAGCGTTACCAACGCTGTTTCCATCCTTTTTTTTTAAAAAAAAAATTGCATTATTTGTCTAAATTAATTTTAAATTAACACTATTATGTTAAATTAGCCTCTTATTCTACTTTTCCTATTTCACTTTCTATTCCACGTGTTGGGTGTAAGACAAGTGTAAAACTCTGACATCATCTTGATATCATTGTGTACACGTGTCTTGCATCTGATGCAATAAAATAGGAGTGGACTAAGAAAAGTGGAATAGGAAATATCTTCCCATTAGAAATTAATAAGGGTCACGTTCGGTTCAAATGGAACCAAAACAACCGAAACTTAGTTAACCAATAGTTCGGTTTATCCAAAATGGCAAACCGAAAACCGAACCGAACTATTCGGTTTGGTTCGATTTTTGACCAAACTTTTTTCGGTCAATTCGGTTCGGTTTTCGGCCGATCAAACTTAACTAAAAAAAACCACAAAAAACATTATGAAATCAAAGTCAAGAAAAACATGTGTGATGCTGTGATGTTTTTCATTTTTCAAAGCCGCAAACCTTATTTGTGCTAACCCATAAGATTAATTCTTTAGCCCTATAGTATAAACCAAAGTTATATTCTTAATCTAGCTTATCAAGCTTCCATGAACAAATAAATTAACTAACGAGAAAAAAAAAAAATTAACCTACTGCCCAGTTAAAACTTCAGCGAATTGAGGCTGAACATCAACTTTGAAGACTGAAGAAGCCGACAAGCAGACCGGCAGTCGGCGGAGCTCGAACGGAGATGTTGACTGATGTCTGTTGCGGCCTGCGTGGGAGAGGAGAGCTCTAGAAACGGGAGAAGATTTGGGGGCTGGGTTTTTTATCTATTCATTTTTAATTTCCTCAGGTTAAAGAGGGTAACGTTTTATTCAAGTGAGAGATACGCTTTAGCCATTAGCCAAATACCATATTTAAATTAAAACAATAACAAATTTACAAATAAGGTTTGGTTTTCGGTTCAATACGGTTAACCGACGTTTACAACCAAAATCGAATTTTCTTTAAAAAAAATAACTGAAAACCAAATCAAAATTTATGTTTCAGTTTCGATTCAGGCCGAAATTTCGATTTCTTCGGTTCGACTGGTTAACGGAATTGTGCACACCCTTAATTAGAAACATCATAAATAAAAATTTGGATTGCAATAGGGACCGGGGAGACTCCACTATATCCATTACTATATGGGGATCGAACCGGAGTCAATTTCCCTAACAGTATAAATTATATCATTGAAGCACAATATTGATCCCAACACTTTTAAAGATGTTAATTATTTTTAAGATATTAAATCATTTTACTTAGATATTTCAATTAATCTAGTAAAAAACAATATTAGAATTAATTCAATTACATGTGTTATTTTTTTAAAATAATATGATGTGTAATTTGAATAATACTATGACATTTAAAATACTATACACAAAATTATAAATCTTACATAAACTATATTACAAAATATTGAAACATAAAATTACAACAACAATAAAAACTGCATAAACTAGATGAAATTACATAAAATAACCTATTCAGAGAACTAGTAACTTTCATATATCAAAAGACTCACATTCCACCAGTGGGTATGTATTTACCATAGGTGGCAATGCAGTGTCCTGGAAGTCCACTAAGCAAACGTGCATAGCTCGGTCCACCATGGAATCGGAATTCATAGCTTTTGGATAAAACTGGTGAAGAAGCTGAATGGCCTCGTAACTTCCTCGAGGACATTCCATATTGGGACAAGCTTTGTGTCATCAATATTGATACACCGTGATAGCCAAGCAACTATATAAGCGGGCACAAAGTGCCATGTACAATGGTAAGTCTCGGCACATTCGCCGGAGACACAATACCGTGAGAGAATTAATCTCAAGAGGAATTATATCCATTGACTATGTGAAGTCGAAGGAGAATATAGTGGATCCGCTTATAAAGGGCTAAACAAAGATCAATTCCATAAATTGCTAGGGGGAATGGGTATAAAATCCACAACTTAAAGAACAGCTTTTTAGTGGAAACCCAACCATGATGACTGGAGATCCCAAGAACTTGGTTCAATGGGAAAACTAAACTTTAAACTGTTCAATCATAACACTTGGTACTTAGCTTCAAGCTAACCATTCCCTAGAATGCACAACCAAGTGATTGAATCTGCTGACTGTGGTGAGGTTAAGTCTTATGGACTTTTAATGACATCATATACCTAATAAGGTGGGGTATTGCAAGGTACCTCTGATAGGCAAGGTCACCTATGTAAGTGTGAGGACGGGCCGCCTCAATGAAACACTTATAAATCCCAAGTGTGATCCATGGCCAAAACGGACACAACCAGAGAACTTCGAGATGAGCAGAGATATTGTTGTGTAAATAATGTTGTCTTAGTATATTCGTAAGCGGAGTAGTTCAAGGCATCGTGTCCACTAAGCGCGGATATATCCGATAGTATCTTACTAAGGAAGGTTCAAAGCCACAAGCTACCTATCCTGATGCAACAATGTTTCCTGGGGTCTGAGTGACTAAGTTTGCATGCATTCATGCATCATTTCCACTCATATGGGGGATTGTTGGAAAAATCGATTTTTGGTAAAGCCAAAAGTCCAAGTGTGGAGACTCGTTAATTTTGGAAACGAGTGGTGTATTTATTTTCACAAAATCATTTATTGGTGAGTGAGAAATCGATGCACAAATGGTACACTTGGAAAGATGTATTTGTGGGAAAGGTATCCGACATATATAGAATGTTGGTAGATTGGTCAAATCCAGTGTTTGATAAGTTGCTTGATTTTATCTGTTAAATAGGTAACTTTGACTCAAATCACCAATTTATGATAACACGATTGAGTGCATCAAATCATTCCTAAACCGATTGAGGCCACAATTGGAAGGATTGACTTGGCACAAATCAATCAAAATAAGGAAGGATTTGATTGATGATTATGGACATAATTGAGTCCAAATCATTAGGGTTTTCCTTTGGAGGATTCCTTGTGTTTTCCTTATATATTGGAGCCCCTCCATTCAGTGGAAATCGTGCAACATACATTTACAATCACAGAAATTCGCGCATACATCACATATAGTCTGTCACTCAAAATCTGCATCAGCACATGAGGTGTTGACGTCATTCAGGGCCTCACTTATCTCAGTTCACCGGGTAGAAGAATTTGTGGTGCTCCTATCTTTTACGTAAGTCGTTGTATCTTGGGAGACTCGTTGCCTGCAACCGTGAGCATCGTGACGAGGCAACAAGAGTCTTAAAGAAAGAGTTTGCTCGCATCGACTTGCTTTACTGCTTTCCTTTTTGCTTTGTCTGTAATAGACATTTGTTAATTAGTTTGAATTATCCCCACTGTATCCCTTTGATTTTAATTGTATCCCAACATCATTTTTTGTATCCATCTGGAGACTCTTAAGGTTGGTTAAATTTTGTGCTACCTCTAATGCAAGAATGTTTATGTCGTCCGGCAATATGCATCTCCATTAATTGGAACAAAATATTCGTGCATTATAAAGTATTTTTGGACTGTACAATAACTTGAACTGATTTTGCTCCAGATGATTCAATACTTTTTTCACTCGTTTTTGTAAAGATAAACGCAAAGCACAATACTTACCATAGATATTGACACAATATACATCGGACTGTGTAATTGTATCTAAATTTGTACACAATTAAATTTATGGTTGTTATGCACCTGAAATTTCCCTCCAAGTATGGCTTGGAATAAACTCTTATATCGGTACTTTTGGTGTAGATCTATCATACAATTAATATCATACTTCTTATAAATTAAAGCACTTGTCATTCATAAGTTTCTTTATCATTCCATAAATACAAATTAAGTATTTATAAACCATTATAGCTTAATTTGACTGAAGATGATTTAATTTATTGGGAAAGTACAATTGAACTAGTCAATGTTTTCTAAATTGAAAGCTGTCAATGGAGAGACGTAATTAAGTTAACCTTTCATTTGCTTTATTAGAATGTCGTGTTAAGATTATGAAATAGAGATACTGAACAAATATTTTGTATTTTTGTCCTGAGGTGATCAAATTTGTGTTTGAAATAAACACAAAACGTCATTGTTTTTTTTTTTTGTTTTTCGTTTTGTTTGTTTTTTGTTTTTTGAAGGCAACGCAAAAAATATTACTAAAAGAATATATGAATCACCCACTTTGGGCGTCAAAGTTTAAGTGGTTATGATAGCAGTTCATGTTTGATTCGAAGTTCATATAGAGAGACACCCACCAGTTCAATGCCTTATAGTTTGACTATTGCATACTAGGAGTGGAACTTAGAGATTACTGGAACCGAATCGATATCCGAACCGAAATATATCCAAACCGAAAATATATGTTGACTTTTTGACTTTCTCCGAACCGAATCGTCCCGAAAAATTTTATGGTATGGTTTTGGAGATTTTTGAAATATCCGTACCGAAAATCATACCGAACCATACCGATCCGTACAGAACCAAAGATCCGAAGCTAGAACCGATTTTTAAGAATTTTTAATACATACATATATATTATTTGTATCTTATTTATATTTTGATATTGTGACACCCCATATTTAATTAACTTAGAAAATTATCTGATATAATTATTATATTAAGTTTTATTGATGGAGCTTATGTAAAAGTAGGGCTGCACATTCGGTCGAAACCGAATCGAACCGACCGAATTTTCGGTTAACCAAAAGTTCGGTTTGGCATTTTGCCAAACCGAACACCGAACCGAAATGCTAGGTTCGGTTCGGTTTTCAACCAAAATTTTTTCTTGTCGATTCGGTTGGAAACGATTGACCGAACTTCAATGAAAAATGAAAAAAAAAAAGAAAAGAAATTCATCAATCAAATCTGGTGCAGCTTGATCGTGGTGATTTATTAAAATTAAAAAAATGTTGTATCAAAGTTTCCATAATTGAAACATTCGAAACTTAATTGAAATTCTCAAATCTCACCACTCTCGGATCGATAAAATGAAGAATAAGCCAAAAGGTTTAAATCGAACTTTCAACAATCAAAAGGTGATTTAGGGGCTAGGGTTCGACAAAGTAAAAAAAAATGAAATTGGAGACTAATGACACGAAAACTTTGGGTTATCGATTATTGACGGAGAAGAGGCCGGCCCCGACGCGGGCGGAATGGGCCGAGAACGCAAAAATCCCCGCCTTTTTCTTAGACTTTGAACTTTCTTTCTTCCGGCCTAGAGTTTGAACGGAAAAACGCACTTTTAATTGAAAATGGAAATGTTTTTGATCTTTCACTATATTTAATTTAAATAAAATAAAAAATATATAAAAACTTCGGTTTTTCGGTCGGTTCGGTCAACCAGTCCTGTCCACATAAACCAAAACCGAAAACCGAATTTGGCCAAACTAAAAATCGAACACCGAACCAAAATTTTCGGTTCGATTTCGGTCCAAACCGAGCGGTCAGTTAACTCGAACTATGTGCACCCCTATGTAAAAGTATATATGCTATTACAACACATATTTTTGAAGTAATTCTAGTTGGGATTGTATTATTTATTGTGAATTTATAATTTGAGATTGTGTTGCTCTTTATGATTGTAGTATTTATTTGAGATTGCACTAAAAAAAGGAATGGACTATAATTGTTTGGTGATTTTTACGTTCATTTTTTATTTTTTTATTATTTTGTGTGTTTTACTTATGATTAATCTCCTTTTCACCATCCCGAACCGACCGCCCCGAATCGTCCCGTTAGAACCGAATCTCCGTACCAAATCGTACCGAATTTTCGGTACGGCGGAGATTTTTTCTCTATGGTTTGATTCTGAAGATTGATTTTTAAAATCTCCGAACTTCGGGATGGTTCTGAAAATTTATGAATCTCCGAACGTCCCGTACCGTGCACACCCCTAACTAGGAGTGGTTCAGTCAAAAGCTTATTCCAGTAATAGAATTGGAGAATGTGGAGAATACAATTTGTTTAAATATTTTGTTGGGATTTGGGAAGTTGAATGAGAGTGTCAATGTTTGAATTATTTCAAACATTATTATATTCAAATTTTTCCAGATATCCGGATAAACAATCACAAATAACTTTACAGTTTTAATTAGGAGTTATTATGGTAGTTATTATTCAGTTTTTATTTTGAAACTTGTAGGAAGTTATTGCGTAGTGGGTAGGTGGTTTCTTCCTTAAACTTTGCAGGTAGTTTTCTCTTATCTCTTGCCTGAAGTTTTTCCCAAAGAACTTGGAGATTTTTATTTAAGGATCAGACTGCATCAGAGATCGACACAGATTGAGAGATTGAGAGTTCCATCTCTGGCTTTTCTTACAAGAAAATCTGCAGAAGTTCAGTAATATCAAGAGTGTTGGTGACATCGTTGACATCATTTCTAAAACTCGAGAGTTGTGAGTTTGTGTGAGAGAGATTCAGCGTAGAACATGAGTTTTAAGTGCACTAATGTATTCTCATGCTTTGTAATGGAGTTGTTTCTTTTTGAGACACAAGGGGAGTTGTGCTTCTAATCTCATTGTTTGTTAAGTATTTTTGTATCTTGTAAACAACATCATCATTGAAGAGTTTTATTCTAATGAACATCGTAAAATTATTTTTTATACTTTGTACAAAAAATTTAACTTCTTGTATTCAATCATTTAATCTGTCTTTATTTCATATTTTATGAAATTGTATTTTGTTTAAGTCTTTCGTTATGTTTTCAAAAGTGCTGGCAACACTTTTCACTGCACACTGCACTGTTTGTAGAATTGAACCCCTTCAATTCTTTCGGAGAGTATGAGACATATTGTTGGAAAATGGCGCATCTCACACAAATCTTAAGGTGGCGCCTACATCAAATATTTTTTTTATCAGTATTGTGCGTCTACTCCTCTTTTTATTTAAAATATATTCAGATATATACGAATCAATTTAATTATTCGTATTCAAAATTTTAACATATCTTTATTGTTGGGTTATTTCAAAATTATATATATGGAATAAGAGATAACATATCTTTATTATTGGATTATTTAAAAATTATATATTTGGAATAAGAGATTGCAACGTCTTTCGGTAAAATACAAGTGTTGGGATTGTCATAGAACAAACTTAAACGAGTAAATTAAGAATAAGAATAAAATAAACAAAACATGAGTTTGGTGCAATGCAAATAATCTATGCAGCTTCTACAATCATTTTGCAGGATTAAGATTTATCCTTCATCTTGTGGTTTAATTTGATATTTCATTTCTACAACATATTTTGTACGAAAAATTTCAATTAAATCGACTGAAGTCTTATATGATCAAATCATATATAAATAACCCAACTTAGATGTCTCCACTTTGACGATCCTGATAAGACGACCACATTCAAAATATTTTAGCCGCATTAATGATGTTTTAATTAAAGAACTCATAATTAATTTCATCACAAATTTGACTTTAATTTATTATTCATAATCTTAACATGAAAATTAAGTCAACAATTTAAATATTTTAACTTTATAATGTAACAAATTGTTTGAATGATACATTAATTAGCAAACATTTGAGCAAACATTTGGACCGTGTCTACAAGTCAAAACGGATATTAATGGATAACAGTTGGTCAGCAATATTTTTAATGGTTAATTATACTACACCCCCAAAATTATGTGAGTTTTTGCACGTTGTCTCCTTAATTTTTTTTCGCGACATTTTACCTTCTGAATTTAACATTTTTGGTATACTCTATTACCTCCATAGGGGGTATTGTATGAGGAAAACAATATATTCATGGAGTAAATTATTACAAAAAAAAAATAGGAGGGAAAGTGAAAATAATTCGCATATTTCATCAGTCAAAATGTAATTTACCATATTTTCAAGACAAAGATTTGAGTTAGACCGTCTAACGGGTCTTTTCTGTTAGACGGATCCAACCCGATCCAGATTTTTTTGTAATTTCATGCACTGGTGGCATTTTTGTAATATTATGGGACGGTGCCTAGGATCTCCGGACCGGTGACATTTTTGTAATATTATGGGCCTTTAAAATTATTAGTTTTTTCCCTGAAAAGTATTAGTAGTACATCTGGAAAGTATTAGTAATCCCTTGAACAATATTAGGCAGTGAAGTAATATTAGGCAACCCTCAAAATATTAGTTTTTCCCTTGAAAAATATTGGCAATTTCTTGGAAAAGTATTATTAATTCCCTAGAAAAGTATTACTAACCCTTTGAGCAATTTGTTTAGTAATTAATTCTCATGAAAAATATTGGTTTTTGTCCGCAAAAGTAGTAGTATTCCCCCTTAAATGTATTAATAATCTTATTGAAAATGATTAGATTTTTCGATTAAAGGTATTTTAGTATTTCTCTTGAAAAAGTATTAGTATCGCTCATAAAAAGTATTAGCAGTGGTCAGCGGATGTTGTTATTGTGCTGTTAGTGGTTGTGCGGGTTAATAAACAGATTGACCGCGAGTCGGATATTTGAATTCTTCCAATAAATTAGATCCATTAGACGGTCTGACAGGATACCTCACCCTATTTTCAAATATGGAGAACGTTAATTTCTACTCAACGAATAACAAAAAGTTGAAAAGGGGCGCAACAGGCAACAGGAAGACGCAAGGGCAAAGGCGTAAATCTGCGTTAAAATGAAGGACAGTCTCCGAATTTTAAAGCAACACGCAACATACAGTCATACACCGCCTTTTAAGGACAGACAATTAAACACGTGTTTTTTGAATGAACTTAAACATTTGTATAAATAATGATTATCTCCCAACCAGGTGGCTTAGCGCACCTTCGCCACCACAAAGATTGTGGGATGGAGGCGAGGGTTGAATCAAACCCCGCCCATCAAATGTTTGTGGGGTGGAGGTTAGGGGTTCATATCCCTTCTCCATCAAATCTCCCCGGGCATATGCGGTAAAAGATTTGGTGGGAACTCATCTTGAATAAAGATCCGTGTGGGTTCGATTCGGGGAGAGATCGTTATTAGTAGATTGGGGTCGAACATAATTGTTCTCTTTACGCAGGAGGATCGGTTGTGCGTCGTGCCAGACCGCGTCAAAGCTTTGGCCAAACACATCCATGATTTCACCTTTGCGTGATGAGAGGCGGAGTTGTTGTCGCCGAGCGTAGTCGGGCGATAAGCGCAGAAGGCTGAGCTTATCAAAAAAAAAAAAAAAAAAAAATGATTATCTCCCACTAAAACAAACCCCCATAATTTTCTATAATTATAAAAAAGGTCCTTTCAAAGCTGCAAGAGCTGCAACTCGGTCGGCTCTGGGCCCACCACCTTTTCAAAACACCACAAATTCCTCGTGCTTGTATTAATCTTTTTTCAATATAAACGTATTTGTAATATATATATATAACCCCCACATCTCATTTCAGAATTATTATACTCATCCAAAAAAAACCTGTACCTTACATCAATAGAGTTCCTCTATCCATCACATCTTTCATTGTTATCGCCGGAGTAGAGATGGATTCGTCTGAGAAAATTGATTCCGGCAGATTTTCCGGCGGGAGGTCCAATTTCTCGCAGACCTGTAGCCTTTTGAGTCAGTACTTGAAGGAGAAGGGCAGTTTCGGAGAACTCAGCCTTGGCTTGACTCCAAATTTGTCTGAATCGCCCAAAGGTATAATTAAATTTAGGATAAATTCTATTTCCTTTTTCGGTTTGAGTTATTGATCTCTGAGTTGCTTGATTTGGTTTCTAATTTCGCTGGATTTTTTTCCCCAATTTTGAAACAGGGACTATGAATTTGTTACCCATGATTGGGAAATCGGGTCCGGACTCGGGTGGAGAAGAAACCCTAAACAGATCCGAGAAGGAAACTGGGCAGATGACCATATTTTACGCGGGTCAAGTATTAGTGTTCGACGACTTTCCGGCCGACAAGGCCAACGAAATCATGACGTTAGCCAGTAAGTCTAGCGCGGCGCCGAAACCCCAGCCCGCCGCCTTTGCTCCGCCGCATACGGCGGCGGAATCCGCCACCAGCACTCCGAATATTGTCCCCGCCTTTGGTGTGCCGTCGGAGCGTGCTCGCCGCCCTCCTCAGCCGGCTCTTGCTTCAGGTGAACAATTTATTAAAAATCCAGAAATTTGTTTTTAGATAAATTTATGTTAATGTTTCCATCTGATTAATATTCCCTTTTTGGTTGCAGATTTACCAATTGCGAGGAAAAATTCATTAGCCCGGTTCTTGGAGAAGAGAAAAGACCGGATTACAGCAAACGCGCCATACCAATTAACCAAACCGGCGGCGGCGGCGGAACCTAAGCCGGTTAAGACCGAGCCGTGGCTGGGATTGGCTTCTCAGTTCCCCCTCCAAATCCAGCGCCATTAGTTGTCTTAATTATTTTGTGTCATTAATCACAAATCGTGCTTATTGACTTTGATTAGAAGCCATTTTAGATTTGTTATTACTTTAGTCAATTCAGATCTAACAGATTAATTTCCCATTGATTTTGGAGAGAAAATAGTGTTCTTTCGACTCATGTAGTTTTGGATCAAATTGTTAATTTTCTTTTTTACGTTTTTGTTTTAAACCGAGATTTGGGGTATGTAATTATATATCAATAGATCCATGTGCTTTTGTCATTGGTTTTTTTTTTTCGAACGATGTTATTTTATTATAACAACTCAAAAACTAAAATTACAACTACAATCGTAGCCAACAAAATAAGAGCCGACAAGACTAACTAAGAGCCAAGCGGGGAATTGGTAAGACCAATTTAGATTCACAACATGGATTAAAAACTACCCACCTCAAACTAATCTACTCCTTTGTGGGACTTCAAAGACTTCTTAAAGGAGATTAGTAACACACCAAAAAAAAAAATCAAAATCGGGCACAGCAACCACTTCATCTTGCAAAGAAAAAAAACTAATCCGCCTACGAGTTTAAAAATCAACCTAAAGAAAAAAATACAAACAAAACAAAAAAACTACAACAATTTAAAGCTAAAAAACGAGAAAAAAAAACATAAAGAAAAAGAAAGATGCCTCTCCTCTCTCAAATCTCTTTCGCATGACCCATCGTCTTCTCAGCTCCGAGACACTTCCGTGAAGCTCGACTCGTTTTCTCCCGGACTAAAATTACAACTACAATGATAAATGGCCAACAAAAGAAATTGGGGAAACCCACTCTCTCTATACCTTTCCTTTTCTCCTCATTCTCACTCAAACCCTAAATCTTAAACTCTTCCCCCCCCTCCTCCTAGAAATGGCGGTGGGCGGGGAATCCCGTTCCCCGCGGGGATCCTCTTAAACTCTTCCCCCTCCCTCCTAGAAATGGCAGTGGGCCGGGAAATCCCCGTTCCCCGCGGGGATCCGCCCCGAACAGGCGAGATTCCCGAAATTTCCCAGTGGGGAGGCGGGGATGGGGAATTTTTTTCCCCGTTGGCGGGGACGGGGATCATACTCCCCCCCACGGGGATCTCGCCTGCTTCATGAAACCGAATATTAATATATAATATAATATTTTAAATATATATAATATATTATAAATATATACATATTAAATATAATAAAATGACAAAATTTTTAATTTATTTTATTAATTATTGTTTTATTAGTTATTTTATATAATTTATATATTTTAAATATTTAAAAATAGTTACTTTTTTAAAAAATATTTTTTTGCAAAAAAAAAAATAAATTGAAACAGGGGAATCCCCACGGGCGGATCCCATGGGATGGGGATGGGGGGGATTTTTTCCCCGTTTGTCTCACGGGGACGAGGGGACGGATTCCCATGATCGTCGAGACGGGGATGGGATGGCTCCCCCGCCCCGCCCGCCCGTTGACATCCCTACGATCCTCCCCTTTCCCAAAGAAATGCCCCCCTCCCCTCCTCCTCCTCCTCATCCCTCCCTCCCCTCCCTCCCCAACCATACTTCATGATGGATGGAGGCCAAGCGTATCTCTTTGTGGTATCCGGAGGTGATTGGAATTCCGATCAAGAGTGGAGGCAAGTCGAGGTCGGAGCTACAAAGAGGAGTGGAGTCGGGTAGGTGATGGGCTACGGTTGAAGATCGGGGGAGGGAGAGGCATGTTTCTTTTTTTTTTACGTATTTTTCTTTTTTTTGAGTCTTTTTTACCCGTAGATTTGCGAAACTCGTAAGCGGTCGATAATTTGTCTTGCGGTCGTGATATAGCTCGTGCCCGATTTGTTCGAGTTGGGTAGTTTCCCTTGAGGAGTGTCTTAGTCCTCCTTTTGGAGGTGGTTTAGTTTTCTTTTGTTTTGTGTTTTTTAGTTGTTTCTTGTCTTGCTCCCTCGAATTACGGTGGTTATATCTCTCGTACGGAGTTCTCCCCTTGACATGTATCAATGTATGTATGTTCAAGGTGTCCATTTTGCCAGTTGGCAGTGTAAGTTTTGTTGAGTAATTAATATATTTCTATCGTTTCGAAAAAGAAAATCGCCAGCAAAGCAAGAGCCGACAAGACTAACTAAGAGCCAAAAGGGAATTGGTAAGACCAATTGATTCACAACATGTACTAAAAACTGTCCACCCCAAACTAAACCACTCCCACGCGGAGACTTGACAAGACTCCTTAAAGGAGAGATCAGTAACACACCAAAAAAAAGCTAAACCGGCACGAGCAACCACTTCATCTTTGCGAATGCAAAAAAACAAATCCGCCTACGAGTTTCGCAAATCAACCGGGAAAGAAAATACAAACAAAATAAAAAAACTACAACAATCTAAAGCTAAAAAACAAGAAAAAAAAAACAGAAATGAAAAAGAAAAATGCCTCTCCCTCTCTCAAATCTACTGCCGACCCATCGTCTTCTCAGCTCCGAGACACTTCTCGTGAAGCTCCGACTCGTTTTCACTCTGGACTAAAAATTTCGGCCACCTTCGGACATCCAAAGGACCGCTATTGTTGGCCCTCCAAAAAAGACATGGAGGGGAGGGGAGGGGGAGGGGGGGAGGGAGGGGGCGGTTGTAGGGAGGGGAGGGAGGGGAGGAGAAGTAGGTTAGTTTTTTTTTTTTTTTTTTTTGGTAGAGAGGAGGAGAGAAAAGTAGAGAGAGAAAGTTTTCTTTTTGTCATTGATTCGCATGCACTATTATTGCTTTTTCCATTTTGTTCAATTGGGTCAATGGATGAAAAGTCCCTTGGACTTGGAAATTTTGGACCATTTAACAATGTTTAGAATTCTGCTAAGTCATAATTTGAGGTATGCATATTTGCCGGCCATATGAATGCAACAGACAGTTACTTGAAATTTACTGCAATCTTATCATAATTGATGTTTTATAAATGGATTCCTTAGTAACATTATAACTAAGGAATACCTGAATAGGTACAATACCATGTATTCAAAATCGTGTTCTGTCTAAATTTTCTTTGCACGAATGATTACAACGTGCATAAATTATGGGGTTTTAACATGATATGTTACATACGTGAGAATCATCCAGTTGAATAGGAGATAAAAACATGATTTTAGAAAAGAAGATCTCATCAGATGTTAACTTAATGTTGATGCCATATATTTTTATTAGGGGTGGCAATCACAGACACGACATGAACCCGACATAAAATTACTGCGAGAAACTTGAATACGAACACGAGAAAACCAAACACGACCTACACGAATGTGACACAAAGTTACTAATTTATCTTAAAACACAATATCTTGAATTTTATTTAATTTTTGATATATTTTGAACATAACCCGAAATTGACCCCAAGCTAAATACGAACACAACTCAATAACCCGAATTTTCATACCTAATATTTATATTTATCTATCCATTATTAAATTAAACATGTTAATAGAATAGATGAAAACAATAAAGGCATAAGCTAGCTTGAATGTAACCAAAATCGCTCATGTGTATCAATTAGACAATAGAGTTGCGAATGAATTTAGCTAATTTTGCTTCCTTTTCTCCCAGTTTTGTTGGATGAATGGGAATTTACCAAGTTGGTTAGATGAAATTGTATTGCATATTTATAATTACTAGCAACAAAGGCAAAGCAATTATTTCATCCAAAAAAAAAAAAACAAAAGAATAGCTGAAAAAAAGAATGGATAGTATGTTCAGCATGTTCGAACATTATTGGAGTATTTCGAATACTTTTAGAAATTGTAGAAGTTATATCAAAATTAATGAAGAAAATAACAAATTTTAAAATCAATTAAACATTGTACAGTTGTACTATCTCATTTAAAGCCCTTTTATCTTTATATATTTTTTGATTAAAATCATATTTGTTACTGATGCCACCAAAAATTAGCTAGGCATCAAATAAAAATATATTTTACTGACAATTTTCTTTGAATTCAGGATTTTGCAAATCCAAGTTCCATATATCCAGGATTTTATTTATGATGTGCAAAGCAACAAAGAGTTAGGACAGACGATGGAATTCTTCAATGTAGCCCTTCTTTTTTTTGATAAAACCAACTCATATTAAAATTAAGGGTGCTGGAAATCGTCCAGCAACGATTGACAAAAGTGGTTTGGGAGAGCATCCCAAACAAAGGAATCATAAAACATGTTTTTCGCATGAAGGGCAAAAAAGTGAGCGACAGAGTTATTTGCTCGTTTAGTCCAAAAAATGCCTCCAAGAGAGACTAGCGATTTAGCATCAAGTACATCATCACAAAGCACTGCACAGAAAGCCGGAAAAAGTGCGTCACCATTTATGGCGAGAATAATAGCAGCAGCGTCTCCAAATATTTCAACTAACGAGTGATTTAAATCTTTCCCCAAGGATAGAGCCTCTTTCAGTGCCAACATTTCTGCGACCTCGCTATTTTGGATACCGTAGAACCTTTTTGACACACCACAAATAAATCGTCCCCCTGGATCAAAAGCGGCAACCCCAACGCCTGCACAATTATTGGATGAGGAAATAGCACCATCAAAAAAAATACAGGGGCCCGATGGTTGTCGAGGAATAAGACAAGGACTAATAAGGGCGAGCGACGGACGTTTGGGCCACAGATGAGAGGCACGGTAATCTAGTATCTTATTATTTGCCAAGAGGGCCACCATATAAGGTTCCGTACTTGTGGCTTCCCATTTTTTCTTGTTCCGGAAAAGCCAAATGAAGTCACACATTATAGCCACAAGTTCGCAAATATCCTGATCAAAATGGAGAAGAATATCCTGAAGCCACAATGAAGTCAAGGTTGTTCAAATTTCATAATTAGTTCCCAAATACCGCCATTTCCATGAGGCGGCAAAATGAGCGGTAAAGAAAATATGTCTTTGAGGTTGGGGAGTGATGATCACGAAAACACGGTCCGAAAGCGATTGAGATGGTGCAAATCGGAGATTATCAAAAGTAGCAACAAATTGAGAGAGACAACGCCAAAAGAACAACTGGGTGCGATGTGGGATTGAAGCTTCCAAATTTTCTTCCATACGGGATTGACACCACAACTAGAGGAGGCATGCGAGTGGACCAAACCGGGTAGAAGGTCATTTTCCAAAATGGCGTGGTATCTTTGTTTTCACAAGATATTTACCTTGTTTGGAAAAATGCCAACACCAAGTATCCGAACCGTGAGATCGGGCGATGGCGAGTTAGGATCGACTTAGCTTCCGATTGAGAAGGTGGAGCGCACTAACGCGATATTCCACGGCCGAGATCATTGTCGATGAGATCGGCCCACCGTGTGAAGGGAGCCGGATTGCGGTCGTGGGGTGTGGATGAGGAAGTCGGAGTGACAGGTAATCCATGGATCGGTCCAGGATTTTCGTCGACATTCCTGGAACAATTTGTTTCCTACTACCCGACTTTAGACACTTCAAACTTGCAAAAATGCTACGCCAAGACCAAGAGGGACGATAACCGATTTGTGCAGTCATAAGATCACCATGGGGGAAATATTTCGCTTTAAAGACGCGGGCCAAGAGCAAAGTTGGGAATGTGAGGATCCGCCATGATTGTTTACATAATAAAGCAAGATTGAAGGCCTTAAGGTGGCGTAAACCAAGTCCTCCACATGCTTTACTACGACAAAGTTTATCCCAACTACGCCAATGAATAGATCGTTTTTCCGGGTTACCGCTCCACAAAAAATGGGCCATCATCGATTGGAGTTTGTCAATAATATAATCCGGAATACGGAAGCATGACATGGCAAACGTTGGAATAGACTGTATGACGGATTGGATAAGAATTAGACGACCGGCTTGAGACAAGTGCATTTCCTTCCAGCCTTGAAGTTTAGACCATGCTCTATCGACAATATTAGAGAAAATTTGATGCTTATTCGCTCCCACAACTGATGGCAAACCAAGGTATTTACCATGACCGACAACTTCAGGATGTTTAGAATGCTCGTGATACTGATTCTGCGAATTTCTGGGATGTGTTCGGTGAAGTAGATACCGATTTCTCCCTATTAATGCGTTGGCCCGATGCCTTTTCATAGAGTTGGATGGCCCAATGGAGAGTGTTCGCCTCTTGAATTGTTGCTTGGCGAAGAGAAGAGTGTCATCGGCAAAAAAAAGATCGACAATCGTAGGGCGTGACGGCGATGTTAATCCCATGAATAGATCCGAAGCTTTGTAAATCCTGCAAGATCAAAGAAAAACTTGAGCACAAGATAAAAAGGTAAGGCGAAAGAGGGTCGCCCTGTCTAATTCCCCGTTGAGGGATGATGGAACCAAATTGGTGGCCATTCAGGAGAAAAGAAAATGAGGAGGTGGTGATGCAAGATCTAATGAGAGAGACAAATTTATCTGGGAAACCTAAGGAAGAGAGGACGCGAAGGAGGAATGGCCACTCGATTCGGTCAAATGCTTTACTCATATCGAGCTTAATGGACATTGAACCCAGGTTACCAAGTCTTCTAAGTTTCATGGAGTGGTGGATTTCATAGGCTACTAGGATGTTGTCGGTGATGAGGCGACCAGGAACGAAGGCTGATTGGGATTCCGATATAAGGGTTGGAAGAATACTACGAATACGGATGGAGAGGGCTTTAGATGCAATTTTGTAGGTGACATTACACAGACTAATTGGCCTAAATTGGGTTACTGAGTCAGGGGATTTGGTCTTCGGGATTAGAACAATATGTGTATAGTTATAAGACGGAAGAAAAGAATTATGATTAAGGAAATTAAGAACAAAATCTGTGACATCTTTTTTAACAATATGCCAAAATTTTTGAAAGAAAACAGGAGACATACCGTCTGGCCCGGGAGATTTAAAGGGGTGCATCTGTTTAAGGGCTCGTGTGACCTCATCAAAGATGAAAAGGTTGGAGCGGCGCAAGCCATCTCGGAAGTTACCTTGGTTCTAACTCGCCCCAGCCCGATCCATGTCGTGTGGTTGAGGGAGGATGTGGAAAAAGCTCGGCGTAATAAGTGCCGATTATATGCTCAATCTTTTCCGGGTCGGTTTGGAGGATATTTTGAGAGTCGCGAAGGGCTGAAATGGAATTTATGGCTTGTCTAGTGGATGCGAATGCATGGAAAAACTTGGAGTTACGGTCCCCCTCTCGGAGCCAGTGTTGTTTTGCGCGTTGCTTCCATTTTAAATCGTAGAGAGTAAGCAGCGATTCGAGTTCGAATTTCACAAAAGCACGCCTAATCTCCTCCGTGATAGTGGATTTTCTGAGTTTACTGACTTCTGTTTTGAGGTCTCGAATTCTCTTGGATAGATTGCCAAACTCAGCTTTTGACCAATTTAAGAGCCCAACTTTACAATTCTGAATTTTGTCTGTGATATCACCAAAGTCAGTGTGCCAATTATTTAAAATCACTTTTTCGCACTCCTTAGAACGAACCCACATAGCTTCGAAGCGAAAAGGTTTTTTCTTATAGCGCCGGGAGAAGACAGACGCCCTGCGATCGGAAAAATGGATGAGAAGATAAGCGTGGTCCGAGGAGAAAGTCTCGATATTTTCGACCTTAGCGATGGGAAACAAGGTTCGGAATAAATTATTGCACACACTACGATCCAAACGGGCCCGCTGGGTGAAAGGGTGCACGTTTAGACGGCTCCATGTAAAAATATCCCCGGTAAAACCCATGTCCTGTAGGTCGCAAAACGTAAGAGCTTCTCGGAATGCAGAAATTTGCCAATTAGCCCGGAAGCCTCTGCCTTTAAATTCATTTTGCAAAAGTACCTCGTTAAAATCTCCAAAACAAATCCACGGGATGGGTGGAGAAGTCCGGAGATTCTTAAAAAGGTTCCAAAATTGTCGACGAAGAGCAACATCCGGTTGCCCATAGATACCAGTAGCTCGGAACATATTGGTGTTATCATGAATATCCACATCGATGAATCTGTCACAGAATGAGCGGAGAGAAACAGTTATTGATTTGCGCCAAAGAATTGCAAGACCTCCTGAACGGCCAGAGGAAGGTGATGCGATACCAAAATAGCCAAGATAATTTTTCAAGCGATCGATTGTCGGGGTGTTACATTTAGTTTCACAAAGAAAAACAACATCAGGTGACTTTGCGCGAATGATATCGCGTAGTTCTTGAACTGTTCGAGGGTTCCCAAGCCCCCGACAGTTCCAACTGATGACGATCATGGTGATTGGCGGAGCTGGTTCGAGCCAGCTTCCGCCATTTGAGTAGTGATAGAGTCAGAGTGTGAAGGATTGTCAGAATCGCTGGGAGGAGAAGAACTGGTTTTGGGACGTTTATTGATAACTTCGACTGGAATAACCTCCAATTCGTAGTCAAAGAAGCCATCAACTTGGAGTTTTCGCTTGCTTGGGGATGTGGGTTTTTGCGTGAGGGCCAGGGTTTTTTTTGGAGGGTAGAGAAACTGCGGGCTATTTTTCGGGCTGGTGTATCCAAGTTCATAGGGACCGAAACAAGAAAGGGACTATCAAGGGTGGGTTGGGATGATGAGGTGGCGTTGATTGATGCATCAGGGGAGATTGGGGGGTGGATTGGAGTTGAGTAATAATGGTCTTATTTGGATATGTAGTGTCTGATGGTGTAGGGTTAGTAGGAATAATGTCTTGGGGTTGAGCATGGGAAGTTGGGGGGGGGAGCATGCGCTTGCATGGTGGGGGGGATGAAAGGAATGATGGCATTTTGCTGAGATGGAGGAAGAATGGCATTTTGTTGGGGGGATGTCATGTGGTGTGATGTAGGTAGTGATGCGTTGGGTGGGGAGTTTGAGTGAAGGTTAATATGAGTGTTATTGTCAAGGTTGGGATCATTCTGTAATGTGTCAGATGGTATGTGTTCTGATTGGGAAGTAGGGGGAGGGAGAGTCGTGGTGGATGGAAGTAGTAGCGGGGACGGGGGAGGGGCGACGGGAAGAGGAGAAGGGATTCAAAGTAGAGGAAGCTCGGAGCCAAACTCCATATTCAAGTGCACCAGTATTCGAGCGTGGGTTGAGGATTCGAGTATCACAGTCTTTGAGTATATGGCCAATGATGCCACAGTGAAAGCAAAAATCCGGGAGCCTTTCATATTTAAGAAAAATCGCACGTTTCTGACCATGCACGTCCGCATGAATAATTCGAATGAGAGGCTTTGTAATATCAATTGAGACTTTGATGCGAAGGAATGCGCGATAACCGAGCCCGATGTATCGTGTCGGTTTCCAGAAAGCGACCAAATGTATTTCCAGCGGTTTCGGCAAATGATGTGTTCATTAGTCCCAATGGTAGGTGGTGGAGTTGAATCCAAAAGTCACAGTGAGTAAATCTGATATCTGCTGGATTAACATCAGCTAATGCTTCGTGCAGAACTAGAAGATATTTATCAAAAAGCCAGGGGGATCCGGCCAAAACCCGTTTCTTGTCGAGCACCGAATCGAAAGAGAAGAAGAATATATTATCTTGTATGGTTTTGCATGAGAAAGGGCCTTTGGGATTCCATAGACGCTTGAATAATGTTGTGATTTGGTCCGCTTGAATGATACGCGGTGCAAGGAGTTTCCCAACTAGACCAAGATGGAGGTTTGCGTCGACATGGAGAATAGAGTCCGTGCGGATGGGGTTGGTTTCCGAAGGGGCGAGGGATAGACGAGCATATAATTTTTCCAGCTCTTCCGCCATAACCTTATGTGTAGGACGCAAAAACTGGAGTCGGAGGAGAAGCCAAGGTAACGTCGAGAGCTTCAACTGTGGAGACTGCTGAGAACCTGTTGCTGCTGAGAGATCTGCACGGAAAATACAATAAAACAGAAAAAAAGGGGTTAGAAGGGAGGACTAAAAGGTTGCGAATGAAAAAGGAAAGAAGATAAGAAACAGCAAAACAAAAATAGACTAGATTAGGATGATGGAGTTGGATCAATCATGGAGAAATTTGCAGGGATAGGTGGGGGAAGATGACATGGAAGAATGAGAAAGGAGTAGGCAGGCGTGACCAAACATGGGAGACCCAAGGCCATGCGCCTAGGAAAATAGCCCTTCTAACGCTCTAATTGTTCACATAAAGTAATGTACATTAATCCATTATTATCGAGTCATCTTATATTCTGAAATATTAAAGTAACGTATGATATACCTTTATACAAATACAATCAAATATGGTTTTTAAAACATAGGGATATGATCAAATGAGACCAGGGCCTTTAGGTAAGAACATGAGACCACATCTAGACCACTTGATTTAATATTCAATGGTCCAGATTTTACCCATCTATTTTAGTCATGGTAGTGGCAAGCAAGGGTAGGAAAGTAATATGTCTTTTTATTTCAAGGATATAATTGTAAATCCCTAATATTTTAATTTGGTAACTGAATCTTATTATCAATATCCCGCGATTTTCTCTCCCTCTTTCCGCAGACACACGTTTCCTTTCTTCCTTTCATCCGCTTCACTCCATCGTGCCGTCTTCTAATTCTTGAATTATTTGGAATAGGATATCTTTATCTCTCCACCACGACATCGGTTCTTATTCTCCGATTTTATTCATCTCGCTACACTCCATCTTCCCGTCTTTCCGTTTTATTCAAAGAATAATTAAAGACGATTCTTATTCATATCTTCACCACGGTAGGGCTCAATCTGCAATCGACACAAATCATCTCCTATCTTCATCACGGTTCTCGCACAAAACATTGTAAGTTTTTACGTGATTTTTATTTTCTTTTTATTTTGGTGTTTGTTGATGTTAGGGTTCCAATTTGGGTTTTTATTATTGATTTCTATTGTTCTTATTTGTTTAATTTTAGGGAATAAACTTTTAGGTATAAGAGATTTGCAAAATTTTTGAAGCTTGATAGATTTCCAAAAGGATGTTATGCTAATTCCACCTCGACCATTGAATATAGGACACGTGTTTTTTTTTTTCAAACCTAAATGTTTACGAGCAATATTTCCCGAATAATCGGCCTAATTTTATTCTGATTATGTGAGGCTATTGGATTGTTTGATTAATTCGTCGAGCAATGAAGTAGTTGCCGATATTTTTAACCAACTTACGGACTCAGAATCGGTCCCTGCAAATATTTTATGTATGTTGGGATAGTTGATCATGTTAATAAACATTACAATCACGCCAAAAGTAGTTGCTTGCGATATTGATCGATTATGCATGTTGTTTTTTTATCGAGTTCTAAATTGTGTTCTAAGGTATTAGAATTTGTACAAGATGTCTTTGAAACATTTGTCCCGGTTGTTATATTTTTACTCAAAGATCTATATGTCTTGGATATCATCTTGTCATGGAATTATGTGTTTTTAGTTTTGTAATAATGTTTATTTAGTAATAGCACGTTTTTTTCGACCATTGCATCGGATATATACATTAAAGTAATTTTCTATGAATTTGAAATTTGAATTGGAAAAGTCAAGGACTAAACAATAAATTATTTGATACAATCTGATCACTCATACACACACCCCCAACCCCACCCCAACCCCACATGTTTTTGGATTTTATAGTGATCAGAGTTAGAGATATGGGAAGATAATTTTTGAGTGCAGAATGGATGTGTTAATATAGGTATGTAATTGTGTGTATTTAAGTTTGAAATTATGTGTAGTTAGTTAGTATGATATGGTTAATTATAATATATAGTCTACGAAGTTTGAAGTTGTTTTCCATGGTATATTTTGCGAGTTCGGATGTTTTCAAACTACTTGGAGACTAAAAGGCTCGCCCGCAAATGGCTAATGTTGTCCGAAAATTCACCCCGCCTAGACTATTAATGCCTTGGAGAGATACCACAAACAAAGTTGATTGTGGTATATATGTCATGAGGCATATGGAGAGCTACATATGGGCGGTGGCACCAAGGGATGGGATTGTGGTTTGGAGAAGAATAATGCGTCTCAAGCTGTCTAACGGCCTTACACGAAGTACTCAATTTTACAATAATCCTCCATCATAGCAATGAGCTAAAGGATAGATATTTGGAAGAAGCCGAAAAGTTTTGGGCGGGGAAGATCGTATTGTAGTTTTGTTTTAAATAGACAACGTAGTATGCAGAATTGTGCTCATCATTTTTGTATAGTTTTTTTTTTTACTATCGTTGGTGTTTTTTGTCTTTGGGAGCCATTTGTATATGACTTAGATGGTTTCTTGAATTGTGGATATGAATGGTTCAGACATGGGGTGTTTTCTCTTTAATCAATATAAATTTGCATTTTCACGTACATATGGTCGGAATGTTGTTATACAAATAATTAATATTGTATTGTAGTTATTACATTGTGTGTCTTACGCACAAAATTATGTCTGATTAAGTATCCACTAACCCAAAACTATAGACACATTATTATATAACTAAACACACATTATTCTATAGCTAAATACACATGATTCCAAAACAAGTATACATGTTCGCACAAAAAACAAAAAAAAAACGATTGCTATTACTAAACAAACATTATTGCAAAACTAAAAACACATAATTCTACATCTAAAAACACATAATTCCAAACCAAAATATACATGCTTGCACAAAATAACAAAAAACAATATGCTATTACTAAACAAACATTATTGCAAAACTAAAAACACATAATTCTACATCTAAAAACACATAATTCCAAACCAAATATACATGCTTGCACAAAATAACAAAAAACAATATGCTATTACTAAACAAACATTATTACACAACTAAAAACACATAATTCTACATCTTTAAACACATAAATTGCCAATCGTAAACCACGTATTGCACGCGAATATCCTCGTTCTTGAATTTCTTCGTAGTGCTTCTTCTAACGTCGAAGCCACTACACAAACCATAATCCTTATAAAATTGTATTCTGCCCAATGTATGCGGAAATGCATGTTGACACAAGAGGATTTTTTCTTGCTCAACCTCTGGGATCCATATTTAGTTGATCCAGGTGAGATTTGAGCCTCGACCAACGTGAATCGTAACTGGATCTTGATCTGCAAAAACACAATATTTAGATATTAAAACAACAAATTAAATACTATTTACCTGATTTTAAATGTATTGTGTAAATCCATATTTGAGAACATGAACGTATGGTGCAAAATTGAACTCACCAATATTTGTTGTATAAGTACACATATTTAATGCCATTTGTGTTCATAATTAATACTCTAAACATATATTAGATGCATTGTAAATAGGCAAAAACGTATTTAGGGAATACATTATATGTGAGACACTATACACACATATATTAGAAGTTATATGTACTACATATATTTCATACTAAATACACAAATTTGAGACACTATGCGCACATTTCATCAATACTAACTGAACACACATATGTACAGAAGCTATTTTCGATATATTATAGGTGATACACATTTTTCATAATAAATACACAGATTCGAGACACTATATACACATTTCATTAATACTAACTAAACACACATATGTACAGAAGCTATATGTGTTACATTATATGTGATACATATTTTTCATAATAAATACACAAATTCGAGACACTATACACGAATATCATTAATACGAACTAAACACACATACTCTAAGCATATAATATACACGAGTTCTGAATTGCAAAGCTATATGTACTGAGAATTACAAAGCTATATGCATAGAATTACGAAGTATATGCACGAATTCCAAAGCTATATGTACTGAAATTAATTCGAGAATTTTTGATTGTTCAACATTACATGCATTCGAACCACACATTTTCTTTGGTGAATTGGTATGAAATTTTACCTAGTTGGCGGTTTGTGGAGGGTATCCTGTATGCGTGACATTGCAATCCGATCCGTTGATGTGGATTTTTTGGTGTTTGATCAAGAGAATATTTGTTGGTTCGATTTTTGCGTGGGATTTCTCGTGTTTTTTACGTTGCTTTGATCGTGGGAGAAGACAATGTTGAAGGCTGATATTTGGACGCTGGTTTCTGGACTTTCTGGACGCTGGTTTTTTTTTCTAATTTTTGGACGATGCGTTCACGTTGGGAGAAAGAAGATGGTGATTATGGTAAGATTTTATTCCTTGATTTTAGGAAAACAGTTATTTGGCTGATTTTAACATTCCAATTGTACCCTATTTGGTTCCCACTATTTTTTTAATTACTCTAAAATGCCATTAAATCCTAGCCTTTTATTTTATTTGGTTGGAGGGTGTGGATTGAGTCTCATGTTCCTACCTATAGCTATGGTCTCATAGGATCTCATCCCTTAAAACATATCTCAAACTTAAAATATTATTAGAGGGTTAGTCTTACGTCGGACGGTCTACCCAATGGATCTAATTCGTTAGATGGGTCCAAATATCCGACCCGTCAGCCCACCAACAGCCTGCACAAGTACCAATATCACATCCGTTGGCCGCTGCTAATACATTTTAGGAGGGTTGCTAATACATTTTATGAGGACTACTAATACTTTTTGGAGGGAAAACTAATATTTTTCAGGATGACTACTGATACTTTTTTGGGGAATAACTGATAACATACGGTACACACACCAAAAGCATGCACCACATCTGTGCATATTCCTCGTACTGAACCAAGGACTATACCAGGGTAGTGGCCAATTGATATGCTTCTACTGCTGGTTAAGAACCGTTGGATCATATCAGAAATTTGGTGATTAGATTACAGCTGCTTGTATCTAGAATCTTCCTTAGCATCTATTTAAGAGAATGTATCTCGTCATTTGTTAAGATTATCAAGTTATCAAATATACAAAGTTCCATGTTACTGTTCCATTGGATAATGCTTATTGTCCAATGTATTTTATACCATTTTGCTCGAAATCCTTTCATGGTATCAGAGCTCCAGGTTGAATAAACCTGGACTCTCGGCCACTTTTTCTTTTCCAGCTTTTCATCTCTTCTCAAGATCAATCATGACAACAAATCCATTTGCAGATTATCTACATCCTATCCCACTTCAAGGTCACATTCTTTGTCAAGCTCAATGAAGGAAACCACTTAATATGGAGACAACAAGTGTTAACGACCATCAAGGATATGGACTAGAGTCTATATTAATGGCACTTTGCCAAAGATCCCTCCTCGATTCTCACCAGATCGATCGGGGGTGAAAAAGTCTTAAACCCAGAATACATAGCTTGGAGTAGGCAAGACCAACTCCTTGCCTCATGGTTACTATCATCCCTCTCGAAATCCATACTTGTCACCACTGTTGTGGGATTGAGCGACTCTAAAGAGATCCGGGATTCCATTGAAACCTGTTTTGCCAGCCACTCACAAGCAAAGATCATGCAACACAAGATGAAGTTGTCAACCATGAAGAAAGGTGACATGCCTATGAGAGATTATTTGAACAAAGTAAAGGCATGTTGTGATGCCATTGTTGCTGCAGGACAAAAGGTGTCTGATAATGAACAAATTATGCACATATTAACAAACTTAAACAAATAACATGATGCTATTATGGTTTCAATCACTTCAAGGGTGGAACCCTGCACTCTAAGAGAGGCTCATGCATTACTTCTAAGTTATGAAAACAGACTGGAAAGTCATGGAGGTGTCACTCACAATCAGTTTGGCACAGAGGGATCCAACCCCACAGTCAATGCTGCCACTCAAGGCCAAACTACAAGAAGAGGAGGAGGATTCTACTCCAATAACAGAGAGGAAGAGGCAACAACTACTTCTCCAACAATAGGGAGGAAGATCCAACTTCGGAGGAAAATATGAGCGGAGGCGGAGGAAGAAACTCTTTCCCCCGGAGCAGCTGTCAAATTTGCCACAGAAACAATCACACAACAGATAAATGTTTTTATAGAGTTGACCTTAACTACACACCTGGAGGACAAAACACTGGCAACAACTCCCAGTTTCAAAGCAGTGGACCATCTACAAACTTTGCTGGCAATCACAACACAAAATTAATTGATTCAAGAAACTTATTGGTTCCCAGTTCGGAGCAACCAATCATGTCACACCGACACTGAGCAATTTAAGCATAACCACTTGATTAAGGAGAAGACAGGGTCCGGATGGGTAATGGAACATGTTTGAGTATATTTCATATTGGTTCTTCTATAGTTAAGCCACCACACAATCATTCTAACCATTGCTTTACAAGAAGATGAGGAGGATTCTACTCCAATAACGAGAGGAAGAGGCAACAACTACTTCTCCAACAATAGGGAGAAAGATCCAACTTCGGAGGAAATATGAGCGGGCGAGAG
The DNA here is from genome assembly GCA_016081115.2 of Rehmannia glutinosa. NCBI lineage: Eukaryota > Viridiplantae > Streptophyta > Magnoliopsida > Lamiales > Orobanchaceae > Rehmannia > Rehmannia glutinosa. Next base: position 63,989,004 of record CM071931.1, on the reverse strand, counting down.
GAAGAAACTCTTTCCCGGGCAATTGTATCAAATTTGCCCACGAAACAATCACACAATGATAAATGTTTTTATAGAGTGACCTTAACTACACACGGAGGACAAAACACTTTGCAACAACTCCCGGTTTCAAAGCGATGGACCATCTCGCAAACTTTGGGCAATCACAACACGTAAATTGATTCAAGAAACTTATTGGTTCCCAGTTACGAGCAACCAATCATGTCACACTGACACGAGCAATTTGAGCATAGCTTCGATTACCAAGGAGAAGACTGGTCCAGATGGGTAATGGAACAGTTTGAGTATATTTCATATTGGTTCTTCTATAGTTAAGCCACCACACAATCATTCTAACCATTGCTTTATTCTTAAAAATCTGTTACATGTTCCCAAAATCACAAAAATCTCCTTAGTGTATCTCGGTTTGCTAAAGACAACAATGTTTACTTTGAATTTCACTCTAATTTTTGCATTGTGAAGGACAAACTCACGGGGAGGCTTTGCTCAAAGGAGTGTTAGAAATGGTCGTATGTCTTCAACCTTGCCAAATCCGGAGGAAATACTCTCCATAATGATCATCACCAAACCATTACCAATCCTAGTGTCGATTCTTTAGAAATTCGAATAATGATAGTTTAGAGTTATGGCATTCTAGACTTGGTCATGCCAATCTTGATGTTGTTAAAAGGGCTCTTCAAAGTCAGTAACATTTCTTATGATGATGATATAAAGAGTTATGTTTGTTCTTTACATTTTACAAGCAAAAGCCACAAGCTTATTTCCCATTCATCGAATCAAAATGTCATGGACTCGCTTGGATATAATACACACCGATTTGTGGGGGCCATCTTCTATTAAATCCATCAATGGCTACTCCTATTATGTGTCATTTATTGATCAATATTCCGATTCACTTGGCTATATTTCTTAAAACAAAAATGCGACACTACTCTCAAGCTTTTCTTCATTTTAAATCTCTTGTTGAAAACCATTTAACGAGAAAAATAAAAGTTGTCCAAAGTGATGGTGGCACGAATATAAACCACCGATTTCTGCTTTCTTGAGAATGGAATATCACATAGAATTTCTTGTCCTTACACCCCTGAACAAAATGGCCTTGCGAAAGGAAAACAGGGCATTGTTGAAACATCCCTTTGTCTTCTTGCTAAATCCCATTTACCTCAAAAATATTGGGATGATGCATTCTCTCTTGCCATTTTTGTCATTAACGAACCCCCACCAAAGTCCTTGATTACAAAACACCTGAAATGGCAACGGGCCAAAGACCGGATTATAAATTTCTAAAAACCTTTGGTTGTTTATGCTTCCCTCACATGAGACCCTACACCAAGCATAAATTAGAGTATAGAAGCATACCTAGCACCTTTCTTGGCTATAGCTTACAATATAAAGGGTATAAAATTTTCCTTCCTAACCACAAGATCATTGTCTCAAGACATGTTATATTCGATGAAAACACTTTTCCTTTCCACAACAATCTCACCAAGACCGTTCACTCATTCTCGCACCACTTATTACTCTTCCTAGTAACATCATCCACCATGATAACCATGATCCCACTCCCATCATCTCACAATCCACTTCCCCTCCCTCCAGTCCATCCTACTTATCTTCTAATTCTCCCCATTCCACTCATCTACTCCTACCCCTACTCCATCTTCCCTGCATCTCCCGTTCACATCATTCACATCATCATTCCACCCAACACACACATTCCTGGTGGTAGCATTACTATAGAATTACCAATACAAAATGACTCATTACTTCCTTCCAATACTAATCAACCCTCTCGAGAATGTTACGGGTGGCCATCATATGATCACAAGATCAAAATCGGTATTAGCAAGGCCAAGACATATGTCATGTGCTCTCAAGACCATCACCTGAACCTAAGTCACTTTTCGAGGCCTTCGCATTCCCGAATGGAAGGCAACAATGAAAAGAGAATATGATGCCTTAATCAAAAATCACACCGAGTCCGTACAAATGCCTCCGACAAGAACATAATCGATTGCAAGTGGATTTTCAAATTAAAAAGGCATTCAGACGGCTCTATAGCTACGCCAAAGCTCGATTGGTTGCTCGAGGGTTCACTCAACAAGCAGGTATAGACTACACTGACACATATAGCCCTGTAGTAAAGCCTGCCACCATTAGGCTGGTTTTGTCTCTAGCTTTGGCCAATTCTTGGCCAATCCGCCAGCTCGACATTGATAATGCATTCTTAAATGGAGATTTGGAAGCAAGCTTGTACATGCAATAGGTTCCAGGCTTTGGAAAAACAGGTCCAAATGGTCAGCACTTAGTTTGCAAACTCAACAAGTCATATATGGTCTCAAGTAGGCTTCCAGAGCCTGGTCCTCCAAACTATCTCAAGTGCTACACTCTTTTGGCTTCCAGACCTCCAAAGCTGACAATTCCCTTTACTACAAAAATCAGAATGGAGTTTGCATTCTTGTTCTTGCCTATGTAGATGACATCATTATTACGGGGAGCTCCACTTACATTCAACATTTGATTGATGGTCCATAGAGTGTTCTCTCTCAAGGATCTTGGTAAGTTAAGTTATTTCCTAGGGATAGAACTTCATTATACCAAGGATGGTCATTGCTTACTCAAGAATCATACATCAGAGATTTGCTTAAGAGGGCTAGAATGGAGAGGGCAAAAAGACTCAGTTCACCTATATTTCCAGTCCAAGTTTATCCAAATATGAAGGTCAGGCCATAGAAGAAGCCTCTCTTTATAGAAGCCTGGCAGGTTCATTACAATACGCCACCATATCAAGACCTGACATCTGTTACAGTATCAATAAGGTGATCCAATATATGCAAAATCCGTTAAGCACACATTGGAAAGCCATGAAGAGAATTTTGAGATATCTCGCTGGAACTATCAATTTTGGATTACACTTCACATCTCGGTCTCCTATGGTTATCAATGGATTCTCTGATGCGGATTGGGGGTCAGATATCGATGATAGAAAGTCTACTTCAGGGACTTGTGTTTATTTTGGACACAATTTGGTGGCATGGAGCTCAAAAAAAACAACCAACCATATCAAGGTCTTCCACGGAAGCAGAGTACAGAAGTATAGCCAATGTCACATGTGATGTCATTTGGATACAATCACTCCTTGATGAAATTGGAATGAAAATTGTGAGGCCAAGTATAATATGGAAAGATAATATTGGAGCTATATCATTAGCTTCCAATCCTGTGTACCACTTGATGGCTCAAAAGCTACCTCTAAAACCGAAGGCAAGTGCACCTATCGTTTTATAGTATAGATTATTGAGTACCGAGTGTCATTCCCACGAGGATTGTAAGTACTAATAATTACCGTCTTTTTGTTATTTAATCTAACAATTTTCAGAGTTTTTGTTTGATGAAAAAGGAAAACAAATTATAAATTGTAAAAATGAAGAAAGATTTGTAAAATAAGAAATCAAGAGATAGAAATGTGTTTGAATGTAAATCCTCTAGAATGTTTTTGTGATTTGACAAGTTAAAAATACAACCGTAAGCCCTCCTAAGCAAAAACCAACCTCTTTTAATAAAATCTCATGTTATGTGGACCATAGAAATTCCCGATTTAAGTTAATCCCTTTCTCAAGGCGAAAAACTCCTAATCTCAAGTTGATTAAGCAAATCTCTTTCTAGTTAAAACCCCAAGATTGCATTATAACGAATTATGAATTCCCATATTAGGTTTGACCTAATCCGGAAGATTTATGTCGTCTATATCTGGGATTGCATGCAACTCTTTTCACTTATACAATTTCTTTTTCACCATAAATACTTCGATTACCGATGAAGAAAAGATGTCAAATTAATATACCTAAAATATTAACTCGAATGAGATAAGCATGATATAAGTGAATCACCAAGAGGCGTAGAATTTTATTAAAAACATACAAACCTTAATCACAAATCCATTCTAGAGTTCATTACACTCAAACACTAAGATTTTAGCTACTCATGATTTTGACAAAAGAGTAAATTACACAAGAAGATTTAAATATTGTAGACATGGTGTACTTATCTTTCTCAAAACCTCAATGGACTTCTTCCTTGATTGATGATGTTGCTCCAAGCCTTCTTCTCCAATATTACCCCAAGCTTTTCTTCTCCAAGACCCTTGACCCCAATTCTACTTAATGAAATGAATACAATGAATATTTCCTGAGTATCTAATGAATGAATCTCCCAATCTCAACCTTTGGCTTTTATAAAACCAATACATTGATAGTACTCTCTTTTATTAAACAATCACCCCCATTTTCCTTGTTGGTTGGTGAATTCTTGTATTCAAGTGGTGAGGAGGGGACATGGAGACATGTTTCGAAAAATAGGGTGTTAAAAGTGTACAAAAGTGGCCAAAATGGGTTGGTTGGTGAGTTTTCCCCAAATTACGCAAAGAAAAGTTGCAAAAAGAGGTCCCGGACATGCCCATATTGGGCAGCACGGCCAGGCCGTGCTGCAATAAATTTGCTGAAGACACGCCTGACACGGCTGTGTTGGACAACACGGCCAGGCCGTGTTGTACGACACGGCCAGGCCGTGTTCGGGCCTGTTTTGTGTGGTTTTTCCTCCTCTTTTGATCCCCTTCAACATGGCCGTGTTAAGTGACACGGTTTGGCCGTTTTGGACCCTTTTTCCAATTTTTATCCAATTTATTTCCTTCTTTTTTGAACATGGCCATGTTACTTGACACCCCAAGTCATGTTGAGTGATTTTCTTGCCTTTTTTCAATTAATATTGGCTTCACATTGCTCCAAATTGCTCCACCTATAATGTTAAACACATCACACGATGAAATGCTACAGAAATACTTGAGAAACTATGATTTTTCTAACAAAACAATTCAAAAACTATTGAATTAATAATACAAAATATGTACAAAATGACACTTATCACCACTCACGAACCAAACACATCGAGTTAGACCTTCATTTCATTTGAGAAAATGTTCTTAATAAAGTTGTCGGTTCAAGCATGTCCCGCTTATTGATCAAGTAGCTGATATTTTAACTAAGCCGTTAAGTGGACAACTCTTCGCTCGCCTCCGTAATAAAATGAACATTTGCTCTCGGAGCTCGCTTGAGTTGAGGGGGCATGATAACATACCGGACTACACACAAAAGCATGCACCACATCATGCGTATTCCTCGCATCTTGAACGGGACTATACCAGGGTAGTGGCCATTGATATGCTTGTATCTGGCGGTTAAGAACCGCTTGGATCATATGAGAATTAGATTACATTTGCTTGTATCTCTAGAATCTTCCTTAGCATCTATTTAAAAGAATGTATCTGTCATTTGTTAAGATTATCAAGTTATCGATATACAAAGTTCCTATTCTTGTTCCATTGGTTAATGCTTATTGTCCAATGTACTTTATACCATTTTGCTCGAAATCCTTTCAATAACTAATACTTTTATGGGAACTACTAATACTTTTTATGAGGAAAACTATTATTTTTCGAGAGGAATACTAAAATACATTTAATCGGAAAATATAATACTTTTAAATAAGACTACTAATACGTTTTAGTAGGAAGACTAATACTCTTGATGGAAAAATAAATATTTCTCAAGAGGATTCTTTTGAAAAAAAACTGTTCAAGCATATTGTTGAAAAAATTGTTCAAGCATTACTAATACATTCTATCGTTATTCGTTACTACTAATACTTTTTTGAGGGTTTGCTAATACTTTGTGGGAGAAAAAGTTAATTATATTAAGGAGAACTACTAAAATATTCTTTAGTGAACTACTAATATTTTTTGGAACTACTAATACTTTTCTGGATGTCTTGTTCGAATATTATAAATATGACACCGGCATGAAATTATGAAAAAACATCGACATGAGTTTTTGTGATTATTAGATAATCATTATATTGATATTTTAATAGACACTTATTTAATTTAAGTCGCACTTGGATGGAAGAATTTGGATTGAAATGGACCATAAGAGGGAAAGATGTCAAATAACTATGTATTGTATGAATTTGAAGTCTACAATAATAAATCAAAAGTAACTTAAATTCAAATAGAGTTTAAACAATTAAAGTTTACTGTATTATGAGATGATTCAATGAATATGTAGTTATGTATTTATATCCTTAATTTTAAGTCAATAATTCTATAATTTCTTTAAGGTACTCTAATTGCAATGTGGATGCATGACTCTTCATATTACAGGTCAACCATCAACACGCCATATTGAATAGTTTAGTATATATTGCCCGACCAATGACCATTGTTATACCCCTTTATTTTCTCATTAAAATTAAAAGAAAAAAATTGAGGAAAATAATGAAAGGAATCATTTGACGCTTCAATTCCAGCATTATTCAAGTGAGGTTTTTTTTTTCTTTTCTAAATTGTAAAATAATTTCGTTAAAAAAATATCGGCATTAACTTCTGAATAATATTAATATAATAGTATCTAACTTAATTGTGGTTGTCCCAATTAAAAGAAATTCAACGTGAATCTAAAGTTGAGAGCTATGTTTCAAAACTACCAATTAAATTTCTTGTATTGGTATCGTACCACTAGGATCAATTGTGTATTTTGTTTTTCCTTTTTTTCTTTTTTCTTTTTTTAATTTTTCCATTTGAATAAAGATATATATATATATATATATATATATATATATATTTCCATTTTCCACCACCAAACGTCTCCACCAGATGAGGCCGACAAAGAACGCGTTTTTGAAAAACAAGACACGGATCGGAGATGCCTTTACAAAAAGCAAGCGTGTAAAATGATTCGCAAGACTCTTAAGTTGTCAATCACACATGTTATATACCTAATTTTTTAAGCATAAAAACTCATCATTAATTTGTATTTTGTATTTAACATTGTTACAAAAACTCTCACTTTCAGCTAGCTTGGGAAGGAGTTCCACCCAAACTCATTTACAATTGTATCATAGCATCTAAGTTTATTTTGGAAGCGATGATGGGAATGGACTCCAATCCATTTGGATTGGCATCTTTCAGCGAGTCAGCGTGAGGGGTGTGTTCTTTGTGTTTAATTGTGTCCAATTTGGTGGATTATTATTATGTATAAATGTGGGCTGAATACCCCCTCTCTTTGAACTAGCTTTGGGGATGAGTTCCACCAAGCTCATTTATTAGGTTATGATAATTTAGTCGTCAGATTAAATAAAAAGAGCAATTATTTTGGGACATATATATAAAGTAGTATTTAGTCTTTTGTAGTATTTTATTTTTAAGAATATTGGTGATCATAAATTAAAGTGGTTATGTCAAAATTATCAATAATGATATATATTAGGTAATAATAATTTTTATATTTGCGATGATATTTATGATTTTCAAAAAATTAATAATAACAATGGATTTATGTTAAGTGTAATATCCTGATTTTTTTAAAAAAATTGATAATTAAAACACTTAAATATTGATATTATTGTTATCTTTATTAGACTAATAATTAGCAATAATATTATGTGTATCCTTTCTTAATAAAATTATATACATGTTATATTTATTATATTTTTATTATTATCTTTATTATGATAATTATCAATATTATAATTAATATTTCACTTAGAGGTTTATTTAGGGTTATTTAGCCTTTTAGGGGACAAATTAGGGGTTAATTATTTTAGGGCTAAATTTAAGTTTAGGGGTAGAATTACTTAGTATATATATGTATAACTTCATACACAAAATTTACATCAAATCTCAAATAATTATATGGTAGTTATATTTTTCTACTTGTTACTTATGTTTCCTATGTATATATAAATATATATATATAATTCTCAATTCACAAGTCTTCTTTCAATATTTTATTTTTATAAGTTATTTTATTAATTAGTTTAATTTATTAAAATCAAATATTAATTATATATATTTATTTAACGTAGAAAATGAAGGGTCGAGGACTTGGACTTTTATTGTTCATTTTTCTACATTGAATATCTGATTATTAAGGTATGGATTTTTATGTTATTTGTCTTTATTTAATGTTTCATGATTGTACTTCATTGATTGCAATATATGTCAGAGAAATAAATTCATATAAGCTAGGGGCTATAAAAAAGGGTCCGGGATCAAACGTATCTTGGGTGAACCCGCAATGCTATATCAGAACTGGCCAGTTAGAGGAAAAAGAGGAAATCAATGAATTTACTGTTGTAATTACGTGAATGCTTTTCATGTTATATTAAATATTGACATATATATCCCTATTGAGCGAGATGAAGCTCACCCCTATCATTATCATGACTTTCAGGTTGAGGAATCCGGTTGAAGATATGATGTTGTGGATGGTGGAATAAATCATGATATATTTATCTTTTAAATAATTATGATTGGACTAAATTTTAGATTTAAGTCTTTAAATTTTTCCTGTTTATGTTTGGAATATTTTTTGGATATTTAATTGTTATTATTATTATTATTATTATTATTATTATTATTATTATTATTATTATATTTTTTTCTTAAGAATTAAAAATTCTAAATTAATTTTTTTTTATAATTATTGGTATCACTTTAATTTATAAATTTGCGTTTTCTTAATAATATTTTAGAGTACTTTAATTTCATAAAATTGGGTCGTTACATTAAGAATCACTGTTAATAACTACTGATATATATTGACAATATATATATATATATGTACTGTTGTAATCAAATTGTCATTATACATGTGCCATTAATTATTTTAAATGACATTCTTATACACATTTTTGTCCACTACTATTGGCTAATCAACTTTTACACTATTCTTGTACTTTTTCTAATTCATAAGAAATTAAATAAGAGTATCAGAATTTTTATTAATTGTATGTATTAAGCGAAAAAAATACAATTTTTGTCACAATAGTAATTTTCAAAACTATAATAAACAATCTTGAAAGAGATTGCATATTGAAAACTATTGTCAATTTTTTCACTAGATTTTATTTATCACTGCGTATGATTGCTTGTGATTTTTTTTAAAAAAAATACGTCCCTCACTCACTCTCACTTTTTAATCAGATCGCCATTCTAATTAAAAAAATCATCAACTGATATATATGTATATTAATCAACTATTATAGTTACATTTTCATATAATAAGATATATTACCTTTACTTGCTTTCCCATTTTCCATCAATTATAGCCACATTCAATCAATGTTTTATTTAAAAATCACATCAACATTATCATTTATGATTTTATCCCACACTCATTCACTCTCTTTAAAAAATTTATCCTTCCTTTTTCAGAATAATTTCTCTCTCTATTCCTCACTAAAACCAAAAAAATAATAATAAGTAAAACATGACAATTAAACAATCAGACGCGAATCTTACAAACAAATTATGAGCTAGGTATAATATTTTATTTTATTTTTGATAATTAATTATGAGATACATTATTGCATGAAAGGGAGCTATTAATTAATGTACATGTACCATAAAAAGAAAGGAAGAAAAACAAAAGCAAATTCCGAACTGGCCAAGTAAACTTTAGGTCGTGTCGGATTATTAATTAAAACTTGGACATGTAGTGCTGTAGTGTCACGTTGTTCACGTCTTCTTCTTCTGCCAAATTATATTAATAAAACTTAGCTGTATTAAATTAGAAATTCATGGACAGGATATGAAGGAGTCAAGGAACCCTAATACCCTATTCTATTTTATTCACACCATCCACATGCAATGTTTTTTAAATCTCATCTTCTACTCTTCTAGGTAATGTGGGTAGGGTAACCTTTTTGACCCATTCAACCTTCAAATATTTGCATAATATATTATCTTAATATTTTTTTTATTTTTAAATTTGAAACTAATCTGAAATTGTGACTGGAGTTTTGAGAAATAATGAATTTGCGATTATGTTTGGATTTTAAGTTTTCATATAGAAGAAAAAAAGAAAAAAATCATAATATAACACTCAATTTTATAACATGTAGGGATGATTACAAAAACTGTCCCTGAAGCTTGAGGTAATTGTATAACACCCTAAACAAGTTTTAAACTTACAAAAACTATCATGAGGTTTGATTCTATTTTACTTTTAAGAGGTTAATTGTATAGTATTTCTCACAAGGGGCTTTTGAATTTTTTTATGAAGGGATAAAATGCAAGATTTAATTAACCACAAGTTTTTTTTTTTTGTAATTTTGAAACTTTTATTGATGTTTTATAATTATCCCAAACCTCAAGGGTAGTTTTTGTAAATATCCCTTAACATGTATCTTTCATCAAAATTCAATTAAGTTTAGATTGATTGACCTTGTTTTTTTTTTTTCTTTTCTTGCTTATCCTTACAAACAGTGGTTGGCGATTTAATTATACCAAGAACCGGAAAGTTCCGGAGAAGTGTACTTTGGGACCAAATTTTCTATTACATTCTCCTATTCCATTTTTATATATTCGAGAAAATTTGGATGAATGACATTTAATTGAGATAAACATAAGTAATCGATTATTTGAGTGTAGATACACATGATGTCATTCAACCAACATTGTGAAATATGATGCGAGAATAGAGAATGAAATAGGAAGCTAGCTTGAATATGTACTTTTAGAAACAGAATTACGATCTCTGAAAATGTGTGTTATTTGTGAATATATTTCAATACAAAAGGTATAATAAAATATGAAAACATTTCATTTTGTAATAATGCAAATATTATATTATATACTATTATGCAATATGAATATATAGGGTATGTACATGTAAGAAAATGTCATATATATATATATATATATATGATCCTGTTAAATATCAATCCTGTTGTCTATCATCACCACTTTGTTGACGTCTGAATTTGCTCAACAAAAATTAAATATAAAAATAATGACCGGAAAAATATAACAAATGGTCAGAAAGTGCTTTTTTTTTTATTAAACGGTGAGAAGTGCTTTCGGTAGGTTTCTGCTTTACAAAGTTTTTTTCTATATGGGTCTCTCCCCTTTTTTTCCTCCCAAATCAACTATTTATACCATTACATTTAATATCATTATACTATACTATTAGTGGGGCGTTTGTCTTCTCCTTTGTGTATGAGTTAAATAATGGGACAATTGTCTTCTCCTTTTGTGTATGAGTTACATAAATGTGGGACACTTGTCTTCTCCTTGTTGTGTATGAGTTAAATAGTGAGACACTTGTCTTCTTTGTTGTGTATGAGTTAAATAGTGGGACACTTTGTCTTCTTCTTCTTGTGCATGAGTTATATGACCGACATGTGGTGTAAATTGTTTATTGACTGTCCCATTGTTGTTTTACAAGGTGGCAACTTGGTCTACCACTCAGGTGAGTGGTCCTCTTGTCGCCCTTTTCTCGGTCTCCTACCTCAGTCGCCATTTCTAGTCTCCGCCTCTGGTTGGCCATTTACGTCTCCGCCTCTGGTCAGCCTTTTCGGTCTCGCCGACCTTTTCGGTCTCAGGCCTGGTTGGCTTTTTTCGGTCTTGGTCTCAGTCGGCCATTTACGGTCTTCGGTCTGGGCCTTCCTTTTTGGTCTCCCCCTGCAGTCTACCATTTTTGGTCTCCGCCTCTGTTCGGCCATTTAAGTCTCCGCCTCTGGTCGGCCCTTTTTCGTCTCCGACCTCATCGGCGAGGTTGGAGGATCGCCACGTGTACATGGTAATTCTTTAAAAAATTGTCCTCTTTGCTCGGGTATCATCAACCACTATAAATTAATAAAGAACACAAATAGCTAATAATGATTAATTAAACTATTACAAAACAAATTTGCGGGGTTAGGAATTAGGCCATATTACAATCCTTCTAAATAAAAGTGGTGAGGCGAGAGATTTGCCCCATCTAGAAAACCCGATCTTCGATGCTCATTCTCGCTTTGGCCTTTGCAAACAACAAAGTGAGAAGGGGCCAAGGATTTTCCAGCGTATCCTCTCCGACGCTCAAGTCGGTAATCTCTCGGAAGAAAATAATTAAATAATTCATATAAAGAGATAAGGTAGAAGAGAGGCGAATAGAATACTTTCTTTTCATGGAAAAACCATCATTATAAGAAAAGTAGTAATTAAGATAAGAATTACACATCCTCTTTATGGATAGCATCATTTTTCATTCAATTAGATGCATTTAATGTATTTATAATCTATTCTTTAATGTAAAATGTTACCAATTATGGCTCTAATAAGTCCATATTAGTATTTGGCCAATTTCTAATATTGAGACTGTTTTATATATTTTTGTGTGTGAATTTTGTGTGATTTCTATTTTTCGTGTGGGAGATTGTGCATATTTTTGTGTCTTTTCGTCCCATTTTATATTATCATATGTTACGTAGGGTATTTTTGTTTGTTTTGTAGGTTTTCGTAAGAAGAAACCTTGAAAACGGCACTACCAAAAGACGGTCAAGGCATACGACGTTGTCTGCCACAAGAAGAGAGCACGGGCGCGCAACGCCAAGATTGACGTAATTGAGCGCGCCCAGCGCAAGTATCTTGCGACGCCGCTAACAACAACATAAATGAAGGCGGCGCTAGCGCACGCCGGCAGCGCCACAAGGAAGCCGCGGCGCGCAACGGCGCGAAGAAAAGGCCGCGCACAAGGCACGCACTTGCCTGAGGCGCGACTTCAGCGCGGACGCGCACCGGTCAACACCGCCGGACGCTGCAAGCATGCGCATGTCTTGTGGACGCCGCGCGACCGGCTAAGTTTCCCGAGATTTTTTATTCGTTTTCCTTGTTCTTTTTGGATTCTTCCACCTTGTATAGATAGTTTTAGGCTTATAAATAGCACTTGGGGATCCATAATTTCGTACACTCTCATTCATAGCACTTCTATACTTTAGTTTTTGGTATTTTCTCTTGTTTTCAACATTGGGATTGCTTGGGTTCTTCCTCAAGTTATTTTTGCTTCTTAATCAAAGAGTAAGATTTCCTCATCTCTTTTGTCGATTTTAATTGTTGGGAGATTATTATTATTGCATGATTATGTTTATGATTATATTCTTTCCTTCAATTGAGATTATGATCCCGTCCCCAAGCATGAACTAATTTCCTTGTTCTAGGATTAGGATGGTTTGATTCAAACAAACAAGCATGAGTATTGATTAATTGATCCGCTTTCCTGGATAAATTGCTTTATTTGATAATTGATTGTCGATAAACTTTTGATTGTTTTGGGGAATAATTGAGATCGAGAAGATATTATTCCTGGACTAAATTTATTCAAGGTTAGATATGAATCGAAATGTATTATCTAACCTTAGGTTTAATGAAAATAGCAAATTATGTTGGGATAGCCCTAATGCGTGAATACGAAAGTTATCGGACCTGGCCTAGTTTTTACATGTTTGTTATATTTGTTAACCGCATGATCAATTAATTGGTATCCTCGCTTGCAAGTTTGATGAGATGAATCCATAATCCTGAGACTTTCTTCCAAATCTTTTTCTCCAAAATTTAATCCACTTAGTTTTAATTTGTCTTTTTAATTCTTTTAGTTTTAATAAATCCAACAAATCAAGTTAGTTAGAGTGTTTAGGTTTTATTTTCTCACAATTGTGATACATAATAATTATTTGCCTAGCTAAGTCTTCCTCGAGAGACGACTTGTGGTCAACTTGCTACCCTACGATTGATCTCGTTCTCTTTGCGAGGATTGTTAGACTTTTATAGGTGTTTAGCGGTCGAACAAAATTTTGGCGCCGTTCTTGGGAAGGCTTTAGGCGTAATAATTATTGTGTCTATTTTCCATGTTTCTAGATTAGGATTCTTTTTGTTTATTTTTTAGGACTCTTTTTGTTTCTTTTCGATTTTTACTTTATCCCATTTAGTGCGTTTGATCTTTTTTCCGGGTGTTGTTTATGCGAGGGCGTAGAAATCTCAATCGGGACCTTGCGCCTTTCGTGGATGATATCCATCGAGCCGCAAGACGAACAAGGAAAGAAGGGGCGATTCTCACGGATAGCGGCGAGGATTCTCGCGATCACATTCGAAAAGAAGAACAAGCGAAATCGAGAAGATGGGTGATAATCAAAACGGAAACAACGTGGAGGCACGCCCCGACCTTCGATGCGTGAGTTTGCACGCCCTTTCATTGGGGCTGCGACCTCTTGCATCACATTGGGACAAGCGACTTTAACTACGAGCTCAAAACAATACATTTTTATCGATTCTTAGTCATTCTATGGGATGCCCACGATGAAGATCCTCTTAACTTCATTCGAATTCTATTCGATCATTCAAACTTTTCCTCTACAAAGGTTTGGATGAAGATCGGCTAGGATGCGTTGTTTTCCTTACACTCTCGAAGGACCAGGCGAAAACTTGGCTTATGTCTCTACCTCCTAACTCTCTTCTTGATTGGGAGGCGGTGTACAATAAGTTCATGGGCGGGTACTACTCTCATCGAAAACTTGATCTGCGAGGTAAGATAGCTACTTTTAGTCAAATAGAAGGTGAGCACTTTTCATGAGGCCTGGGATCGCTTTAATTTACAGATTAAATGCCCACATCATCACTTCCCATTGGAATTGTTAAACCAATTTTCTATGATGGATTATCGCATAATTATCAATATATGGTTGACAATGCGGGGGGTGACATGGTGTACATACGCCCAAGAAATCTATGATATTTTAGAGATGATGAGCGATAACTCACAACAAAAAAGTGCCGTGAGGTAAACGGGTTGTCATGAATGAAGTAGCTCTAGCTACGATGTGACAAAACAATTGGGCCGAGTTGACTAAGCAAGTACAATTGTTGGCTAGGGGAATCCATGTTCCCCGCCGAATCTTGCGGGATTTGTGGCGAAGTTGGTCATGGGGCCAACGTTTGTAATCTTATCTCTCGGAGGCGAACAATTCGGGGTTGGCGAAACCATCCCAACTTTAGTTGGGGCAATTCTAAAAATCCCTCTCATATCTATCCGAGACCACCGCAACCAACCACACAAGTGCCACCAATCAACCGAACCAACGTCTATTGAAGAAAGCTTGAATTCTTTTATTCAAGCGATCAAAACACAAACACAAGGTAACAATAGACGGTTTGAATCTATGGAAGCTTCTTTTAAGCGTCTTGAGCGTCTTGAGACTCAAGTTGGTCAATTGACGAACTCACGTTGGTCAATTGACGACTGGTTGGTGAGATTGCTCGACATATATTCAAGCAGAGGACACACATCCTAGCCAACCAAGACAAGCTCAATCCATCACCGTTCTTGAATTTGGTGAGATTTGGATCATGAAAGTAAGATTCCTCTTCTATTGTCTCATCTAACCCTGCCAGGTATCGCGAACATAGAAAAAGGAAGTTGATGCAGGTCAAAGACGGTCAAGGCATACGACGTTGTGCGCGCTAGCGAACGCGTAGATTGACGACGCGGCGCGCCTACAACATAAATGAAGGCGGGCGCTCGCAAGCCTGGCCTGTAAGCGCCAAGAAGGCCGCGGCGCTGCGAAGCGCGCTGCGAAGTAGTCAAGGCCGCGCACAAAGCACGCCCGCCCCGGACAGCAAGATTTCAGTGCGCGGGACGCTGACGATCAACACGCCGGACGCGCACATGTCTTGTGACGCGCACCGGCCAAGTTTCAGATTTTTTATTCGTTTTCCTTGTTCTTTTTGGATTCTTCCACTTTGTATAGGGTTTTGAAGGCTTATAAATAGCACTTGGGGATCCATAATTTCGTACACTCTCATTCATAGCACTTCTATACTTTAGTTTTTTGGTATTTTTCTCTTGTTTTCAACATTGGGATTGCTTGGGTTCTTCCCCTTGAAGTTATTTTTGCTTCTTAATCAAAGAGTAAGATTTCCTCATCTCTTTTGTCGATTTTAATTGTTGGGAGATTATTATTATTGCATGATTATGTTTATGATTATATTCTTTCCTTCATTGAGATTATGATCCCATCCCCAAGCATGAACTAATTTCCTTGTTCTGGATTAGGATGATTTGATTCAAACAAACAAGCATGAGTATTGATTAATTGATCTCTGCTTTCTGGATAAATTGCTTTATTTGATAATTGATTGTCGATAAACTTTTGATTGTTTTGGGGAATAATTGAGATCGAGAAAGATATTATTCTTGGACTAAATTTATTCAGGGGTTAGATATGAATCAAAAATGTATTATCTAACCTTAGGTTTAATGAAAATAGCAAATTATGTTGGGATAGCCCTAATGCGTGAATACGAAATTATCGGACCTGGGCCTAGTTTTTACATGTTTGTTATATTTGTTAACCGCATGATCAATTAATTGGTATCCTGCTTGCAAGTTTGATGAGATGAATCCATAATCCTGACTTTCTTCCAAATCTTTTTCTCCAAAATTTAATCGACTTAGTTTTAATTTGTCTTTTTAATTGTTTTCTTTTAGTTTTAATAAATCCAAAAATCGTTAGAGTGTTTAGGTTTTATTTTTCACAATTGTGATACATAATAATTATTTGTCACGCTAAGTCTTCCGAGAGACGACTTGTGGTCAACTTGCTACCCTACGATTGATCTCGTTCTCTTGCGAGGATTGTTAGACTTTTATAGGTGTTTAGCGGTCGAACAGAGACCCAAATTGTATTGATCCAATTTAATATGGCAAATCTAGCCCGTATCGAAAAACGATAAACTACAACCTCTTCTTTGTAAAAAATAAAACCCCACGAGCTACCACAAAGTGGCGGACTTACATGGTTGGGAGGGGCCCCGCCCCCAACATTTTTTTCATTTTTATGCATACATTTTGGATATAATTCCATTTGCCCCCTCTCCCCCAAATATTTTTTGTAAAAAGCAAAATTATGTTAATTTTGGATTGTAACTATGTGTTTTGAATGCTCAATTTGACATGTATTTGATGCAAACACATAATATATTTTGAATTTATTATGATGTAAAATAAATTTTTGATCTTCCAATTATTGGCCCCCTCAATGTGGATCCTGTTCCGCCCAGCTCCGTCCGTATATAAATCTTTATACATTTTAGAGATGAGAGGATTATGATGATGCTGGGTAGTGGGTACATTAATTTATTTTTTTTGCTATTGTACGTGATCATCGTAATGGCATTACTTCAGTTGTCTGAGATCACGATGCAATTATATTGTCTTTTTTATGATACTGTTTTTATCATATTGGACATGGAAATGAAAAAATTGTTGACCATAAGTATATAGAAGAAAGAAAAAAATAATCTTATTTGTTTGTTCTCTCTTACAGAAAAACAAGAAAGCTAGGGCTTGGCATTTTGTCATATATAATATTTGATTAATGCCTCTAAATTCCAAAGCAACAAATTAATTACTGAAGTTTGTACACAATTTATTCCTGTACATCCCAAATCCATAATTTCCATCTTACAAATGCTTATATTATATTGATCGTGTACACCCTTTATTCCCATACATCCCAAACCCACAATTTATCACTTTATGTATTTTGAAAATTTATGTTAATTTCATATTATATTTTATATCCGGCAGTGTATACGATCATTGGCGTAGCCAAGATACTCATAACGGGTGGGCCAACATATGAATATGGATAAACCGAATAGAAAAACCAAGAAAAAATCATATAAATCCCAAAATAAATTTAAATAAATTGCTTAGTAAATTTTTTTTTTTTTAAAGGAAGGGGGTCGGGGCTAGGGATGATAAATGAGACGTGTAGACGCGGTACCACCCCCACTCTAATGCGCGGGTATGAGTAGTCTTTTTCAACTTGAGACGGCTGTGAGATAATAAATTACTACCCATTTATATACGGGTAGGGTGTGATTTTACCCTCGAACACTCACCAAAGATTACTCCGAACCCATTTACCCTTTAGTAAATTCCATTTACTTTTTTCATCCGCATTATACATTTCACGCTGAGCTCAACATAAATTTATATATTGTACAAAGAAGATATAAAGTTCTTATTTATTTTGAATCATATCAACTCTGTTTTATCTTTGTCAAACTTGATAAAATTACATGTTTAATGGTGTGGTTTTATAAATTAAATGATGTTCTAGTGTTGAATCTAGTTTTAAGGAATATATTGGTTACCTTTGTATTTATGTGATGCTTTTGATTTAGTTGATAAATGATGATAAATTTTAGTGACTTACAAAATTAAAATGGTTAATTGTTATATTTATTAAAAATTTAACATATTATCATTTTTTATATAATGATTAGTTTTGTTAGGTATCCATTTAATAGTTATCTAAATATTCATATAATTATAAGTTTTTAGGTGGGTACGAGTACTACGCGGTATCGAAAAATGGATTTGGGATGGGTAGAGGTAATAGATGTAGTGTTTTAATCGGGTTTGAGACAAGTACATATAGTATAAATATTATCGGTTCGGATATGGATAGTTCTGAATGGGTGGGTACTTACGCATTGCCATCCCTAGTCGGGCCCAGGTTGGCTCACTAGCTACGCCACTATATACGATGCTTTATGTAAGTTCGCAGTCCACATACACCATTCATCTCCATTAGTATAATAATTTATCAAAACATTTCAACAACTTATTTTAAAATAAGAATTAATATCTTATAGTCTATAAAATTATTTTATAAGATATATGAATTTATAAGATCTTTTAAATAAGCTCGCTTAAACATGTCTAATTCACTACATGAAAATTGGTTTACGGAATTTTACATGCATAAATAATTTTGTTACTAAATTTCTGCTTTCTAGCTAGCTACAAAATACCTATTACATATCTATAAATAAAAATATTGTTTTTCCGATCTCCAAGTTATACCGACGATCGCCTATAATTTTTAAAATTACCGATAAAAATAATGTTGATATTTACCAACATTTAAATTATGTAGGTAAATATATACCTACAATAAATTTACCTACACTTTACATAATTTATCATAAAACTTATCTATAGATAAACTGAATTTTTCTTCTAATTTAAATTGCTAAGCTAATATGAATGCGTGCTAAGGGAATCCCACCTTCAGTAAATACTTGGAGAAAATCTATAATAAATAAAATATTTCTGGTTATGTATTTGACTTATTGGCCAACGATTTATTTAAATGGATTACGGGTTGTGATTAAAACAAATGGTGTCACTGCTTGTGATCATCATCTGAGCTTCTTTTGGGTTATTTTTCATCTGTGATTTGCCACATACTTTTTGTTTCTATGGTTGGTTGGGGCTTTTTTGAAAATATAAGTGTAGACGCTTTAGAAAAGCCTCACTAAGATTGTATGAGAGGCACTGTGCGACACGCTTCCGGGTTTTTTTTTCTCTCATACGTGGCGCCGCTTGACTGGCTCCTACAACTCGAATTTTTTATTTATTTTTTTTGAAATTTTATTTTTAAATATAAAAATACAATTTTGCGGATATTATTGAATCGAAATATTACTCAATCAAACACGATTACATAAAAAAAATTTACACCATATAATTAAAAAACAACCAGGAATCGCATATTAAAATTAGGGGTGTCAATTTAGGACCCGACAAGAACCTAACACGAATTAATGGGTATGGGTCCAGGCTTAGGTGGGTCCGGTTAAATTTTGCCAATTAAACAAAGTGGTCCCGGTCAACCTACTATGACCGTTCGCTTAACCCGCTAACCCGCTTTCTTAATATAAAAAAAATTAAGTAAATAACTAATTGTAAGAAAAAACAACAAACAAGACATTTTTAAAACTCAAATGATAAAACTTCCTTAATTATGTATTTGTTATTATTATGCATGTCTTTTTGAATATTGTCCTCAAAATATGATTAGTATATTATGTTATTGATGCAATTATGTTATTTCTTTTTGTATGTTGTAAATTGTAATATTGTTTATTGATCTAATAGTATATGATAGTGATTGATTTTGAAAAATAAATATATTCGATTAAAACTATTAAATGTATATTAAAAATAATTTTATTAAATTAAGTGGGTTGGATCTGGGTTCAATATTTTGACATGAATAATTAAACAGTCGGTCCTGGTCGGTTGTTTTGACACGCGAACTCGCGAACCCGACCTACGAACCCTACCCTAACCCAAATTGATACCCCTAATTAAAATAATTTAAAATAAGATACAACATGCTATTACAACATAAATGCGAAATCAAACAATCGCAAACAACATTCGTGCTATTCGATCGATTACAACCCGAATTGTTTTTTCGAATTTAATTTTTAAATATAAAAATACAATTTTCGATTGAGTAATATTTCGATTCAAGAATATCCGCAAAATTGTATTTTTATATTTAAAAATAAATTTCAAAAAAAAAATCGGTTGTAGGCGCCAATCAAACCTAGCCACGTGGCGAAAAAAAACAGAACGAGCATGTCAAGAAAGACGCCTACACTTATATTTTTAAACCCCCCAACTCACCGTAAAAACACAAAAATGCCACAGACTGAAAAATAACCCTTCTTTTTTGGTGTACATTTAATTCGTTAGCTTTTAATTAAGGAGATCACTATCATAGGTTTTTATTATTGCAAATCCCTATGACATCTTTACATGAACTGTAATAATTGTTAACAGTATACACTTTACAGAGAAGATTTTACACGTGTTGAATAATCAATGAATGTTGCATACTAGATCCTGGATAGATTCACGTACCTGTCTCTGCGTGAATAAATTCAGGCTTTTTTAAATTATTTTCTTTTTCTTGAATTGCATATATATTTTGACCAAAGGAATTTTGTTACATGAGACTAGCTACTATAAAATCATTATTGCTGCATGGACTTTCTTTGGACATCAATATCAATGTGCAGCATTGTGTATAGAGTTAAAATAATGCCTTGACTAGTTTGTTATTCCACTTCATGTTTCAGTACTCACATAAATAACACATGTAGATATATTCATATAATCAATACCACATAAATACCTTTACCTTTAAAACATATGTCGATCATATAATAAGTGGAATTAATGCAAAATCGAACAAAAAAGGGGAACAAGAAAATATGATGCCAGCGACGTCACGGTCAATTCGATTGTCCATTGTCCAATCTCTCCTTCCAGAGCGAGAACCACCTAGTAAAAAAGGGGCTGTAGGACTCTGTTTGTTATGGTAGTACTTCGAGTTATCAAATTCCTAAACAAGTAAACATTTCAAGATTAAAATTTTACTTATGACGGAAAAATCATTATGGGCGTCAAAATTTGTCCAGACGATATCTCAAATGCTTAATTCATCGTCAATACGAGAAAAATGGATGAAATGAGATAATAATTGGAAATTATCTGGACAAAATAAATAGAGTACCTCTTTTGAATGGCTTATAATGCTTTATTTGGATTAATAGATTTAAAGCTAAGAGATTTTAAATTCATAATAATCAATTACTTACCATTTTTGGATGAGTTCATTATACAATATATTTCCAACAAGTTGCATTTGGATCAATTCATTATACAATGGATTCCTAAATCTCAAGATTGCATCCTGGATGTGAGGATTTTGATTTGGGGGAGAATTTCACTCCAAATAAGAATGATTTGATCCTCCAAAACGACTCGAAAATAGGCAAACGATTTGAAATTCACTATAAAATTACTTCATCCAAATTACTTCAATTGACTTGTTATTATATAGATTTTAAATCCTTAGCTCCAAATACATCAACCAAATGGAGTGTGTTGGAAATATGTGATGTTTGACCAAATATGTGGACTAGGGTTGCAAAAGAATCGAATCAAATCGAGTATTCACAGATTCGATTTGAAATCAACTAATAAACGAGTATTCGTATTCGTTTATTATTCAAATTAAAAAATAGATTCGTATTCGATTCGACCAATGTATCCAAATATGTTGATTCGATTCGAATATTCGTATTCGAATTTTTTAATCGCTTTATATAGTTTTTCTTCAAATTATGATTAATTTACACTATAAATTAAAATCAATAATATAAAACTTATCAAATAAGTATTAGATGGTAATAAAATTAAAACCGAATTGTGAAATATATATATATATATATATATACTATCATTTACTAATATATAATATATGTATTTATTAGTGATATTTAATATAAATATATATTATTCCGAGTATTCGAATCGAATATTGTGGTATTCTTATTCAATTCAAAAAGAATACGAATAAAAACACATATTCTTATTCGAATTCATATTCGAATTCAATCGCTTAATCGAATAAAGAATATTTGATTCTTTTACATCCCTATTGTAGGACATGTCCAATGTTAACTTTTATCCATATAAATGATGAAATGTGTTCTACTTTTGCAAGTCGATGATTATAGAATATTTTATCTATAATATTTCCGATGAATGAGAGATTATTACCAAAAGGTGATAAAATGAAATCCAATGGATGTGACCCGTTTATTGAAGCTTCTCTGATCAAAAGGTGTTGTGAACAGTTGTGTTGCTTCAATAAATCCTATAGATGTGTCTTTGTCATTCAAAATTAACTATTCACATTGAAAAGGTTTGTCCAAGCAAAGTTGTGTTGTTTCATTTGAAATCTTTTTGGCCTATGTATAGTTTTCAATATCCTCAGACATTTTATTAATTCATTTTGGCATACATACATAAGCATATTTTTCTCAGAAATTTTTCGATAATAGAGATAGCACAAAATATTCTAAGTTCGTATCTTGTTGTTTGGAGTACTACTACAAACAAAGAGGAGGTCATTATGTCTCGGAGCTATGTTCGCCAAAAATATTTGTTTGGATCTCTATACTTGCAAAGTGTACAAATGTAGTTTATAGGATAATGACAAGCAAGGTCGTATTCTCGGGATTGACTACGAAACACTTAAAGTTATAATAACATCGCATTCCAATTTTATTGAAGCGGCCAAATATCAAGAGTTTAATAAAAATCAAAAATAAAGAAAAATAAAATAAATTTGCGAACCCCTACAAGTATTTCCAACAATCACGGGGAACCTATGCACATAATCTCAATATGTTTCTTCAATATTAAATCCAATTAAAGTTTCAATAACCAATTCGTATGCGTTTCTATGGGTTCAATTCTAAAATAGTTTATTCCCCATCCCTAGCTAAAATGATTAATAATAATTGAGGTCTCCCGATCCATTATAACTATTATTAACTCCCAAATTATCTTGAATTGAAATACTCCCCACAAACAAGTAGTCTCCCAACACATTACCCTATTTATGTCCGACCGATTTTAGGTCTCGTTAGAACTCACCTTGGGACATGGACTAACAAATATGACATGCAAATTATTGATCGAGATAAAAGTAACACATAAATAAGCACTCAAATTCATAAAATAGAACACGAATCAATTATGAAAATAATTAATCAAGATTTAACAGAATCCACAATTTTTGATTACGCTAAGATCCGAAAGATTACCAAACATTGATAACAAATTCATAGACAAACTTGAAATCAACATTATATCGTTTAAACACATGATAAGAGATCTAGACAAAAAAAAAAACCCTTCGTGTCAAAGTGGATTCTCCTTCCTTCTCTTCAAGCTCTCGTCTTCAGGATGCGGCCTCGTGGGTGTTTTTCGCGACCTAGCCCTCTCTTTTCGAGAGACTTGGATCTTCCGCTTCCCGTGAAATTTGGTGTGTTGTATGGTGTATTGATGGATGATTTTTTCGTCAAGCTGGGTCCTTTATAGATGCTTGGAGAGATCACAGAAAGTTGCAGCCGAAAAAGACACAGAAAAACGCGTGACGATAAGCACCACACTACCGCCATGTAGCCTCACATAGCCCGTGTGGGTTTACTCACTTCAACCTCACACGCCCGTGTGGGTCCCTATTACCTGGGTCCCGGCCGTGCGGCTTTGTTCATTCTCCTATTTCTTCCTAACTTCACAAGGACATTGTCATTTTTCACACACGGTCCGCTGCACGAAGTGCCGTGTTTTTATCCAGCTTTTGTCTTTTCGATCTTCTCTTTGCATCGCGTCGATCTTATCCTGCCTTTCAACCGATATTTCTTCGATTAGCTCCGCTTCCGTAAAAAAGTTACTGGCGTTAATCACGCAGATATCATCCCCTTCTAAGGAAACCAAGTAAAACACGCTAAATATGCATGCAACGATCAAATATATATCATTTTAGCCTCTCAAATACACGATATTTTATACACATCAAGCTATTCAACCGTGAGTCGTGGCGGATAATTCGCTTAAAGACATAAAGTCCACTCTAGCCTCAATTTATCATTTTATTTTCACAATTTTCTGCATTTCGCTTTTCCTCAATTCCAAGAAATATAATACATCATGATCATATATCTCCAACAGAGTCTTCGAGTTCCTATTTCAAGTTATTTTTGAGTAATAGTGGTGAATTTCATTTCATGAGTCATTTGATATCTCTTCCCAAATAATCTCCTCAAATCCAAATCATTTAATGTGCACGTGCCGATCGTTGGGCTTTTAAGACCCCTTTTAAAACCCAATAAGGTTGCTTGGTAACTTCAATATTCAAACTATATTCACCTACGGTTAAGTTATTGGGAAAAGACATAAATACCCCATTTTCCATACCTAATCCCCCGCACAATGTCCACTTTCCACGATTTTGGACAAAAATACCATTTTCCGCTGAATTTGGACAAAAATACCCATTTTCTGATTTTTGACAAAAATACCCATTTTCCACTTGATTTTTTTTTTTTGGTTTCTTTTTTGTTTTTGTCGTTGTTTCAAACATGTTTGTTGTTTCTTTGTTTCATAATTGTTTTATTTATGTTTCTTATATGTTTCACTTAGCCAACTTTTCATTGCATTCCACATTCATGGTGGAAATCTCAACAGTGGTATGTCACAATGGACAAACGGGAAAAAATAGAGAGTATACCAACTTTGAAATAACAAGAATATCGATTCCAACGTGGATCAGCAATATTGATTCCAATGGATCCGCACATTCAACACCCTAAACGTAAATCTTGGAACAACAAATTCAATTCGGAAAATTTGAGCTTACTTGTCCATCATTGCTACTTATGAAATGGACAGCGACTCCATTATTAGACCAAAAAATACTTTTTATTGATTTCAACATCGTAGACTATTAAATTTATCAATTGTAGTAGGAAAAGACTCTACTAGAACAACTTTGCTAGAAAGTACGTGAGATCTTTTAGTTCAAGATTAGGCATGTAGACATCAAATGAAGCAAGATCAACATTTACAAGTGATGACAAAAAAAAAAAAAACAATCAAGACTATATGGGGAAAATACTACACTATTTCTCTAAATTTAAAAGCAATTTACTATAAACTTTTATCACATGATCCCACTGTTTCACAATTGTTTCTACATGTTTCATTTATGTTTCTTATATGTTTCAAATCGACATACACCATCATTAAAATTTACGTAATACCTCTCTAAAATCATTGAAGTGGATAGCTCAACGCGTTGTGTCGCCATCACCATTTTCGGCAGCCTTCAAACTTAGATGATTGGCGGAAGCGGAGACACAAGTCTTGATTGTTCATTCTCTATCTCTTTAATGCCGACGTCCATAGCCTTCCCACTAATAAAGTCATTTCGGCATAACAAAGAACAAAAATCCTACATTCACTAAAGAAATAAAAAAGATCTGGCGTCAGGATCACATAACTTTCCTGACAAATCAAAAACAATAAAAACTGAAATAAATGGAAATCGAAACATAAAAGAAAACAACTGACGACCGTCAAACAAGCGAAAAACTTCAAATCAAAAATAATAAAGAACCTGAGAGATTGGGTTTAACCTCTGAGTCTTAAAACAGGCATTTCATCAAGCAGTTGCAAAGCCTCCACCCCGTCGGATGAAAACTAAATCAACCACAAAATCTTCACCCCCAATCACCATTAAGCCCGTTCGAAACATTCATCATCTTCGCCCGACCTGACCCAGCGATTCCCTAATCGTGCTCGATTTTTATTATTTTTTAACATCACAAAAATTACATTCTCCGGCCAACACAACTAGCGTTTTCTATTGATGAACTTGTTGCAAGAGATCACAACTATTACCTAATCGAAAATTTCACCGAGCGAACATCAAAAAATCAAGAAAAGGCATAAAATGACCTGTTGATTTCTAAAACTAAAGAAACTTTACAAAGTACAAAAATCAATTCATCGTCGAAATCCACAAATCAAATTTATATCATCTTACCTAAATTGGTGAATCTGATGCTTTCCAGTCTTTCCGCTCAAATCAAATGCAAATCATCTCGAGGAAGCGGCGCCGCCCCATGGTGGTCAGGCCATACCGCTGCAATGAACAAGTGAGCAAAATCGCGATAGAATTGGGAGAGATGAAAGAATTTGGTCGGGAGCACTAAAAATTATGTCCTTAAGGCGCCAGGCGTTGGACGCTTCGATGGCGTGGTGTGGCGAAGACATGCTCTGAAATCAAAACATAAATTGTGGTGGGTGTGGTTTGCTCCTATTTTTTCAAACCAGAGATTGTCATGGCGCCTCATATACATAAACTCACAACAAAACAAAATAAAACTAACAATCGAAGTTAGAAAAAAAAAAAAATGGACAAAGCGATTGAAAATTGGGTTACCTCGAAAAAGGCTAGTTTTAACGTTTTTACGATGAAAGGTCAATAACATATCATAAATATTCCCGTTGGCTCATCATAGTCTTGCCCTCTGCTTTTTTCTCATTTCTCCGCCTTTCTAATTTCAAGAGGAGAAAAACGACTCTGGTGGGCATTGGAGATGTGATCCCGATGCATTGAAGATGACTTTCTTGCATAAGAAAATGTGATGGGTATATTTGGGAAGTTTAGGACTAGATGGGTAGATTAGTGATAGGGTGGTATTTTTGTCTTTTTAAAAATCAGGGTATTTTGTGTAATTTCCTCTAAGTTATTTATTGTTATTCCTTGTAGTTGGGCTGATCAGCTTTTCTTCATAATATTGGGTTGGGCCACATTTTAAATTTGGGCCATTGGATATCTTTACTTTCTTTCTTGAATTGAACTGAAATTCAAGTAAATTAAAATAAAAGAATCAAAATGATGATAAACCAACCCAAGATTGCATCGATTGGCGGTCCACAAAGCCGATTGCACAAACCCGACAACATAAACACACACACTGGATCGCGCCCTTTGCCTAAACAACAAAAGGATGAAAAGCGAGCGTTAGTTCTAAAACAACACTCTCTTCGTCTCTTGCAGTCTTGCTCGCTCGCTTGCTCAGTCTTCATCACCTCCCTCCTCCGAGGGTTTCTTTTCTTTTTATTTTCTTTTTCTTTTTCTCTTTTTTTAATTTTGTTTTTCTTCCTTTACTTTTCCGTTTCTCTGTGTCTGAGAAGACCAATTTTACATTCTATCAAAATTTAAATTTGTACCGGAAAAGGAAGAAGAAGAACAACAACAGCAGCAGAGTTGAAGCAGCAGCAGCAACTGCAGCAGCAAGCACTGATGCAGCAATCCCTTACCATCCGAGTCTCCTAGCACCTCCTCAGGTTCATTTCCTTTTTTTTTTCTCATTTTTTTATGCGTTCTGTGTTAAAATTTACTACAATTTGTCTCTATTTGGTGTTGTTTTTCTAGGATATTATACTTTATTTGGTTGTTGTACGCTGAAATTTTTACTGTTTTTTAATTATTTTTAGAAACTAAAGTTTGGGGTTTTTCTTGATTGCTTTAGACTCTTGCTAGTTCACTTTGTGCCTTTTGAAGAAATGCTAGTGGATAATATGAATATGAGCAGCTCAACTATAACTACAAGAACTCATTCTCATAAGTCTGAGTCGAAATTTGTTGATGAACTGATTCGCAATTTGAGTTCATTGCCTGTTCAATGACCTTCGTATATGATAGGCATTGAAAAGAAAAACAACCGGGCTTGGTTTATATCTCAACAAATACGAGTTGCATGAGCAATTCTTTTTACTTTGTTAAAATGCTCTTTTTTTAATAATATTAAATAATTCTAGTAAGGTCATCTTTTCCTGGTTGGTTAGGTGGTTATTCATTTATTTTGGCTATAATGAGTTGCGTGTATCCATGTCTTTTCCAATTTCAGTTTCGGACAAAAAAAGAGTCGGACGTAATAGTATTAAATTTCTTTGTCAGTTTTTGTACATTATGCATATTTATCGAGCAAAATATGGAAGAGAAGGAAAGTTGTTCATTTTACGTTACTTAACTTTTGTCTTCGGTGAAGTGGGTTTTTGTTTTGCTTTCACATAAGATGCTTCCAAGTTCCAAAGAGACCTTATTGACATAATTATTTTGAAGTTTTTCCCACTTTTTACTCACGTCTTGAAGTACTCATTTACGGGATAAGATGTTCAAGTTGGTGCATTAGGGCCCAAATGCATTAAATGTAGCTGCTGCTTTATTGTTAGTTCAACATGGAATTTGGAAATTTTCTCACTTCCTAAAGTAAGTTATGATTTTTGTGTTAATAAAAGAATGTTAAATTAAAAACATTCTGGTTGATGATCATACATAATTACTGATGGTTCTCTTTCTAAGGGCCAATAAACTATTCATTCTTGTTTTTAATAGCTAAATTTGCTTCATGGAAGACATGTTCAATTTTTAGTGTAGTTGGTGGTTGTTTATAAAGAACAATTTAACACTCAGTCGAAGTTTTGGGATTCTCATGTGTTGTGCAAACAGTTGACTAGTTAACTTTTTTATGCAATTCTATAAACCTCAGCATTGGTTGTGTGGTGTGAAGAGCTTAAGGGGTCAATAGGAAGCGGGGAACCTATCTGTTCCATTCAATCTATTATAAGGCTTTGTCCAACAGTCTCTGTATACTATTGTATTTCGGTTTCTCTTGAAGGACAACTTTTTATATTCAAATCTGAATTTTACAAAGTTATTATTAATTATGCAGATAGAGCCTATCTTAAAATGGGAATCTGCCTCCTGGAGTTCGATTCAAAAGCACTTGCCGCAGTGTGTGAGTTGCTTAGGAACCTTGCCTTTCTTTATCGTTCATTCTTTTCCATTTTTCCATTTGCTTTTCCAAATATATTCTGATTTTTTCTTATTATTGAAAACAAATGTTTTGATTGATTTAGTAAGTGTATGATATCTTCTCTATAAGCTTACCTGATGTACTTGATATAGATCCTGATTGTTCAATTTTTTGGGAGAAATTTGTGTGGAAAAAATATTGCTTGCAGTAAAGAAGGTGGATGTGATGTTAGTGGTTATGGAGAGCGAAAATCAGAGACCACATTTAACTGCTGACTGCTCTGCAGTCCCCCCACAGTATAGATAGATATGATCTGGCTTTGGAAGCTATAGTAAGAGCATTGGTTGCTATGATAGTTACTGAGAGATGGAATAAGGGTGATGGAATAAGAGGGTCAAATCCTATTGTAGAGTCTTCGTTGCTCTCATATAGTACAGATATGGGTAGACCATTTTGCCTTAGAAACATCATATTCCTATTTTTGTTTCTTTGACCTTTAACTGCCATTTATTGTTTCTCCTCTGTATTTTTAGTTCATGAATTGTTCTCACTTGAGCTGATTGTCTGGGATGTATGATACCCTTTGGACGCATTAATTTGTCACCGGGATAGAGTTTAGAATTTCAATTTGTGGAACTTTTTCTCATGCATTGCAGCTATGTTGGTAATATCCACCCACAAGTTACTGAACCTCTTCTTCAAGAGGTTTCGCTAATACTGGTCTCTTGAAGGTTGCAAGCTCATTGAAAAGACAAGGTATGTGTTTGATTTGCTTTTGTCCCTTTTCTTAGCTGGTTATGGATTCAATTGTTTGAATCCTAAAGCCCATGAGCAAACTTTATTTTATCTATGGATTGACTCACCTAGATTCTTTATTCTAATGCTTGAGCTCTCTATGATGCCACTCAGTTCTTAGTTTTGTTGGATGCAAATATGTGATTTACTATTTGATTACTTTCACATATCATAGCTTGAAAAAGAAAAGGTATTTAAAATGAAGGAGGTCTTTATGTGATCGAAAGATGTAAATTTGAACAAGTATCCTCTATGCATGACTTGTAGTAATCACCACAAACACCTAGTATGTTCTCAATCTTGAAATACCATGTAATGTGGGGGAAACCGGCTCCATTGTTTCAGTTTTATAAAAAGATTGGCGTCATTTTTACCTATCAATATTGAGCGGTCATCTGGCAATATTTGACTGTCTATATTAAGTGACCATGTGGCAACTTGTACCTCTTAATTGTTAACTCAGTTGATATATCATTATGTTGGGTTAGGTATGGACTTGTACTTTTCTATTCTAAAGGAAAATAAAATTTTGAATTGCTAATCAAATTTTGCTTCTGGTTGTAATGAATGTTTTCCCCTTTCAATTCAGTCATCCTATGGTTTGTGGACTACTTTGATCGTCGATCAGCTGCCCTTGCTATTGTAGCTGAATGGAAGGCACTTGTGAGTACAAGTTGTAGTGAATTTTAGTATTTGAGTATTTTCTGCCTTTGTCTAATATGCAGTTTGCAGGTTTGGACAGCCTATAAAAAGTTAACTGGGCATATACTAGCTCTCAGAGGAGGACACATCAGGTGCGTGGATATATCTGTAATTTCTTTATTAGTATTATTTGTCTATGGTTTATGTTCCATGATGTACATGTTGATTCTACAATATCAATCATGTAATGGGACATGACTAAGAACAACTATCTCAACTCATAACGTCTCGCCATTTTTTCCATGCAAGTAGAAAGACTTATGATGATGATGGTTTTGAATTTCATCTCATTTCTCCTTAAATGTATGAAGGTTGCGTCGGAAGGGCATCCGGCGCAAACTTTGCCACCTTGCTTTTTGTGTGAATTTTGCAGTGTTTAACTAATTTTAGACAATTAATTGACACTATAAACTTCCTCCACCCCCCCATAGTGGGATAAGGGCAATTGATGATGTATTATTTGTCCTCTTTCTCATTAACAGTTAGTGGATTTAAGTTTGGTGTGGTCTGTGCTAAACTAGACCTGGCTTTGCAGCTCACTTCAACGTGTTTGTCGGTGATCTGAGCCGGAGGTTACTGATGCTACCTTGTTTTGCATGCTTCTCTGTGTATCCTACTTGCTCGTAAGTCTACTTTTTTATTTATTCCTTGCGTCACGTTTCCTGGCTTTTAAGACAGAATAATTATACTGAGAACTGGGTAACATACGTCTCAATATTATTGCAGAGATGCAAGGGTCATGTGGGATCAGAAGACTGGCCGTTCAAGGGGCTTTGGTTTTTGTTTCTTTTGCAGTCAGCAGGTCTGCGGATAGTAGTTTAACTCACCCCCCACCCCCAATTCGCCAAGGTATCCACTAATTGTTTAATGCTCACTTGTGTGTTGTTTTTCAGGATGCTCAAAGTGCAATAAATGACTTGAATGGTGAGAGGAAACATTTTCACTTGCTTTTATGTTTCTGACTTCTATTTTGTCAAGTCAATTAATCAATAAATAAATAGGGGTATTCTGCTTTATCCACTATCTCATTAAATCCGTTTTTCTTATTTTATTTTCTTCCCTCTTCAAGCTTTGGATATATTTAAACACATTTGTTGGGGTGAAGGTCTACTTCTAGAAAATGTTGTATTAGTGGTTTCTGCTCAACTATAATGCCTTATCCATGTAAGCGAAACAGAAGTAGTGGGTTTTATGTGATTGCTGGATGGAGAAATTTCTATGACAGTCTTTCTGTTAAGATTCATTTGAATCTTAGACACCAGGAGTTTCTGTTCGAAAGCTTATGGTTTGGGGTAGTGCGTTTAGGTTAACACTAATTGATACATTCATGCAAATGAATCAAGACTTCTATTAATTCTCAGTGGCGGAAGTTTGAGTTTGTGTGGAAACAAGCCAAGAATCCGAGGCTGGAAGGTTGGTTTTGGTCAGAGCAGATTGAACTTGGAAATTCATGATGAACTTTGCAACATATTGTGATAATTTATTACCGGCTTTTACAGACTTGAAGAAAAATTTCCGTAATTCAGATGTAGAAAATTGACTTCTTTCATAGTCATATTTTCATGGTTTTTTCCTTTTTCAGTTAGTCTAGTATATTTATAGTGTATGATCTATTTATTGCATATACTTGAATGATCCATAAAATTTGATCACGTTTTTGTGACAGCAAGTTGGGGATTGATGATTTCTTCAAGGTTCTATCCATGAGTTGAGTACAGTTGATGCTTAATTCTTCTCCTCTTAAATTACAGGAAGTGGCTTGGAAGCAGACAAATTCGCTGCAATTGGGCTAAAAAGGTGCTGGTGGTCTGGCGATGACCAGCAGAATTCTGATAAAAAACATTGTGGAATTAACAAATGGAATATCAGGTTTGTTCTTTACTACATATATCATTGCAGTAAATCTAGCTCTATTATTGAATATTTTCTAATATTAAACTGATGTGTTAACTTTGAAGAGATTGAACTTCTACAAGATTGATATTTTGACAGTGATATATTGTTCACGTTAGACATATAACTTTGTTATATCTGATAGATTTTCCTCTTAAACTTTATCGCAGATGATGGTCAAGAAAAGAGTGATGCCCCAGAAAATAATCAACAGTATACTACTGTCTATGTTGGCAATCTTGCTCCTGAAGTAAGTACATATTAAAGGAACCCCCATATTAGGTGTTGTCTTGACAATTTTTCAACTCTTTGGTGGAAATGTGGAATGCCGCTAAATCACAATCCTGCTCCTTTGCAAATAAATAGAGGGTTTATGCCTTTATCAATTCTTAGTTTGAAAAAAAGCGGTGAATTTGAAATTGACATCGGCTCTTGGTTTTATTTCAGAAGTTTATGTCTGAATTTATGCGAGCTTGTCAGTATCCATAGTTAAAGGAAAGGCTCGCCTCAGGCACAAGTCGCATAAGGCACTGGCTTGTGCGCCTCATAGCTCAGGCGCTGCAGTTCGCTCATGGGCCGTGTATTTTTAAGTTGGGCCTAAGGTTTTCTAGGGTTTCTTAAAGTGGGCAATATGTATTAAGTTGGGCCACTTATTAAATATAAGCTCAAGTGAGAAACAATAGGCTAAATACTTATAGCAGAACCAGAGGTCCAGTTTAATGCTCACTCACTTGAACATCCTTCTTTTTGCTAAAGTATGAATTTATGCACGTTTATTTTATAAGTTGTTGTTTCTTTGTTATATAGATGTTCTTTTTCCTTTTTTGCGCCTCACTTCAACAAGGTGCGCTCCTGCGCTATGCGCCTTTAACAACTATGTCAGTATCATGTATTGTTATATAGATCACATGCTGTTCTATTCAAAAAAGCAACTGTTTTCCATTTCTATCCTTTAATTTTTGTAACTTTTTTTTCCATCTTGGTCATTTATTTTTGGACTTCAAATTGATCAGGTAGTTTTTGTTCAGAGACAATAAACAACCACGACTCATTTTTCTCCGTTTAATAATCTGCATTTTTCCTACTATATGGAGACAGTATTTCCTTGCCTTATCCATTTTCTCTTTGTTTTTTTTTTTTCCTCCCATAGGGATTGATCTTGTTTAGAGTTTTCTGTAGAGTGAGGACTTGCTTATATTCATATGTTTCACATATCATGTGCAGGTCACATCAGTTGAGCTCCATCATCATTTCCATGCACGCAGGGTTGGAACAATTGAAGATATCCGCATTCAACGAGACAAAGGCTTTGGCTTCATAAGGTACCCAGTAGCCATGCTGAAGCAGCCCGCTATCCAGATGGGAAATGCCCGATTGTTTTTGGCAAACCAATTAAGGTATGTGTGTGCAAATTTAAGCAGCACCATGTAAAGTGCTCATTAACATAAGTGTAATATCTGGCGTTAATGACATAGCATGCGGTCAATCTGGTCAGACCCGGCAAAGGAATACTTCTATCTGTTATTCACTATCAGCATCCTAGTCATAGTATATCATTGTAGATTACCCAACTCTCAAGTGATCAACACACATGCTGCTGTACGTTGCATTTCTGAGCGTATTTTGTGCTGTAGTTTATTTGCTGGTACCTGGTAGGATGATTTACCATTAATTGTGATGAGTGGTTATATGCTAAATCTACTGTACCAAATGAGACAGCAACTAGGTTTTCATTGGCATTATGTCCAGTTCATTAATCATAATTTTGAGGCTTCCTATCAGAATGAGAATGTGAATGTTTACTTGCATATTTTAGGGCATTTTTCCGGAGTCGCACCTACTTTATGTAGTTTATAATAAGTCCAGTGGGAGACAAGTATACTCTTCTGCTGTATCCATTCATTCTTTCATTAGTTTATTTCGATTGTTTTTATTTTTTTATGATAAGAGATTTATTTCAATTGATTACTATTTCCCAATCTATTTTTCATTATTTGTTTCATTCTTTGGACTGTATCACATGCTATTTTCCTTTATAAATGACCCAGTTTTTATTCTTTATTGGTTTTATAAGTTTAATATGAAAAACTCATTCCTAAATATCTCTATTATCATGGAAAATTTGGACCATGAACACATAGGCCCATTGAATATAAAGTTCGTTCAACAGCAACTCTAATTGATGAAATCTTATTCATTTTCCATTTTCTTATGATACGATTGCTTGTTATCTTCATGAAATTGGATGTGTCCATTTCATTATTATTTTTGTTTCTTAAAACGATTAATCAAAATGAAGATCATATTTGAGATTGTAGAATATAATCAACATCAAATGAAGTTATGACTCACAAGCAAAGAATGTAACATTTTTTTTGGTAGACAATTGCGTGTGCATTAGCTTAAAGGATTAAAGAATTGATTCTGGAGCTGCATTTATTTGTTCCAAGTACGTGTATCAACACCTAAGTTTTAGGAACTCAATCTCCTAGTAGGTGACTTGTAACAATATTCTCCGTTTTTCTCTTTTGGTTTGTATCTCTTGATGTTATTAGTCCATCTCTTTGTTGTATTTAGCATTTGTTAATTTATAATGTATTTAAAAGACATTTCAAATACCCTCTGCTATTTACAGAAATATTACATTACAGTTGCCCCTTAAATTTAAGACAAAATCAAATCTGAGGGTCTTTTTAATTTGGAAACAACTCTGAGTTTTTTTTTTTTAATTAGCCCTAACCTCAAAAAGGGTTTTTGTAATTAGCCCTTTATATTATAATGATGCGATCTAACTAATAGATTGTTTTATTTCTAGTGCTCATGGGGTAGCAAGCCTACTCCTCCCGGAACCGGATCGGCCCCTCTTCCTCCACCAGCAGCGGCACATATGCCGGCTTTTGTCGGTGATCTTGCTGCTTATGAAAAAAAGCTTGCTTTGAGTAAAATTGGTGCACAAGCTCGATGCATCCACAAGCTCATCGGTTTGGTGCTCCAAGTCAGGCCATATACGACGGTGGATATTCGAGCATTGCCACAACCCAGCCACCTATGTACTACCAGTAATATAGAAAACTCCTATTGCTGCTTTGCAAGGCTGGGATTTGGTTTTTAAGTTAACGTTGTCTTTGTTCATCTTTTTACTGTATTTTTTTTTCCTGTTCTGTACTTTGTCCCCTCTATAGTTCCCGCTTGTAGGGAAAGATAGCTTGTATTCTTAGTTTTCAACTGGGGATTATGGAAAAATGACAAAAGATTGTCTATTGCAGTTCTGTGGATGGATGAGCAAATAACTTTATGTTTGGGGTCATTTTGGCTGTTTTTCGTTAATATCTTGAGCAAATGTATTTTGGGGATTGTAAGAGAATTAAAATGGGTTCGTTGTATTTTTGAAATGGTTGATGGGATGTATTTAAGAAAGAAAAACGTTTTTTGGTTTCATTTTCATAGAATGTTCTGAAATCGAACTGGTGAGAAAAAATTGGTATTGTTATTAGTTCATGGTTCAAAAGGTTGGACAGGTTCAGCTGCTGGTCCAATCGGTTTAATGAAAATTGATCTAAGCTTTTTTTGTTATAATGTATAAATAACTATGTGATATATTAATTATTACTAAAGAGAATCTAACATGGCCTACAATTCTTGATCACATAAACTAATAAAATAGAAAATTTAAATTATAAAACTAAAAAATTAAGCGCATATCAAAACAAATTCTAAAGAATTCGACTGGTTATAGCTGGTTTTGATTGGTCCAATCGATTCCTGGTCTTTTTTTAAAAAAAAATTCTGGTCTATTTAAGTATTTAACTTGAAAACGAGTTCAATCGATTTTGGCTAGTTTAACCAAAAAAACGTCATTTTAGGCCTAATTGGGCAGGACAACCATTGGTCTTTGATTGAATCAGTTGGACTGGGTCCTATTTTTTAAAACATGGTTTTCATAGATGATATTTTGTAATAGTTAAATTTGATGTCACGAAAATTATGCGTAGGTAAAATTAATTTCCTGACACTTTTATCAAATGTGTCATTAATAATAGTGACGCAACTTTTACGCCACAATTACTAAAAATTTAATATATTTTAAATCAAACTTTTTTATGCTAAAAGCGTTGTTAAATTTAGGGGCTATTAAGCGTCTTTAAAGTCATGATGCTTTTGAAATTAGTGTTATTAAAATTGTGGCCAATTTTATATTTCTAGATTTTGTGAAATTTATCAAAGATCAATTATTTTAATTTGTTTTAAAATTTTAAACTTAATATTTATATTTTTACTCATTTTGAATATATATATATTTGTTGTTAGTGAATTATACACCACATGGTCTCTATTCATTAACTCTCAATATCATCCTCTACATTTCAATCTTTCGATGTGGGATATATATATATATATATATATATATATATATATATATTTTACTTTATATATATTCCAAATTTTACTTTAATGACGTTATTAAGTGTCGATATTTTAATGACACAAACAATAAAATGTGAAAGCAATTAAAAAAATTTAAATATTTGGTGATAAATAAAAAAATGTGTAAATAAAATAGAAGAGTCATCAATTTTATGACGTTTTTAATAATTGTCTTCATTTTAATAAAACAAACAATAATAGTAAGTAAATTTTTAAAATTTGGCGACAAATAAAAAAAATGTGTAAGTAAAGTAAAAAATGTCATCAATTTTATGGCGCTTTTTTTACTAGCGTTGTCATTTAAGGATATAAATAAAAAGGCGTAACTAAATTCTATAATTATTGCAACAACATAAAAAAAATGTCATTAATTTTATTAAGATAATGACACTTCAATAAAAGTGCCATTAAAATTGACTAAAATACTAACACTTTCTAGTAAGTATCACTAATTTTTATAATTTACAAAGTATTTTAAAAGCATCATTAAATACTATAATGGCGTTTTGGTAGGGAGTCATTAAATTTGTGTTAGGATAGATTATTTTGTTTTTGTCGTGTTGAGTTAATAAGAGAAAGTAGAGGACAAAAAACATTAGTTTATTCACTCACCATTATAGAACAGTAGTAATTTCTTCGATTTAGTGTTGGAAATCGGTTTGAGAAAGTGAGCATTGACGGATATTGACCAAATTTTTATGGTTAAATATTTAGTTATGGAGGAATTAAATTCATATGTTGTTAATATACGTTTGAATAGATGTTCATAGTATTTTCTATTTCTCAAAATCGAGGTTTGAGTAAGTGAAATTAATACACGGGATATTGCGTGAATAAAGCCAGGTATGGACTACGACCCCGCCGGTGGGCCCATGTTCATTGTTAGTTTTGTCACTCGGAAATAAGACTGGGGCCCGATCTCAAGTGGCCCAGTTATTGAGCCTAATAAATACAGATGCGAGTGTCGAGGCTACCGTGATTTGTTGGAGTCTATAACTCCCGATAGTAGTGGTGATTGAAGTGGGGTGTAACATACAAGAAATTTGTTACACATTTGGTTTAATGCCACTACTTGTCTGTTATTATCTCCAGGAGGTCTTTGGATTGGTTGTGATATATATATATATATATATATATATATATATATATATGGTTGTGCATTCTGCGGACTTTTAGAAAATTCTTACTTTATTCAAATACAAAGCAATACATTATTATCTCGATATTAGTCGACAAACTATCCCCACACTTTTTAGTTCGAATGTGCTTCGTGTTAGTGGTTCTCTTTGCAGAAGACGAAGTCATTTTATCTTTGGTGACAATATGCTGGGACTATGACTACTAGCTTAAGACGTAATTGTCTTGCGAGAAAGAGATTATGTATCGGCATATACCAATTTACTCCATTTCAAGAATTTGCGATTACCGTGAGCTTGTAATAGATAATTATATGGTTTCTAGAATCCTTTAATTTTTTGTTTTGCAGAATTCAGCCATTGTTGGGCTCTCGCTTCATTGTAACGCCGAAAACATCAATCACGAGAAATTATCGAACTTGACGATGGAAGATAGCCAGCGCAGGACCCCCGATCATCCCCTCACACTCACTAAAAAACCTAAAATTTTATTGGTTTCAAACTTCAAGATAAGGTGGCGAAAAAGATGATGTTCTACGACCACTCTCGGCTGAAAATACTCCGATCGAGCTCACGCGTGAAAATGAGACTAATGCTGAAAATGCATTGTGTTTGATGCGTAAATTGAAGATGATTTCTGTCTTTGTAACTTGTTCGCTTTATTTTTAGCTTCACTGCGCACGGTGCGGTTATAGAATAGTGTTGGGAAATTTATTGTTTAGATTTTGATGAATGCCGTATATTAAAGCTTGCATTAGAAGTTGGCACCTAATTTTCTTTGTAATTTGTATTGTAATAGATAGGGTTGTATAGGCCCGAGTCGAAGCATTCACTGAACATACAAGAAATCAGTTGAAGGCTGAGATGAAGACTCACATTGTGGGCTTGGTAATTATATGAGTAGATAAAACGAGGCTTCGGCCCGGAAGGAATGCTGGCTTATGTCTGTTTGTGTGAAGTATCAGTCAAGTCAACTGAATATAGCAAGTCTAAAAGGATTGAAGTGTGAGATGAGTCATCCAAATGATTGGGCGCTTGAAGTCACAGGAGGATTAAGGAAGCTATGATCAGTGAAGGCAATGGAAATCGCGTTGCACATAAATCGAGTTACTTAAATAAATATCTTCCGTCTATGATATTAAGTCTTCGATCCACGACGTGCAAGAATAAAGCAGTGGGAAGAAGTGTACTGCGTCGATTTACAAAGGTGAAGGTTTATTTGTCTGAGGAAATGTCAATTTAAAGGGGCTATGACAAAAGCCCAGCGAACAAGTGAGTTTTGAAAACCATTTATCTGTTCAGCAGGCGGGGATTTTAAAATTATTTTATAAAAGTGAGAATTACTTTGAGAAAAAGGTTACCTTGATTACTGAACGAACATTGACTATCATTGGTATAACTTTGCAAAATATTCTCAGAGTTATTAGCGAATCCTCAAACTAAATTTGAAGAAGTAATCCAAACACCCATTTGTGAAGGAAAGCAACTGGCTGTTGAAGAGAACTTTTGAAGAATCAAAGGGGGTCCTGCGTTCCCAGGAGGATGTTTAGAAAGGTTAGGGGGGGTTAGAACCAGTTCAGAGTTGTTGGAGGGCAGTAGTCAAAATCCGAGCACGAGCAAGTGGTGAAATGTGAGCAGTTTGTATGAAGAAGGTAATTACCGGACGATAAACCCATTTTGTGTGACCAAGGCGTCTCAGGCCGAGTCCCCGAAGGATCAAGTTAGTACGTGTGGTCGAGAAGCATGCGGGTGATAACGGCACAGCCTTTCCCAGTCAATACTTAGTGAGCAATACGTAATTTGGAGAAAGAGAGGATTAGAAGAATTACCCCGTCTTGAACCTCTATAAAATTATTGTGTCATTTACATTTTAAGCCATTCTTTTTCTGTTTATCATCTTATATCTGCTGTGATTTGCTATCAATTGATAATTAACAGAAGTGCTAAAATCCAAGTGTTAAAACAAAACTTAAACGGAATTGAGGTGTTAAAGTCTTCTACGAAAATCTTATCACAGTAAGTTCGTGTCATTAAGCAATTTGAGTTATTACATCAGCATTTCGGTCAGTGCATTTGAGTGGCTAACTCTATTTGGTTAACATAACGAAGCGTCCATCGAGGACATAGGCTGTGAAATTAACTCACGAACTTTATTTAAAAGACTAAATTCGAAGAGTTGGTAAGGTTTATTATTTACATTTAAACCTTTACTCTGCTTCTAGGATGCACAAATAGGGTTAGCAGCGTCGAATCCTGAGGGTAATAAATTATTATACTAATTCTTTGGATTATAATAGCATATTTTTATCTGGTATCGAATTTGAGGTGGATTGGTTTTATTAATACTAAAGCGGGAATTTATCTGGGAATAGCAGCGAAAGAATGGATTAAAAGATGAAAGAATAATGAATGAATGGATTCATGGTTATGGTTTGAGTTAATATCCCTTTTATTATCAGTTAATCAAACCCGAAGTTAAACGTATTCTTCTCTATAGACCAATCACAAAAGTAATTTATTCTATCTCGAGATCGTAAACGTTGATTGGAATATACATCTTTGGGAATATCTGCTCAGCTGTGAGATATCGACTCCCGAAAAGATTAAAAGGCCTCACGAATATTCCACGAACTTCTCAATCATGCAAGCTATTCACATCCAGTACTCATAGATCTTGTAGGTCCCCGAGGGTGTGAGTGTAAGGGCAGAAGGGGGGTTGAATAAGCACTGACTTTTGATTTAGTCACTTTAAAAGCGTTCGAGTTAATATTTCCACCATTTGAGTCCTTGGTGGACCTTAAGTTAATTAATGTTGATTAGTCACTCCATGAGACATTTGGTGTTGATGGAATAACTCGACTATTTTGACTAAAAACATCATTGTGATATGTTTTGTTGAAGAAACACTTGCCAATTTTGGTTAAATATGTTTTAATGCTTGGTTTTACTTTATTGATTATCAATTGGATAACAAATTTATCAAATGAGATATTAAAGTAATGTCACGAGAAATTAAAGTCTTTGAAATATAAATAGCCAGCGATAAGTTTTATAGAGGTTCGAAGATGGGGTAATTAACCTGTTTCATCTCTTACTCGACTCTGGAGAGAATCCACTAAGTATTGATCAATATCTGAAAGTAGTTATGATCCGAGATACAGAAATCTTGATCACCACAGTGACTTGATCATACAGGACTCGGTCTAGAGATGCATGGTCGCGCGATTATTGCAAATGCGACTCGAACAACTTCCGCAGGCGTTTGCTCTGCATTGACACACCGACTTTTTGGATTTGATCACGAAATATCAAAAACTTGAAGTAGTTCAAACTTGAACCTTCTGCATAATCTCAGTGGAATATAGACCCATGATTAACTTCAAATGTTTATCTTCAGAAGCGATTGGAGTCGTCTTTCATTCACGAATTAGTGTTGGATTG
This sequence comes from Rehmannia glutinosa, assembly GCA_016081115.2. Taxonomy (NCBI): domain Eukaryota; kingdom Viridiplantae; phylum Streptophyta; class Magnoliopsida; order Lamiales; family Orobanchaceae; genus Rehmannia; species Rehmannia glutinosa. The sequence continues at coordinate 63,947,673 of CM071931.1, read as the reverse complement.
ATTTCCCCTTGTGTGTAGGCTTGAGGATTGAACTTGAATGATTTGAGAATATTTTTGGTTCTGAATGTTGCTTTTTCTTGTTCGTATTTGTTTTACGATTATCAAAGAGGTAATATGTCACTCTCGAATAGATTCATAGAGCGCTTTTATAGTGTTAACGAAGAAAAATTTGCCCGTTGAAGAGATGAAATTTAATTTTCAGAACGCTAATGATAGATTGGCTTGTCTTGTTGCGATCCTTGAAATTGACATTTTCTCGTGTGAATGAGTATTGATTTTCGAGTTCGACACGAGTGCGATCTTACCATTGGTTTTATTCCTTTTGCGCTTAAAATTTGAGAACTTCAGAAAAGGTAGTATGGAAGTATTCTTTGTTTAAGTAATTATAGCGACCACATTAGCGGACCTCTTTCGATTATGTCGAAACATTGCGTTGTCGACTTACGGGTGACTTGAGTCAGCTTCCAATCAGTGGATGACTAAATACATCACTTCAGTAAACTTGGTATGTGAGTTGACTTGGTACGATGCTATAATTTCTTTTTAGTCAGGTTCTGTCTTATAACTGCTTTGCTACCTTTCAAATTGCTCCGTGGTCTTCCTTAGTCTCCGGTTGACTTCTTTGCATATCTTGGCATATCGTGAACTCGGCTCCAGCACATCTGTTACGTGCAATTTTACTAGTAAGTGCCAAACTCTATTCAAGATTTTACATAGCACATTAAATCAAATTCAAAATGGCTTCCGACAATTTCCACTTTTGATGATGCCAAAGGCAAACATTCATTTGATAATTGAGAGCGGCAAAGATACGTGCAGGGCGATGTAGAATCCACGTAATGTATGCGTAGAATCGATCTTTTGTGATCATAACATTAACATTCTTTACACAACTTTTTACGAGTGTATCATAGAGCCCCATGAGACTTGGGGTAACCCAGTGCATTACACATGCTCTGCCTTAGTATAGAAATTATACAATTTTGTCGATGTACGGAAGAACTACATGCAAAAATATATTTACATAGTAAAATACGCTGAAGGGGTGGACAACAATACTTAGTCTCCTTGGCCTCCATATGCTGTCTTAGCCGGCTACGTAAATGTTAAAGCCTTTTTCTCTGTTTCATCTTGATGTATCTTTCTCATAAGCATACTACGTGACTTCATCTCTTCTTTTCTTCTTTGTCTTTCCTCAGTGAGTTTGCTCTTGTTCTTCCAATCCTCTTCACATACTTTCATTGTTCTTGGCAGCAGCAGGTTGAGTGGCAGTCGAATCCATTGATAGATCCCTCGCTCTTGCTGGATCTGTACCGATGTTTTGGGCGGAAGTGCAATTAAAACCTCTTATCAGCATTTCTTATAACCATGCCGGGTGTGTATTGTCTTTGAGCGCTTAACCAATTTGAGTGATATTGAGTAGTACTTGATGATACAAACTACCTTATTCTTCACATAACTTGAGCCACTTTTTCCCAATCTGAATCCAGGGCAGGAGCGTGGACATGTTTGCGAAGTAACCTCGGATGCGGCGTCAGATTAAAGCAAATAGATCTTAGCTCGATTCAGCGTCTAAATAACATAGGTGTCTGTCTGTTGGAATGCCTCCGTATTTGTTTTCATAATATACACTTCGGGCATCCACTCTTTCCTTCATATCATCCCTCACTTGACTCTCTTTCTCTTTTGACCAGCCGTCTCTGAGGATGTTGGGTAGCGAGTCGGCCCCCAGGGAGTTTCTTTGATGATATCGAACATGACAAGACGCGTTGGGGGTTTTAGCAATCGCCGAGAGGTCATATCTTTCTGAGCACCACTCAGCTGATTTTCACTTGCTCGCCTGTTCATAATTGTCTTTCCTTCACCAAGCTAAAGTGCTCCTTTTCCCGACAGGATCCTTTCCAACGCCTTTAGGTATTCTCTTCCCACTTTTGGCATCATCAGAGAGAACCCTACAGGCCTGGTAGCAATCATGAGTCTGCTTGATAGGCGAGTTATCTTCCAAGAATGCTTTATGGAGTATCTTTGTGAGAATTCGAGAGTGGGTGGCGTTGGATTTAGTGTCTGACTTCATTTCAACCATGAGGAGGAGTGAACTTAAAGTCAGTATGTTCTCCACTCTCACACGCATAGCTCTTTCTTGCTGTTTATTTATTCCTGTGACGACTTAAATGCATGTATTGTTGAGATTAGTCACGTTCATTCGATATTACTGCTTGCATTAACATGCCCGTATCGGCGATACCGACCCGCCGGACTGGCAATTTATTGAACAATGAAATCCGCTGAAGCCATTCTCTGGCACGTTGTTTTGCTATTGTTGCGCTGTTCTAGATCGACAATTATTATATGAATTCGGTGGTAAGATTTGCGTCTCGGTTATCGGCCACCGTGTGGTGGGGCTGGTGCTCTCGTCTTCTCACATCTCTTGCCAAATATGGCCTTAAAGCTTCTCCAGACCTCACATCATACATGCCGGTGGCGACGAGGCGGCATCCAAAACAAAATGCTGGGATGATGGTGTGATGATGAATAATGGGATCAGTTTGTAAACGTTCTTGAGATATCAAGTCTTTGGGGAGGAAGGAAATGATTCTTGACTGGTCATCAGACGCGGGGAATCTGTTGAATGACATCTTATGCTGTGAAGTTCCGGTGATCGATCCTATTCGACTTAAAGGAGCCTGCGTAGTTGTCTGTTTGTTTGTAGTCTGTTATAAGTTTGTGAACTGCCCGAGTTTCGGTATTTAAATAGCAACCGTCGGTCTGTTGATTTTTTCCTTATGAGATTGGTAGTGCCGGCCATGCTCAAATCATGGACGATGATGAGATTTAAGGTAGCCGTAAATCAAAATTAAAGGTTTAGTGAGTAAGCGCCAGGTGGACTCTTGTGTGGAGGGCATCCTCAGGTGATCTTTTGAGATGGCAATAGGATGGCTAAGACCGTCTTCACGCCCGAGATCGAAGGTTACATTAGGTTGGGAGTGTGAAAACAACATCTCGGCTTCCGAGGATGATCGATGATATTAGGAGGGATGTTACGTCATCAGTCTCTTTACCCCGCTGCATTCTCCGCTCCAGTTGGCGCTTCCACTGCCTCTGCGGTCTGACGAAGCGAGCATCAGGTGATCACCAGCGTCTTGGCGCCGATTTGTTTTGGGTAAACTTGGAATAGGGTCACTCGTCCCCAGAGACTCAGTACATTTCGCGATCGTTGGGCGGGTGGTAAGAGCCTTCGTTAGGGGTAAGACTCGGTTGGGCGGGAGGTAAGAC